>CM037881.1:97663083-98285369 GCA_021292165.1 Shinisaurus crocodilurus | reverse complement strand
CAGAAGTAACGGCTCTACCTATATAATCCATACTGCAACACTTTATTAGCTAAGAAATTTGCTTTGGTGACATTCTGGAGACATGATCCAAGTTTACAACCTTTAGCTGTTGGAAGTATTCTACGTGCAGCATATTCTCATAGCTGTGTTTAAATCAAGTATTCAGAGGCATAATCTACAAACAAGGCAGAAATGTTGACTTGATTTGGTGCTCTTAACACTGCTTAAAAACTGTGTGTAGAATAAGGAAAAATAATTGGGTAAAACGAGGAATTGTGCAAAAGTAGCTAATAAAAAGAGCATAGAGACCTTATTACTTCTTTTCTGTCTTTCCACAGACCTTCACCTCCTTTCTGTTATCTTGGTGATGTTGGGGAAATTTGGGATCACATCAGCCTTCTCTATGCTTTACGTCTACACTGCAGAGCTCTACCCAACCCTAGTAAGAAACATGGCAGTGGGTGCCACCTCCACGTCGTCCCGGGTGGGCAGCATCATTGCTCCTTACTTCGTTTACCTTGGTAAGAAGTATCCTATCGCTGATGCTGTACTTTAAAGGTGCTCAAAAGAAAACACCCCTGGTTAGAACATTCTTCCAAATGCTTGAAGAATATCCTGGCAGGCTTACCTATGATCTCTAGATAGCAGTCACATCAGTCCTGTGTTTATTGCCTATGCCTGAGTCACTCTTTGCTTCAAAACTTCCAACATGAAATATCATTGTTCTTTTTGATGCAGTCGTCTTACATAGTACATTTTAAAAACAAAATTAAATCCCCAATTCCCATTCAATGAAGGATTATTATTTACTGTTAGTGATTCTGAGTAGGATTACTAAACTGTTACATCTTAATGCCATAGTGAAGGGTGTAGAACATGAACTGTGGAGACCTGGACCACCAATTGTCACTTAGCCATGAAGCTCACTGGGTCACCTTGAATCAGTCACTATATTTCAGACAGGATCCTTATTGCTGAGGATAAAATGGACAAACCAGTGCATGCTGCCTTATAGTCTGGAGGAACGTCAGGAATTAAATATGATAAATGAATTATACCTCAGATTTTGTGTAACTGTATAATAAATGTTGCCATTTTCTGTGTTTCACTAGGTGCCTATGATAGATTTCTGCCTTATATCCTCATGGGCAGCCTCACTGTGCTGATAGGGATTCTTACCCTCTTCCTCCCAGAAACTTATGGGAACCCTATGCCAGAAACCTTCGAAGAGATGCTACGAGTTAAAGGGTAAGCACATTTTTTTCCTGAAATATAGCTCCCCATTGATATCATCTTAGAGCTATGAAATCTAAGAAACTTCAAACCAAGAGACAGAAAGACAAATTTAGATGGATTGTATACAAGTGTCAACAGAATGCTAGGAGCAGAGCCAACCCATAAAGGAAAACATGTTTTTTTCTTTAAGGTTGTTACATACTAAATGGCTGGATTGTGCAAAAGGGAAATTTGCGCACACTGGAGATTTTTATTGTGGGAAAATGGTAGAAGGTTTTCTTAATTGTTTTGGAATAAATGAGAAGCTTTGTACCTCTTTGCCTCCCTCCTCCTCCTCCTCCTCCTCCTCCTCCTCCTCCTCCTCCTCCTCCTCCATTATATGGGCTAGCATTCTGATGCCTTACAGGGCATGTTAGAAAACAATTACATTTTGCAAACATAAAATATTTGTTTTACATTTAAATGTTTTTCATTCTCTCCTGTTAATTTTGTTCCATTCCACACTAGGAGTTTGTCACAAATGATGAGTATGGAGGGGAATAGGACTGAATGCCCCTTACCTTACTCCCCCAGTGTTGTATGATCATAGTGTCAATCCTGGAATGCCCTACCTCATTTTAGCCAGAATTGGGCAAATGTTTTTTTAAAGGGCAAGGGCTGAATAACGTTCAGAGGCAAGCCTATCCATCTGTACACTAGAAAAGGAAGGTGTGGGGTTCTTCTTTGTGATAATGTCCAGGCCCTGCACTGCATGTGAGCAAAGCTTGTCCAGTCTCTGTGAGCTCCAGCAGAACCAACCTCTTTACTATGGACACAATCTTTAATTACTTTCTTTTGCAGTGTTGAAACTGCTTTGCAATATAATCCAAAGGCAGTACCATCAATTGGGTTATTTCTGCTTTCTCTAATAGACTTTGTGAAAGTTCCTCTGATGGTATTGCTCTTGTTTACAGGAGGGTCCTTTTGTTCTGTTGTCTTTTTGTTCAACTAAGATCTTCGTGCTCCTGAAGAAATTATGGATTTTTCTTTGCGGAGACAACATAATTTCTCATTCATTCTCGAATTCTCCTTTTCCCTTTTATACAATTATGAGAAATGCAAGGTGAATTTGCCTTACTAGGCTTTGCTTATTACATGGATCACTCTGATGAATTAACATGCTCGTGGAACACTAATGCATACTTTAACAGCATCCAGTGTGTTGTAGTGGCTTGAGTGTTGGATTGGGGAGACCTGGGTACAAGTCCCCACTTGGCCATGACAGGGATGTTGAAGAGTCCTTGGTCACGAGTCGAGTCACGAGTCTTTGGACCCGAGTCTCGAGTCCGAGTCCTAGTCCTTGGTCCAAAATGGTGACTCATGAGTCACGAGTCACTCCCAAAGCTGACTCCACGAGTCTCTATTAAAATCAATGGGGTTTTTTCCCAACAAAATAAGGCTACTTCAGATGTGTGGTTTAAATAAATTCTAGATTTATAAAATGTCAGGAACTTGGTACTTACCGTATGCTCATATGTGGTGGAGCTGTAAAAGTGTATTGGATTTTTGGAATAAAATTTTTGGAGAAATTTCACTAATTATTGGCATTAATGTGGAGGTCTGTCCAAAATTAGCATTGTTATCAATAATGGAGAAACTTTTGTGCTCACAAGAGAAAAAGGAACTAATTGTAAGTTTATTAGCGGCAGGGAGATTATTGATTGCAAGGAATTGGAAAGTTCAACATCAGTATTTAATAATAGACTGGTATAAAGAGGTTTGGGATATTGCTTTAAATGATAAACTAACATGTAGTATTAAATGTAAAAGGGGACAATTAAAGAAAAATAATTTTAAGGAAATATGGGGGTCATTTTTAGATTATGTTTTAGTAAAGGGGAAAGGGAGTAAGCCATGTCATGATATGATGTATTTTTGGAATATAGATTAATAATGGATCATGTGGATAGAATTGGTTTTGGCCCCGGGGTGACGGGTGCACTTGTAGTGTATGATTTGTAGGTTTATGGGGTTTTTTGTGTGTATGTGTGTTCTTTAAAATAAATAAAAATTATTATTAAAAAAAAATTTAAATAAATTCTAGGCACAAGTGTGCCTTTTTATTTCAAAACTCTGCAACTGATTTTGGCAAGAACAGACCAGGCAGAAAAACCCAAAATAACCAGGCAGGCAGAGGAGGCTGGGAACCCCAGACAGGCAGGCAGAGGCAGCCAAACCCAAAATGTCTGAAAGGTTGCATTTTAGAAAAATGATTTTAAAAAATAAACTTGCTGTACTTCCTAAAACTTACCCATGTTGCATTTGAGGAACATGATTTTTTCTAAATGTTTGGCCCCCCATTCTGGAACGGTGAGATCTCATCACAATTCCACCCTCACTGAACACCCGCTCCACTGGTGATGAACTTGCTGGAACCAGAAACACACTCAGAGCAGCCACACAGAGTAATCTCAGGTCCTTCTTCTGCCTCTCCCAAGTACGCAACACATCAATCAAAATAAATCTTGACACACTGTTGGGGCTGCACTCCTGGTAGCCATCCATAGTGGCCGAGCAGCGGCACACCTCGCTTCCATGCGCTCTTCTCCAGCAATCACGCTCCTCTCCACTCCTTCTGGCACAGCCCAGGGATGTTGTAGAGTCTTTGGTCTCAAGTCCCGAGTTGAGTCTCGAGTCCCATTAAAAATATTGGGACTCGAGTCCGAGTCGAGTCAGAGGGGGGACTCAGTCCGACTCACGAGTCGAGTCCTCGAGTCCGAGTCCCCATCCCTGAAACTCACTGAGTGGGCCATGAAACTCACTGAGTGACTTTGAACTACTATGTATTTCATTTCTATACCGCCCAATAGTCGAAGCTCTCGGGGTGGTTTACAACAACTATAAAACATGATAAAATACAATATAAAATACAAACAATAAAAAACATTGTTAAAATTTTCATTACTAGACATTTAAAACAATTTAAAACTTACTTAAATAGCTAAGAACAAGGTTAACTAGACTGGTTAAAAAGGTGACATAACACACACCCATGTACTATTTGGAGCTGTTAAATGCCTCCGCATAGAGGGCAGTCTTAACCTGGCGCCGAAGGACAGTAAAGTTGGCGCCAGGCGGGCCTCAGTGGGGAGCTTGTTCCACAGTTGGGGGTCTACCACAGAAAAGGCCCTCCCCCTTGTTGCCGCCTTCTGAGCCTCCCTCGGAGGTGGCAGTCGGAGGAAGGGCCCAGATGTTGAACGTAGTGTCTGGGTAGATTGTGGTTGGCAAAGGTGTTCCATCAGGTATTGTGGTCCCAAGCCATGTAGAACTTTATAGGTTAAATTGTGGTCCCAAGCCATGTAGAGCTTTATAGGTTAAAACCAGCACCTTGAATCGGGCTCAGAAGCATATAGGCAGCCAGTGCAAGTGGGCCAGAACTGGTGTTATGTGTTCAGACCTCCTGGTCCTGGTTATTAATCTGGCTGCCGCATTTTGCACAAGCTGCAGCTTCTGAACAGTCTTCAAGGGCAGCCCCATGTAGAATGCATTGCAGTAATCAAGTTTAGAGATTACCAGAGCATAGATTATTGAAACCAGACTATCCCTGTCCAGAGAGGGGCATAGCTGGGCCACCAGCTGGAGCTGGTAGAAGGCACTCTGTGCCACTGAGGCCACTTGAGCCTCAAGTGACAAAGATGGCTCCAGGAGCACCTCCAAGCTACGAACCTTCTCCTTCAAGGGGAGTGCAACCCCATCCAGAACACCTTCCATCCGGTCAGAGGAACCACCCACTAACAGCATCTCAGTCTTGTCTGGATTGAGCTTCAGTTTGTTAGCCCTCATCCAGTCCATTGTTGCAGTCAGGCACCGGTTTAGCACATCCACAGCCTCACCTGCTGAAGATGAAAAGGAGAGATAGACAAACATCGCAGCGGGCCTCAAATGGATCCAGGATGTCCTTGGGCCCAGCATATAATAGGCCCCGGACAACCCTAAAAGCTCCGCTGGGCAGCAAATGGAGGGTTGGATAGAGGTAGTGAGATGTTTCTTTGACACCCTCACTGCCCCTAAATATACCTGCTTGTAGGTACATACCAGGGCTCGATTGCACCTGCTAGGAGTTTTTCTCCATCTGTACTCAAGCCATCTCCTGTGTTGTTTCATTGCTCTCAGCTTCAGAGTGTACCATGGAGCCGTACGAGCTCTACTACAGAGAGGGCGCTCAGGAGCGATTGTGTCAACCTCCCGGGTCATCTCTCTGTACCAGAGATCAACCAGGGATTCAACAGGACCACCAGCCATATCAGCTGGAAGCCCCCCAAGGGCGCTCTGGAAACCATCCGGATCCATTAGCCTCGGGGGACGGACCGTCTTAATAGGTCCCCCACCCTTGCAGAGGGAAAAAGTTGCCATTAGTGTAAGTCTCAGCAGGCAGTGATCTGACCATGACAAAGGGACTGATTCAAAGTCCCACACCTTCAGATCACTATCCCCATGGCCGGCTGAAAAAAACAGATCTAGAGTGTGCCCTGCTACATGCCTTGGGCCAATGACATGTTGGGACAGTCCCATGGTCACCATGGGAGTCCATGAAATAGATGCCCCAGATAGGGTGCCCTCAGCATGGATGTTGACATCCCCCAGGACCAACAGTCTGGGGGACCTCAGCAGTGTAACTGAGACGACCTCTGTCAGCTCAGATAGGGAGTCTGTTGAGCAGTGGGGTGGGCGGTACACCAGCAGAATCCTCAATCTGTCCCACCAGCCCAGCACAAGGTGCAAATACTCCAGGCCAGTAGTCAGATGGACAGGGAGCCTGGAGAGAGAGAGAAAATTCCTATAGACCACAGCAACCCCCCCTCCCCAGCCCTCAAGTCTACCCTAATGCTGTACCCCAAGTACCCTGGTGGGCATAGCTGGGAGAGACTGACTCCTCCCTGTTCGCCCACCCAGGTCTCGGTAATGCATGCCAGATCAGCCACCTCATCCACTATTAGATCATGGATGAGGGAGGTCTTATTCTGCAGCGATCTGGCATTTAGAAGCAGCATGTAGAGACCTGAGGGCAGGTTGATAGGGCAACCACCAAACCTGCAGGTGCGAGGAGGGCCCGTCACTAGTCACTGACTAGTGGAGGAGGGCTAGTCACTGGCTGGGGAAGGAGGAGGACTAGTCACTGACTCTTAGCCCAACCTACCTCACAAGGTTGTTGTAATGGTAAAATGGGGAAGAGGAAGATCACGTACGCCGCCTTTTGGTTCCTTGGGTGGAAAAGGCGGAATATAAATGTAACAAATAAATTAAATAAATTAAAATCTGAGAAAGGGTGCTACTTCCTAAGGCTGAAGCCAGTTGAGAAAGTGATGGAATACTTCTGAATAATGGTTTCTAAACCAAATTAAATTATACTTTCAGGACCCCAAAAAAATGTTGTTCGGAACCTCATGCAGTTAAAACACTTTATACTTTTTGTTCTTTGCATACATAAAAGGTGATCTTATCTTTTGTAAGCTTTTGATTGATTGTATCCTGGTAAGTTCAGAGCAGCTTACCTATGGTTCCCAGGCATTCTCAGCTTACAGAGCCAGATATGCTTGGCTTCAAGAGAAGAGTTAAAACATGTGCTTTCAGACCATCCTCTGGGCCAAATGACCTGTTTTAAAATGAGGAGCACACTTCTATCCTTTTTTTAAAATATTACCCTAGTTCAAGTACATGGGATCCATATTTTATATTAGTATTTCTGTCCCTGCAGCCTTTATAAAGAAAGGTATTCATATCATATATAGATGTGGTGGAAAACTTGGGAGAAGCCCAACTAAACACAGCTAAGAGCCCATTTGAAGTCCTGGTCTGAAGCAATGATAATGATCAAGAAATCTTACTTCTCTGCCACCATTGCTTCTGCCATCCAGCAGAGCTATAATAAATAGCTAAAGGGGAAGCTATTCTAAATAGCTAAAGGCCTGTTTCATCTTGACCTTAACTGTGACTAGGCTTAACCCACTGTGACATATTTACTTAGCACTTTGCGGATAAAATCACTTGCACTCCAACTTAGATGCCACTTCAAGTGAGGATATATATGCAGGAGATATCCCCAGCCTTTGCCTGCAGAATCTCCAGTCTGTGTGAGCACCAAGTGCCCAACACAAGGTACAAATAATCCAGATTGGTACTCACCCAGACCAGAGGACTGGAGAGGGAACTGAAACTCCCCAACCCTCTAGCCACTGTTGCTGCCCTAAATAGCTAGGTGGACACAGTGGGAGAGACTAACTGCTCCCAGCTCTCCTACCCAGGCCCCAGTGATACAAACCGATAATGATACATTCATTATTAAATCACGGATTACCAGAATGACAGCAGTAGGCCAGAGGACAAGCCAGTAAGTTAACCAGGAATCTTCTTCCTGTCTCCTGGCTTGTCCAGCCCCCACCACCATATCTCTCCCTACCCATAACTACTATTACAGGACCATTGTAATCTCTTCCCATATTAACTGAATCGTCCCTGCCACATAATATAGCAGTAAATCAAACTGAGCAACACCTTTGTGACTCCCAAAGGGGAAACACCCTTTGGTGTTGAATCTCCCACCCAAGGCAGCACATTCCTTTTAAGCCCCTGTACCAGGAAACTGATGCAAGATGGTGCAATCTGGCAGGAGCTGCTGGAAACTGCTGAGTCAGGCCTGAGCCTCTCTGGGAAATTCACCATCCCTGGGCAAGACAACTGAGTCCAACTACAGAGCCTTCTAGGTGAAACTGATTATCCAATTATCCCTAAAAGTCTGACTTCCGTTGTTGTTGTTGTTGTTGTTATTAATATTTATTTATCGCCCATCTGGCCGGCAACCGGCCACCCTGGGCGATGTACACAGATAAAAATACAAGATAAAAACAGAATAAAATACAGTTAAGCAATATAAAATTTTAAGATAATTAGCCCACCCCATATTCCCGCCTGAATAGCCAAGTTTTTAATGAGCGGCGGAAGCTCAGCAGAGTGGAGGCATGGCGGAGGTCACTCGGGAGAGAGTTCCACAATACGGGGGCCGCCACAGAAAAGGCCCTCTTCCTAGTCCCCACCAGTCTAGCTGCTCTGGCTGAAGGGACAAGGAGAAGGCTGTCTGTGGCAGCGGCCTACTTGGTGTTGCTGGAGACGCTCCTTGAGATAGACTGGACCGGAGCCGTATAGGGTTTTAAAGGTCAAAACCAACACCTGGCTCGGCAAGCAACTGGTAGCCAGTGTAGCTCCTTGAGCACTGGCGTGATGTGATCCCGCCGGGGGCTGCCTTTAACCAGACGAGCCACTGCGTTCTGTACCAGCTGAAGCTTCCAAACCGTCTTCAAGGGTAACGCCACGTAGAGCGCATTACAGTAGTCTAGGCGAGAGGAGACCAAGGCCTGAACCACTGATGGGAGCAGGTGATTAGGAAGGTAGGGGCACAGCTGCCGTATCAGATGGAGTTGATACAGCGCCGCCCGGCTCACAGCTGCCACCTGAGCCTCCATGGACAGCTGGGAGTCTAGAATGACCCCCAAGCTGCGGATCTGGTCCTTCAGGGGTAATGTACCCCATTCAGCACCAGGTCAACATCCCCTAACCTCCCCTTGTCCCCCACCAGAAGTACCTCGGTCTTGTCGGGGTTCTGCTTCAGCATGTTCCTTCCCATCCAGCCACCCACTGACTCCAGGCACTTGGACAGGGTCTCAACGGCCAACCTCGGTGAGGACTTGAAACAGAGGTAGAGCTGCGTGTCATCCGCATACTGATGACACTGCACCCCAAACCTCCTGATGATTGCTCCCAGCAGCTTTAGGTAGATGTTGAATAACATCGGGGAGAGGATGGAACCCTGCGGCACCCCACAAGTGAGCGGCCCAGGGTCCGAAGCCTCCTCCCCAAGAACTACCCTCTGGTACCTTCCAGAGAGGAAGGACCGGAACCACTGCAATACAGTGCCTCCCAAGCCCAACCCCTCCAGGCAGTCCAGGAGGATACCATGGTCAATGGTATCAAAAGCCGCTGAGAGATCGAGGAGGACTAGAAAGGAGCATTCGCCCCTCTATCCAAAGCCCTCTTCATATCATCCACCAAGGCGACCAAGGCCGTCTCCGTCCCATGTCCAGGCCTGAAGCCCGACTGGCACGGATCTAAATAATCGGCTTCATCCAAGTGTGCCTTCAACTGAGCACCCACCACCCGCTCAATCACCTTGCCCAGAAATGGTAAATTGGAGACTGGGCAAAAGTTGTTTAGATCCTGGGGATCCAAGGAGCGCTTCTTTAGAAGCGGTCTTATTACTGCCTCCTTGAGGGCTGATGGCATCACTCCCTCCTTGAGGGAGGCATTCACCACCGCCTTGATCCCCTCACCCAATCTCTCCCTACAGCTCATGATGAGCCAGGACGGGCAAGGATCAAGCAAGCAGGTGGTCGGCCTCACAGATGAAAGCACCTTCTCCACTTCATCAGAAGGAAGAAGCTGGAACCGATCCCACAAAACCGGTCTGCCATTGGCCTCCTCCCGCTCACTCCCTGTGTCCACGACGCACGATATCCCACTCCTAATCCGATGGTTTTTATCTGCGAAGTGCTTCGCTAAAGCCTCACAGGAGGCTTTAGACTGTTCCATTGGGTCCGGAGCGGCTGGACCGACCAGACTCCGGACCACTTGGAACAGCCTCCTGGGGCAGCACTCCGCAGACCCAATGGAGGCAGCATAGAAATTCTTTTTTGCTGCCTCCACCGCCACCCGGTTGGCTGAAGATGCAGCTCTAACCCGTGTTCGATCGTCTTCGGAGTGGGAATTACGCCATCGGCGCTCTAGCCTTCTCATCTCTTGTTTCAGAGCTCACAGCGAAGGAGTGAACCATTGTGCCGCGCGAGCTCTGTTTAGGCGAAGAGGGCACTTCGGGGCAACTTGGTCTAATGCCTTGGTGATTGCAGCATTCCAGTCGTCCACCAGGGTCTCGACCAAGCTACCATTTGTGTGCTCCAATTCCCCAAGCGCGTTCAGGAATCCATCCGGATCCATAAGACGCCTGGGGCAGACCATCCTAATAGGTCCCTCACCCCTGCAGAGGGGTTGTGGCACCGAGAAATCCCACCAGATAGTGATCTGACCATGACAAGGGGGGGGGGTGGATATACCCCCGATTTCCAGATCATTTCCCCCCTCTCCAGAAACAAAAACCAAGTGCATGACCGGCTACATGGGTAGGTCCAGTTAATACAGGGTGCAGCTCCCAGGAAGCCATGGTCTCCATGGTGCCCCCGTGTGGGCAGCCCCTGAATGCACATTGAAGTCCCCCAGCACCAATAGCCTGGGGGACAACACACGCACATCAGAGACCACCTCCAGCACCTCGGCCAGGGAGTCTGTCGTGCAGCGGGGTGGACGGTACACGAGCAGAATCCCCAGACTGCCCTTGGGACCCAACCTCCAGTACATGCACTCAATAAACTTGGTCTCCCGGAGAGGGAGTCTGGTAAGGACCAAGGACTCCCGGTAGATAACAGCCCCTCCCCGTCCCCCAACCCTTGGCTGCTGGGCATACGAGAAACCAGCTGGACACAAGGCCGCCAGAGTTGGAGCAGCAGCCTCGTCCAGCCAGGTTTCCATAATACATGCCAGGTCCGCACCCTCATCCAGGATCAAGTCATGGATGAGAGATGTTTTTTGGGTAACGGACCTGGTGTTGCACAACAGCAAGCGCAAGGTGTGGGGAGGAGCCACACATCCCCCAGTTATCCCTTGGCTCTGGGCAGGCCCGGAACAAGGATTAGGTATTAAGCATTGATCCCTTGTCCCCCTTAATCGGCGTGGCCTGTCCCTAGCGTTCTGTAATTGAAACTGCTTTGCTCTCCCTGGTGCAGTGGAGATTGCAAGCATAAAAAGAGATAAATGTCCCGTGACGCAGTACAATTACTGGCTTCATGAATGCAGCATAATATACTAAATCCACAGGATTAGTAAAATAATACCACTACTAAGATCCAGCAATGTTCCCAATATAGAACGCAGGCTTTCAAATTGTACAAAACACTTTCTCACTGTTAATGTTAAAAACAAAATAAAGATGTTTTAAGCACTCTCCTGCAACATGTTTCAGTCCTAAAATAACCCTAATGCTCTTGCAGCCTGACTCTATGGGCGGGTTCGCACGACATGGCAACAATCGTGGTAATTTACGGAACCCACGAAGCAACCACGATGAGCCCAACAGACGATTGGGCTTATTGCGGTTTCTTCGCTCCCTCTCTTCCCCTCTTTCCCCCTCATTCCTCCCAGCGATATCACAGGGGACACCGCAGGGAGGAATGAGGTTCCTCTCTTCGACAGCTGCGATCTTGAGCTGATTTCAGCTCACGGCGGCGGTCAGAGACTCCCCCTTGCACAAACAGTGTGACAGCCACACCATGACAGCAGGAACCTCCTGGCCACTCTGCCCTCCCCTTTCCTAGTAGATCCCGGGAAAGGTGAGGGTGGGCACTTCCCACCGCCCCTCTCTGGCTGAGAGGCTTACCTGCTGGTAGCTGTGATGCAGTCCCCGCAGCTGCTCCATGCACAGAGCAGCTGCAGGGTCTGCATCGCAGCCTCCCGCTGCAGAGATTTAGTCAGAGGGTAAACCTTTCCTACTGGAAACTGTGATGCAGTCCCCACAGAGCAGCCAGAGCAGCCACAGCCTCCTTCCGGAGATGTTTACTCAGAGAGTAAACCCCTCAGGCAGGGAGTGGCGGCACTTCCTGGTGTCATCGGCGCAGCTGCGTCAGTGGCAGCGAGAAGCACCTGCCCACTCCTCCCTCCACTTTTCCAAGAGATCCTGGGAAAGTGGAGGGCAGAGTGGGCGGGCGCTTCCCATTGTCACCGGCATGGCGGCGCCAGTGATAGCGGGAAGCGCCTCCATCCCTGCAGCTGCTCGGCGCATGGAGCAGCCACGGGGATCAGAGCACAGCCTCATCCTAGGGAAAAACCTGTCAGGCAGGAGGCTGTGCTCTGATCCTGCGGCTGCATGCCACGCAGCCGAGTGGGAGCAGATCGCTACCTCCTACCTCCTCTTCAAGAGGTCTACTCTAGAGGAGGCGGGGGTGCCTGATCCGTTCCGCAGCGGAGGCAAAAGAAGCCTCTGACAGCTGCCTCCTAGTGCCGCTTGGGCACTTTGGGGGCAGCTGTCAGCCGTGCTCTGTGGCCAGCTGCTTGGCAAGAGTGGCAATGTCCGCTCTTGCAAAGCGGCTCGCTTGTTCTTGAGATTGTGCCATGATGGGTCGTGTTGTCCAGGTTTGGACATGACAAGACATCATGAGCCAGTGTGGCGTAGTGGTGAGAGTGTTGGACTGGGACTCAGGAGATCCAGGTTCTACTCCCCGCTCGGCCATGAAACTCACTGGGTGACTTTGGGCCAGTCACTGACTCTCAGCCTAACCTACCTCACAGGGTTGTTGTGAGGATAAAATGGAGAGGAGGATTAGGATTATGGAAGCCGCCTTGGGTTCCTTGAAGGAAAAAAGGCGGGGTATAAATAGAATAAATAAATAAATCGTGGACATGACAAGACATCGTGGTTCAAACAAACCCTAGAACAGACCATTGTGACTTACCGTGGTTGACAACCACGATAAATCACAATGGTAAGTCATCATGACTGGGTTTGCACGACACGGGGAACAAGCAATGGTGAGTAACCACCATTGCTTATCATGTCGTCTGAACCCAGTCTATATATTCTTACTTGGAAGTAAATCCCACTCAGGTCAATATGATTTTTTTCCTAATTAGTGTGATTGCCTTAACTAGATTAAACTAGAAGATTGCCTTAACTAGATTAAAGCTGTTCCTTGCTTAAATACATCGTGTTACACAGAGGGATATTTAGACAAAGTAGTAGTTTGTCATCGCTGTCTCTAATGTGCATAATTTCCTATTTGTTTTCAGATTCAGAAACAGAAAACTCACCTACAAAATAGGGAATTCAGAGCAGAATGAACTGAACACCAAGAACCTGAGAACATCATTGTGATTGTATATCTTTGACTTTTGAAATAAATAGACAACCAGTACTCGTTAAAATGTAATTCTACACATAAATGAAAAGTTATTAACTCTACGAGGGAGAGGATTGTCCTAATGATACTACAATTCACAACAGTGGGGTACCAAATGTGTGGGGTTTCTGTTAAGTTAGTGTCAGCATATATAAGGCTCCTCCATCAATAGTTATTTTTCTGCCTTGGTATTTGGGCTTGTTTGGTATGTTGTTTTTGTGAAGTCTTGAGCACTTTCATCTCCTCTTTGAGATTTACATATTATGTACTTTTTAAAAGCAGGCCATCAACGATGGTTGGGAGAAGTAAAGTACTGACTATATAGAATCTCAAGAGCTGTAGCTGATAATACACCAAGTTCCCTTGCGCCCCAAGTGTCACTTTTAAAAGGCCCTAAGAAGAACTGGATGTATTAAGAATCCAGTCATTTGTGGTGTGGTGTGGTGTTGTTTTTGTTACAAAATGAATGTTTTGAAAAGAATGAGGCATTTTACCAGCAAAGTCCTTATAGAGATGGGCTTCATTAACTTAGGCTCATTTTGAAAATCCTTAAAGGGAATAAAACTTTAAGACAAGAATTTGACCCTAATAAAATGGAGGCATAACATTTAAAAGACATTTTAAAAAGCAAAGCATATTCTTGGGACTCTACGTAGTTGTCAGGAGTAAGCTTTGACAATATTTTTCATCCATCACATGGAATGATAGCTCTGAATCTCCACACCCTCATAACCAGCTGACATTAAACTAGTTGTACTGTTACTTTAGGAAACTTGCCAGACTGTAAAGAGAGAACAATGTCCACAAGTTATTCTTTGACGTTCTTTCTCTTTCCTCCTTCCTCCCCCCACACACAACTCCTCTCCCTTCCCCGACCCCTGCATTCTTAAATTCTACATACTTGTAGGATATACACCAAAGCTATTCACTGAGTCTAAACCAACAGCTTTAGAGAGACAATAATTTCCTGGGACCAGGACTACTGCAAACCAGATCCGATGTTGTACTTGTACTTGTGTCATCCTGCCATAAGAAACTATGCTGAAGCTGGAACTTCTTTATTTTTTGTTATTCCACATACTGTAAATTTCTATTTTTATGGCAAACTATAACAAGTATTTTAGAAAGGGAAGGGTGTGTTGCCTAAAACACTTTTTATAGTTATTTCTTCATGAGCTTTTGAACAAATTCTTTGCTGAGAAAAGAGTATTAGTGAGATAGTGATTTAGAAGGCAGGCATTGGGCTGGCATTGGCATATGTGCCCAGTAAAGCTCAGATTGCAATTTATTACCCACTTAACTGTCAAATTCCTTATTTTGCCAGTAGAAGGCATGTATATTGCATAATCCCCTAGCTTGATGGCTCAAAGTGAGAGCTGAATGACAATTTCCTGATACAGACTCTTTGTATGAAAGTGAGGACCGATCCATATGTTACCTTCAGCAGCATTAAGACAGATTTGTGGTATGCGGCTGCTTCCCTGCTGCAAATGCTCCTGTGCTATTGCTGGTAATGTATAAATCAGACTTTAGTTAAATAAATCTACAAAATGCAGCGCAGCTGAACTAATATATGATCAAGAACTAGGATGGAAGAACCTTCCTTATCTATTCCTAAAGCCCAAAGTTATCAATATGCCAAAGTACATCCTTGTTGTGTTTTTAATATAATTGATCCTAGAATAACTTGTTTCCTGATCTCAGACCTTACCTACAGTGGTGTGAAAGATTGAAATGTGGCAAGAAGAACCTTGGTTAAATCAGCTTTTCCTCACTCACCCCTCTACAAAACTGATATCCCACATTCTACATGGAGGACCAGTGTCTTCCTTGAGACAGCAAATTGGGGTGTGGTGTGGAGAGCAAGCTCTGCCAGAGTTCTTAAATGGGAACACCCCTCCTGATCCGAAGAGGACAAATTCAGGACTAAGAGCAATCAGCCTAACAAACCTAACAACTGTTCTTGAGAGAGAACTCTGTTAACATTTCACCATTCCAAAATTAGCTAATTTTTTCCAGAAATAATTTTATTTGCCATGGAATCTTATATCATGAAGCCATCATCATTATGCTGAAATGAGGTTCCGTTATATCCTGTCTGCTCTGTTTATCTTTTTTTTTTTTAAAGTTCTCTTTGGAAAATGATACCCGATTATTTTAATATTCGTTAAGTTTTGTTTTTATTATTTTGCCATAACAAATCTCCATAGCCTAATATGTAGCATGACTTTTTAAGTGTCTCGGTTGCTTGTTTCTGAGCCAGAGGCTATAGTTATTGCTTTTACAGGTCAATATTTGGCCTGTTTAACACAGGAATGTTTCCCATTCCTGTGCTACTGCAGATCTGCCCTGCTTGCTTTGTTGTAAGGAATACTCTAAAGGTTTTTTCCCACAGCAGGTATATGGAATGCTCTAGCTATCATACCTGAACACTACCTTTCTGACCGGGAGCTTTTAGGCAACAGCTACAGTCTCTTGGTAAGGAGCTGATGATCCTAATTGCTTTTTCAGCAAACTATTCATATCTGTAATGGATAAAGTTGTTTACATAACCTGTTGTAATTTGGCCGGTATGTAACATGGCATTTGTTTATGTAGATATTTTATACAAAAAATAATAATTTTGACCCTGTTTTATATAGTTGTAACTGTCACTGTTTCTAAAGTTATACATATATTGTGGTGTGTTTTTGTGGAGGACCTAGTTTTACCAAGGTTTCTTTGACAATTTGAGATTCTCTCAATTTTTAATTTGACAATTTCCAATTTAGTTCCTTAGGCAGTGATGCACACAGATGCATGCACACACACACACACACACACAGAGGCGTGCGCGCGTGTGTGTATCTTAAAACATAAAGCTGCTCTTTCTAGAGGATTATGACATTGTTTGAAAGGATCTGTTCTGTAACTATTTGCCCAATATTACTTGATACAGTGCAAGTCATGGGAGTATTGTACTCTTTTAAAGTATGTGTGGTAATGCAATGATTGAGTTCAGCTACATTACTAGAGACTATGGATCTGTTTGCTTGCTCTCATGTAATATAGCTGCCTCAGGTCTGATGTGTAACTATATATTCAGCTGAAGAAATCCATCATGGTATTTCTGTGTGTATTAACACATACTATAAAACACTGAAGCGCTGTAGGGACTAGAATGGATTTTTACATGTCAGATTTTTACAGTATTGATCCTAGAAAGTGTTGCTTGATTATTATTATTTTGCAGGGAGGGGGGCATGGTATTTGCAAGTAAAATATACATCCTCTGCCAAAAGATTCTCTCAGGGATTTGCCAGGTGGTGGTTGCAGTAGTCCAAAGATTGTAAATGAAAGAAGGATCAAGATGGGGAGACTTCTGATGTTGGCACCTTATTTGTTTTTGTTTTTTTTCTTTCTTTTACTGTAAATCCTCCAGATGGCGCTGTCCCAAGCTTTGATTTACTGTTTGGGGACTAGTTTGTCTTTCTACTACAGACCTGCCCTGTACAACTTCAGCCCACTCAGAGAAACCTAGCTTATCAGCCATGTATGGTGGCTAACAAGCAGCACAATAAGGCTCCCAGTTTTTGCTGCCTGGCTAGAATGACACAGACTGAAAAAGTGTCAGGCACCTAGCAGTTGACAATAAATGGCTGTATTTGGCTCAGATGGGTGACACGTTATGCTGGGCAGGCCTGTTCTATTGCAACCTTTGTAAAGTGCCTGCTGGTCAGGTTTGGTGCAGGGTGGTTCTCTATTAGCAGGGGGAAAGGGTTGACTGGAGTTTTCCCACAAACCTGAGTGGGAGTTGCCCTTTCCCCCTAGACCTTGCCTAGCTGCTATTTGAGATGCCCCCTCTCATTCCATGTTCTATCTGAATAATGTACAGTATTTGTTTAGACCTGCAAGTGGTTTGTTTGTGATTTCTGAAATACGCTATGCATCACCATGTAGCTGTTGCTTTTTATTTTTCCTCTTTGACATTAAAAAAAAATTGCACTGACCGGTTTTCTGTGTTCTAGAAGTGAAACTTGGTAATATGTAAGAAGTGTATATTTTCTAAGTTACTGATGAAATTCTTCTCATTTGGTAGCAGGATACAAAAGTAATGCTATTTGTGTGAAGTAAGCACTTAATACAATAACTGAGTTAGGGTGGGGGTCTGGAGACACCAGTGGAAATGTCTCAGCCTGAAATGGAAGAACTGGTATTGATTTTATGCTAAATAATAAAGATACATAATATAGATACACTATGAAACAATAGTCACTCTTAAATAGTCCTAGTGGACTCATAGTGAGGGCACTGCAACTAATATTCCACCATGATTTCAACGTTTGTGTTTTTTTCATATTGTACACAGTAATAAAGCCCCCAAATAAGGGGCATTATTTATTTATTTATTTATTTATTATATTTATACCCCGCCTTTTTTCCTGCAAGGAGCCCAAGGCGGCTTACATTATCCTCCTCTCTATTTTATCCTCACAGCAAGGTAGGTTATTCTCTGGTAGCAACCAGGGAATTGATGTATTTTTAAAAGAAGCATCTTGGAACACTAAACTTTTTCCACCATTAAGATTTTTGGCTCTTGGAGCCAAATTGGTTTCCACAATTAACTTCTCAGAGTAGGAAGAATTTATACCTGGCTCCATTAGCTCATTGGATAGGTATTCTGGAATCTAGCAGCAGCCATCATATCGAGTGACAAATTCCAGAGGGTAGCTGTGCCAGTCTACTGTAGCAAAAACTGACATATTTTCCATGTCAGACACTGATACGATGAAACAAAGTCCTGTGGCACCTCAAAGGCTAACAAATTTAGCACCCCACGTGCACCTGACCAACCTTGGTAGAATTACCAAATATATACTGTAGCACATTCATCAATTAGTTTATTCCTACTGTATACAACTGACTTGGGTTCTTTGGTTGGATGGAGGCAGCAAACTCTGAACTGTGTCCCAGTTAACTGATCTGGAAATAGCATGAATAGATCACCGTCGATAATAATGTATACCGGTGTACTGGAGAAAATGTGTGCAGCTTCCCAGTGTGTTCACTATTACCATGCAGCCTTGATCAGGTTCTTTTTTTCCTGGCCATTGCAATAATCAAAAGTATTCTTATACAGTAATACCTTCGATTGCGAGCATAATTCGTTCCGGAACCGTGCTTGTAATCCAAAACACTCTTATATCAAAGCGAGTCTCTGGCGGGTGTGAGCGGGGCCTATTTCGGCCCGCTCGAGGCGAGCGGTTACATCGCTACACTTGTCTTGCAAGACATCACTTGTTTATCAAGTCAAAACATTTTTAAAAAATTGCTTGTCTTGCAAAATTCTCTCGGACCAAGTTACTTGCAATCCAAGGTATTACTGTATTTGTTTTGTAAACTTCTAATCACTTTTCCCTGGGGTTAGGCCTCTTCACCGCAAGTGATCGAAAGTATACAGTATAAGAAAACTTATAAAGCTACATTTGACCGGTTATCTCAACAATGTTTCTAATTTAGTACAACCAGGCAGCTGGATCCATTTCTTCAATGGATCTTCTCTGTTAATTTTTCAGTTTTGGCAATCTGCAAAACTTCAGTTAGCTACTCCTTGAACCTTGGTTGTTGGAACTGCAAGTTTTTTCCAACATCGTATCAATACAACCTTGTCTGCTAACAAAAGGTTTATGATAAACCTAAAAGCAGACTGATAGTTCTCATCAAAAAGGTATGTTAATTTGTTCCTGTTTAACTTCAGAACCTACACTAATTGGATTCTAGACACCAAGTCCAAGCAGGCAAGCATCACCACAGATAACAGAAATCCATTGCTTTGTTTAAGAAAATTACAAAAATTAAGGAAAGATAACATAGTGGTTATATGAGCGTTAGAAGCTTTTTCTATGATTACATTATTGGCAGTGAAAGAGAATGTAACAAATATAAGATTAACTAAAAGAATTGCAATTGAAAAAGCTGGTAATAAAAACAATGGCTCAACATTCAGGCTAATTCCAGTTATCCTGTAAAATAATGATTACAACCTTGTAGCTATTCATCTGTGGTAAACTTTAACAACATAATGAATAACTTATGCCTAACCTTTTCTTTTTAGATATTAAAGAAAATGGGCTAAATCCAACATTATGTGAACAGACGTCTGCTTCTCCAATAAAAATTTCTCTTCCCCTCCTACCTGTAGCCCCTCACACACCACTGAAATCTGTTCTGGATGGCCTCCCAACCCTTCAGAGCAGATTTGGGAGGGGGGTGGGATGACTTCAGGGGGAGGCAGAATTCCTTCCACCTCATAGGGGAAATAATTCCAGTTAAAATCCTTTTGGACTTTTGAAAGTTAAATAACTCCCTGTTAGAACCTGCCTACCATGGGAGAGTAAGATTGGTAGCTTGTGATTCACCTTTATACGCAAATAGCACAGTTACTTCATATATTGATGCACATATACTTAGGTTGTATTTTAAAACATTTATTTAAGGCAAATATATTTAAGTCAATTATAGAAAGAAGACTGTACCATGTTATTAGTTAACAAAGTTTAGAACAGGAAGATGAAGACACAACTTGCAAGGTTACAAGAACCATACCAGTTGTTGCTGTTGTTATTTATTTCATTTCTATACCGCCCAATAGCTGAAGCTCTCTGGGCAGTTCACATCAATTAATTTATAGAGGTGACTCCCTGCCAAGTGAGCCCACCCAGAATTTTTTTCTTTTACTTACATAGTATTACACTTGAACATGATATGTGATGTGATTGGTTACTATTCTTTTACTCCCACCTCTTCACATCTATCCATACCTCACCTTCACATCAGTTGTTACTCCTTTCTCCCAGTGACCTCTGTCCACACCAAGAGAATTACACTCTGGCTATGTTCATGTACCCCAGTCTTAACCACAGGATGACACATCTTGTACTATCTGGTATTACCACAGTCTTTTCTGATTCTTCGCTGATTTCATATACCTTTGTGCTAGTTGCTAGTTCTCTTTTTCTGCATCTCTTTCTGTCTCTTGTCCTCAGAGTCACTACTTACTCTTTTTTAATTAGCCTGTTTTTACGTGAGGTGTGAGGTTTCTCATTTATAATGGCCCATAACTTGGTCCATATGAAACTTTGGTCAATTTTATAAATATATTGATCCCCTATACTGGCCTACAGCTAGCAGTGTCTGTTCCACTGGCAGAACCCAATATTTCTGACTTGGATTGCGCTGCCCCTGGTTCATCCAACACAGATTATACAGAAATTTTTGCCATACCCAATTGCATCTTTGAACAAAAGACCAGTAGAATAGGCTTCAGTCTTTTTAGTAAGCACTCCACCAGTAGTTGCAGTCCAGTACTTCCTGTTGTAAGAAGCCTGGAAATTACTAGATAGAAACAACAGTGTGTGTTGACTTCCATTTGCCTTTATTGTCAATGCACAAAAGATATGGGAGATCATCATCATCATCAAGCGATCACTTGTGACCGAGTAAGATTCTCTTCCAGGATCAAAATTTACAAAAAGGAGATTTTAAAAGGAGGGAATTTTAAAGAAAATTGTGTAGACTCTAGCGATGGGTCCGTGAGTGACTGTGGAGGCCAATTCGAGATCCACACAGCTTTCCACAGTGAGGACAGAGGTTACCAGATGGAAGATGGTCCTGTAAAGGATTCATTTGACGTGCTTTTCGCTTAGCACGTTTCTCCCTTTCACCTTGCACTCGGGCTTCTTCAAAGTCCATAGAACCTTTGTGAAAGGCCAACCTCCAGTTAGATCGTTCATGGGCCAGAGCTTCCCAGTTTTCGATGTTTATATTGCATTTTTTTAGATTAGCCTTATGAACATCTTTAAACCTCTTATATTGTTCACCGATATTCCGCTTTCCATCCTTGAGTTGGGAATAAAGTAACTGCTTTGGGAGACGGCAGTCAGGCATTCGAACAACATGACCGGTCCACTGAAGTTGGCGTTGAAGGATCATTTTTTCAACGCTAGTAGTCTTTGCTTCTTCCAGTACACTGACATTTGTTCGTCTATCTTCCCAAGTAATTCGCAGGATTTTCCGGAGGCAACGTTGATGAAACCTTTCAAGGAGGTGGAAGTGACGTTTATAGATAGTCCATGTTCCGCAGGCGTACAATAAAGTTGGTAATACAATGGCTTCATAAACCAGTGTTTTGGTCTTCTTACAGATATCCCGATCCTCGAACACTCTATGTTTCATTCGAGAAAACGCAGCACTTGCGGAGCTCAAACGATGCTGGATTTCACTGCCGATGTTAGCTGTAGCAGAAAGATAGCTGCCAAGATAGAGAAAATGATCGACATTTTCCAGTATTGTCCCGCCAAGCTGGATAGATGGCATCACCAAAGGGTTAGCTTGCACTTGCTGATGAAGCACTTTGATTTTTTTGATGTTAAGTGAGAGACCAAGTTTTTCGTATGCTTCTGCAAAAGCATTTAGGATAGTTTGGAGATCATCCTCTGAATGTGCGGAGACCACATTATCATCAGCATACTGAAGTTCCACAATGGAGGTTGTAATTACCTTACTTTTTGCTTTCAGCCTGCTGAGATTAAAAAGCTTTCCATCTGTTCGATAGATGATTCTCACACCAGTGGGAAGTTTCCCCTCGACAAGATGTAAAATCATGGTGATAAAAATAGCAAATAATGTTGGAGTAATAACACATCCCTGTTTAACACCTGATTCCACTTTAAATGGAGCACCATGAGAGCCGTTGTTGTCCAAAACCGTTGCCGTCATGTTGTCATGGAGAAGTCGCAAGATATTCACAAATTTATTGGGGCATCCAATTTTCATAAGGATAGTCCAGAGAGCTGTTCGGTCTACAGTATCAAAGGCCTTAGCCAGATCAATAAATGCCATATAAAGGGGTTGATTTTGCTCCCGGCATTTTTCTTGGAGCTGACGTGCAGTAAAAATCATGTCTACTGTCCCTCTAGAGGGGCGGAAACCATATTGAGTTTCAGGGAGGATCTCTTCTGAAATAGAGAGAAGACTGGTTTGCGAGAATCCTAGCAAATATTTTACCTGCGGTAGCTAAGAGGGAAATGCCCCGATAGTTTCCACAGTCTGTTCTATCACCCTTCTTAAAGAGGGTGATAATTATGGCATCCCTGAAGTCTTCTGGGATCTCTTCTCTTATCCAGATTTTTTTGATGAGTTTATGAAGATGTTGTACAAGTTCGGCGGGCCCTTCTTAAAGATTTCAGCAGGAATACCATCTGGTCCACTAGCTTTGTTATTCTTCATTTGATTAATGGCTTTTTTTTTTTTACTTCATCCAAAGTGGGGAGTATTGCAAGTTCCTCTCTTAATTTGTTTTTGCGGAATTTGTGAAAAAATCTCATTATCCACCTTAGATTTACGATTTAAAGGGTCATAATAATGCTCTTTCCAACACAGTGCAATAGACTCTTTGTCTTTTAAGAGTTTGGTGCCATCTTTTGATTGTAAAGGGTTTGTACCATAGGTTTTTGGTCCATAAATGGCCCTTGTGGCCTTAAAAAAGCCCCGTGCATCATGAGATTCTGCAAGTTGTTGAATTTCTTCAGCTTTCTTTTTCCACCAAGCGTTCTTAAGTTCTCTTGTTCTTCTTTGGACCTCAGCCTTTGCACTGGCGTAGATTTTTTTCTTGGCAGCGCAGTTAATATCATTTTGCCCATATTTGGAAGGCCTTCCTTTTTTGGTAAATGATATATTTAATCTCATTATCATTTTCATCAAACCAATCCTGATGTTTCTTAGTTTCATATCCAATAGTTTGTTCACAAGCTGCAGTAATGGAGGTTTTCAGCTTAGACCAATGGTCCTCAATGTTATCAGGAGGTTCCGTAGGTAGATGTTCCTTAAGAAGTGATTGAAGACAAGTTTGCTTAATAGGATCTTGAAGGACTTGGATGTTCATTTTACGCCTTGGTTTCCTTCCTTGAAGCCTATGTTGGGGAGCAATGTTGATAACCATAGTGGACCGGATTAGTCGGTGGTCTGTCCAGCAGTCGTCAGCACTCACCATGGCCCTAGTAAGAAGTACATCACAGCAATCTCTAACACGGACAATTACATAATCCAGAAGATGCCAGTGCTTTGACCCTGGGTGCTGCTATGATGTTTTAAACTTATTCTTTTGTCAAAAGCGTGTGTTTTTAATAGTGAGATTATGCTCTGCACATATAGACAAAAGTAAGATTCTGTTTTGGTTGCTATTACCAACTCCGTCTTTTCCAATAGTTTCTGGGCATAAATCAAATTCACGCCCAACTCTTGCGTTAAAATCGCCCAGGAGGATAATTTTATCCTCCTTAGGTATCTCTGACAGGAGAGTGTCCAGTTGGGTATAAAAACTTTCCTTGATGTCTTCATCAGCATCTAATGTTGGCGCATAAGCGCTCAAAATAGTTATCTGCTGGTTATTGGTGAGCTTTAATCGAAGAGTTATCAGGCGTTCGTTAATGCCAGTAGGAACTTCTGACAAAGAGTTCACTAGCTCGTTTTTGATGGCAAAGCCTACTCCATGTATTCGTCGGTCCTGCTCAGGTAGTCCTTTCCAGAAGAAGGTGTATAACTTCCTTTTTCTTCCTTCAACTGTCCCTCTCCTGCCCTTCGAGTTTCTTGAAGTGCTGCTATGTCAATTTTAAACTGTCTCAGCTCCCTTGCAATAATAGCAGTCCTACGCTCAGGGCGTTCACTATGTTATCCAGCAATGTCCGTATATTCCATGTTCCAAAATTCAAACATCTTTTTCGACCGCTAAAATGGTGACCCCACTGGACGCGGTAATCCAGTCAGGGGAGAAAGAGGTAGACTATGTTTAGGGCACCTTTTCTAGCCCCCTCCCCATACGGGGTGAGCAGAGTGGATCCTAAATAGGGCTGCTCAGTCATGGATACAGCTGCTGAGCTGCTCGACTACCTCGTTCCTTGAACAGGGCGACTGAGTCTGCATCCACAACCACTGCCCATGTGCTGGTCCATGACTAGGGGCTTCTAGATTCACAGTCCTGCCCCCATCGCCAGTCGCCATGGGACTTATGGGAGATAAACTGGTGCTATCTAATAAAATGTAGGCTAGATTTCCATAGCAAAGCCAGTCTGAAATGAAAATATTCCTGACCTTGTTTGCTTGCACAGCCTTCACCAGAAAAGGCCCAACATTGTATAGTCTGAGTTGCTGTTTTGAAAAACTGGAATTTACTCTAATGGGTTAAAGTATATCTATAGTGTCCGGAGAAATGTATAAAGTGAGGAGCAGTCTCCAGTTAGAAAGGTGTGCCTTTCTCATGATTGTTTTTGCATAATTTCATCTTCCATCTGCAATCACTGCATTTTATTATGATTGAATCTGAAATATTGCTCTCCAGTAAGAAACAACAACAAAAATGTTATCTGGTATATGGAGTTGTCCAGAAAATGAAAGATGCAAAATAAAATAAGATCACCCCACCTTTTTGTTTTCTTCAGTTGGACTAACTGGTTTGATTTGTATTATATTTGCAAAGATGACAGATCAACCGTTGTTTGTGTGTTCATTCCAGCAGTCTAAGGGACAGTCCTAGATGCAAACAAACCATCACAGCACCTGAGAGAGCCCAATTTGAATGTCTGCAACCTCCTCCCACATTCCATCTTAGGACTCTGACCATGCAGACTTGCATCAAGTCAGGCTTTTTTTTATCTCCCCCCCCCCCTTCTTAAAAATCTTGTCTGATCTGGAGATCTCAAAAGCTTGTGCAGTATTTTGTGACTTTTCTGAGCTGGCCTAATAACAGGGATGTTGAAGAGTCCTTGGTCTCGAGTCACGAGTCGAGTCACGAGTCTTTGGACTCGAGTCCGAGTCCTTGGTCCAAAATGGTGGCTCCCAAGTCCCGAGTCACTCCCAAAACTGACTCCACGAGTCCCTATTAAAATCAATGGGGGTTTTCCCCAACAAAATAAGGCTACTTCAGATGTGTGGCTTAAATAAATTCTAGGCACAAGTGTGCCTTTTTATTTCAAAACTGTGCAACTGATTTTGACAAGAACAGACCAGGCAGACAAACCCAAAATAACCAGGCAGGCAGAGGAGGCAGGGAACCCCAAAGCAGGCAGGCAGAGGCAGCCAAACCCAAAATGTCTGAAAGGTTGCATTTTAGGAAAATGATTTTTAAAAATAAAATCTTCGCTGGCGATCGCACTTCTCTCCACTCCTTCTGGCACAGCCCAGGGATGTTGAAGAGTCCTTGGTCTCGAGTCCCGAGTCGAGTCTCGAGTCCCATTAAAAATATTGGGACTCGAGTCAGAGGGGGGACTCAGTCCGACTCACGAGTCGAGTCCGAGTCCCCATCCCTGCCTAATAAAGGTATTTGTCCTAATAGAGATTTTGGCATGGTTACTTTTGCTTCAGGATACAAAGTTATCCCAGGATTATATTCTTGAACAAGCAATGCCTATCTACAGGAACAAGAAATTCTCCAGTGCTTCAGCTGCTTGTTAAGTTGAATGATTCAGACACTGTTTTATGAAACTTTTGAAAAGCAAATTACCAATGTTTCAAGGAGGCATGATGTAGTAGTGATGGGGGACTTCAATTTCCCTGATATCTGTTGGGAGACAAATTCTGCAAAACATGGCCCCTCCAAGAAATTCCTGACCTGTGTTGCTGATAACTTCCTCCTACAGAAAGTGGAGGAAGGAGCTAGAGGATCGGCTATCCTTGACCTGATTCTAACCAACAGAGACGAGTTAGTGGATAAAGTGGCAGTTTCGGGAACTCTGGGGGAAAGTGACCATGTTATACTTGAGTTCTTGATTTTAAAGGAAGCAAAAGCTGAATGTAGCCAAACACGTACCCTGGATTTTAGGAAAGCAATTTTTAACAAACTCAGAACAATGATAAGTAAGGTCCCATGGCAAGCGACTCTAATAGAAAAGAAGCCCAGAATGGGTGGGAGTTTTTTTTAAAAAGGAAATTTTAAGGCACAATTGCAAACAATTCCCACAAGGAAAAAAGGCAGAGGGCAACAGAAGAAGCCAATGTGGCTTCACAAAAAACTCCGAGATGACCTGAAAACAAAAAAGATGATTAAGGGACTGGAAACAAGGCCCTATGAGGAGAGACTGAAAGAACTGGGCATGTTTAGCCTTCAGAAGAGGAGACTGAGGGGAGATATGATCACACTCTTCCAGTACTTGAAGGGTTGTTACACAGAGGAGGGCCAGGATCTCTTCCCGATCATCCCAGTTTGCAGGACACGGAATAATGGGCTCAAGTTACAGGAAGCCAGATTCCACCTAAACATCAGGAAAAATTTCCTGACTGTTAGAGCAATAAGACAATGGAACCAATTACCTAGGGAAGTGGTGAGCTCTCCCACTCTGGAGGCATTCAAGGTGCAGCTGGACAGCCATCTGTCAGGGATGCTTTGACCTGGATTCCTGCACTGAGCAGGGGGTTGGACTCGATGGCCTTGTAGGCCCCTTCCAATTCTACTTTTCTATTATTCTATGAATCTCCTATGATTCTATGATTTCTCCTTGGAACTCTGTACTTTGCCCACCAAAGATACAGTCCTTGTATTGTTTATGAGATATCTTGGGGGGGCGGGGAGGAAGAGGAACCCAGGAATCCCTTGATCTTGTCAGATATTATAGATGGTTACAGTCTTTTCTTGCAAAACTTGTACATGTAAACTAACCAGAGATCAAAGTGAATGTAGGGATGGTTATCCCAGCATAATTGATTGTGTAATCAGGCCCCAAGTAGTACTGTGGTCGCAATGCTGTTGTGTTTCCCATCACATTATAAATTCTTGTATTTTCATGTGTCTTTGTACACATGTGTGGTAATCTGTGCGGTAAATCGCTTCACTTAAAATATTTGCTTTAGAAGGGTTTTTTAATATGCAAAACAAAAAAGTAGAAGCCATTTCAATCATACACATGATATGGCAGATTCGTTTGTGGAGCATTGGAATCTGTAATGTTGGGAAAGTGTGCAAGACAGGGTTAGATCACAAGTGTAGGCCAAGTTGTAAAGCTATTAAAACGGCAAGTTAATTTGTCTGGATTATAATAATGAATCAGTTAATGAGGTACTTTTTGATATATATGTTTTTTTGTATATAATGTTATAAAAGTAACTGAGTACAACTGTAAGGTAGTAATCTGTGTTGTATGATGAGTATTCTCCTGAGTATTGCACCTCTAATGCAAAATATGCACCTCAGCAAGTCATTAACAGTGAAATACTGTACCTTCATTGGGTGGGCCCTAGAAAGTCCTAGACAATGTCAAATGTTTTTGGAGTCCAGGATTTTTTTGCAGCTGGACTCTCAAAGGCTGTAGATTAGGTTCTACCTGCCATTTTAAGGGCAAAAAACAAGCATAGTAAAATCAAAGTACATCATTTTATTGTGCCTTTCCTTTTCTCTTGCTGTTAAAATTGTGGTTTTGTGTGTTGTTTTTTCTGAATAAAGAGATGTTAAATATACAGGCTTTCTCGCTTCACCTTTCACCATGTAACTAAGAGAAACAGCTTGAAAAATGTATGGCTAGCTGTGCAAAACCCCAAGGCTTATTTGACAGTTGCTTTCTGGAAGCTTCACTCTTTTTCTTAAAATAAATCAAATGGTTTTAGGTAGACATTTCTAACTTGGTCTGGAGCATATTTAGATCCTGTGCCAACAAATCAGACTGACCTTATAAAATTTTATTATCATGTAATGGGCTTCAGACTGAGGTGATAGGCACACACAACAATGCTTGGTGATTACATTGTCTTCAGGGGCCTTGCAGCATTGTCATTATGGTGTTGTCATATGATACTTTCTAGATATTAAAGCAATCAAGATAAAAAGTTAGTTCACTGCTGAAATAATAGTGATCTACAAAGTAATTATCCTTTGAACTGTGTTTCGATAGACTCAGTAAAAGAGAAAGAAAACATCCTGTACTATAGACTTAATCCCACGAAGCTCTTTCAAGGTCCTTAACTTAGTCACCGCAAAAAGAGTCTCTGAAATAAATTTAACTTAATAATTTCCCACAGGAATCAGTGTAGAACTAAATGCTGCATCTTTTGTGTTGATTGTTAGCCTAGCAAAGAGCTATTGATGAAAGTACATGATTGCATTCTGCAAGTACATGGCAAAAGAGGAAGGAAGTATGTGCTATTCATCAGTAAATTCACAACTGTGAACAAACAAAAGTTGTTGCATTGCCCGTAACAGAGCTGTGCTCAGAAAAGTATATTTCTTAGACTCCACTCTAGTTTATTACCATGACAGTTAAACCAGCCATGCCCAGGCTACTTCCATCCACTAAGGAGAAATGGATTGCTAGTCAGTCAGCTGAACATTTTATTGTATGTGACTAATACCATTACAAACAATGTAACTTAAAACATGTGATAATGGAACATAAAACGTTAGTCAATCGCCTGCACAGTCAACTGCAATAGTGTTCAGAGTGCACAAATGTTTCGCAGCTTTAGCAAACAAAGCTGTTTTATATGTAACATAAGGATCACAATCTAACAGTAACCAGTAAATCTTCATGTAAATTCTTTTGCCCTGCAAAGATGCAGAAATCTGTCCCAAGAACCTCTTCCTAAGGATTTAATATAAAGGGCAGCACTGCACAATAGATAATGGGTATCACACAACACATCACGGGTAACTAGCCACAGTGGGTTGCTGTTTCATCCAGACTGCTTCCCGCAGGGTGGTTTATTTTGGGGCAACAAGCCACCCTGACATGCCTTGGTTTGTTTTAGGGGTTATCTTACCCACAATGGGTCTGAACCCCAGAAGAGCAATTTTATCATGGGTTGTTGAGAAGCACCACTGAGTCTTTGGGCAAGAGTGGCCAAAAATGTTGTCGCTCCTCTTCTGGCAAACGAGCTTGGTTCCCAAAGTCTGCCTAGCAACATATTGCGGTGCAGCAGCCTGCACACCCTCCCTTCTTCCTTGGCAGTCTCTTCTCCCACCTCCCATGGCCTTTCTCCGCTTCACTTGTTTGCGAAGTACGTACTTTTTCTTTCCCATGTGAGCCAGTTGTGTGCAATCTTGAAGGAACTTGTTATCCTGCTAGCTTCAGCTGTGTATTAATTAAAGTCGCCCTTCTGCTGCCCCCCCCCTACTGCCCAAGGGGAAAATCCTTTAAAAAAAAA
Source organism: Shinisaurus crocodilurus (assembly GCA_021292165.1). Taxonomy (NCBI): domain Eukaryota; kingdom Metazoa; phylum Chordata; class Lepidosauria; order Squamata; family Shinisauridae; genus Shinisaurus; species Shinisaurus crocodilurus. Next base: position 98,255,943 of record CM037881.1, on the reverse strand, counting down.
AAAAAAAAAAGGAAACTTGTGCAGTTGTTCGACACTTCATATTTCACATTCCCTTAACACAATCTCATGTGTAACATTGCATCGCATTTGTGCAACGGATAAGCACTGATATTAACACACACACCCTTTTTGGTGGAAAAAAGGGCATGCAGCAGCCTCTTCTGGCCTGGACAAGGAACAACCCGCCTCCTCCTGCCGCTGCAGCCGCCGCCGCTACGCGGAAAGGCACAACCCCAGCAGCAAGCGCTCTGCACGGGCTGGTTAAGAAGCGTGTGGGTGTGGCTTGTACAGCATGGTCCTCCAGCCACTTGTGGACAGTAAAGGCTGCTTATAGCAAGTCTGTGGATGTTTCCAGACAAGGCTTTTATTGTCCAGTTGACCTGCCTCCTTAATGGAATCTGATAGGGATCTAATCAATGTCGTCTTCTCCTTGTAAGCCTCCCTTATTTTCCCACCACCTATGTAGTCTTTTTTCTTTGCATAAAAAAATCTGTTAAGGGAGGAAAAAACAGAATAATTGCACAATGTTGTTTGATTGGCAGTGCTAGGAGCTATCCACCTGGAAGTACCCTTTGCCAATCTGGTCCCTTCCAGATATTTTCCGCTACAACTTCCATCATCCCTAACCAGTATGACTGATGGGAGTTGTAGTCCAAAGCATCTGGAAGGCACCAGGTTCAGGAAGGCTGCCCTAGATCATAGCACAGCAGCTGGGAAGCTTCTGGTGTGTATTTTGATGTCCAAAAGAAAAACTTTATAGATTCTTTAAGTGGAAAATTGTAGGTTTGAAAGGATCTAGGGAGACATCAGGATTCTTGGCCATTTAGCAGATAATGATATCACTCTTGTATCTTCTTTTCTTCCAAGTTAAAACTACTGATATGTTGGATATTTATTGTAAAATAAAAGCTGCAATCCCAAAGACCAGGCTTTTATTGTGCAATTGCCCTGCTTCATTCACAGAATTTTATGGGGCGGGGGGGGGGGTCCTTTGTAACACTCTGATGTTTTCCCACCATATCTTCCACCTTTTTTCTTAGCACAAAAAAATATGTTAAGGAGGGAAACACGGAATAGCTGCACAATGTCTTTTGATTCATAGCACTAGGAGCTCTCCATCTCTAGAGGCACTCCTAAACACACTAGGGACTAAGCATCATTGAACACAATGGGATTGACTTCTGAGTAAACATTCACAGGATTGTTTTTCAACTTCTGTATGTTTGCAGTACATATGAATGATATGATACATATACTATCTGCTAAATGAACAAAAATCCAGATTTTTCCCAATTCCCCTCCATCCTCACCTACCATCTTCCCCTAAAAGAGCCCGCATAGTTTTGCTCTGGGCATAAAAGTGCACAGGAAGGTTTCCAGGTGCAGATAGGACTAATCCTCCTCTCCTTGAATGGTTTCGGTTCCAGCCTGTTGTTATAAGAACTTTATAACTAACAACTTACTAGCAAGTTTGCTTTCTTTCCCAAGCCCGTTTCTTTTTGTGTTGTGTCTTTTAGATGGTAAGCCTGAGGGCAGGGACTGACTGTCTTATTAATATTTGGAAGCAACTCTGGGAGCCTTTTTCAGCTGAAGAGTGGGGAGTAAAAATGCTTTAAGTTAAGCAAATATAATGAAGGGAGTCAGCTAAATCTTTGCTTCTGGAATGGGAAGATGTTTTTAATTTTCCTAAGTATTGAAGACTACCGATTTTTCCAGAAGGGAAATGAAATACTTTTATGCCTGATTTATATTCCTCACTTTGTTCAAGAAGCACAGAGCACACACACACACACAGGGTTAGTCCAATTCAACTTTAAAACAACTCTGTGGCTGAGTTCGCACAACACGCTAAGCCATGGTGGCTACATAGAAATGTGGCTTAGCATGTTGTGTGAACCAGGGATGGTTTTCCCAGGGTTTCTTAGCCATGGCTAAGGGTTTACTGTAGCCACGGTGGCTTGTCGTGTTGTCCGAACCCGGACAACGCGACCCATCATGGCTAAAGTGAACCTGCTACAGAGCTGCTTGGCAAGAGCAGCAAAAAGCCCTTGCCGCTCTTGCCAAACACTGGTAACAGCTGCCCAAAAGTGCCCAAGCGGCACTTTGGGCAGCTGTCGACTTCCCCGCCCTGCGGTCCTGCTGATGCTGGGAGAGCCAGAAAGGGGGGGGGACGAGCCACATTCTCCTGGGTCTCCTCCAAAGGAGGCCCAGCAGAATGCGCCCCCTTGCTCAGTGTGGCTGTGCGATGGTCATGCTGAGCAAGGGGAGGGGACGTTCTGCTGCCACTCTGGCTGGTGATTCCTCAAGCCGGAGTGAGGGGGCCAATGACAAACAGGAGCAGGGCTGCCAGCTCCCCCATTCCCCCCCCATTCCCTGCCAGGGCTTTTGTGGCTGCATGGAGGGGAGGGAAAACTTGTTGCTCCCGCAAGGTCCTCTAGGATACATGCAGGAGGACCAAGGCGGGATGAGAAGGAGGCACCCTACCCCCAGTGTGCCCAATCGTCTGTTGGGTGCATTGGGGGTAGTGTGGCTTCTAAGTGTGGCTTAGCATGTGGCTTAGAGTGACGTGCAAGGTGCGAACCAAGCCTGAGCATAAGGCTACCTAGCAAGCTTTCCTGTCTGAGCAAAAATACAAACACAGGTCATATGCATATAAGAGCAGCTGTGCTACAGCAGACCAAAGGCCTAGTATTCTGGTCCCTCAGTGGCAAACCAGATGCCTATGACAAATCCATAAGCAAGACAAGTGCAATAGGACACTGTATTCCCCAGCAACTAGTAGACGGGCACATGCTTCCGTTACTTGAGGCAATGACCAATAGCCACTGATAAGCCTTATTCCCCATGCATTTGTCTAATCCCATCTCTGCCCAATACTACCATAGTGGCTATCAAGGGTTCCTCCACCCCCAATCTGTGTGCAAAGTGCTTCACATATATTTTCAAAAAAGCCATTTTCGCCTTCACAAGATTCGTTCATGAATCCCTTTTCTATGGTAAGAGCATATGAGGGCCAAAACAGACTGCTTTAGATATGTATCTAGCATCTCCCGGGGGGGGGGGGGTCTTTCCATTTTTACTCCAGAGTAGGCACAGAGGCCCAATCCAGACTGAGACCCTATGTGGGGGCATGGGTGCCTTAAAACTTTCCCCTGATCCAGACCGGGGACCCTACACCTACTCTAGGGTAAACATAAAGAGAAGGGGAAGAAATAGATGCTAGATAAAGATGTAAAGTAATGTCTGTTTTGGCCCTGAAGTAGCATGCGCAGGTAGGGTGATAGGGCTATTAGGGCAAGACTTTGGGTCAGAAGCCCAGTAGGGGCAGAGTGGGGAGGCAATCGCAGATCTGGCTTACCAGAGTTTGAAATAAGTGAATCCATTCCTATCTAAACTGGGGGGGCGGGCACTAGGTCAAAGGGGTGGAAGCTGGATGATCTTCCAGATTTTTTTTAGCCTACAACTCCCATCATCCCTCATCATTGGCTATGCTGGCTAGCAATGATGCGAGTTGTAGGTCAAAAGCTTATGGAGGGCCACAAGTTGCCTACCCTGGTCTAGAGTCTCAAATTACCTACCTGCACCTCTGTTAGTTGCTGCGTTTTTTAAGAAAAGAAAAAAAGTGGGGAGAGAATCCCGGTTAGAGGGGTGCTCCAGAAAGCGCTAGACACCATTGGAGGGGGAGGGACATTTATTGATTGATTGTATTTCTAGACCCTAACCCGGCCACTCTGGGCGATGTACAACATGCAATGAAACAAAACAGAATAAAATACACTTAAAACAGTATAAAACGTTAAAATCCTAACCCATCCCATAACATGTTCAGTGTCACGTGTGAAACCCCTCTAGATCATGCATCCGTTGTTAAAGGCTGGTAAACACACGCACGCTAGTCGTTCGGAGTGAACTTCTGCATACACTAGCATATGCCGAGTTTTGATCTGCTATAGAAGTGGCCTGTTAGCTTTGCTTTAGGCGTGAATCCCCAGCGTTGCCTAGGAGATGCCGCGATGTCCATTTTTGAAGCGAAGTTCTGCCAAGCGCTTCCTTACGGTGGGCTAGCCGAGCCCCGGCCCGGGCTTGTTCACGAGACGCCGCCGCTCTAGGGCTCCCTTTCACGATAGTAAGCCAAGAATGCGAGCCACCTTCAGAGAAATGTTGGAGGGGAAAAACGAGCCCTATGGCCAGGGTTCAGCCGCCGAGTTTTGGCGCTGGGCCCAGCGCGGCTCTGGGCCTTTGTGTACAAACCACACCCACACGCTTCTTAACCAGCCCGTGCAGAGCGCTTGCTGCCGGGGTTGTGCCTTTCCGCGTAGCGGCGGCGGCAGGAGGAGGCGGGTTGTTCCTTGTCCAGGCCAGAAGAGGCTGCTGCATGCCCTAGCAGGAGCAGCTGCTCCGTCCTTGGTTGGCCGTTCGCGGCCTGCCTGGCCGGACGGCCGGCGCTCCATTTGCTTGGCGCTTGTCCCCGTTTTGTACTGCGCCCGCCCAGTATGTTTGACTACGACCAGGTCACCGCCTTCCTGGGCGAGTGGGGCCCCTTCCAGCGCCTCATCTTCTTCCTGCTCAGCGCCAGCATCATCCCCAACGGCTTCAGTGGGCTTTCCGCCGTCTTCTTGGCCGGCACCCCCGAGCACCATTGCCGGGTGCCGGCCGGCGCCAACCTGAGCGGCGAGTGGTTCAACGCCAGCATCCCGCTGGAGGTGCGCGGCGGGCGGCAGGTGCCCAGCCGCTGCCGCCGCTACCGCCTCGAGGCCCTGCTCAACTTCTCCGCCGCCAACCTGGAGCCCGGCCGCGACGTCAACCTCAGCCAGGTGGAGCAGGAGCGGTGCCTGGACGGCTGGGAGTACAGCCGAGACCCCTACCTCTCCACCATCGTCAGCGAGGTAGGGAGGGGCGGGCGGCTGGCAGTGTTGCTGCCTCCGGGTGGTCTAGCGTGAGTAAGGTTGTAGACCCAGGTTCAAGTCCCCGCTCAGCCCTGACCTTGGGCCAATCACTGTCTTTCAACCGAGCCTGCCGCACAGGGTTGTCTGTTGTAACTGCTGGTGTGGTGGTTAGAGTGTTGGACTGGGTCTCCGGAGATCCGGGTTCTAGTCTCCACTGGGCCATGAAGCTCTCTGGGTGACTTTGGGCCAGTTGCGGGCTCTCAGCCTAACCTACCTCACAGAGTTGTTGTGAGGATAAAATGGAGAGGAGGAGGCCGCCTTGGGTTCCTTGCAGGAAAAAAGGTGGGATATAAATACAATTAATAAATTTGTAAGCGAGGCAACCTTGGATTCCTTAGAGCAACCATCCTCAACCTGTTGCCTTCCAGATGATTTGGGCTACAGCTCCCAGGATTCCTGACCATGAGCCATCCTGACTGAGGCTGATGGGAGTTGAAGTCGAAAACATCTGGAGGGCACTAGATTGAGGAAGGATGGGATAAAAATCTGATAGATGCATGTGATCTGTTATCTAAGGATAGCGATGCTTCAGAGAAAAGTTGCTCATTCTTTGTATCACACACTTGATCTTGCTTAGTTACACCAGCCTTATCTGATTCTTACTCTATTATCAACTACAGGTCTGACTGGTCTTTGGTATCTTTCCTGATTCCCACATTCTGTGTCGGCCTGGTTCACCCACCCACATTTCGTAATTTTTAAATAAATCACATTTCTTAGCTGACAAAGTAGTACTTTATGAGCTGGCTGCCTATTCTTCCCCAACGTTTATAAAATTCTCAGGCCTCCTCCAGCATCTGACATTTTCCTGAGCACCTTTCTCTTCATCCTAGTTTCTTTCCTATGCTTATCTCTGGGCAAACCAGTATAATTGTGTACTATCCACTCCTATGGTACGAAATATGGGCCTCTTAGGTGTTGCCACTTTTGACGGGGTGATTCTTGGTTTTTATACCCCGTGTATGCAGGAGGGGGAGGCATAGCCTAGGTGTCACACAGAGGATGAAATGACAAGTTGGCAAGGTCCAGTCTCATCTTTAAAGGCAGATTTCCTGTTTTCCTGTCATTCCTCTGTTAAATTGCTCTGCCGCAGGGGACCTGGAAGTTGATTTTATGGACATGTGAATTTTAGGGGGAAAGGAGAGAGGATTGTGGAAGCAAAATTCTCTGGGCTTTGTGAAATAATGGCAATATCAACTCTCACTAGAACAGCATCCTTGGATGGCAGTGATCCCAACACCTACTTTAAAGTTATAGGGCATTCTAAGCCATGCATTTGTATCAGAATACTTTCCTTTTCTCACTGTCTGGAAAACAGAAATGAGTGCTTGTTTAATTATTCCAGTTAGCATAAGAACATTCAAAGAATTGTGCTGGATCAGACCAAAGGCCTATGCATATGCTAATGTATGCAGAAGTTCACTCCGAACTACTAGCGTGCGTGTGTTTACCAGCCTTTAACAATGGATGCATTCCAGCATTCTTTTTCCACAGTGGCCAACCAGCCTGAGGAAAGCCCACAAATAGGACCAGAGTCCAATAGCATCCTACCACTCATGTTTCCCAGTAACTGGTATAATGAGACATACTGCCTCTGATAAGTTTTTGTAAGTTATAGTTTTATAATTGTTGTGTACTACTATACACAACAACTACACATAGTTGTGTACTACTATAATTGTTGTGTACTAAGCCAGTGTGGTGTAGTGGTGAGAGTGTTGGACTGGGACTCAGGAGATCCGGGTTCTAGTCCCCGCTCGGCCATGAAACCCACTGGGTGACTTTGGGCCAGTCACTGACTCTCAGCCTAACCTACCTCACAGGGTTGTTGTGAGGATAAAATGGAGAGGAGGAGGAGGAGGATTATGTAAGCTGCCTTGGGTTCCTTGCAGGAAAAAAGGCGGGGTATAAATATAATAAATAAATAAACACACTGACTTCTGATAGAACTGTGGACAGGTTGCTACTGAACTGTAGCAGAAGAATTGACTGAGAATGAACTTTTTTTATTGCCTGGATCTGTCACATGGCAAAAGTTAAGGTTCCAAACACCCCTTCTCATGTGATAGGAGATGGATGGCCACTGATTTCATTTACTGAGTTGGTTTGGGTGCTGCAGGTGAGTTTGAGGTTACTAGTAAATAACTTTACAGGAGATAGTAAAGGTGTATATTAATGAAAGTATTTCCCCCTACATACGTGTGTTGCTCAAATGATTCTAGGCCGTTTCCAGCCTGAAGTTTGTTTATCCCTCCTGAAGTGAGGGATTAAGTTCACGGGAATTTATTTATTTACTTGCAGAATTTTTATACTGTCCATTAACACTAGGTTCTCTTAGTGGTATACAAAAAATTGAAACCATAAAATATAAAAATACAGAACAAACATACAATTAAAAACAAGTTAAAACAACATCAGAATAAATCAGCAACAGTAGTGCCCAAGATCTAAAAAGCATTAAAATAGGTTTTTAAAACTGAAAAGTCTTAGAATTTTATTTTTTTTAAAGATCTTCACCTGGTGCTAAAAGACCACAATATGGGTGCCAGGTTAGGTTGTCTGGGGAGGGCATTCCACAATTGGGGTGCCACCACTGAAAAGGCCCCCTCCTCGGTAGCCACCTGTCTCACCTTGTTCAGTGGGGCCACCAGGAGAAGGACCACTGAAGGTGAGCTTAGAGTCCAAGACAGACCTTTATTTTAATTCATTAAGGGCACAATCCTATGCATGTTTAGGCAGAAAAAAGTCCTACAACTCCCAGCATTGCCCAGCCATCCATCTTTAGTTGTCGGACATTTTTCTGTTCTGATTGCATCCTAGCTGTATTTTCATTCATTAACTAGTGAAGCAATCCACTTAGCTTTCTGTGCTTGCTATTAAACTTAAACATTTTAAGTGTTTCAGTTATCCTGCAGTAGTACCCTTGCCTAAGTTGCTTGTATGTATAATATTTTTAATAGATGTATATATGTATTTTATTAATTTATATACTGCCTTCCTTCCATTGAACTTAAGAGAGCCTATATTAAAGAATTTCAAAGTTCTCTGCCAAGGTGAACTGATGATTCATCCCCTGAGCTTATTGTATAATGGGGGGGGGGCACTGTTCAGGTTAAAAAGAAAAGTATGCTGCTTGGCCCTAATCATTTTGGAAGAAAGGCCCACTGTGTTCAGTGAGGCACCTTGGGGGAGTATCCAGCACTGCTGCGGTGCTAGCAGAAAGGAAAATCCCACGGTGTTCACTTGAGCACCTAGAGGGGAGTATCCAACACTGTCACTGTGCTAGCAGAAATGACCCTGGAAACTAGCCCAAATTAGCGCTTCTGTAATGGGACACGTATATCTATTGGCTAAAGTAGGAGCAGCTGCAGCGAGCTCACTTCCCCCTCCCTGCCAGAAAGAACACTTGGCTCCAATTGACAGTTGCCCCCTGGGACTGCAGAAGGAAGGTGAAAGAACACTCTGGTCCCCTCCATCATCCAAAGGGACAAGAGCCTCATCCAGGCAAGAACACCAGCAAGGGAGGATCAACCCGAAGTGCATTTAAATGCTTGCAGCTGGACTTGTTCTGGACTTGAAAAACTGAACGCCCTCCTCTTCCTTTTTCCTATGCTCTCTTTCTCTTCATTCCATTCATTTCATTTCTATACCCCACCCCGTAATAGCTAAAGCACTCTGGGTGGTTCACAAAAATACATAATAGAAACATAGTATGAAATCTTTAATAGATAAAAATTTAAAGGCAATTTGAAACAGGTAAAAAACCAGTTACACTAAAATACCGGTACCTGTTTTTTTTAAAAACTGTGTGTCATGTCATTTTACTTTGTAAACCTGATGGCAGGGCTGGTCTCTCTTTTTTATTAAGTTGAGATGCTTTAGGAGACAATAATTGTCTGAAAAGCATGATACAATATGCAGTAGATAGGTAAATAAATAACTAATCAATAGACAATTAGAGAATGTCAGTACACTCCTCTATCTCTTTATGGAAAACTGCATATAAGGAGTAGGGACAGTAGAACTGACAGCTTACCTCCTTGTACATCATATGTCTATCTTGTTTTTATTAAGTAATTACGTTATATAGCACTTTCATTATGTAATCTCATAGTTGTCCTGCGGCATATTTTGCCATCAATTGGTAGTAGTTAATATTTCTGTGGTTTGGGTCTAATTATCCCAGACCAAGATTAAAAGCACTGTTTGGGCACCTTCTCCTACACCTATTTACTTGAAAATAAGTTCCATTAGTCTCAGTGGAGCTTACTTCAAAGTAAGTATGCTAAGTTAGGATAGCAGTATATGTTTATGTAGCATTTTTTGAGTTGGTGGTTTTACATACATCGTAATTTACTGCAATATTTACTTGACACATACTGACAGTTTACATAGTCCATAGTACTGCCTGAGTGTACCAGATATATCTGATTAGAATCCACAGTGGATCATTTAGGTCTCAGAATGCTCTTGACTGACGCTGTATGCAACTTTGTTTTGCAGAATTGTAAGAATTGGAATGGACCAAAGGTCTACCTAGTTCAGCTCCCTGCTGCAAGGCAGAATCATTCATTCACCAGCCTTCTTCCTCCCACCCCCATCCTACCTATGTAACTCTTATTACAGTGTGCCACAAGCAGAAAACAAGTACTCTTCAGAAAGGAGAAAGTAATTTCAGTTCGGACCAACCATGCAAACCTGAGGTTTGTTCTTGGTGACTAGGGTAATTGGAATTTTGAGGCTTGCTTGCTTGCTTGCTTATTTGTGTAAATCTCACTCTCCTAGTTGTGGTAAAAACCTGAGTCTAGGCTGTGATCCCTGAGTGATAGACCAGCCTTCCCCAACCTGGTTCCCTCCAGGTGTTTGGAACTTCAACTCCCATCAGCTCCGGCATGTCGTCTAAACCTGGTCACAGTGTTCTCTGCTTGTCAGACAGTTGATCACAGTAGCCTTGCAGCTGGTTTGTTAGGCTACTGGAATTGAGTCCTGGGAACTGACAACAGTGATGAGAGTTCAAATTAGTATGATTTTCAAATTGGAATTAAAACACGAAGGTGTATTATTGTTTTTTGCAGGAGGTACAAAGAACAATGAACCATTGAGAGTAGTGAAGGGATGAGGCATGAATGAGTAAGGAAGAGGAGACAAGGGATTGAGTAGAAGCACAGAGTCTAAACATGCTGCAGGCAACAATAGAAGTGCCACTAAGGCATATGTTGCCTTATGCTTATTCTTGCTCTTTATATCTAAGGCTAGATTTAAATAGCAAGAATAAGACATGGAAAAGTACTTGAGGGGCACTACCTGTGGGGCAGACTGTAGGATTGGTGTGGAGCAGAGTGCATAGAGTTCACCTATTTGTAGCATAGGTTCTAACCCAGGGATAGGCAACCTTTTCGGCCCTGTGGGCAATTTCATATTTTTGTGGGGGGGGGAGTGCATTTGTCCCGTAGCCATTGAGGCCTGAGAACATTTATTTTTGAGATTCTCTCTTTTCTTGCCTCCCTCTTTTGCTGGATTCTCTCTTTTTTGCTCCTCCTTTGGAATTCATTCCATTCCTGCGTCCTTCCTCTGTCCATTCCCACTCCCACTTGCAAACTCTTTATAACACCAGAAATTCAGATGCCAAAAATATATCCCGTATATTTCTGGGGGAATGACGTGTGCAGAGGAAGTCTGTACTTATCAGACAAGGCCTGTTGCTGTGCAGTTTCCTTTATGTGCTTTTCAAACTGTGGGTCATCATGTCTTTAAATGTTTCCAGAGGGGTAGTCTGTTGCAGCAAAACCAGCGAAGAGTCTTGTGGCACCTTAAAGATGAACACATTTATTATGGCGTAATATTGCAAGTTGAGATGCACTTGCAGTCCAGGTGACGTTCAGTGTCTTTATTGCTCCCTGAGATCTATGGATTGTTAGTACGTAAGTCTCCAAAAAAGGTCACATAGTCAAAAGCTTGAAAATTGCTACTCAGCCCCCCTCCCCCCCATTTGAGGCAAGTATGTGCAATAGTCACATTGTGAAACCTCAAATTCCCTGGCTGGAATCTGGCTCAAGAGCTATTGTATTTGCAAACTAATCCTTCTTGCAATTCATTGTAAGGGACCATGTTAGTCTTAGGAGGCAGTTGATGCATTTCAGTGAGATGAAATGCAAGCCCGACAGTTCTGAGTCAAAGCCCGCTTGGCTGTTCTTAAAGTTTACTAGATTAATTCAATAATTAATTTTTAAGATTAAAACCTCTTAACCAAATCCCAGCTGGCAACAGCCAATATTTAGCTACAGTGTTTGTACAATTTTTTAAACAAAATTTTGAAACAATTTCCAGAGGGTTAGCTATGTTAGTCTGTTGCAGCAAAAACAACAAAGGGTCTTATGGCACCCCTCATCCAACACACACACACACACACACACACACAGAGAGATGTGTTTGTGGGGACATTTTACTACCCCAAGCTATTTGAACCCTGGCGTGGTAAACTGCCCCACAACCAGAAATGAGTCCATGCGTGGTGTCTGAAGAAGTATGTTTTCAACTCAAAATATTTGAAAAGTATCATAAGTATTAAGGAAAAACTTTAGGGAAAAGTATATTATTACTAAGAACTAATATTTTTGGTCTTGTGGGGTATTTTTTTTTAATCCTATAAGAAATCTGTCTCTGATGAGGTAAATGTTCCCCAATGAAATCTCATTGTTGGTGCGAACCTACTCGGGGCTGGTAGCAGAGTTCAGGGGGCCCTCAGGCATGGTGCTGTCAACTGCCCCCTCCTCCTCCTCCTCCTCTCCCCCCACTGGCCATCTTCACCACCTCTTTCTCCTCACCTGCTGCCACTTCTCCATTTCACCCGTCATGACTGCTGCTACCCACCACCATTCCGCTTGCTCATCTGCCACCTCCGCCACCGGCTTGCTCACCTTCCCACCTCCTCCTCCCCACTCCTCAAAACATTTCTGGATGGAGCAGTGGCAGTTTTGAAAGGAAATGGAGCTGGTGCTTGGCTCTGCCCTGCAGGTGCCACTTGCTGCCTTAAGATTATCCCAAATGCAGTGCCTGACTTCGATGTGCAATTGGCGTAATCTTAAAATGATGTACAGCAGCAGTGGAGCTGAGCGACAGCACCACTCCCATTCAAAAGCACTGCTGCCCTGCCAGGAAACATTTTGGGGGGTGGGAGGAGGAGGCAGGAGCAGGAGCAGGCAGACAGGCAAGGTGTATAAAATGGTGGAGGTGGAGGGGTGACGTGAGGGAGAGGGAGGTGAGATGGAGAAGGCGGAGGAGGGGAGATGTAGACAAAAGGATGGAGGAGGCGACAGACAAAATGGTGGGGGGAGGTGGGCAAAATAGTGTAGGAGGAGGAGGCAGCAGGCAAGGGGCAGGCATGAAGGGGAGCCGAGCACCATCTTGGTTCTCATTCCAGATAATCAGTCTCATCCAAGAACGCCTGGAGCTGGTTGGCCACCACCCGCTCAAGGACCTTGCACAGGAAAGGAACATTTGCCACCAGCCTAAAGTTATTAAGATCTTCCGGGTCCAGGGGGGGTTTCTTCAGGAGTGGCCTCACCACCGCTTCTTTCAAGCAGCCCGGGACCACTTCCTCTTGCAAAGAGGCATTGATCACCTCCCTGTCCCAGCCGGCTGTTCCCTTCTTGCTGGTTTTTATGAGCCAAGAGGGGCAAGGATCCAGTACAGACAAGGTTGCACGAACCTGTCCAAGCACCTTGTCAACATCCTCGAGCTGTACCAACTGAAAATCATCCAAGAAAATTTGCCCAGTCTGCTTTAGGAACCTCACCTGATTCCACTGCCCTAACATTGGAGTCCAACTCCTGGCGGATGCAAGAGATTTTTTCCTGGAAGTGCCTAGCAAAAATATTACAGCAGGCCTCAGAGGAGTCCAGAATGTCCTTGGGGCCCGCATATAAGAGGCCCCAAACAACCCTAAAAAGCTCCGCTGGGCGGCAAACAGAAGATTGAATAGAGGCAGTGAGATGTTGTTTCTTTGCCGCCCTCACTGCCTCTAAATATACCCGATTGTAGGCCCAAACCAGGGCTTGATTGCATCCACTAGGAGTTTTTCTCCATCTGCACTCAAGCTGTCTCCTGTTTTGTTTCATCACTCTCAGCTCCGGGGTGTACCGTGGAGCCATACGGAGCTCTACTACAGAGAGGGTGCTCAGGAGCAATCATGTCAACCACCCTGGTCATCTCTGAATTCCAGAGATCAACCAGGGATTCGACAGGACCTCCAGCCATATCAGCCGGAAACCCCTCAAAGGCCATCTGGAAACCATCCAGATCCATTAGCCTCCGGGGGCAGACCATCTTAATAGGTCCCCCACCCTTGCAGAGGGGAAAAGTCACCATCAATCTAAATCTCAGCAGGCAGTGATCTGACCATGACAAAGGAACCGATTCAAAGTTCCCCACCTTCAGATCACTATCCTTAGTTTCCTGGGTCAGACAAAATGGGAAACTATAGTTAATAGAAGACTCCTGGTTTATTTACTGGCTTGTGCGAAAGGAGGAGTAAAGGGGCTGCATACTCAGACAAAAGTCTTTTTCATATTTCAGCTTATTAACCTGAGATACAATTGTCTGAACATGGTCACTGTCTTTGTAGCACTGTCCCATAATCATAGGTGTGTGTGGGATGTTTGTAGCTATTCAGCACTGAGGGGAAGGCATTTTGTACATATGCAGAGGTGTTCTTAATTACTTCACATGTTCCAAGTCTGAGCCTTGGCGCTGAAAACAGGTTCTGGGGCTGAGCTCTGGTGAACCCAGGTTCAAAATTAGCTCTGACTATTTGTCATGATTAATATACTTCTGATTAACTGTCAGGTGAGTTTGTTCTTGGGTGTTGCACAAATTGCCACAACAGGCTGTGCAGACAGAACACTTTAACAGCTCAATCCTATGCATGTCTACTCAGAACTAAATCCTGTTTAAGTTTAGTGGGAGTTACTTCCAGGTACAGAATTGCAGCTTTAGATACTCTGCCTTCTCTTATCAGAATGAACTTCTTAGGCTGCAATCCTTATGGGACTAAGCACTATTGAGCATGATGGGACTTATTTTGGAGTAAATAGGCACAGGATTATGCTGTCAGGCTGTGTGATCTCCCATATTGTTTTGTTTCAGTAATTAGAAGTAGAAGATGCATTCATCCTAGTTGTTTGTTTTTTTATAGTTTGCCGGAACTCATAGGATCAGGATTTGGAAACCATCATTTTGGCAAATAGATCAAAGCCAAATATGAATGACTCACAATCTTAAGTACCGGTAATCAGTACAGAGCATTTGGGGAAATTCTCTCTCTCTCTCTCTCTCTCTCTCTCTCTCTCTCTCACACACACACACACACACACACACACACACACATCCATACAGATATTACAACTCAGTTCCCTTTAACCCACTAACATTTCTTTGTATCTAAATCCTTGCCTTACCCCACCCTTACGGTTCTCTGCCCTTAAGTAACATACTCTTTGCCCCAGTTGTTGTTGTATTTTAATTCATTTACCTGCTCCTAGCCTCACTGTAAATGGTAGGTATAAAAGAAAGAATAAAAAATAGCTCAATAAGAAACCCACATTACCAAATCTGAGCCAGTGCAGATTACAATAGCTGGCAGAAAGATAGCAGCTGGGTGATTAGAGATGGATTTCATGAGAACTTCTTGGAGTCGCAGGTTTGGCAGAGATTTGCTTGCCTTCTGCCTGACCCGCCAAAGATTGCTATAGTTGGCACTTGATAACCAAAGATTGGGGGTGCCGGAACACTTTTAAAATGTAGTATTTAAGTTTTCTGGAGCCATTGTATAACTTCTGTAGCCTTTCACCTACTTTCCATCTTTCAGTTTTAAACTTGTTCAGCTCTCTAATCCCTTGACTCAGCCCTGCCAATTTGCTTCCTGTTTGGCTGCCTATCTTACCTTCTCTTGCCAGATAGCAAGGGTGACCTTTGCCTGAGAACCAGCCTTAGGTAACATCTAGGGGAAAAAAACATTTGTCTATCCTTTGCCCTGAATACTATAAAAATCTTTTCAACCCTTGCGCCTGCCCCATGCTTGCTCCCATCCAACTGGTAATGTCTCTTTTCCACTTAAATTAGTAGAAGAATGCTCCTTGATCACACTCTTGAGAAGGAAAAAGTAAGGTTTGGGTGAGTGTTGGAAGAGTGGGGAGAGAAAGGATTTGAGGAGGCTTGTGTTGTCCTAACAGGCAGCGCTCTCAAAATAATCCTGATGCAGTCACAGTAACAAAAGGGCATGCGGGGAGCAGGTTACCCAGTTATTGCCAGACACCCCCAAATTCTGCTATTTTTGACACGGAAAAGGCGGTTACCTAGAGCCCAAAACACATTCACTCCAATTTATAGTGCTTTGTGTGCTCTCTCCAACCTTGTTTGCTCCTTTCCCCAATGGACTACAACTTGGTCAAATCTTCCAGAGGCTTTGGATAACTGAGGTGGGACTAAAGAGGAAACAAGATGGGGCAAGCAGGGGGGGGCTGGCTGCAATCCTCCCCACGGAGCCTGAACAGGCAGACTCTAGAACAAAAGGGCCACTGGCCTGGACCTCTGGTAGCAAGAATCTCCTTGGTTCTCCCACCCTGCAGGGGGTTGTCCTGACTGAGGCCAGATGGAGTTAGAGTGGCCCAGGATGTGAAAAAGTAGCACATTGGGCACAGTTATGGCCTTTATTGAACAGCATCTGGGCGTTCTGAGAGTGAAAATGAATGAAACTGTGTATTCTCTTAGAGGGAGGCCATAACTGAATCTCGTAATGGTTTATCTTTGTAAGAGCTGCCGTGTGGGAGAATGTGCATTAATATCAGGACCATGTTCTCCTGTGCTGGAAATTGCAGTGTCTGTAATCTGAGAAATATGTCCACTTCATGAGAATCCCTGCATGACCATTAGTGTGACATACTGCTTCTGTAACTTTCCAGTCAAGGGCAAATGTGAAGCATCCCACTGTTATTTTATACAGTGAGATAATTTGGACTATAGTCTCTGTGGAAAACCTGCGTCTGTGTAACTAGAGTTGCAAGCTGTGCATGAATTCACTGAAACATTCTGGAGATTCATTCTATATTAAAAGGCTGTTGGCTTGTTGTAAATTGAAACTCATTTAGTTTCACAGCTGTTGATTTTTCCCTGGCTGCTGTCATGATGCCTTATAATATGAAAAATCATATTTTGGACAAATCTGTCTTCAGCCATGTTAAAAAAAATATATGTATGGTGTGCTCTGATTAGATATTGCTGGCTCTGAGAGTTAGAGCATGGGTGGCCAACCTGTTGATCACCAATAGCCACATTGGATGGGCACATACTGCGAGCCACTGGAACAAGAGGACACTTTGCAGTTGCAGTTGCAGATGTTATTTATTATTTATTTATGTGTTACATTTATAATGTACCTGCAGGTGGCGTCGAGAGCACATAATGCAGGCCACATGCTGAAGCTAAGCAGGTATGAGCCGGGTCAGTGTTTGGATGGGTGACTGCCTGGGCCCTGGGCTGCCCACATCAGTTCTCCTGCATTGAGCAGGGGGTTGGACTCGATGGCCTTATAGGCCCCTTCCAACGCTACTATTCTATGATTCTATTATATCCTGCCTTTCTTCCAAGGAGCCCAAGTTGGCATGAATGATCCCCCTCCTCTATTTTATCCTCACATCAACCCTGTAAGGTAGGTTAGGCTGAGAGTCAGTGACTGGCTCAAAGTCACACAGTAAGCTTTGCAGTTGAGTGGGGACTAGAACCTGGGTCTCCCCAAGTCCTAGTCCAACACTAACCACCAAACCACACTGGCTCTCAATATTTTAGTTTGCAATCCTACACCCATTTACCTGGAAGTAAATCCCATTGAACATGCATCTGAGCAGACATGTATAGAATTACACTGTTTGTTAAGTGCCATTATTAACACAGTTTGCTTTTTCTTTGCTTCCTTCCCACCCCCAGACCATTAATGTGACAGGTGCCAGGCTACAGAAGGCAGACATGTTGCAATTACAATTCTGAAATTGTGGATCTTTTCATATGAAAACCTCTCTTTAAAATGTTGAAATCAATGTGGGATTCTTTGGGGGTTGGTTTGCACACATGCAAAGCAGTTGCTTTTATTCTCCATGCAGTCCCTCCAGGGTAGAAGGTTATGGTGAAACTTCAATGTGAACTGGTCAGTATATAGGATTGGAGCATCATATCTGTGACCACAGCAGCTGCCACAGCAGCTGCCAAATGCTGCCATTTCTCTGTGTGATGCCTTGCACAGATGAAAAGACGGTATACAGAAAAAAGCAGGGTTTACAGCCAGGAATGGCCCTTTATGTACCTCCTTCAGTGAATACAGAAGACTGTTTATCTCATCCTGAACATGTATGTAAAGTTAACTTGGGTATACTATTTCTGTGCAACTATGTAAGGAGCTTACAACTATGTAAGGAGCTGGTATTATCTGAGCCACATAATGTGGCAAATTTTACCTATATCCTCAGTATCTTACATTTTCAGTCTACAACAGATTTATCTTTCAACTTTAGCTGAGTGCCCCACAGTAAGATATTAAAAACATTCATCCAACAGCATGAGGAGATTTTATCCCGGGTGCACTTTTCATTGCAGAATTTACACAGAGGTAGACCTATAATGTCGTCTTCCGGGGAGATTGTCACTTGCATAATGCCCCCAAATTTCAGCCACTAAAACACCTGAGATAAAAGATGTCCCCAGAAAACCAACTGAATACTTGGTTTTAGGATTGTTATTATTTTGTCTGAGCCAGTGTGACATGTTGTGGTGAAACTTTTCCAACAAAAACTGATGCAAGGAAGCAGATTAAGCGCCCATATAGAGTTTTCTTTTTGAAAGCCAAAAAGAGCCTGGGACTCCCCCCCCCCCCAAATCCCAAGGCATCTATTGGTTTTTGTCATTGGGGTGCTCCCCCCCCCCAGCCGATGGAAAGTATTGGGATTAAAAATTGGGCCACATAGCACTTCTGTAACTACATATAAGCCTTTCTTTTGCACACATTTTACTACATTTGAATGTGGCTTGGGGTAGTAAAATACCCAAATAAACATTTATGATGGTTTCTTTGGTTTGCTTCCATGAAGGTGAAGTGGCCGCCACATCCAGAATAACCATCTATATCGCGCACCTTGTTGATAAGCTGTTATTACGCATTACCATCAGCAATGCAATACCCTTCTAATCTCAGTGACTTGATGCAGTATCTGGCCTGAGATGAGAAGTAGCAGCTTTTGACCCGGCAGGATCTGATTTGCCTTTTACAACTCTGGGTGGATTCCATCAGCTGAATAGTCATGCTGGCAAGGAATAGTGAGTGTGTGTGTGAAAGAGAGAGAGAGAGAGATCTGAAATTATTTTCTTCATGTCCAGTGAAGGGCCAGCAACTGCAGCCAGATTGCCTTTTCCTACTGCTCCCAGTATTTTACGTGTTCTGCCTGACAAATAGCATTGAATTTAGCATTATAGGAGCCCTTCAGCCTAGCTCAGTGAACTTCAGTAACCTTGTTTAGACAGTATTGGAGAATGAAAATAGCTCTCGCCTGAGTTGGTTTGCTATATTCAGTCCTGAATCAGTCCCAAACAACACTGCTAGGCTGTACGTACTACAATTCTAACTGCTGCAGAACTAAACGGATACTTTGTTTTCATGGCAGTGGCACAACTTCACCTCTGCAAACACAACTTTTAGTGGCAGTCAATATAAAACCATAAGAATGCTATTTGTGTTTGTCACAAAGGATGGTTTGTGGGCTACAATTCAAGAAGCATTTCTAAGTGCCTCAGAAATGAAGAACCAGTTTTCATTTCTAGCAGAGAGTGCGAACTTATTGAGCAGTTAGACATGGGGTGGAAACCACCCAAGGTCCACATTTTTCTCATCTCTGATTTCTACTTTTCCACATGAGAAACATGAATCTCAGACTCTGCTGTTCTGATAGATGCCTGTTTTAAATTCTTGTTAGGAGAATATGCACATGATTCCAAAAACATCTTGGCTTGGATCTTAACTTTCCAAGAACGGAACAGTGTTCATGTTCATGGAACAGGGCTGTCCCAACTCCTTGCCTCTGCATCCCCCCGAATCTGTCTCAGGGTTTGAGGGGGCATTAGGGTCTGCAGAAGGAGAGGAATTGGCAGAAGTCAACCTCTCCCTTACATGGATGAATAGAGGAGAAATGTACAATCCAAGCCATTGTGCTTGCTTCTATCAGGTATACTGCTGTCTGCAAGATTGGCATTTAATTCGCAATAGTAGCAGGCCATAGCAGTAGCAGTGGCGTAAGGGTTATCGGTTATCTTTTCTACAAGATACAGCTTTCCGCAGCCTGGTACTCTCAGGATGTTTTGGACTTCAACTGCCATCAGCCCCAGGCAGTATGGCTAATGGTCAGGAATGCTGGGAGTTGTAGTCCAGAACATTTGGAGGGCACCAGATTGGGGAAGGCTACACTGGAACATACAGAGTTCTACATTCAGTAATGTTCCTTCCTCCTGTCACCCCACCTCACACACCAAACCTTATCTGGATCAAGAAAGAAAAGGTTAGTCCTACATGGGTACCCTCAATATTTTATTTATTTATTGCATTTCTGTACCATTTATTGCATTTATTGCATTTATTGCATTTCTGTTACTGAACAGCTTACTAAATAAGCTGTCTGATCCATTCTCTGTTCTTGTACAACAAGGGTTTTAAATATATGTTAAATAACTCATTCACATGTACAGTATCAGCTGCTGAGTTTGTTCGCTTACAGCTTTTGCCAGAGACAGTATAAATGGCTTGGATCCAACCTTTGGCCAGTTGGATCTTTGCCCCATAATAGCTGTGATGTGTTTAAACATATGCCCAGTTCTGTCAGCAGCTGCTTGAAAAGGTGAGGTAAAGGATGGGAGTTTTGTAGTGTAGATTTCTGCTGCCTTGAGCATTGTTGTGTATTATGCTTGGTAATTAACAATTTGTAGGGTGGTTTGACTGGTATCCCTGTAAAAATAATGAGGTGTTTAAGCTTGGTACTGGCCATTTAGTCCTTATTTCCAAAGTGTGTTGAGAGAATTCATCTTTATTCACCCTGACAAGCAGGTCATAGATTTTTTTCTGTGCATCCTCCTCCTCATCTACTAATGTCAATCTCACTTGTCCGAGAGCTGGTCCTTATGGAGCCAAAATGTCACCTCTCATGCACAAGAGGGAGGTATCAGCAGGCTCAGAGGACCCCCCCCCCCACAGTTTGCAGAAGGACAAAAAATATTTAGAAGAAACCTAAGCAGGGTTTTATGGGATACTGCCCCCAGTTTTCATTGGGCCCCAAAAATAGCCCAGTGAAGACTGAGGGCAGTATCCTATACTGCCACTGCGCTCCTGCTGCTTCTGTAATCTGTAGCACCACTGGGACCCACCACTAGTTCTACAGAAAGTTAGTGCACTGCTTACTAAAGCAACCATGGAAACAAGCAGAAGCAGCTGTGTATGAAATGGGACAGGTCAGCGGAGCTGCCTACTGTGAGGTCTGCTGACCTGCCCCATTCCAGAAATGAGTGTTTCTGCTGGTTTCTGTTTGGTTAAGGATCCACTAGCTTCCCATTGCACTAGCAGTGGACCTTCTAGTGCAGGGGCAGAATTGGATACTGCCTTCAATGTGCACAGTGGCCACCGAATGCTGTCTGACTATCGGGGGGGGGGGTGGTGCAGTGGAAATCAGATGGAATGGATACTTGTGGAGGAGGGCATGGCTGGCTGACTGGAAGAGTAAACAGAAGCACTCTACACTGCACATTTTGTTGCAGGCCCCACTTATTATATTATACATAATAGGCACTGAAGCAAACACAGTTTTTCCAATTAACAATTTGCGGGTTTCTTTGGCACAATCACCTGGCCTGTTATTTAAGTCGCATTTTTGTTACACAGAGGAAACGGCATGTTACAATTATTGGTGTGACAAATCTGCACATTTTAAGAATGTGTAAGCTGGTGTCAGAAACCCCATTCAATTAGACATCTGTTAAGTATGTGACTATAAATAATGTAATCTACACTTTAGTCCAAACCTCTTAAACATTGTTATATTTTAGTCAACTGAGAACATTTTAATCTAATCTTTAAAAAAAATCTAATGAACAATTTTCTTTAATTGTTATAAGTGAAGGCATCTACATCACTCATTATTAACTGAAAGCCACATGCTAATGTGTAGATGCTTACGTACATTGCAATCCTATACATGTCTGCTCAGAAGTAAGTCCCATTGAGTTCAGTGGGATTTACTCCTAAGTAGTCTTTATAAGTGCAGCCTTAATTTCCTTATACTAAAGAGTTAAAAAATGTTAACAGACAAATTTTATTTATTTATTTATTTATTATATTTTTAAATCACCCATCTGGCCGGCCACCCTGGGTGATGTGCAACATAATAAAATACAATAAAACACCATTAAAACACAATTAAAACAATTAAAACAAAGTGCACTGACTGCAATAACTTGATAAGGAACTGTGGAATTGAGGTTCTTTGTGCCCAAGCATGAAGTGTAAAAGGATAGAAGAATCCTCTGTATTTCATTATTTAAACAAACTGCATTGGGGATCCTTCTGGATGAAAAGTAGGATAGAAATCAGTCAATAACTACCACAGAGAAACAAAATACTCTGTGTTTAGGGCTGTATCCACACATTTGTGTTGCCAGGTTCCATATGGGACAGGGTATCTCTGTCTTCAGTGGTTGAGTAGGTGGGAATTTTTATGGCATGTTCTCCTACCATAGTGTTACACTGGTGACAAAAGATGCACTTGCTAAAATTCTGCCTCCTGTGCAACTTTATAGAATCAGGCAACCTTGCTAGTGAACTATTACTTACCATTAATACATGGAGCTATTCCAATCCATTTTTTGTAACTCTCGGATTTGGATGTTGCTCTGGAGTTCTGTTTGCAATGCTGGGAATCCAGTCACCATCAACACAGAACTGGGTACACCTCCCGTGTTCCTCAGCATTGGTAGAACAAGTTGCAACTTTTTACAAATGGTTCTACCAAACTTTATGCATTTTAATTCATGAGAAAGGGCCTTAGCTCACTGGTAACAGGACTTGCTTTGCATGCAAAAGGTACCAAGTTCGGTCCTTGGCCTCTCAGGTTTGGAAAATATTCCTGTCTGAAACCCTGGAGAGCCCTGCCTTTCAGTGCAGACCAGGGTGGAGAACGAAGGCTGCATTGGCACACTGGAAGCATATGGGGGGGGGGGGGGCAAATCCTATATTCTCTCATACAAACTCACCATTCATATATACACACACCCCTTTCATACACATGCCTCTCTGTGCATGAAGAAAGGGGAAGCTCCTTTTCACATGCACAGAGAAAACCGAGTGATCTGGCCATAGAGGAAGAGACCCAGTGGCTGGGTTCACACAACACGACAACCCACACTCAAGGTTGAGTATGGGTTGTTGAAACGTAGGTTATTGTGTTGTGTGAACCCAGCCGTGCTAACAAATCATGGTTGGTTTGTGGTTCGTTAACCATGAACAACTGGCAAAGAGAACCCATGGTTTGTTGTTGGGTTGTGAACTGTAGGTTGTTCATGGTTTGTTAGTGTCATTAGGTTCACACAGCACAACAACCCACAGTTAAGCAACAACCTACATTTCAATGTCAACCCACAGTTCAACAACAACCCACACTCTCTTCCTCCATGGCCAGATTGGAACACCCTTCTTTGAGTGGCAGGGCCTCCACCAGGGCCTCAACAGGTTGGATGGGAAAGCCTCATGGACCTTATCCAGCCCACAGGCCAGAGGTTCCCCATCCTTGGTGTAGACAACACTGAGTTAGATGGACCAATGATCTGACTCAATATAAGGCAGCTTCCTATGTTCCTATTTCTGAATCTACTTTTCTGCCTTTGGCTTCTCGGGTCTATGGTTACTGAGACTGAAAGCAGAAAATCCATAGTATTTTCCTTCCATTCTTGAAAATGTTAATCACAGTGGAAGTGCCATCTGCTCCTACTCTGAGTTGTGCTGTGTAGTCATTGTACAATGAGAAATTAGTTAAATCCACTTCTCATTGACATTTTCAAGATGAACAGAGATAGCTGCCTTACACTAAGTCAGACTATTGTCCATCTTGCCCAGAATGGCCTGCTCTGATTGGCAGTGGCTCTCCAGGATCTCCGGCAGAGATCCTTTCACATTACCTGCTACCAGAGCCTTTTAACTAAAGAGACCAGTGATTGGTCTTCTACATGCAAAGCATGTACATTAACTACCACTGAGCTATAGTCTCTCCCCAAGAAGATGACTGTGGAGTGAGGGGCTCCCTGGGACAAAAGACCACCATGCCTCCTCAGTCTTGACCAATGCCAGTATCTTGCAAGCAAATGAGACAGTGTGCTGCCTGTGTGTGACAAAGAAGTCTTCCAATTGTTGCCCAGTCCATGTCTCATCATTTTGAATGAAATGATTCAGTGACTGTATACCAAAAGCAGCAGCCAGAGAGGGCAGCAAAGGGGTCTTGGGGCAAGGAGGAGAAAATGCACCCTAAGTGGGACCCACTCTGATAGAGTTTGTTCTACTGGAACAGACCCCTCTGCTGCCACTGCTTCTGAGTTAGTGTCCCAGCCAGTTTGATGATGGTTTAGAGGAGGGAAGAAAAAACAGGGTTTGCCATGCAACTCCACTCTCGTGAGCCATGCAGCCCATGGGGAAAATGGCAGGCGCTTGGACTGGAGAAGACATCAGCACCCGTCTCCGTTCACACTTTTCAGTAGTGTTCCCTAGTCTTTTCCTTCTCATCTGTGTAATGAAGCTTTTAATGACTGGGTTCACACAACATGGTAAGCCTCCATAGCCTCAGTAGCTTAGCGTGTTGCCTGAACCTTGCATGGTGGTTTATAAGCCAACCTGGTGTGGTTTATAAACCACCCTGCTGAGCCATGGCCTGCAGTAGGGTTAAGAAAACCCTAGTAGGTTTAGCATTTTGTCTGAACCCGGACAACAGGCTAACCCACTGAGAAGCCAAAAAGGCACAGAGCCCCTTGGCAAGAGCGGCAAAAAACAGCTGCCGCTCTTGCCAAGGGGCTAGCAAAGACTGCTTTCCACTCCCCCCCCCACTTTTTTTTTAATGTAAAAAAAAATAATAGCAGTGGGCTACAAAGTTCCAATTTGGCATGGACACTTGTCTGAATGGACACAGTAAAATGGAATTTTGTAGCCCATTGCTAACTTTCTTTTACATTAAGAAAAAAAAGGTTGGGGGGAGTGGAAAGCACCCTTTGCAGCAGAATCCTCAGGTTGGGGGGGGGCTTATGTCCCCCTGGGCTGCCCTCACTTTCCCAAGTGTGGATAACCCAGAGGCACAAGCCTCCCCCCCAAAAAAAACCAAGATCCTGCAAAAAAGTGTTTTGGGGGACACCCCCTCAATTCCCCCCTTCCACACAGAATCCCCAGGGTTTTGAGGGGATGCTGTTAAGCCCCAACTGTTCCCTCAGTTTTGCCATTTACCCCAAGTCGATAGCACCTCAGGAAGTGGCAAAACCAGAGGGAATCCCCTGTGCCGGGTGGGGGGATTAGTGCAAATGACAGCTGGGGGGGGGCACTTGGTGCTCCTGTGGTGTACCCTGGAATGCCTGCAGGAGTTGGCACAGCTGGGGCTCCAGGCAAATTTAAAGTGTTGTGTGAACCCAGCCAATCTCTTTGGGCTGGGACTATGTCACTTCTGCATCCTGCACAATACCCAGAACACAACTGGTTCTACATCAGTGCAAAGTACTTGTGCTGCTGTTTCTGAGAATGCTTCAGATTCTGGAAAACTGAGTCTCTCTATAGCTGGCTACATAAAATGGGCAAGAAGAAGCCTTTCCCCCTACAACTAGATAATTTTTTGGTCTCTAGCACCTCCAGGTGGCCCACACTGAAATATCTAAAAGAACTGAGTGAAACAATTAGGATTCACTTTGAGTTTTTAAATGTAGGTCACATCTATTGATAGTGATGATGGCAAGCTACTGCAGAATGTGCATATATATTCCTATATAGAAACTTGACAACTGTTATCCTCTATACAGATTTCACAGGTGTGATTGGTAAATCTTTGTTTTGGGCCCATTTCCTCTTATACATTTAAGTCCAAATTGCAAGTGTTTAAGTATTTAAAACACTTTAAGTATTTAAGCCTGGACGTATGTTTTATTGTATTGGGAAGAGTTGGTTTCTAAATAGATGTATTAAATCTGTATTAAAAAGTAGTACATGTGAGCTGTGCAACAAAATGTTGCAGTATATGCCCACTTCCTCAGAGAAGTGCTGTTCATGGCTCCAGACAGTGTGGCATATTGTAGGGCTGTTCAGGCCTCGGCAGTGGGGTGAGTGTCAGGAGTAGGGAAGGAATAAATGCACCTTCACTCCCCAACCCCAGACCGTCCCCTGACGTGCTGTATAGAGCTAGTGGACCGCCAGTCTCAAACCTGAGTATTTTGATAGCTATATAGCAAGGGGGGCAGGAGCACGCAGTTCTGGAGATGGGAAAGGCATCCTCCCCACCTCTGGGTAGTATACAATTATATATATATATATATATATATGTGTGTGTGTGTGTGTGTGTGTGGAAAAAATAGCATGAGATAAAATAACATAAAGTAAAATCAGCAACAGGGAGTAAAAACAATGTAACACATAATAACCAAAGTAAAGTCCATCAGCAAAAAATAAAACTCTGGACTAAAAGCACTGAAATACCTCTTTAAATGCTTGGGAGAATAAAAAGGTCTTCAACTGGTGAGATAAGACCATCACGCAGGTGCCAGACAGACCTCTCTTACTTACTATAAGGTTAGGGTGAGCTTGAGCAGGTCAATCCTTCCTCTTCCTTTGCTGTCTATTTTACTTTTTCTGGGCATGTGGTTTAACTGGCACACGAACATTCTGCGTCTCAAACTGCTCTCAGCCGTAGATTTGATTTGTAGATTCACCAAGCCCTTCTCAAGCATCATGCCTGAAACAGGGAATTACTCAAGTAGGGAGCATGGGGCCTGTACATGCTGGCCTCACCCCTCCTATTTCCACCCATCCCATGTTGAGTGGGATGGTCCAAAGGGGGCTTCTATACACATTCGCTTGAATGTGTGTAGAGTCCTCCGTGCAATCAGGAACCATGGGGAGGCCTAAAAGGGTCTTCTGTAGAAGCCCTCCTCAGACCTTCTTGCTCAATGCGGGAAGGTTGGGGGCAGAACGGAAGGAGATTGGGGACATTGGGATGGAGGCTATTAGAGGAAATTATGGTAAAATACATGTGCAAAGCCAAATTTGCATAGTTAAGCAAAATACCAGATGTCCTGAACGGAGGCCCTTTTTCTTTTTTGAGAAAGGATACAAGACAGGTTTGCAAAGTAGATCCTCCCTATTTTCTTCTAGTATGGATATTAATCAAGTTTTCATTTTCTCAATGATAAAACTGGTATAGATCAGCATTTTGAATCTATCTATTGAAACACTCCAACATAAACAAAATGGTTTCTTTAAATGAGAATTAGATTCTCTTTAGAGCTCTGTTTGGTAAAGATGTACCGGTAGTTTGAGGCCTCAACAGATAGACTAAACAGGAATTTAGGGAAACATGAAAACATTGAATTTTGATTTGTAGATAACTACATCTTTTTAAACTTTTTAAATTATTCTTTAGTCATTTGAGAAAATGGGTCATATGTGTTATACGCAAGTTAAAAATGCTAAAACTCTCCTTTCTCTTGCAGTGGGATCTTGTCTGTGACAACGACTGGAAATCACCCCTAACTACCTCTTTGTTCTTTGTGGGTGTACTACTTGGATCCTTTGTATCTGGACAGCTCTCAGACAAGTAAAGTGGATATACATGTCTATTTTTATACACAACTCTTAAAATTTAGTTAGAGCTAAAGTTTCTGGATTGCAGTGGGTTTGCTTTTAAACTGTAGTGAATTGACCTCTGATTTGGTAACACCAATGCTCCTGTGACTTTTCTTGCCATAATTCCAATTAGTATGACAATGAGAGCATAACAGAGCTTGACTCTGGTTCTAGAATTGTGGGGTTTGTTGGTTTGTTTGTTTGTTTGTTTAGTTTAATCAAGAAGAAGTATCTGCCTGTTTTTCAATAAATATTGTGTCACAACATTATGTGAAACAGTTATTTGAATAATTTTATTTATTTGTTGTATTTATGAATCGCCCATCTGGCCAGCAACCGGCCACTCTGGGCGATGTACAACATGATAAAATATAAAATACATTTAAAACAGTATAAAATTATTTATTTATTAATACCAGCTTTTCACCTTTGAGCAATTTAAAATAATCAAGATAGCTGCCAAATTAGGCTGCCAGCAAAACAAAAACCAATATATTTTGATATTTTTCTTCATATATCAAATTAGTTTATCACAAATATGAATGATGCCATTTGTTATCATACAGAAATTAAAACAAAGGGTCATTGTGATCTGTTGTTGGCTACATGAAGTGTGGCCTTTGGTTTAATTGCTTACTTAGCAATCTGTACATATGTAATTCATTTTCTTCATTGATTGGAATGAAATGTGGTGCACATATTCAGGATACAATTATACATTTCATCTTTGAGCATTGAAACATATTGGCGGACCACACTTCCTGAGCTTTTACTCTGCTGCCAGACTATTTGTCAACTGGTATTTTCATCATGGCACTAGCTGATGTTAATGTGGACCAATCAAGGCCTCATCGGTGTGCCTAATGTGGCCTACTTCACAATAGGACTTGATTTCCACTTCTGCATCCTGCATTTCCCCCTCTTCGCAGTATAAGGAGCTACTTAATAATAAGGAAGAATTTTCAGCAAGATTTGCTTCCTAGCTCATGAGCTTGTATTGACTATATACTTACATTTATTTTCTAATATTAAACTCTAGCTTCGCTAATGCAAGGACTACCAAGTTTTTCTTCATTTCTTTCTTACAAGAGATCTGTGAATTCTGATTAGAGACATTCAGCTAACTGCTGGTTATGTATTTTCCCCCCAAGGGGAGATCCACCATTTTCTTTCTGTCTCAATATTCTTCTGTAGAATGTGAGATCTTTTGCACAAGACGTACATGTAACCAAACTATCCTGCAAAATCTTCCCCCATAACCCTCTGAAGGCCGCAATCCTGAGCATATGTACTAAGAATTGACAGTGCAAGCCTGTGCTTCAAGTAGACCGCTCAACAAGATCTGCCACGGATGGCTTTCTCCCTGTCCCATCAGCCAGAGAAACCAGGCTGGTGGGGACTAGGAGGAGGGCCTTTTCTGTGGCAGCCCCCAATTTATGGAACTCTCTCCCCAGTGACCTCCGCCATGCCCCTTCCTTGATTAGCTTCCGCTGGGCATTAAAAACGTGGCTTTTCAGGCGGGAATATGGGGTGGGTTAGGATTTTAAAGTTTTGTACTGTTTTTAATTGTGTTTTATACTGTGTGTGTGTTCCTCCCCCCCCCCTGTATTTTATTGGACTGTACATCGCTCAGAGTGGCCGGATGTCTGGCCATATGGGCGATCCATAAATATAATAAATAAATAAAATAAATAAAATTTGTCATCTGATTGTGTTTTCAATGGATCTAGTCCATAGTACCATGAGTGGAGTGGAGCTCTGCTTGTGGGATGCCCCCACTGGAGGTAGATGTGAGGTGATTTTCACTGATCCCCCCCCCCCACGGAGCTCCTGAAAAGCCTCTTTGGAGGGTCTTGGGACACTCCAGGACAGCGTGGAGCTGCTGCTGGGGGCTGCAGGGAGAAGTGGCAATTGGCAAAAATCATTCTTCTCCTACAGACAGGAGGAGTCTGGATCCAACCATATATTTTTTTCTTTCTGAGAAAGTGACTTTCAGGTTTTACGTGGTGGGGGTGTTGTTCCTTGGTTGAGTTTACTGCATTCTCTGGCATAGCAAACATCTTTTCTGGAGTGCTCAGCAGCCACCTAATAATCTCAAAAAGTAACTTTCAAACTTCTTTTTGACTGCTTCTCTTTAACAAAAACTTTCAAAAGTATTAGTTCAGACAGCGCAAAAGTAGTGGGGATAAAAAGTTTGTATCCAGAGGAATGATCTTGTAAGATAGGTTAGGCTGAGAGATGGGGACTTGCCCATCTTGCCCAAGCCAATCCACTGAGCTTCATGACTGAGCAGGGATTTAAACCAGGATTCTGTCATATAACCCAGCTGTCTACTTTCCCCCATACCCTAAGTCTCCCGTACTTTCCTTATATGTCGTCATGTCTGCTGTAGACTTCTACGTTTATGGGCTGAGACCATGTCTGGTGTTGTGTGCAGCACCAAGCTGTTGTAGCTGCTTGGGGAGAAAAATATCTTCTATCTATTTATAACTGGTATCTAAGAGTGTAGTTGGCAGGAAACTGAGACCTCTCTTTTCCTTGCCCCACAGGACCACAAAAATAGGTGTAGATTGAGGATTGTGCATGTTTTGCTGGCCACTGTTCCCAGTAAAAATCCCTGGCAGGAGAGACTAGTGGACAGGTACAAGCCCTTGGCTGGCCAGGGTGGAACTTTGAGAGGCTGAACAGAATCAAGTGGCCTACCGACCATTAGCTTCCCTGCAGCTCAGCAAAAGCCCACACAATTGGTATGGAGCCAAGGGGAGATGCTTGCTTGCTTCCCTCCCCTGTCTTTCAGCCCTAGACCCATCGTGGAACTAGAGCTCTGTGGACTCAGGGTGAATGCAGCTTGATTTGTTCATCCCCTAAACTTAATTCAAGCCCCTCCAATGCCCCTGTGGCTGAAAGGAAGGGAGAGCAACCTCACTGCAACATTTTGACTCTGAAACCATTACAGGGGTTAGGTGAGGAGACTCTGAGGAGGCCCATTCATGCCCCAAGAGCATTTGGGATACAGCACTGGCCTCCAGACAAGGAACTTTCAGGTGGGGGAAAAATGTTTGGCTTCTGCCCAACTTCACCCTTTTCACTTTAGTCTATTTGGTAAGAAATAATGTAGAGAGCAACCAAGGATAAGGGAGGAATATGCTGGAGAATGGAACAAGAACGGGCTCTGTGAAAATTCATAAATATTTATTCCACCATATGTGATCCTTGCAGTGCTGAATGGAGGCTGCTACTCAAACCTCTATTTAACTTTCAGTGAAGATGGTCCAGCGCTATCCATTCTTCGTGAATCTGAAGTGGGGATGTTATTCCAGATATTTGAAAGTCTGAAGAAAATGGGTACATTCATTAGTTGGTCCCTGCTATTTTAATGTCTTCATAAAGTCTCCCTAATTTTTTTAATTTTATATATTTTTATCTTTGTCCCATGGTAGGTTTGGTAGAAAGAACGTGCTGTTTATAACAATGGGGGTCCAGACTGGCTTTAGCTTCCTCCAGGTCTTCTCAACAAGCTGGGAGATGTTTTCCATCCTCTTTCTGATCGTTGGATTGGGGCAGATCTCTAATTATGTGGCAGCATTTGTACTTGGTATGTGACCATCTTAAGTGGAGCAGATCTTCTCAATAACATTACTCGTTTTCTCAATGAGTAGTCTTTCTTTTTATGTCCCCACCGTACCCTCCCCTCCAAGCAGCATTGCCAACTTTGCTAAGCAGAACATAGGTTTTGGGTTTTTTTTTAAAAAAATCTCCAATAAAAGTGAAAACTGATGGGTTATTATACAAGTAACCTTAACATACTACCATCCAGTCTCAAGCCTGCATTTAACATGCAGGTTTTGGATACAAGACTGAACTAAACACACCATATAAGACATTCTTAAACTGTTCTAAGGTTTCTAGTGTGTTCCGTCATTGCTGTCCACTATATGCTAAGGCATATATACGCTATATATACACTATACGCTAAGCCTTCCCCAGCCCTTCAGATGTTTTGAACTTCAACTCCCATCAGCCCCAGCCAACATGGCCAATGCTCAGGAATGCTGGGAGTTGCAGACTGAAACTTTTGGAGAACACCAGGATGGGAGGGCTGTGCTAAGGTCACAACCCAGTCCCTCATGGGCAGAGCAGCTACATATGCTAGGATTACCAGAGGGCCCACAGGGCTCAGTAGAGCCCTGGTTCTGCCCCTGCCCCACCCCTGCCCCGGTGCATGCTGTGCCATTACAGGAGTTGGGAGTCTGTACATGTTTCCCCTTAGTTCCATCCTGCCCTTTCTGTTTTGCTTGGTGTAAGGTACTCAGGCTCTGAGCTTATATAACATACACTCAGCTGGGCTGGAAACAAGGTTTGGACTAGAATAAGGAAGGCACTCACAGGCCTCCCAATCTCCCTCATGGCCTGGAGTCTGCCTGGAAGGGATGGGGCATGGGGGACACAGAGCTTTATTAAGCCTATGATAGTGGGCGTGCTCTTATGTCATGCTAATCCACCCTGGCAATAAGCCACAACCCATGGTGAAACAACCCGTGGCGAGCCCAACAGACATTTGGGCTCACCATGGATTGTTGGTCCCCTCCCTCTCCTTCTCCCTCGGTCCTCCTGTGGGTATCCCAGGGGACACCTCAGGAGAACCGTGTGGTCTTTCCCCCTTGCCACCACGATTGTGAGCTGTTTTGGGCTCACTGCAGCTTTTTTCCCTTCCTTTTTTTCGGAGAACGCGATCCCCATTTTGACAGCCACTGACAGCCCTTTCAAAGTGCCCAAGAGGCACCTTGAAGGGGCTGTCAGTGACTGGCAGAACCTTTCCCCCCCCCAATTTTTTTTGCGCAAAAAACTTTGCACAAAAAAGTGCTTTTATTTAAATTAGGCGCAGTTGTGTGACTGCAGAGATTTGAAGCCTTGGTTGGGGAAATGTCCTTTGCGGGGGGCGGGGGAGAATGGGGGAAAGAGGGAAAAAAGCTGCAGTGAGCCCCAAACAGCTTGTGATTAGGCAGGGAGGGCGGGAAGCCAGTGCCAGCTGCCCCCAAGTGCCGGTCACCCAAAGCCGCTTCGCAAGAGCAGCAGAGGGGTTTTTTGCCACTCTTGTCAAGCGGCTCCGTAGCCAATTCCCTGTTCCCACGATGGGGTTGGTCACCCGGGTTCGGACGATTAAAAAACCCATTATGGGTACAATAATCCCTATAACAGCCCATGGGTTGTTGAGGTGGCTTGTCGCCCACGAACAAGCCACCCTGGGAAAATTGGTCCAGGTTCACACCACACGACAACCCATCATGGGTAGTCACATTGTGCAAACCCAGTCAGTCTCTCCATAAGCTTTGTGCATTGTGTCCTGTGGCTGCATTCTTCTACATAAGCCATTTGAATTGAATGAAATTTAAGCAGCCTAAAGACCATACTAAACTTGATGTAGGAGATGTGTGAATGCTTCTCTAAACACCATTTTTATTTTATATTTTGCTGGAAAGATGTCAGAGATGCCTTCACAGATCTCCTGCATCATGTCTCATTTGTTTCAAACTGTACAAAGATAGCAGTGTAAAGTGTCTCCAATTATTAGGGTGTGAATTCTTTGCTAATCAGTTAATCTTGTTATTGTGTAGCCAATGGCCATCACAAAGTTCATCAATATCACATATGAAGGTTATACCACTTCTATGAACAATACTTAGATATGCTGCAGTCTCTCACCCCAGAAAGTTATTTACTGTTACAGGAAGTGTATTGTCAGGGAAGGATTAGATTATTTTAGCACTCAGAAATCACCCCCCACCCCCTTGCTGGCAAAGAATGTAAGGGCTCAGCTTGTTTGAGTGTGGAAAGCTAAGCAGGGTCAGGCTCAGGCCTGGTTATGACTTGGATGGGAGACCTCTCCTCTAGTTTCCTGCATTGAGCAGGGAGTTGGACTCGATAGCCTTGTAGGCTCCTTCCAACTCTATCTATGAAATCTATACTCCCCTTGATGCAGAATCAAATACAGAAGTGAAGGCATATCTCTTAAATTCAAGGAAGACACAACAACCCAGGGCTCAGGTTTTTTGTCTCAAGAATATTTATATAGTGTTTCCCCCCCCCCCCAAGTTACAATGCTAATCAACACTCACTTGTTTTGAACAGGCACAGAAATTCTTGGCAAATCAGTCCGAATTATATACTGCACATTAGGCGTTTGCATATTTTATGCATTTGGCTACATGTTGCTGCCATTGTGTGCTTACTTCATCAGAGACTGGCGGATGCTGCTACTGGCTCTTTCTGTACCTGGGCTGCTATACTTTCCACTGTGGTGGTGAGTATACCTTACGATATGGGTGTTACATTCTAAAAGCCCCACCAAAACTAATATCAGCTAATGCCCTTAGTGAGGAAGCTCTAGTTGACTTAATGAGGATTAAAATTGTACCTCATACCCTTAATAGTCCTTATCAGAGGTGGGGCAGGTAATTGAAATAGCAGGTAGTGCCGGGTTAACTTATTACTCATTTGCCACCACCGATGGTTCTATTCCCCCAAAATGGCTAAAGTGGACTGGATTCTCGAAGGAATGAAGATTAGAAAAACAAAGCAAAACAGTTCTCTTAAGGATATATAGCCATAAATATGTGCTAGGATTTGCATGCAAAGCAAACTAACCACAAACATACTATGCAGAGTGTGACAGCAGACATAATAAATTAAAAAAGAAATTCTGACACAAACGACAAATGTTTCCAAAGAAAAAAGACTGCAAGACAGAACAAACAGTATTTATTTTTATTCTTTATTTTTTTATTATATTTATACCCCGCCTTTTTTCCTGCAAGGAACCCAAGGCGGCTTACATAATCCTCCTTCTCCTCTCCATTTTATCCTCACAACAACCCTGTGAGGTAGATTAGACTGAGAGTCAGTGACTGGCCCAAAGTCACCCAGTGAGTTTCATGGCCGAGCGGGGACTAGAACCTGGATCTCCCGACTCCCATTCCAACACTCTCACCACTACGGCACACTGGCTCACATTTGTAAAGTAGAATTTACAAATGTGCACCCTTGCATCAAGATTGTTTTGGTGTAGCCCGGCTCTCATCCAGATTTCACCATTTTTATTCCCGGCTTTATTATGATAATAAAGATTTAGTAGCAAGGGTTATGCTTTAGAGAATCATGCTTAAAGTATTCACTGCTATTTATTTATTCGTGTCAGGAGCACCACAGAAAAATTAAAATTACAAATAAAATTAGGCAACATCCTATATATAAAAACACATATGAAATACAGACTAATCTACATAGATAGGCTCATAAAATATATCAAATAATTTTTGCCCAGTAATGAGCAACATCAAGGGCATTTGGAGCAGCCAGCATCAAGTCCTCTATAGTGCTTGTTGAAGGACGTAGAACGCACTGGCATAGATGTGAAGAGAACATGCACAGAGAACTATTGGTTTGAAAGCCCCATTTTCTTAAATTCACCTTAGTTCTGCCGACTCCAGTCCTTGGCCTATTAAGTGACTTCCAGATTACCCAGTTCTCTGCTTATTCACTGTGTATTTGAAAAACATGCTATGCTATTCTGTCTTAGCTGTAACTTCTGCTGTATATTTCTAGTTCTTTCTACAGTTCCATTTAATGTGATAAAGCAGTATCCTGGATTTAATTGTTCATAGTTAACACAATAGCCTCTCTGTCCATGCACTCCCAGAAGCCACAGGTGTGGTAGTATAAGAACAGAATAAAAATAATCATAGGTCCTCTTATATTTTAAAGTTCTGTACTGCAAACATACAAGGCCCGTCTCAAATAAATGTATGTGTCATGGCTACCATGATCCTTAACCTATTTTAGATAGTTGGTTTGCTTTTTGAAAGCTCATCCACATATCACATCCTAGCCATTTTAACTTCTGTAGTGCAATCCTATATATGTTTACTCAGAAGTAAGTACCATTGAGTTCAGTGGGACTTACTCCCAGGTAAATGGGTACAGGATGGCTTGTTGTTTTGTGAAGACTGCTACAATGTGCTAGAGGTCAGTAGCTTTTTCCTACCATTACAGTTCTTGGTGTTCCTTGGGAGGCCCTTAGAAAGCTAGCCCATAAGGTGAATGAATTAAGGGCTGATAACCCAAAATAATTTAGAGAGCAATCTTATGGCCCCTAGACAGCATCTGGGGTATCATAGGATGCTACAGATCTCCTCTTCCATACCCATAGACAAAGGTAAAAGTGCGGCGGAGGGGATCGTATCGTGGATCTTCCCAGCCACCACAGGAAGCTTCTCTTCCAAGGTTGCAACTGCCGTTCTGAAGACCATGTAGTAAACTTAAGTTTATATTTCTTTATTCAAAGCATTTTTATCCTGCCCTTCATCCAAAAAGGGTCCCAGAGTGGCTTACAAAATTAAATATTACCATTTAATATTAAATTACCTATTTTAATTTATATTTACGATTTCATTATTTAGCAAAGCAGCCTATTTATTTATTTATTTATTTTATTATCAGTACTAATATACCACTTAATATAATAAAATCCCTAAGCAGTTTATATAACAGTATTAAAATCACAGCTTAAAATTCACTATTAAAAACAAATTCAGCTCTAATAATAATAAAAGCAATACAAAAACAAGAACGTGGAGCAACATCATGATTAATTATGATTTATTACATGGAGAGCAAGCCTCCTTAAACAAATGTATTTTCAGGAGGCATTTGAAACATACCACATTGTTTAATAAAATAGCTTTATTAGATTTGTAGGGCAAGTTCTTAAAGTCATCAAGTTGGAAATAGTGTATGTATGGAAGGGCATGGACCTTTCAGGCGATCACTCGTGACCGAGTAAGATTGTCTTCCAGGATAAAAATAAAATAAAATAAAAATTTACAAAAAGGAGATTTTAAAAGGAGGAAAATTCTAAAGAAAATTGTGTAGACTCTAGCGATGGGTCCGTAAGTGACTGTGGAGGCCAATTCTAGATCCACACAGCTTCCCACAGTGAGGACACAGGTTACCAGATGGAAGATGGTCCTGTAAAGGATGCACACACTGAGCCTCATATGTCCAGTCCTTTGATCTGTTTTTTTGGAAGGAAAGGATTGCAGGAGCTGGGTGTATATCACCTGTGTCGCACATCTTGTCGTGTGCTCTGCAGGGACCGTGTGTGTAGGCCTATATCCCACTATGTTTATTTTTTGTTTGCCAACTGTGTGAACAGTCACTGATATAACAATGACCTCCTTGGTTTTCCTTCCCTCCCTGAATCTTATGTCCATCTCCCATACAAGATGCCCACCCATCCTTTCCAAAATTCCAAAGATAAAATTCTTCTGGCTCCTGTTTCTCTCCTTCAGTGTCTCTAATCTGGATCTGGTAATATTGTGTTCCTTATTTCTACCTCCCCAGGTCCATGCACTTTTGTAGGTCACTTTTCCATTGTGGGGGCATTTTCAGTTCTTTACGAGTTTGAAGCATGCAGAACTAAAACACTCAATGAAGTGAGCGGGAGGACCCAAACTCACAAGCAGGATGTTGATTATATTGTTGATATTCACACAAAACAGACAGATGCTGCCGCATTTTGCCCCTGGGTCATATCCTGTGAAGGCATGACCTAGTTTCCATCCATACTGGTATGGTACTCTTGGTTGGTGCTTTTTCATGACATTTTTGGTTTTAATTCATGAGAGTTTGCTTTTCATTCATGCAATGTTTCCTTTTATACATTATACGGAACAGATTCATATTGTTGTCTATGTCTTTTAATACTTTTTGAGATGCAGTCACACATTGTGGATTAGAGGCTTCCTTGATATGCACCACTTTTTCCATGGCAGAGTTTGTTCAAAGCATAGGAAGAGAGCAAGGTGTAGCACTGCATTTAAAGTCTTTATTATCATGGTGCTGTGTATGGGATGAAGGCTTTACAATCTTGGCTGTTCTATTGAAGTTGCATTGAAACACTGCAGGTTCATTCCAGAATCCCCTCGGTGGCTGCTCTCTCAGGGAAGGATTCAGGAAGCAGAAGACATCATTCGGAGGGCTGCAGCAAAGAACCACATGACAGCTCCAGCAGTAATATTTGATCCTATTGAGGTAAAATTGCCCATGTATTGCATCTGTTGACCATTTCTTTCCTGACTCCTCTGTTTGGGCATGGTAACACCTATTAAAAGATTCTGCACCATGTGATAAAACCTACCCAACCCCCTTTCATGAAACTGCTGGATAACCAGTTATTTCCATCCCTTGCTATGTTGCAGCTATAAAGAAAGCAATCTGTACTTTATCTTATGATTAGGCAACAGCCTGGATTTGTTTTCCAGCTTCCTAAAAAATGCAGCACCATTCCCATATTCTTTATGTTAAGGTGGTGTGTGATGTTAGATGATCTGGAAAGATCCTATTTAGAGTGCAATGGATTTGCAGGTGTTGCTTGCTCAGGTTTACAGACATCTTCCTTATTTCAGGCATATTGCATTTTCCCTATACATAGACCACAATCATCCTGATTATGGGGAAAATATAAATCTTTCCCAGCTAAGAGACTGTTATAATTTGGTGTGCTGACTAAAATGAGGCTGTGCAAATGTCTCAGGAAGGATCATACTGGATGGTGTCTTTAATGTCACTAATAAATAACAACACAGTTCCACAATGTCCATACCATACTGACTTGGTGCATCTTCAGACATTGCTGAGCTGGAACTCGAGAGCGGTTCTCCACACTTTAACTTGAGAGAGGACAGTTTCAGCCAGGCCCCCTGTGTCAGGTCCAGGACATGAGCAGCAGGTACCTTCGGCTGGAACACCAGGGCCAGGGGTGATGAAGGCAGAAGAAGGGCCAGAGGCAGAAGCACAGTCCAGGAACGAGCAAGGGTCCAATATGTACATGGCATGGCCAGAAGCAGATGCATAGTCCAGGAGAAGGCAAAAAAGGCATTTGTAACAGCATCAGGAACTGGCTGCAAACACAGCAATGACTCATGTTGCTGTAGTGATGGTGAGCAGGAACAGGAAGCCTCTTCTAGGGCTTCCTGTGGCTCCCAGCTGGTCTGCATGAGTGGCCGGCTCTGACCCTGCGAATACCTGCAGGTTCGGTGCTAACCCTGTGAGTATTTGCAGGTGGACTTGCCTGCCCTCTCTGTTGGGCCACCAGGTGGTGCTGCGGTGCTGTGCAGGCTGAGCAGATCCCGACACCCTGTGTGAGTGCCTTCTTTGTAGGCCAAGTCCTCTTCTGTGCATACAACAACCAGCCATTTTTTTTAAAAAAGGGGGTGACATAGTGGAGCTATCCACATACACAAGCACACACAGCAGCCAGGCTACACCTTCCACAGGATATTGTGCTTTTAATCAGAACTGCAAAACTCTTTTGCAAAGACTAAAATTGCAGTTAAGGTCATGGTTTGAACTGACCCTCAGGATAAGCCCCTTGGCAACTAATAATCGGCAGTAAACCCTCCAACCCAAATATGGCAGCTGCTATTTAATAAGGTAGCTAACACGTGCCTGAGAAGTCACACTTACCCTTCAGCTGGCTCCTGCCTGTGAATACTTTGGATTCTTGGCTTAGTGGATGAGATCTAACTTGGTTTATTTGGGGGTAAAAAATAAATGTCAGAAGCATAAATCTGAAGATTCAGTACAGCAATACAAGAGAAGGCAACTGTGTGTAAACAAACACATGTCCATGGCTTCACCTTAAAACAAGAGTAAGTTGAAAATACGTTTGCCTTACCCTGTTTCTTTGCAATCACCCAGTTGACTTATTTTATCATTGATCCTTTGCCAGCAGAAATGTGGCTGGTAAGGACAGGAGAAGAGGGCTTTTCAGTTGTGTGTGCCTAAACTGTGGAATAGCCTCCTAAGAGAGATTCATTGCATGCTTTGAGTGGGCTCGTAAGACTATTTTATTCTGGCAGGCGTTTTTAGTTGAGTGTTTGATATGATTTTAGTTTTGCTGCTGTTTATTTTTTTCCAGTTGTAGTTTTACTTGGCATGCACTGGACTTGTACATAACATGTTTCTTTCTAGTAAACACATATGTATCTGCAGATTTTCCCCAGCAGGGCAAATAACAGTTACATAGGATAGCAATCCCCTCCAGCCAGCACTGCCCCTTCAGTCCAAAAAAGAGCACCTCAGATTTGCTTTCAAGTAAAAATAGAAATGTTGGGAGATCCGATCTCGTCTGCTTTGGCCCTGAGTCAAATCCTTTACATGTTCGCTGGCAGAAGTGGAGTGGTGATTGAACTCTAAATGACAAAACAACTATTATGTAGCACTCCAGGATTTTTTATTTTATTTTATTTGTACCCCACCTTTCTACCAAGAAAAATGGCACACAAGGTGGCTAAAATGGCAATCAAGGCAGCTGTCCTGTACATTGATATAATGTCCTGTACATTGGTATAAATTGGCCTTACATATGTTACACATTTTTATGGCGCTTCCTGCTGTTCGACATGTGCTTAGCAGCCATGAATATGGCAGCCTAAGATCTTGCACATTCCTCCATTTTTATTTTTATTTTGTTCAAAATCCATGTATTAAACTTGCAGACAACTTCCATGCAGTTGGTACAGTTGAACTAGTTGAATGACTTGATTGAGAAGTTATCTGACTGGAACAAAGAAGTATTGATTCTCAGGAGACAGCTTGGATCATGGCAAAGCTTGCACATGAGAGCTAAAGTAAAGGCTCCCTGATATATCCTTATGTAGATAAAGGACCATGTGCATGTGCAATGCCCAACACAATCCACTATTGGGTAGAATGAGTTCTCCAACCTTTTGAGGACAGCGGGTACCATCACAAAATGGCTGCTGGAACACCCATTTCACAGAAAGATAAACAGTAAAAGATGGATCACATACACCACCCGAACACACACTCTTACCACACACCCCTGGCACACAAGATCCACTCGCCCAATAACTCATTTCTCTTGTATTTTTCGGGATCACCCCCACATCCACAAACACTCTCTCTCTCTCTCTCTCTCTCTCTCTCTCTCTCACACACACACACACACACACACACACTGGCAATCTGCTGTTATGGATGGGAAACAGATGGCTGAATTTAGTAGCGCACATCTTCCCTCCACACTAAACAGCCGATCAATATGATTCAGAGTATCTGAGATTGCAATCCAATGCACATTTACCTGGAAGCAAATTCCATTTAATTCAGTGGGACTTACTTCTGAGTAGACATGCTTAGAATCCTAGATCATAGAGTTGGAAGGGGCCTACAAGGCCATCGAGTCCAACCCCGTGCTCAATGCATTGGACCCAAAGACACAAATGCAACCCTCAGTTGGGGTCTATGTAACCTTACCTAACCTGAAGGTGTATGAGAACTAATTTTATATATTGTTATATATACAGCATTGGATGTGGGAAGAAAGAAAGGATTTGATGAGAACGTTAGGAAGCCTTTTCAGTGCAGCCATGGAAATGTTAAAATAACATCTGTTCGCAGAGATCCAGAAAATGTGTCCATCAGATCATTTTGATTAAATGCCAACATTTCTAGGAATTATCACTTTAATTAAAAATGACCTTTTCCTGCATTGACCATAACAGTTTTAAACAACAGCAATACTGTGTTAGATGCAAGAATGGATTCTTTCCATTAGACATCCAACTGATATTTCCTGCTGCATGCCCAACCACATTAAAAAAAAGTATTCTAACGACATGTGATTTTGGAGGGAAAGAAACAGGTTTTTCAATTGTATGTGTTATTTTATTGTCCATAGCTACAAGATTTGAATTCCCAGGACCAGAAGACATACAGCATTTTGGACATAATGAGGACCCAAAATATACGTTCTGTCACTATCATGTGTGTAATTTTATGGTAAGCAACTGATGAGCAGACTCCTAGAACACACCCAGATGTCCATGGCCCAGGAACCACATTTCTGAAGGCCTGAAACTCCAATTTCATAAAATAACTTTCTTTACTTACAGATAAATAAATATACATGGCACTTTGCAGAGTAGCATATGCAAATATCGGTGCCCCAATCTAAATCACAAACATTTATTACTCCATCTAGCATTTTCTTTGGGAATTCATTTCAAAATTTCACTCACCCTTGATAGGTCATGAGAAAAGGGCTGTGTGTCTGTGTGTTTGCTACAACAGATTCATCCTTCTTTCTCTTGGAATTTGAAGTACTAATATGATTTGTCTATTGCTGGACTGTACTGCTTCCAGTGGCAAGTTTAAATTCTCCACATTAAAAAAAAATAATCTCATTCAACATACAAAATTAGCATGCCAAGGAGACATGTTTAGGATATGCCTCCTTAAATTGCTAATTTTGAATGTACAGAAAGGTTTGTACCAGAAGGAGCATTCAAACATTAATTCCCCCACCTGCAGTCTGAAGTGTTATTGTCTAATAACATGTGAGGCTGCTGATCATGTGTGAGCTCTAGGAACCACCTTAGTTCAGATACCTTAGCAGAACGATGATCTGTTCATATAGTGGTAGAACTTATGTATGCTCTGGGGGCCAGTTACAACCCCCTGGGGGCCACAGCACCAGTGTGCACCACCAAATTTTGGCGGTGGCAGCAGCAGCAAAACAATAGGTGATTTGATACCAGATTTCACTGGCAAACCACAATGGTGGCTTTAAAAGGCCAATGTGCGTGCCTTGCCTTAAAGCTAAATTTGGCCTTTTTAGGCCATTATTGCGATTGGCCACTGAAACTTGGTGGCAAACTGCCAATCGTTAAGCCACTGCTACCACCACAGCAGCAAATTGGGGGGGGTGCGCTTAAGGCTGGCGTGCCCACGCAGCCCACAGGCTGTGTGGTGCCCACCCCTGACCTAAAGTATCATTTGAGGTGAATGCTCTGCACAGAGGGCCTGTACACGCAATGTCCCAATTCGTGCCATTCTTCCGTCTCAGAAAAGGAGGGAAAGGCTACACAATCAGGCTACCACATGTCCAGACTTCTGTGTTGTATGCCCACCTCCCATGATACCTTAGGAGTATGGTGGAGAGGAAGGGGAGGGTACATGCTCACCCCTCCACGTGAATGGAATGCTGCTTGAGAAGACTTGCTGCCATGTGTTTTGCCACATTTAAATAAAATACACTTCTTGTCCAATGTGGCACTGTTTTGAGGCCCTGACACATATATTACAATATAGATCTATCTTTCAGGATGGTCATTTCCATAGGCTACTTTGGCCTCTCTCTGGACACTCCTAATTTGCACGGAGACATCTATGTCAATTGCTTCCTTTCGGCAGTAATTGAAGTCCCAGCTTATACCATGTCTTGGCTGCTCCTCCAACATCTGCCCAGGCGATATTCAATGGCAGGAGTCTTGTTCTTAGGAGGCTGCGTCCTTCTCTTCATTCAGTTGGTGCCTACATGTAAGAACATTTTACTTGACGTAAACGTTTTCCTCTTTTGTAGATGTAATCCACAAAGACATCCAGCTTGAACTCTGGGTGAAATGGCCGTGATCATAAGTGGTACAGTGAGCTATTGACAGCCCATGCCAATTCAAACATTCTGGAAAATAGAGGCCTATTCTGTTTTGTAGTCATTATGTCTGAAGACTGAAATAAAATAGAAAGGGAACTCACAGTGCTGTGAATGTGCTGTCAGCTCTCTTTTTATATTAATCTCTCCCTAGCATACCAGCAATTTGAACACAAATATGTTGGGTTTTGGTTTTATTTTACACAAATACCTTGGATTGCAAACATAATTCGTTCTGGAACCGTGCTTGTAATCCAAAACACTCTTATATCAAAGCGAGTCTCTGGCGGGTGTGAGTGGGGGTGATTTTGGCCCACTACGCCCACTCGAGGCGAGCGGTTACATCCCTGCACTACTTGTCTTGCAAGACCTTGCTTGTTTATCAAGTCAAAAATGTTTAAAAAAATTTGCTTGTCTTGCAAAACGCTCTCAGACCAAGTTACTTGCAATCCAAGGTATTACTGTATTTGCTGCTTCATAAAATAAACTAAGTTCACAATAGAAATGAGCCTACTTCATTAGATGCAGCTGTAAACTCTTGTGCTATAAAGCTTATATCTAAACAAATGGATAGCCTCTTAAGATGCCACGAGACTCTGTTGTATTTTGCTAAAATAAACTAACATGGCTAGTATCTCTGGATTTACAATAGAAAATTTATAAAAGATAGATTAAAGTGAACAGCAGTAGAGGCGGGAGACAAATGATTACTGATTTGGTAGCAGGTTTCATGTCACACAGCTTTGCTCTTGCTTGTAGACCTCAGTGTCATGTCCATTATCCTGGTGATGACTGGAAAGTTTGGGATCACATCTTCATTCTCAATGGTTTATGTATATACTGCTGAGCTCTACCCAACGGTTGTGAGGAACATGGGAGTTGGAGTTTGTTCAATGGCCTCCAGATTTGGCAGTATCCTCTCGCCTTACTTTGTATATCTTGGTAAGTTACCAACCATCTTATTTCCTGCC
The DNA here is from genome assembly GCA_021292165.1 of Shinisaurus crocodilurus. Classification (NCBI taxonomy): domain Eukaryota; kingdom Metazoa; phylum Chordata; class Lepidosauria; order Squamata; family Shinisauridae; genus Shinisaurus; species Shinisaurus crocodilurus. Next base: position 98,212,578 of record CM037881.1, on the reverse strand, counting down.
AGGTCAAGTACCAATGTCCTACTTTCTAGTGTTATAATGAATGTTTCCCTTTATCAGAGCCACTTTCTGATACTCAGTTCTTCATCACACCTGAAAAGTCCCATCTCTTTCACGGCATGAAAAGATCAATAGCGGTGGGGAAGCTGATCTACCATTAATTATCTTTCTGTTGAGGAACCCCTGATAAGCTTTTGGTGGCAACACGAGAGAAGGTCTTCTTGGTGGCTACTCCCAGGCTATGGAACTCCCTACCAAGGGAGGCTAGGTTGGCTCCAATACTGTCCTTCTGCCAGGAGACAAATATATTTTTATTCAAGCAGGCCTTTGGCATATTAGCTGGTCTCTTGGATTGGGTGCTGTTTATTCTGTTGTTGTGTTTTCAATGTTTTTTGTTTTCTTACTGTTTTAATCAAGTTTTTAAATTTTATTTTTAGTTCCCATGATTGTAAGCCACCTTTAGTGCCATACCATTTCCTTGGTAGAAAGGTGGGGTACAGATAAAATCAGTCAATCAATTAATCAATCTTGTTGACCTCTTGTTCTTTTTGTCAGGTGCCTATGATAGATTTCTTCCCTACATTTTAATGGGAAGCTTGACAGTGCTTGCAGGAATCCTGACCCTATTTCTCCCGGAAACTTATGGCACACCTCTCCCAGATACCATTGAGCAGATGCTAAGGGTTAAAGGGTAAGACTGAATAATTTCTTGCACAGTAAAAGTAAACACAGACTCCAGGCAGTATTGGTGTGGGTCTTGTTGTAAAAGCATTGGGAACCAATAAGATTATAGAAGAGATTAGAACAAAATCGGATATCCTTAGCGAAAATATTGTTGTGGCAAACTGAAGTGAATTGCATGAAAAATAATTTTAAAAAGAGGGAAAATACAAAAGGCTTAATTCCCAAGGAACAGTGTGATGGTATACAAGATACATTCTCATTGCTTGTTTCTGTTGTGGCTTTTGGGGGTCAAACTACATATTCTATTACATATTCTTTTTAAAAAGCATGTTCAAGCTGGCCACTTTATTTTGAAGGAAATACAACCCCGCGATGCTGCAATCCAGATCACACTCCCAAACCAAATTGGAGTTCTTTCCTAATGAAGATCTCCCCGACTAATATTTGCCCACAAAGGAGCTATTTGCAGTAAACAGCAGCTTTAAGGGTGAAGAGCAGCAGAGGAAATGTTTTTCACCAGGAAACTACCATGGGTGTTTGATCCAGATTGGGAGCACAATCCAGTCCAGTGCTCCATGCAGCTGTTTTTCCAAAATAAAAGTGGCCAGGCCAGCTTAAGCACAGTTTTTTAAATGTGCATTTAATGTAACATGTATTTTTGGACCTTAGGTCTAACAAAAAAAGCCAGACGTTGGTTTTGCATTTGGAATTTAGCCAAACCTGCCTCTTGAATTGAGGACGAGTCATTTCCTTGAATGTGGAGGTGAAATATACCACAGCGTTGAAGGATTTTCCTTTTACAATTTCCTTTTTTCCCCCTGTTCATCCATTTACAGAATTAAATACAGAAATACATCTAAAAGCCAAACAAGCACAACGGATGAAGAAGAAAATTCAGTGATTTTAAAAACCACACCTTTCTGATGAAACTACACTGCATACTATAGTATGAACTGAAAAGTACCCAAACAGTTTCTTTAATTTACTTCCAGAAAGGACTAATGGAAACGCTTTTTCCTACAATGATGAACTTATTTATTAAACATACATTCATTTTTGTGAATGTAGATACTGTATATCCCACCGTGGGATCTCCGTGAGCAACTGTGTAAATTACATGGAACAATGTCAGGGGATCTGTTTGTCTTTAGGACTGTTGACAAATACCCCTTTTGAAAGCTAAATCTTTTAAAGATGCTTGAAGATGCAGATCATTATTCAGTGCACACTGGCAAAAGGTGAAAATGTTCTGGAGTTCAAATATTGTCACATGTCACCACCCAACTTGGGATGCTGCTTCTGTTTGCTCAGAAAACCTTAAGCTTGAAATGATGTGGATAACATCACGATTAGCAGGCATGAAATAAATACTATACAAATGATTTTATGCAATAAAATCAGAAAAAAATGATGCTGAATTTGATGTAGAAACAGAGAGACAGTTTTCATATGCAAGACATTGGCAGTCTAGTTTTGTTTGCAAAACTACTTTCCTTATTTCAGATGTAGTTTTAAATAGTCACCACTAGGTATAGTTGTTTACATCTGGGAATGATGTTTTGCCTTATTTAGGCATATATTTATTTTTAAAAAACAGTAAGATTAGGTTGCATCTGAAACTCTTCTCTTTCCTTTCAATATTCCATAAGTTGAGTTTCCTCTAGGTTGCCTCTCACTCTGAAATGCAGTGGAAGCTAATACATACCTGTATTTCCAAATTCTCTAGTCTTTACTCAACTCTGCCTGAAATATTTTAAATTACATATTAAGCTATCTAATAAAGCTACTTTAGAATACAGAGCTTGTTCTGTTAACTAAATGTGGTGCCTTCAACTTGCCTAAAGTCCTGATGGTTGCCTTTTGAGTAAGCACAGAGTTCATTATTTTAAAGGAGTATCATGAAATTATAAAAACAAGTCTAATGCCTTAGCAATTGTGTCAAATCTACCAAGAAACATTGTCCACTGAAGCTGAGAGCTATCTTGATTGCATTTGTTACTCTTTAAATTAAAACTCTGATTTGCACATTTAATTACGTTGTGACAGAGTGAAAAATTATATTTTTGTGATCCATAATGGGGTACATTTTCAAATAGTTTAAGAAATAGAAGGTAACATCTGATTGTATTTTTGTTTTAATAATTCATTAGCTGCCTTGGAGGTTTTTAATGACAAGTGATACATAAATCTCTTAAAACAAATAAAATATCTTTGTTTTCTAACCAAAGTTGCTAGAGAGCCCTTCTGTTGACACAGCTGTTTGCAAGCATTCCAGAAATCATGATATTACGTGAAAATCACCATCACATAAACCTAGCACTCCTTCCCATTTCCCTGCTGACTGCTGCTGTCTCTGGTTTTTATTGATCCCTACTGTAGAGTTACCCAAATGATAGTAAAGGGTATCAGCCCAGTATGCACTTGTTAGTACCTTCAATAGAAACTTGGGGTTTTCATATTTAAAATAAATGGTGGGAGTGGGGAGCACTGTAGATTTGCCAGCACTGAAGTATCTAAATCCAGTTTCTTAGAAACTGCTATTCTTGTCCCAGCGAGGGTAACTTAACTATCTATGGGTTACTGTGATAATAGCATTTGCACTAGTGTTAAAGGGAACCCCTAGATGGTGCCCATGGCACCACTGCAAGACATATGGGAAGTCCTTCACTTATCCATACTATCTTGAAGGTTTAACAGGGGGCATCCCAAGGGCCATAGGATATTACTCCTCAGGTAGATTGTAGACACAGCTATGACCTCTGCAGGGGAAAATCGAAGCAGGGATTTCCCACCCATCCCTCACCACCACCACCGAAAGCTCCATGGCAGCTCCTTTTCATAGTTTCCTATTGTGACTTCGAAGAGGGTCGGGGAGGAAGAGTGGGTGTGGAGGGGAACAGAAGGAGAGATGTGGATCGGCTCAATCCACGAGCCTCTCAGTCAGCATCCCCATCCACCGAGAGGTAAGGAAGTTAGATGGGCTCAGAGGTTATGTGCCTAAAAAGTGTTCTTGAGATTGTGGCCTTTGTATATGAAAATCATATTTTCATCAATTATTTCTGTTCAAATATTCAGTGTTGATTTTGAAATATATTCATGAAATGTTTTCATATTGATGGGGTACAATATTCATTCCAAATAAAACAAATTAAAATTCTTCTTTAAAAAATCTTGTGGTAGTCTCTTGAAAACCATCTTCTTTACTGTGTAAAGTATAGACTACCTAACATGCTTTCAAACATTCCAGGCTTCTTATTTCACTTGCCTTCGGTTTTACTTTTTTTAAAATCCCATATGTCTCTCTCCTGGCTCATTGTTTCAGTCCTTTTTGCTCTATAATAACTATGTTTTTGTATCTAATTTTCATTTCCTCTTGTAATTCCCTCTCACTTGCTTCTCCTCTATGGATTATCTGCTCTTTTAATGACCCAGAGAAGTTGGGAAGAGGTGGCTTCTCCCCTTACTGGAACACCTGATGGATTCTAGCTGCTACAAGTAGGAAGAGCATAGGAACACATTTAAAATCAGGAGATACCATCTGCACATCTTCAGGATATACTATTTTCAAACCTAAGTCACCATAAAACCATAATGATAATTTCAGTTGATTTATTCATCATATTAGGTGGTTACACATATTACAATGGGAGTTTTTAAAAAGTGCTTGGCAAAAAGACAGGAGACCCATAAGAAGGAAGCCTAATTTGATACATGGTTTATTTGGGGCAGAGAGGCAGTCGGAGCAAGGTTAAAATGCCCATATCCCTCATTGGATATGGTTAGCAAGTAGCATCAAAGGAGCTATTGGGGAAAAAGAAGGCTTCCTACAGAAAAAGTGTCCAAATAAGGGCAACAAAAGAAATGCAAGGAGACAGTGACTGGATTTACACAACCTGACAACCCATACTCAAGGTTGAGTTGGGTTGTTGAAGCATGGGTGGTTGCGTTCTGTGAACCCAGCCTCACTAACAAATCATGGTTTGTTAACCATGAACAACCCCCAGTTCACAACCCAAGAACAAACCATGAATTCTCTTCATGGGTTGTTTGTGATTAACAAACTATGGTTCGTTAGCACAGCTGGGTTCACACAATATTTATTTATTTATTATATTTATACCCCGCCTTTTTTCCTGCAAGGAACCCAAGGCGGCTTACATAATCCTCCTCTCCATTTTATCCTCACAGCAACCCTGTGAGGTAGGTTAGGGTGAGAGTCAGTGACTGACTGGCCCAAAGTCACCCAGTGAGTTTCATGGCTGAGCGGGGACTAGAACCCAGATCTCCCAAGTCCCAGTCCAACACTCTCACCACTACGCCACACTGGCTCCAATAATAACCCATGTTTCAACAACCCACAATTCAACAACAACCCACACAACACATACTCAACCTTGAATATGGGGTGGTGTGTTGTGTGAACCCAGCTAATAAGTGGTGCAAAAAAGGATTTTGAGCAGCATACCGCTAAGAATATTAAGTAAAATATTCTTTAAATACGTCAGAAGTAGGAAACTGGCTACAGAGGTGGTTGGATCATTGGATGACAAGTTAAAATGAGTACAAAAGGAGGATAAGGAGATTGCAGCTTGTCTTCACTGCAGAAGAAATAGGGCAGATACCTGTGCCTGAATTGATATTTTCAGGAAGGAAGTCTGATGCAAATAGGGGTGAGAAGAGATGAAGTTCTAAACCTTACTGACAAAATGAGAATACAAATCACCAGGTCTGGATGGTATCGATCCAAGAACTCACATGAAATTGATCTTCTAACAAAAGTATATATAACATGTCCCTAAAGTTAGCCTCTACTGGAGAGTGGCCAATGTAACACCAACTTTTAAGAAGTGATCTGGGGTGGATCCAGGAAATTACGGGCTGGTTAGCTTATGCCTGTTCCTGGTAAATTGGTAAAAAGTGTTATTAAAAATAAAATAATCAAACATATAGAAGGAAAGGTCATGCTGTAGAAGAATCAACATGGAGTGTGCAAAGTTAAGTCCTGTCTCACTAACTTTCTAGATCTAGAGCTTCTTGAGGGTGTCAGTAAACATATGGACAGGGGTGATCCAGCAGAGATTGTTTACTTGGACTCCCAGAAAGCTTTTGACAAAGTCCCTCAGCAAAGACTGCTGAACAAACTTAGCAGTCATGGCATAAGAAGGGAGGTCCTCTTATGGATTGGTAACTGGCTAAAGAACAGAAATCAGAGACTAGGAATAAATGGTAAATTCTCACAATAGATGGATGTAAACATTGGGTCCCACAGTCATTTTTAACTTGTTCATAAATGACTTGGAATTATGGATGAACAGTGAGATGGCTAAGTTACCTGATGACACCAACACTGCATTGCTATACATGTCTACTCAGAAGTAAGCCCCATTCAGTTAAATGGGATTTACTCTGAGGGAATTGCAGCCTAAATTATTTAGGGTGCAATCCAATGGCGGTGCCTGTAAGAACTTGGAGGATTACAGGCATCCAATGCAGGGCGGGAGGAATGCGGAGGGGATCTTTGCCTTCCTGCTGCTTCTGCCCTGCAAATCAGTTAGATGGCCGATTTCAGCTGTCTACCTGTGGTGCTTCAGACAGGGAGGGAAGGAGGCTGGAGCACCGCCAGGATATGTCATATCCTGGTGGACCCAGTCTCATCCCCTCCCTGCCCCCCTGGAACACCCTTTTTACCCCTTCTCTGAGGTCGGTCTCACAACCTTGGAGAAGCAGCAGACGCAGTTCTTTCTGTGCCGGCTGCAGGGGGGGGAGGGTGATGCGAGCGCGTTGATCCCCAGCTCCGAGGTTGGAGCTCTTTTCCGACCTCAGAGCTGGGAATCCATAGCATCCTATGGCCCTCTAGATGATGTCTAGGGGTCATAGGATTGCCCTGTCCATGTGGTTAAAACAAAAAGAGACCGCAAAGAGTCCCAACAGCATATTTCCAAACTGGGGGAACAGGCGTTAAAATGGCAAAAGTGGTGTAACGTAAGTGAGTGTAATATGATGCACAATGGGGCAAAAAAATCCTAACTCCTCATATACTGCTCAAGGCAGCTTAATAATAACACACAGATGAAATATAAAATACAGCCATGATAAAGGTGTATACAGTTACGTGTGGTGTGAAGAAAGTGGATCGGGCCTCTCCAAACTAGAACCCGGTGTCATCCAATGAAGCTTGGTGGTGAGAGATTCGGCACAGGCGAAAGGAAGTCCTTCTTCACACAGCACCTAGTCCAAGTATGGAACTCTCACATCTCCCACTAGTAGGCAGGGGGTCTAAGAGCTGGGGTGCAGATCCTCAAAGACTCCGGTGCTTGTTCAAAGAATAATCCATGGTGTTTCCTTTTTAAGCTATGCAGACTCAGACAGACAGACATTAACAAAGAAGTCAAACTGGTTTCCATTAGCAAGTACGATGATGGATCTTGTGTAAAAGATGTGAAATGCTGGCTTGGAGGCGTGGGTTGAATCAGGCTTGATTTCTGTTTTGATGACATCTGTCCACAGAGCCTTACAGTATGATTGTGAAATGGACAAATTAAAGATCTTTGTTTCAGGTTAGTTCTGAAATGTATAATACCGCAGAGCAGAGTGCACGCCCCTGTGACCCTCATCGTATTTCCTTAGTGCCCTGTAGGGGCCAGGATTTCAGGGGTATAGGCTACAGTGAGTCAGGTTATAGACCACTTGCAGTTACAATGAATAGCCTTGTACCCACCAAGAATTAGTTCTATGAATGTGGTGCCCTTGTTGGCCATGGCTCTTAACATTAAAAATAAGTCCTGGTTCCTGGCCCAAATGAAGGCACATGCACTGTTACTTTCTCAGACAACTCCTTTCTTCCTCCGTTAGCACAGCCTATTTTCTCTTTCTCTGAAAAACGGGACAAAGCAGTGCAGAAAGAAAAGTGAAAGTGATAGTAATCTGCTTTTTGTTTTCATCTGGCACTCTGGGGTTTTCAGTTGACTGCGTTTGATATAGAAGATCAGAGAGTGTAATGGAAAATAGGCTCCTTTAAACGTCTAGAAATAGCCAGACCTGTCAGTTCTACCTGGATTAGGGTTTGCTAGCGGCTCCTTCTTGCCCTGCCTAACCAGCTAAAGGATCTTTGAGGAACACTGAAGAGAAGAAATATTGCATTGGCCAGTAATGTGATGGTTTCATGTGGCACTAAAAAGCAAAAGTTCACGAGGATTATTCTGGAGTTGGAGACCATCTTTAAAAAGCCTATCAGAACAGAAGACACTCTGGAAAGATAAGTAGGTAATAGATCCAGAAAATGCGGGGGAGGGGGAGGGGAAACCTGAGGGCCTGGTCCTCCTTACTTGAGTTGGCCTTGGGGAAGGAGAGGGATGGTCTTTCTTTCTCCCTCGCCCCTGCCATTTTGTTTGATCCTGATGGAGAGTTCTGTGAAATTCAAAAGCTAGCTTATTGCTTTCTGATTTTTCGTTGGGCCTTGTGCAAGGTATATAAGGGAAGAAGGTATACATTAGCCAGAAAGCTGTTGCCCCTAGCATTCTGTTTTTTTCTGGGAATCATTGAGGATATAAACCATCAGTCTTCTGACTTTATGGTCACTTTCTGTTTTCTTGGGCCTCTGCAGTTCAAGATGAGTTTGTTTGTCCTTATCTCTGAAGTGCTTCTGTGCTGTTGTTTGCTTGTGTGTGTGTGTGTGTGTGTTTGGAAGAAAGATCCAGTTATCCTTTAGCCTGGCTTTTATCATCTATAACTTTGTGTCAAGGGTGGGGGTGGGGCGGCAGTGGTTACAGCACAGGTATGCAGTATCAGGCCCATAGTCAGCCTAATGTGGTGGAGGGCAGTTCATCTGGTTTGCAGGCCTTTTAAAGACAAAATTGTAAACTGTTTTAATTATTCGTTTGTAAAAGAAAAAGAAAAAAAATAGGAGGGCAGAGCAAATTGGAGCGGGGGCAAGGCCCCTCACCCCTGGCCACAGGCCAGTATAGTATTTGTGGCCTTTGTAAAATATGTGTAGCTTGTCTAATGAAGCAATATCAGTATTTTATTATTATTATTATTTTTTGTAACACATACAGTACAAGATTATTTGGCCATGACTAATCCTGCTTTTTTGTCTCTGTGGTTTATAACTGGAATGAGCTGCTTGCTCTGGATTCTGCAGATGTGCCTAAGGGTTTCCAAATAAATCTCCCCCGTGGTTTGCAGACATGTATTTGAAAGAGTAAGACCTTAACTGGGAGGAGCCATTTGGGGAGCAGCAGGCAGTGGGAGCTTGGCAGAGAAAAATGGCCAAGTTTTGCAAAGAATAAAATAAATAAAATAAAATGGCAAGTTTCATAGATTTCATAGATTATAGAGTTGGAGGGAGCCTACAAGGCTATCCAGTCCAACCCCCTGCTCAATGCAGGAAACTAGAGGAGGGGTCTCCCATCCAAGTAATAACCAGGCCTGACCCTGCTTAGCTTTCCATGCTCAGACAAGCTGAGCCAGCGTAAGCACAAGTTGGGAAAGGGTTAACCAACTCCTCACCCTGCTTCTTTCTATAAATATTGAAAGTGCCCCCTCGTAAGGCTGCTTTTGTTTGCTAAAACTGCCAGGGCTTTGTTACACTAGGTATTCGCCTGAATGTGAGATATATTTTTTGGACATGTATTTAACACTGTATGCTTTTTGTTTTTGTTTTTGCTTTGCTCTGACCAATGTTTTAAGCCAGGTTTATATTGAACCATACATCTAATTGTTATGAGCAAGCAGGAATTCCCTCCAGGTGAGTGAGTGGAATGGTGAAGGGGCCCACTCAGCTTCCATACCTGCTGTGGATGAAGAGCTTTTGGTGGGCGGGGGGGGGAGTGAACGAGGCTGTTTTAAGCCAGCCTTCCCCAGCCTGGTGCCCTCCAGATGTTTTGGACTACAACTCCTAGGATTCCTTATCACTGGCCATGCTGGTTGGGGATGATGGTGGTTGGTCCAGAACATCTGGAGGGGACCAGGTTGCAGAATGCTGTTTGAAACAAATCAATTTCAAATTTTGGTTGATTCTAAAGAGAAAAGCCATTCTAGAGATGTGTAATCTTCAAGGTGACTAGTGAAAGTGACTAGTGTTTAGGGAGATTTGCTTGTAGCTCTGTTTGCTGGAGTTTATAGTGTTTACAAGTTTACTCCCATCTCTGTCATATACCCAACTCCCTCGGCAGAGCTATAATTATAACTATGACCTGTCAGTTCAGGCATCATGCAATACCATAGTTGGCACGAACCCTAGTTGAAAACCCACATCAAACCATGGTTTCAAATTCCTGACGCCAACTTGGTTTGTCCATTCAGATATCAAGTCAAACTATAAGCCCTTTCCACACAGTCTCCTCCACGTGTAGACTAAAGGCATAGTGCAGTGTTCTCCAACCTTGGATCCCCAGGTGTTTTTGACCTACAACTCATAGCTGGCTGGGGCATGCTGGGAGTTGTAGGTCAAAAACATCTGGGGATCCAAGGTTGGAGAACACTGGCATAGCGGATGGATGGGGAAAGCTGTAGAGGTGGAGGTTTGCCTTCTCAGATGTCACACCAAAGAGACAGACTTCATGGGTAGGGGAAGCAGGGTCAGGGTGTACGGTGTCAGGAGCAGTCCTACAGGTGTGGTTCTGTTCCCCACTCCATACGTTTCGTCTATGAATGGAGGCATCCTTATGGAAAGCTATAGTTAACACAGGCCATAGTTGGAAACCCGCTGCAAGCCATGATTTCTGATTCTGCTTTTCTGGCTGATTGCAAACCATGGTTTGTCAATTCAGACATTATTCCAAACCATATTAAGCTTTCCTCACCATGGTTTGTGATGTCTGAACTGGGCCACTGTTTCTTGTCATATGCATAGTGGAGATAGTAAATGCTTGTCCTCCCCTTTCTTTCTGCTGCCCTTTAAACCCTTTGTTCATCAGGTGCACAAATGATCTGTGAACATTGTATATCACTTCTGAGAGTCAGTATTATAGTTGGGTTTTAAAAAGGGGCACAACTAAATTAATGAAGGATACGATTATCAATAGCTATTGACATCCTTGTGGTCAGGACATTTTTTGAAGCTGGGTCTCTACTCCCTGGGAACATCCCTGAAATATTTCCGTGGCCCACTATTTTTGCTAGGCAGGAAGGTATTAGTATGCAGTTCAGAATTGCCCACTGTCCTCTTTTCATGGGATGGAATGATAGACCTCCATTTCTATATTGCGTATATAGGGAGTACAGTATACAGTACAGATACTTCACACCAAGAAGCACAGGTCCGGCCCTACTATTAGGCAGAGCAACGCAGCCCCCTCAGGCAGCTTATTTTAAGTGTCATGAAAGCCAACAAATGGTTAGCTACTTAATTTAATATTACGGTATTTTACTACCAGGGAGGAGGAAGGTGCTTGTAAGATTTTTTGTCTCAGGTCACGTGCCAAAAGCCCCAGTCTTTACCAGCCTTTGGTACTATGCACTTGGGGGATGATGATGGGTGCCACTTACTGGTCTGCTTCAAGCAGCAAAATGTCTTGGGTTGGCCCCACCCCTGAGCGAACATTAAATCATAATGTAAATGTGAGTTGCCCTACGACCACATGACGTAGTTAGCATGCTTAATCTGGGTTCTGAGTCAGATGTATGGACACCTTTCTGTCACTGCTCTGCACATCGTAATAGTCAGACAGTGGAACCAACTGCCTAGGGAGGTGGTGGGCTCTCTAGACGATCCGGCGATCCCCTCGCCGGATCGTCACCTTGAAGTGGTGAGTGGGCTTGCGTGTTCCGATGAATCCTGTGAGCAATGCCGTCGGGAGCTATGTACTCCCAGTAGGGTCACCCATGGCGGTAAGGTCCGGGGAGAGGAACCAGACAAAGAACGATCCAAAACATAAAGTCCTCAACGGCAGAACAGGCGGAAGATAATTAAACCTAAATTACAACGGCTGTGAAGGCGGATGAAGGCTGCAGCAGAGAATGGTTTTCCAATCGTCAGGGTAACCGTGCCATTGGATCTCTGCCGTACTCTGTCAAGTTTGTGTGGTGATTCGTTGTGCACCGATCTCCCCACATAAAACAGTTTCACGCACAGGCGTCTTCCAACCCAACCCATCCAACCCAACCCAACCCAACCAAACAAAACAAAACAAAAAAAGTCCCATGGCGACTGGCGAATGGCAACGGGGGCAGGACTGTGAATCTGGAAGCCCCTAGTCATGGACCAGCACATGGGCGGTGGATGCAGACTCAGTCGCCCTGTTCAAGGAACGAGGTAGTCGAGCAGCTCGGCAGCTGTATCCATGACTGAGCAGCCCTATGTAGGATCCACTCTGCTCACCCCGTATGGGGAGGGGGCTAGAAAAGGTGCCCTAAACATAGTCTACCTCTTTCTCCCCTGACTGGATTACCGCGTCCAGTGGGGTCACCATTTTAGCGGTCGAAAAAGACATTTGAATTTTGGAACATGGAATATACGGACATTGCTGGATAACATAGATAGTGAACGCCCTGAGCGTAGGACTGCTATTATTGCAAGGGAGCTGAGACGGTTTAAAATTGACATAGCAGCACTTCAAGAAACTCGAAGGGCAGGAGAGGGACAGCTGAAAGAAGAAAAAGGAGGTTATACCTTCTTCTGGAAAGGACTACCTGAGCAGGACCGACGAATACATGGTGTAGGCTTTGCCATCAAAAATGAACTCGTGAACTCTTTGTCAGAAGTTCCTACTGGCATTAACGAACGCCTGATAACTCTTCGATTAAAGCTCGCCAATAACCAACAGGTAACTATTTTGAGCGCTTATGCACCAACATTAGATGCTGATGATGACATCAAGGAAAGTTTTTACAGCCAGTTGGACACTCTCCTGTCAGAGATACCTAAGGAGGATAAAATTATCCTCCTGGGCGATTTTAACGCAAGAGTCGGGCGTGACTTTGATTTATGGCCAGAAACTATTGGAAAAAACGGAGTTGGTAATAGCAACCCGAACGGACTCTTACTTTTGTCTATATGTGCAGAACATAATCTCACTATCACAAACACGCTCTTTCGACAAAAGAATACGTTTAAAACATCATGGCAGCACCCACGGTCAAAGCACTGGCATCTTCTGGATTATGTAATTGTCCGTGTTAGAGATCGCCGCGATGTACTTCTTACTAGGGCCATGGTGAGTGCCGACGACTGCTGGACAGACCACCGACTAATCCGGTCCACAATGGTTATCAACATTGCTCCCCAACGTAGGCTTCAAGGAAGGAAACCAAGGCGTAAAATGAACATCCAAGTCCTTCAAGATCCTATTAAGCAAACTCGTCTTCAATCACTTCTTAAGGAACATCTACCTACGGAACCTCCTGACAACATTGAGGACCATTGGTCTAAGCTGAAAACCTCCATTACTGCAGCTTGTGAACAAACTATTGGATATGAAACTAAGAAACATCAGGATTGGTTTGATGAAAATGACAATGAGATTAAATATATAATTGACCAAAAAAGGAAAGCCTTCCAAATATGGCAAAATGATATTAACTGCGCTGCCAAGAAAAAAACCTACGCTAGCGCAAAGGCTGAGGTCCAAAGAAGAACAAGAGAACTTAAGAACGCTTGGTGGAAAAAGAAAGCTGAAGAAATTCAACAACTTGCAGAATCTCATGATGCACGGGGCTTTTTTAAGGCCACAAGGGCCATTTATGGACCAAAAACCTATGGTACAAACCCTTTACAATCAAAAGATGGCACCAAACTCTTAAAAGACAAAGAGTCTATTGCACTGCGTTGGAAAGAGCATTATTATGACCTTTTAAATCGTAAGCCTAAGGTGAATAATGAGATTTTTTCGCAAATCCCGCAAAAACAAATTAAAGAGGAACTTGCAATACTCCCCACTTTGGATGAAGTAAAAAAAGCCATTAATCAAATGAAGAACAACAAAGCTAGTGGACCAGATGGGATTCCTGCTGAAATCTTTAAAGAAGGGGGGCCCGAACTTGTACAACATCTTCATAAACTCATCGAAAAAATCTGGATAAGAGAAGAGATCCCAGAAGACTTCAGGGATGCCATAATTATCACCCTCTTTAAGAAGGGTGATAGAACAGACTGTGGAAACTATCGGGGCATTTCTCTCTTAGCAACCGCAGGTAAAATATTTGCTAGGATTCTCGCAAACCGTCTTCTATCTATTTCAGAAGAGATCCTCCCTGAAACTCAATATGGTTTCCGCCCCTCTAGAGGGACAGTAGACATGATTTTTACTGCACGTCAGCTCCAAGAAAAATGCCGGGAGCAAAATCAACCCCTTTATATGGCATTTATCGATTTGGCTAAGGCCTTTGATACTGTAGACCGTACAGCTCTCTGGACTATCCTTATGAAAATTGGATGCCCCAATAAATTTGTGAATATCTTGCGACTTCTCCATGACAACATGACGGCAACGGTTTTGGACAACAACGGCTCTCATGGTGCTCCATTTAAAGTGGGATCAGGTGTTAAACAGGGATGTGTTATCGCCCCAACATTATTTGCCATTTTCATCGCCATGGTTTTACATCTTGTCAAGGGGAAACTTCCCACCGGTGTGGGAATTATATATCGAACAGATGGAAAGCTTTTTAATCTCAGCAGGCTGAAAGCAAAAAGTAAGGTAATTACAACCTCCGTTGTGGAACTTCAGTATGCTGATGATAATGTGGTCTCCGCACATTCAGAGGATGATCTCCAAACTATCCTAAATGCTTTTGCAGAAGCATACGAAAAACTTGGTCTCTCACTTAACATCAAAAAAACCAAAGTGCTTCATCAGCAAGTGCAAGCCAATCCTTTGGTGATGCCATCTATCCAGCTTGGCGGGACAATACTGGAAAAAGTCGATCATTTTCTCTATCTTGGCAGCTATCTTTCTGTTACAGCTAACATCGACAGTGAAATCCAGCATCGTCTGAGCTCCGCAAGTGCCGCATTTTCTCGAATGAAACATAGAGTGTTCGAGGATCGGGATATTTGTAAGAAGACCAAAACACTGGTTTATGAAGCCATTGTATTACCAACTTTATTGTATGCCTGCGAAACATGGACTATCTATAAACGTCACTTCCAACTCCTTGAAAGGTTTCATCAACGTTGCCTCCGGAAAATCCTGCAAATTACTTGGGAAGATAGGCGAACAAATGTCAGTGTACTGGAAGAAGCAAAGACTACTAGCATTGAAAAAATGATCCTTCAACGCCAACTTCAGTGGACCGGTCATGTTGTTCGAATGCCTGACTGCCGTCTCCCAAAGCAGTTACTTTACTCCCAACTCAAGGATGGAAAGCGGAATATCGGTGGTCAATATAAGAGGTTTAAAGATGTTCATAAGGCTAATCTAAAAAAATGCAATATAAACATCGAAAACTGGGAAGCTCTGGCCCATGAACGATCTAACTGGAGGTTGGCCTTTCACAAAGGTTCCATGGACTTTGAAGAAGCCCGAGTGCAAGGTGAAAGGGAGAAACGTGCTAAGCGAAAAGCACGTCAAATGAATCCTTTACAGGACCATCTTCTATCTGGTAGCCTGTGTCCTCACTGTGGGAAGCTGTGTGGATCTAGAATTGGCCTCCACAGTCACTTACGGACCCATTGCTAGAGTCTACACAATCTTCTTTAGAATTTCCTCCTTTTATCCCGGAAGACAATCTTACTCGGTCACGAGTGATCGCCTGATGATGGATGATGGTGGGCTCTCCATTGCTGGAAGAATTCAAGCAGAGACTGGGCAGCCATCTGTCAGGGATGTTTTAAACTGGATTCCTGCACTGAGCCCCTTCCAACCTCATGATTCTGTTGTATGTAGAATCGGGGGGATAGTTTTTTTTCCCCCACCTAAAAAAATACTTGAGCTGAATTATCTAACTGGAGCAAGTTGCTGTTTTCCAAATGCTTAAGAACAGCCCTCACTTTGTGCAGGGGCTAAAGTAAACAGGAAGGAGGGAGAAAGTAAACACTGCTTGTGTTCTCATGTTGGGAGAAGCGACAGCATGTTGAGACTAAAGGCTGTT
This sequence comes from Shinisaurus crocodilurus, assembly GCA_021292165.1. Taxonomy (NCBI): domain Eukaryota; kingdom Metazoa; phylum Chordata; class Lepidosauria; order Squamata; family Shinisauridae; genus Shinisaurus; species Shinisaurus crocodilurus. The sequence continues at coordinate 98,196,867 of CM037881.1, read as the reverse complement.
GCGCGCAAAATTATTTCCTGCCCAGATATCACCTCCATTTCATAGTAAACCTATGTGTTGCAAAGGCACATCATGTATTTGTTCTGATGTGTGTAGATGTAGTAGGAGGCTATGGTTGATGGTTTCCCTGCAGCGTGCAGTTGTGGCTAAAGAAGAGACACGTGAGCAGTTTTCTTATGAGCAAATGCTGTCTATGTTAGAAAACCGTATTTTGCAAAATAGGCCTAACTGAATAATAATAATAATAATAATAATAATAATAATAATAATAATAGCTGCTGTTGTTGTTACTGTTATTAAATAGATTTCTATACCACTTATACATAGACTAAACAAACACAATACATACTATTAAAACATCTTAAAACATCTTAAAAACATCATAAAAAACATCATTAAAACATCTTAAAATATCTTAAAAACATATTAAAGGCATCCTAAAATTCCGCCTGATAGGCCTGCCGGAAGAGATCAGTCTTTATGGCTTTTTTAAATTCCAAGAGACTGGTGAGTTGACTAATCTCCTCCGGCAGGCCATTCCATAATCTGGGAGCAGCAGAAGAAAAGGTCCTCTGGGTAATACCTGTCAGCCTAGTTTTGGCTGACTGAAGTAAATTCTTCCCAGAGGACCTGAGTGTGCAGGGTGGACTGTGTTGGAGAAGGCGATCCCGTAGGTAGCCTGGACCCAAACCATGTAGGGCTTTAAAGGTAATAACCAACACTTTATACTTCTCCCGGAAACTGATTGGCACCAGTGGAGTGCTCTTAAAACTGGTGTGATGTGAGCACCCCTAGGTATACCAGTAACCAGTCTGGCTGCCATATTTTGCACTAGTTGAAGTTTCCGGACTAGGTACAAAGGTAGCCCTATGTACAGCGCATTGCAGAAGTCGAGCCTCGAAGTTACCAGCCTCGAAGTTACTGTCTTTAAGTCCTCCGACCCTAGGAAGGGGTGCAGCTGGCGTATCAGCCGAAGCTAGGCACTCCTAGCCGTCGCATCTATCTGGGATGTCATTTGGAGCGACGGATCTAGAAGCACCCCCAAGCTGCGAACACAGTCTGTCAGGGGGAGTGTAACCCCAACCCCATCCAGAACTGGTTGACATACCTCCAAACCCAGGTTGTGGCCTTTGACAGCAAGCACCTCCGTCTTGTCTGGATTCAGTTTCAGTTTATTTTTCCTCATCCAGCCCATTACTGCCTCCAGGCATTCATTCAGAGGAGACACACTGTCCTCAGCTGATGCTGTTGCCGAAGGCATAGAGAAATATATTTGGGTGTCATCAGCATACTGATAGCACCCCGCCCCATGCCTCCGGATGATCTCTCCCAACGGTTTCATGTAGATATTAAATAGCATTGGGGAAAGAATAGCTCCTTGTGGCACGCCACATAGCAGCTCCTTTTTGGAGGAGCAGCTATCCCCAAGCATCACCATCTGGAACCTACCCGAGAGGTAGGACCGGAACCACTGAAGCACAGTGCCCCCGATTCCCAGTCCCCTCAGGCGTTCCAGAAGGATACCATGGTCGACGGTATCGAAAGCCGCTGAGAGGTCCAAAAGCACCAACAGGGACACACTCCCCGTCGGTACTCAGGCGTAGATCATCTGCTAAGGCGACCATAGCAGTCTCAACTCCGTATCCTGCTCTGAAGCCAGTTTGAAATGGGTCTAGAAAATTGGATTCCTGGATTAACTTGGATTCCTGCATTGAGCAGGGGGTTGGACTTGATGGCCCCTTCCAGCTCTACTTATTCTATGATTCTATGAATTGAAATCAAAAACATCTGGAGGGCACCAGGCTGGGGAAGACTGGCCTAGCACAATAAGCTGCCCTAGACTGTACAAATGTGACGAGGAGACCGAAATAATTTGCAGGCAGATTAGCAGCACCAAGGGTTTGCACCATACCTCAGCTCAGAAACTTCTTGTTGTTGCATCCAACTTGAGGAAAGGTTCTGTATAGTTCAGAAAGATCAGGTATTGCATTGTGAATAGTGGTTGGCCCCCTTAATGGTTTTGCTTTATTCTGTTTTACCCTGTCACTTTTGTCCTAATATAATGGATCAATGCGGTGTGATCTGGTGTTTAGCTGTGTGTGTTTTGAAACAGCAGGTGGCAGCATCCCCACAGAGACATAGTCCCCTCTTGTAAATATCCTTGTCAGTTTCATCCTCTCCGCACACTGCTTCCTTTAGCCCAGCAGAGCCATATTCCCTACTTGTCAAAGAACTTGCCAATCCCCCCAACCCCTGCTTCACTCCGGAAGTACTGAAGTGGAGGATTTTTTATTTATTTATTACATTTCTATACCGCCTTTCTGCTAAGGCACCCAAAGCAGTTTGCAAAGTTTAAATACTCAAACAAACAAATGTTCACCACCACCACCCCAACCAAACATACACCAGTTCTCTCAGGCCAACTGAAGGCTTCTTCTGGAGCTGCTGGTCCAATCTCCCTGGCCTGGGCTTTTCTTCTGCCTTCCCTCTGTAGCCCCAGGGAAGGCGGGGGAGGGGCTGCCCCAACAGCCCTCTCAGGCCTGTGATGGTCGTTTCATAGGAGCTGATGGCATTTGCTTCCAGGCCTAGGCTTCTCTTCTTATAGAGGGAGGGGCTGTGGCTCAGTGGTAGAGCACCTGCTTTACATGTGGAAGGATGAAATTGACAAGTTCTTTGACAAGTACAGAATATGGCTTTGCTGGGCTAAACGAAGTCGTGCATTGGAAACGATGAAACTGACAAGGATGTGGACTTGCGACCATGTGCAGTTTCACAAATATCAAGATTTTTTTGAAAAAAATGGCACAAATTCTAATTTGAGTAAATGGCATTTCCTGAAAAGACATGCACAAAATTTTCCAGAATCGGGGGGGGGGGGGGAATCTGCTACAATCCACTGCCGCTTACCAGAATGGAAATGCTACGGAATCCCGTCAGGCTTAAACAAAATGAAATTCCCAGCATTGCACATCGCTATTTATGTGATCTACAATAACTTGCAAGTGAGGATATCCCTTCATGCACATGATGAAGTGGACTCTAGTCTACAAGAGCTTATACTATAACAAATCCGTTGGGTCTTTACAGTGCCACAAGATGCTTTGTTCTTTTGCCTCTGGAATAATAGATTTATTGGAAAAATGAAAATAATAATAATAATAATAATAATAATAATAATAATAATAATAATAATAATATCATTATTATTATTATTTTATTAATGTTATTTATTTATTTATTTATTTATTATACTAATTCCATTGAAGGAATAATGGAGAAAGACACAAAAACCACCTGTTTAAAACCCATAGCTTTTAAAAACATATAAAGCCATTACCTGTTGAAATCTTTCTGAAACATGTTGCACTAATGTGCAGGGGTTATAGAGGGAGGGGCTGTGGCTCAGTGGTAGAGCACCTGCTTTACATGTGGAAGGTCCCAGGTTCAATCCTTAGCATCTCCGGGTAGGGCTGGAAAAACCTCTGCCTGAAAATCCTGGAGAGCCACTGCCAGTTGTCGACAATACTGGGCTGGATGGACCCATGGTCTGACTTCCGATGTTCCTATACCAATGACTTTTTGTGACACTCCAGGAGTCATTGTTATTGTCATTGTCATCTTTGATTTATCCTCAAGACTGGATTACTGCAATGTGCTCTATGTGGAGCTGCCCTTAAGGCTGCTGCGGAAGCTGGAGCTAGTGCAGAATGCAGCAGCTCGGCTGTTGTTGGGAGCTGCCCCTTTTCAGCATGCAACTCCTTTGCTGAAGGAACTGCACTGGCTACCTATCTGCTACTGGGTCAGGTTTAAGGTTCTGGTACTTGTGTACAAAGCCCGAAACAACTTGGGACCAGGTTACCTGAGAGAGCGCCACCTCCCATACCAACCTGCCCGGTCACTGAGGTCATCAGATGGCATGCTCCTGGTGGTTCCTCATGGACCTTTGGCCTGACTGGAGTCCACCAGGAGAAGGTCCACCAGGAGAAGGGCCGCCACGCCATTGTGGCAGCTCCATTTCTGTGGAACTCCCTGCCTCTGGAGGTCAGGCAGGCTCCGACATTGTGCTGCTTTCGGCACCTGCGGAAGACCTCCTTGTTCTGGGAAGTCTTCTCTGCTCTTTAACCACCACTGTCATGTTACTTTGTTTCCAATGTATTGTTTTTGTTTGTTTTATCTGTTTTTAGCTTTTTATTGTTCACCACTCTGGAATCTACGAAAATGTGGAGCAGTATACAAATACTGTAAATAAATGAATGAATAAATAAAATACTGAGGTTTATTAAAAACAACCATAATGTCATTCAAGTACAATGTTTACTGTATACTGTATATATAATCTTTCAGCCAATATAGTCAAAGAAGCATATAAATAGGAAATATAATGACTGCTTGTGGGATTATGTGGGTTACAATACAGCTTCCTGCACTACTCTGTTTAGGTGAAAAGCCTAGGTCTTCCTCCTGGTTAACTTGGTTCTCCTTTGGCGGTGGCTGCTTGTGGAGGAGAGGACGTGTCTCCAGCTTGTCCTGGGCCAGGTTGTACCCATTGTGTACAGGCTACCCAGAGTATTTCCTCTAGGAACTGGATTGCTAATGTTTGAGCAGGCCCCTCTGCCTTTAACTACAGTTTGACCTGCAGGAATGAACAGACTATGATGCTTCTCTCTGCTCCGTGGAAAGTTTCACCTCCTGATTTTTTGCAGATGAGACTGTTGTTAATAGCAGAAGAGCAGGCCAAGCCATTTTTCTTCTGGTCTTTTGGCAACCCTACAAGGAACAAGAGGACCCCACCCTAGAAGAACCATGATAGGAAACCTGGCTGGGAATGCTGGGAGTTGTCATTCAACACATCTGGAGGGTACCAGGTTGGGAAGGCTGCTGCATACACTGTGTGAGCGCCTCATGTCACTTCTCTCCCACCCCGTTCCTGCCACCTCAATCGGCCAGAGCTGGTGAGGTGCAGCAAACATTGGGCCAGGGGATTCTTCTGATTGATCATGTGAATGAACTCATGAGTACATCCATTGAGGGACCAAAACTATTGGGCACCGTGAGAAACGACTGAAAACAGGAAGCGATTACCGCATATGGGAAGTTCATCAACACAGTTGTGCAAAGTTACTGCAAGAACAGAAGAAGAATGTAAATGAAGCTAACTTTAAACCTTAAACTTAAATGTAATAAAATTGCCATGATTTGGGACACATTTTATTTTCTCTTCTTTTCTTTTTTTTTACTATGGTGTCATATAGCCTGAGCCCACATTTGCCAAGGCTGAAGAGTCTCAGCCCTCAAAATTCAAATACCCCCAGTTTAAAACTGGACACACACACACACACACACACACACACTGCTTTGCCATCCCTAAAAATTTCACCCAGATTTGCACAATGGAGAGAGGGGCCTTCCATCTACCTTATTATGAACTGACCCCGGAAATTGTTCTCTTGTTATGTTTCCTACTAACAGACAGGATGTTTTACAGGAAGAGAGAAATGACAAGTTATTGAAGGATTCAAATTTCTCTCAGTGTGTTGAGCACAAAAGCTGGGGAGTGAATATGGGGAAGAAGGAACTCTCCATTAGAAATAGAAACTGAGGTGTTTCATCAACTTTACGGGAAGTGCAATTCGATGTGGCTGCCCATAACCCTTCGAACTTGGAGGATTACGGGCATCGCCATGAATTGGACTCCACAGCTAGTGTAGTTCCTTTAACTGAGGCATCCAGAGCACCGTCTGGTTCTACTGTGTTGGATGAGTTTCAGTTATTGAGGCCTGAGGATGTGGACAAGTTACTTGGGCAGGTTTGACCTACCACTTGTATGCTTGACCCTTGCCCATCATGGTTGATTATTACAATTAAGGAAGGGATTTGCACCTGGGTCCAGGAGGCTGTGAATGCCTCCTTAAAGGGGGGGGGGGTGCCAGCCACGTTGAAAGAGGCTGTGATTAGGCCACTCTTAAAAAAACCAAATCTGGACCCAGAAGACCTGAACAACTATAGACCTGTTGCAAATATCCCTTTCCTGGGCAAGGTGTTTGAACGCGTAGTGGCCGAGCAGCTCCAAGTTCTCTTGGAAGAAACGGATTATCTGGAGCCATTTCAATCGGGCTTCAGGCCTGGCTTTGAAACAGAAACTGCCTTGGTTGCCCTGTGGGATGACCTTTACCGGGAGAGAGATGGGGAGCGTGACCCTGTTGATTCTCCTGGATCTCTCAGCAGCTTTCGATACCATCGACGATGGTATCCTTCTGGATAGGCTGGCGGGTTTGGGAGTTGGAGGCACTGCTTTGCAGTGGTTCCACTCTTACTTGGCCGGCCAATTCCAGAAGGTGGTGCTGGGGGATTATTTGCTCTGCGCCGTGGCAATTACACCATGGAGTACCGCAGGGCTCCATTTTATCCCCTGTGCTTTTTAACATCTACATGAAACCTCTGGGAGAGGTCATTCGGAGGTTTGGGCTGAAGTGTCACCAATATGCGGATGACACTCAACTCTACCTCTCTTTTTCATCAAATTCAGGTGAAGCAGTGGCTGTTTTGAATCAGTGTCTGGGCCTGGTAATGGACTGGATGAGGGCCAATAAATTGAGGCTCAATCCAGACAAGACGGAGGTGCTGTTTGTGAGTGGAACATCTGTCCAGAGGGATGATACTCAACCTGTACTAGCCGGGGTTGCACTCCCCCTAAAGGACAGGGTTTGTAGTTTGGGGGTGCTCCTGGACTCCGAACTGTCGCTGGAGTCACAAGTGGACTCGGTGACAAGGAGTGCCTTTTATCAGCTGAGTTAGACTGATTTACCAACTACGACCCTATCTGGACAGGCAGAGCCTAGCAACAGTGATCCATGCTCTGGTAACCTCTTGTTTGCTAGGGATGTACCCGAGTAGCCCGGCAGACAGGAGCAAGGCCCGAACTGGGCCTGCTCGTGTCCGCCGGGCTGCTCGGCCACCCGCGTGGGCTTACCTGCAGGCTCTCCGGCTCTGCGGAGAGCCTGCCTCCCCATCCGCTGGTCCTGTCGCGTCACTTCCGGCGCGGAGGAAGTGACGCGACGGGACCCTGCTCCGTCGCACTGGACCCCCACGCTCTGTTTTTGGTGTGGGAAACCAGGGCAACAGGGCTGTTCCTCCCGCCAAAACAGAGCGCGGGCGGGGGTCCAGCGTGACGGAGCAGTGGCTCCGGCGGAGGCGGCGCACAGGACCAGGTAGGCAGCAGGGGGGTCTGGTGGCGGCGGCGGGGGGGCCGTGCATGGGGGGTTCTCCGGCGGCGGCTCGAGCGGCGCGGAGAACGCTCCGCGCCGCTCTGAAGAGCGAGATCGGGCCGCCACCACTCGCAGGGGGCCGAGCCTGGAGCGAGCCTCCAGCCAACTCCAGGCTCGGCCCCACCACTAGTTTGGACTACTGTAACTCACTCTACGTGGGGCTGCCTTTGAAAATGGTTTGGAGACTTCAGTTGGTTCAAAACAGGGCAGCGAGGCTGCTAATGGAGACTGGCCGACAAGAACGTATTACTCTAGTCCTCTATGATCTACACTGGTTACCAATTGAAGTCTGGGCCCAATTCAAAGTGCTTACATTAACATTTAAAGCTCTAAATGGTTTGGGGCCAGGTTATCTGAAGGAACACCTCATCCCATATGAGTCTGCCCAAACCCTGAGATCTTCTTCGGAGGCCCTTCTCAGAGTGCCCCCTCCAAAAGAAGCTAGAAGGGTGGCTCCTAGAAGAAGAGCCTTCTCGGTTGTGGCACCCCATCTCTTGGAATCAGCTTTTGAAGGAGGTGCGCCTGGCGCCTACCCTCTATCCTTTCAGGGACCAGGGGAAGACCTTTTTATTTGCCCAATATTTTAATGGTTGATTTTATTCCTTTTATTATCACCACTGTACCTCTGGATTGAATTTATTTGGTTGCTTGTTTTTATAGTGTTATATTTTAATATGTTTGCGTTTTTATACTATTTTTGTTGTTGTTGTTGTGTTGTGTTTTGTAAGCTGCCCAGGGAGCCTTTTGGCTGATGGGTGGTGAATAAATATATTAAATAAATAAATCCAATGGAGGGCGGAAGGAGTGCAGAGGCAAAAGTCACCTCCACACTCCTCCCACTCTGAAAAAGACTTAGATGGCCAATGTCAGCCCCCTAGCTCTTTTGCCCCGGCTCGCGAGGAGAGGAGACTGAGGCACCGCCAGGATATATCATATGCTAGCAGAGCCTTACTCCTCCCCTCCCTGCCCCCTGGAACGCCCACAGAATGCCATCTCCGAGCCGAGATCGGTCCTCCAGCGCAGTTCTTTCCACACCGGCTGAGAGGGCGGAGGGAGGACGCTCCAAGGGCGGAGTTCCAGTTCCAAGGTTGGAGCTGGGACTCCAACTTCTCTTATGGGTTATGGCTATCTAGTCTCTGTCTAGAGGCCATAGGATGGCACGCTAACGGTCACACCACCAAAATAAGCAGACAAAGATACAAGGGACACAGGAAACTCTCTTCTTTTATGTTTCCCCCTTTATAGCATATTTAGTGTATCTAGGAAGTAAGGTGGCCACTTGTGAATAGCCAAAAAAGAGGAAATGCATCACCAAAAAAAGGACTGTGGTTTGCATAACATTAGAAATAATTATTATAATTTAGATAGAAATACAAATAGAGGCTGGTCCTCTGGCAACCCTTCTTATTTATTTATACTACTTTAATACTGTTCAATATCCTAAAATCTCTAAGTGGTTCACAATAAACAAACGCTTTTGACTGGTAAGCAGTTCACAATAAATGTAAACTACAGTATAAAACCAATGTTAAAACAGTGTAAGAACAATAAAACAATAAATAATTCAAAACATTAAAAGAAGACAATCCTAAACCAGAGCAGTATCATAATTCATAACAAGCCATTGTAAACAAATATGTCTTCAGGAGGCATTAAAGCTCGCCACACTTTCTGCCTCTTGAACAAGATGTGGGAGGGTGTTCCAGAGGCTGGGTGCCACTACCAAGAAGGCCTGCTTGTGTGCTGTTACCTGGGCACACTCTATTGGTTGCAGAATGACCAATAAGGCCTCCTTGGAAGATCTCAGGGGTCGATTTGGTATACGTATATAGGGGAAGGCAATCAGCTATAAAGACAAACCTTTATCTTCTGTGTAAGCATAAATTAAATATATGTAACCATGCCTGGCAGACAAATGATTATTTATGGAGAAAATGGACTTTTGCTTACTCTCTATATAAAATTTGGTTTTCCTCCTAGACAAAATACATACCGTATCTTTTTTTTATGTCTGAATTGTGAGAGCTTTCAGTCAGTCAACCTTTGGGTGTTGTACAAATTTCTTATTTATTGAAGTCCGTTGTTGGGTCAGTGGTGCTCTAGCTAATTCCTGATAAAAATGGATCACCTTTCTTCACCTTCCTCACAATGACTCCTCTCCAAACCTTTGTTCACTTAGAAATGTAGCCAAGATGCTTTTGATTTATTTCCAAAGCCACCTGACTCACGAGGTCAGTATCTATATCATAGAATCATAGAAAAGTAGAGTTGGAAGGGGCCTACAAGGCCATCGAGTCCAACCCCCTGCTCAATGCAGGAATCTAGGTCAAAGCATCCCTGACAGATGTCTGTCCAGCTGCACCTTGAATGCCTCCAGAGTGGGAGAGCCCACGACCTCCCTAGGTAGTTGATTCCATTGTCTTATTGCTCTGACAGTCAGGAAATTTTTCCTGATGTTTAGGTGGAATCTAGGTTCCTGTAACTTGAGCCCATTATTCCGTGTCCTGCAAACTGGGATGATCGAGAAGAGATCTTTGCCCTCCTCTGTGTGACATCCCTTCAAATACTGGAAGAGTGCGATCATATCTCCCCTCAGTCTCCTCTTCTGAAGGCTAAACATACCCAGTTCTTTCAGTCTCTCCTCATAGGGCCTTGTTTCCAGTCCCTTTATCATCCTTGTTGCCCTCCTCTGAACCCTCTCCAGTTTGTCTATGTCCTTTTTAAAGTGAGGTGCCCAGAACTGGACGCAGTACTCAAGATGAGGCCTAACCAGTGCCAAGTAAAGGGGAATTATCACTTCCCGCGATTTGGAAGCTATACTTCTATTAATACAGCCCAAAATTGCATTTGCCTTCTTTGCAGCCACATCGCATTGCTGGCTCATATTCAGTTTGTGATCTACCACAATTCCAAGATCCTTCTCACTTGTAGTATTGTTGAGCCAAGTGTCCCCCATTCTGTAACTCTGCATTTGGTTTCCTCTCCCTAGGTGCAGCACCTGGCATTTATCCCTATTAAATTTCATTCTGTTGTTTTCGGCCCAGCGCTCCAGCCTATCGAGGTCACTTTGAATTTTGTTTCTGTCTTCCAGAGTATTAGCTGTTCCACCCAACTTTGTGTCATCTGCAAATTTGATAAGCATTCCCTGTACCTCCTGATCTAAGTCATTAATAAAAATGTTGAAGAGCACCTATCTAAAATTAAGTGCTATCGTCCTATAAAGGAGAATATCTTTTTTCTTGCAAGGAACCACAATGGAGGTTAATACTTGCTTAGATTCCAGCAGGTCAGCTACCATGGCAGAGGAATATATTGTTCACCCATTGAGAGCCAAATTAGAACTGGCCGTGTTTCCAGGGATCAGTAAGCCAGGTTTCTAGCAAATCCAGGCTTACTATGAATGAGTTACATGCTTCTGCATGCAGCCTGTTGGTTCCTGCTTGGCTCCTCTCACTACCAAGCAGCTAAACTAGCCAGAAATTGTTTGTTTAGTAGGGAACACTTATCGCTGGGGAGCTGAATGACACCCCCACCCAGCCCTGCACAGGCCAGATGTTATCAAGGGGTGTGGCCATGCCCTGAAGACATCTGGTCCCCAACTGAAGCACCCGCTGGAGCTCTAGCCAGCATTTCTGCTGGTGGCCAGCTTTCCTGTGCATGGGTTTTCCCTGGCTGGGATAAACTTGTGCACAGCAAAGCCACCCCGACTGAGGTGGCGGCTGAAGGAGTGCTCCAGCAACTAATGGTCACTGACCAGGGATTAGGGTGGCCACATGTCCTAATTTACAATGGATAGTCCTCTGTTTGAAGGGCTGTCAGAAGACAGTCCTCTATTTGCAGGCTTCATCTATTTGAAGGGCTGCACAGTCCCGAGTCTGGTTTAAAGAAGGGAGAGCGGGGGTGGGGCGGGCTTGATGTTGTCCATCAACAGTCAGCACCTGGACAGCAGACTGAGCAGGGCACACAGGTCACCTGGTCACCGGCTTCTCCGCTGTGGTCGGATGCATTGTGTTTCTATGGAAATTACAGTAATTATTTCTAAAGGTGCATTGCGGACGTATAGGTGGGAAATGAAGAACCGAGACAATCAGTTGGTGTTTAACTGGGCCACGTTTATTTACATATTTACATACACAGAACTGCAAAGGGATCGAGTGCGGGTTATTCTATTCTGGCCTGGTAGGCCGCTCTGTTATGCACTTGGGCGGAGCATCCAAAACCGGGAGGTGGCGAGGAATTCCGCCGCCTCCCCCTTTTGCACTTTCCAGTGTTGGGAGCCTTTGTTGCGTCGCACCCTCTCGGAGTCTCACGACAACAAGCTTGGCGAGAACAAAGGCCTCACAGGCGTTCCTGACCCCCAGCTGTCTGAGCCTACTGACCCATCCATCTGAGGCATCATAAAACCGCCTGTCACCTGAATGGTGCCAGGGATGCTCACCTTACCCTATCCATACCCTAACCCGCACTTACCTGCCAACTATCTATTTGTGACCATTTTTTCCCCTATGTGCCATAACTAAAAATTCTCCCAACCTTGCAGTAGTATGGAGTAGGCGAAACGCGCCCACCCCTCTAAAAGGGATAAGCCAAAATTCCTACTCGGCCCCTTAACGGCGACCAGAGGAGCCCATACTGAATACAGGGCGGGAGGGAGGGAGCTGCGAAGAACAAAGAGGGTGTGGGGCGGTGCTGCAGGTCCTAATATTGGCTCCTGTAACCCCGCCCCCTCTACCTGAGCATACCTGCGAGAACTGGTAAGTCTCGCCTCTCCTCCCACCACGTCCGCAAAATTTCTCCCCGCCCACAGCTGCGCGTGATGCGGGGGAAGGTCATTGCGGACGTATAGGTGGGAAATGAAGAACCGAGACAATCAGTTGGTGTTTAACTGGGCCACGTTTATTTACATATTTACATACACAGAACTGCAAAGGGATCGAGTGCGGGTTATTCTATTCTGGCCTGGTAGGCCGCTCTGTTATGCACTTGGGCGGAGCATCCAAAACCGGGAGGTGGCGAGGAATTCCGCCGCCTCCCCCTTTTGCACTTTCCAGTGTTGGGAGCCTTTGTTGCGTCGCACCCTCTCGGAGTCTCACGACAACAAGCTTGGCGAGAACAAAGGCCTCACAGGCGTTCCTGACCCCCAGCTGTCTGAGCCTACTGACCCATCCATCTGAGGCATCATAAAACCGCCTGTCACCTGAATGGTGCCAGGGATGCTCACCTTACCCTATCCATACCCTAACCCGCACTTACCCACCACAGAGAGGGACCAGCGCCTGCTTAGTCCCCTCTCCCCCACCTGCCAGGAATAATTTCCAGCAGGGCCCTTTGCAGATCCTTGATAAATACATCATTACCCTTGTCAGACAAATGAATTCCATCAATGCGGTACAGCTCCCTCCGGGCCAGTACAATATCAGGATGGGGTACATTGTAACCCACGCCCCCCAGTCCTTTCACAATTTCTCTGTTCACCCTTCTGGCTGCTCTGTTCATAATTCGGGGGTTTGCGTTGTTCCTCCAGCACTGTCGTGGTATGATGTGAGACCAAATAATCTGGACCGCCGGCCACCTTTCCTTGATGTATTGGAAATCTGCGAGCGCCTGTAGCACCAGGGCTTTACTCTTGAGTAAACCCAAATCGTTCCCCCCAAGGTGCAGCACCAGCAGGTGCGGGGGTTGTTCATTGCAGCCGAACCCAAACAGGGTTTTTATCAAGCTCTGCCACCGCAAGCCGCGGTATCCCAACCAATGGATTTCAGCCGTTCCATCCATTCCCAGCTGTGTTCCTTGGCCCGAGGCTGCCGCCCTTCGAGCTGCCCAGAAAACAAAGCTGTGTCCGCACACCAAAACACGCACCGGTTTGGCCCCTGGATATTCTGCAATGAAGAAACAGAGGCCGCAGTATCGTTCATAGAAATTTGCGTACATAAGACCGATATGCTTGCGATTGCCAACGCCCTATTGCTTGTACCCTGTCGGCGGGTAAGCCTGCGGCTGCCGCCGTTGACGCCGCGCCAATACGGAATGAGTGTGTTCCAAATCGTTTGTCCCCTAGGCCCATTGCTCCCAGCGCTAATTTCGCTACAGCCCAAAATTGGAACTTGGTGAGTGGTGACCCATCCGCATGTTGGAAAAGCGGACCATCTTTCTTTCCTCTGCTGGAGGCATATGTGCGCAATGCAGTAACTGGGCACAGTTCAGCTTCAGTGGCTTGGTAAAGAAATATGTCTGTCCCCTTAGCTAACTGATCAGTTTTTGACCTGCGCAATTTAATCTTTACCCCAGTTGCGACGAATGTGAGGTCAGCGTATTGCAAGGCTCGGCTTGATGAGTCAGTTTTGGACCTAACCACCAGTTCCGATATACGGAATGCGCCAAAAAAGGCTGTTAATGCCGTGGCATGAAACAAAACTGCTTCGTAGTTGGACTTACATATGCCTGGCCACTGTGAATGTAAGCCCATAAGTACTTCAGGTGATATGGGGATTCTCGCATCAGGTGCTGGGGGGTTTTGTCGTGACCATCCAATTAGCATCTTTTTCAACCTAAAGTCCCTCGAATTGTCACCCCATCCTCTAGCTTTGGCTAAAAATGCCAGGCCTGATAATTTTGTTCTCAGTGTGCGTACAGATGCACCTTGCTTTCTAGCATATACGCAGAATTGTATCAGCTGTTCTGCTGGAATGGGCCATGTCTCGGGTAGCCTGTTCATTACCCTGAAGTTTTGAAATTCCCTACCTGCCCTGTCGTAGGCTGCCCGCGTACTGGGCGCCAGGGAACTCATGATGGCCTTTTCAGCCGCAGACCTCCAATCTGCCAAAGATAGTCTGGCATCATTATAGGAAGTTCAGACGCCCATGGGGCTAGTTCCCTAAATCTTCCCATCTGATTTCGTGATAATGCGTCAGCGATTCCGTTGTCTAACCCGGGCACGTGTCGGGCTCTGAACAGAATATTGAATTTGAGGCACTGCATCGTGATGGTCCTTACTAGGCACATCACGTTGTTATTCTTTGAGGTAAGTGAGTTAATTACTTGAACAGTTGCCTGATTGTCACAGAGGAAGTGTACCACAGAATTGGCAAGCTGTTCTGCCCATATGTGTACGGCTACGTATATCGGGAACAATTCTAGAAACGTAAGGTCACGCACCAGTTCGGAGGATTTCCATTGTTCTGGCCAGCTGTTCGCGCACCACTGCTCCCCCAAGATGGCTCCGAAACCTAAGGTGCCGGATGCATCTGATTGTACCCTAAACTCCGCTTCCAATAACCTGTCTTGTCTCCAAAATGAAACACCATTGAATTGTGTCAAAAATGCGGCCCATATTTGCAGGTCGGCTCTGATGGATGCCGACACCCGCAACCTGTGGTGTGGTCGAGTCAATGTTTGCATTGCATTGCACAGCCGGCGCAAGAAGGCTCTACCAGGTGCGATTACTCTGCAAGCAAAATTGAGATGTCCCACCAGTTCCTGCAGCCCTCTTAACGTGATCTTTTTTACGTGCAGCGTATCGTTGATTTTAGCCCGTAGGGCTTTGATCTTCTCCTCGGGTAGCCTGGAACACTGTTGCACTGTGTCCAATTCTATACCTAAGAAGGTTAGCCTATTTGCTGGTCCCTCGGTCTTTTCATGCGCCAATGGTACTCCAATTGTATTGCATAGTATACTGAATTGGTGCATAAGTTTTGCGCATTGGTTGGAGTAGAGTGGGCCAGCAAACAGGAAATCGTCCAGGTAGTGAACTACATGTGTGAGGTTAGCTCTGTTCTGCACTGCCCAGTCCAAAAATGAGCTGAAGCGCTCAAATGCCGAGCAAGAGATGGAACACCCCATTGGCATAGCTCTATCGAAGAAGAACTGGCCCTGTATATGGAAGCCTAACAGGTCAAAGTCTTGTGGGTGGACTGGTAACAAACGGAAAGCTGATTTAATATCGCATTTTCCCATCAGGGCGCCTTGTCCGCAATTTCGGACCATTGCCACGGCTGAATCGAATGATGCATATTTCACCGAGCATAGGTGCTCGGGGATTGCATCATTCACCGAGGCGCCCTTAGGAAATGACAAGTTATGTATCAAGCGATATTCGCCAGGTGCCTTCTTAGGGACAATGCCTAGTGGGGATACCCTGAGTGTTGACATAGGGAGCGTGTCGAAAGGGCCGAGGACCCTCCCTTCTTTTATCTCTTTTTTAATTTTGTCTAGTGCTACATGTTGGAGCTCGGCAATTGACTTTTGGTTGGGGGCCATGGAATGCAATCGCGGACCTGTGTATGGAATTCTGAAGCCGTATTTAAAGCCATGGTATAAATAACATGCATCTTCTCTGTGTGGGTAGATGTCTAATAGGGGCCATAGTGCTTGTAATTTAATTGGACTGGGGCCCTTTGGGAACCTGTGAATGTCCTGTTCCGTGTGTGAAATTGTTTTGATTGCTTGGTCTGGGTTGGCCCTTAAGGGGTTTAAGCTTGGGGCATGTGCTGACGGCATGTGCTGCTCCACACAGCCCACATGCGTGTCTGAAGTTACATCCGGATCGTTTGCAGCCTCCCCTTGAGAAATCCCAACAGACTGGCCGGGGTTGAACCGGCTGACCCGGTGAATTGTACGCACCGGGGGATCCTTGGTATTTAGCCATGATGTGCCCCGTGGCTGCTCTTTCCCCAAAAATTGGCCGTGCTGGAATTGTGTACTCCATCCATATATCACTGTCCTTAATATCCCATCTGATGTACCGATCTGCTGCCGCCTTCTCGCGGAAGGCCTCGTCATACTGTAGCCACGCTGAACCTTCGTAGCAGGAGTATGCTCTCAATATTATGTCGAGGTATTTAACCAGTACGACACCTTTTTCTGGGTATTTCTGTAGAACTACTCCTTGGTAGGTCAAGTATCCCGCTAACCAGTTAGACCATGTGCGCGGGGGTTTCTTCTTTTTTGCCCTTTCTTTCTCAGCGTCGCTAAGTTTCTCTAATTCTTGTGTTTCGGGTTCCCTTTGCAAAAGGGAGAACATGTCAATGAACTCCCCCCTTAATATTTTTTCCCTTGTGGATTGAGTTAGGTGGAAGCCCAGTGGGACTGACGGCCCTCCGTGGTATCTATTTCCGGCAGTTGAGTTCGGGTAGTTATCTACAGCTGCCGGTGCAAAACCCATCGCACCAGGTGTGTTTGGCCCGCCCCACGCTGGTGCGCATGCTTCGGCCAGCGTTGTAGTGCCCCCTGCCTGTGGGTTGGGAAGTGTATAGAGGGCCATTTGTTGTGTGTTATTTGAGTTCGTTGGGACGGCAATGTCCCTATGTGCTTGGCCTGCTTCCGCCGCCGTTATGGATGCTGTATTGGCGACAACCTGGGTGTTGTTTGTACCCTGCAGCTCCGCCTGACTAGTATTTGACGTTGTCGGCCTGTCGGGGCTGCCGGCATTCGTGTTATTGCTCCCGGCTACCTGCGACTGCCCCCTAACATTTGAACTGGAATTATGACCCCCTAACGCTTCTGTTAGTATGTTAACAATCTCCTGTAGTGACACTTGAGGTGTACCAAGTGTCCCTATTCTGGCTGGTGTTAGCCTTGCCACCGGCATTGTGGGGGGGTACAAATTCACGGAGGAGTGCCTGTACCTGTCCTGGTGTTGGTCAGAGCCTCTGCTCAGTGTATCATGTCGCATGTACTCACCGTCGCGCGTTGACGGTCCCGGATGAGGTTCCTGTTCTTGTGCATAGGGGGGGCTCCTGCCACTGTTGATCGTTGCTTGTTGGCTTCTGTATGTACTCGCCCTGTCGTTACTGGGAGACCATCTCGAATGATGTTCATCTCTCGTATCCCTGGGGCTGACACCGGGTGGTGTGTATTGTTTTCGGACAGCTGCTTCGGTCGTGGCCGCTACAGCATTGATGCGATCTGCAAGGGAATGCCATAGTGCACGTTGAAATTGCCCTCTTGTACGCAACTTTTCCCCACTCACCTGCGCACTCGGGGCCCGGTGTCCCCCCAGCTGGTTTGCTGCTCCTTCGGCTGCCTCAACTTGGTGTGTGAGGATAGATAAGTCGATCTCCTCTTCGTCGGACGAGGATGAGTATGTCACCAGATTGCGTGGTCGTTTGGGTGGATGCTTTTGGGCTGTATTTTTTGATACAGCCCCCTTGTTGCTTTTGCTGCTTGATTTCCTCTTTGAAGGCATTTCTTCGAGAAGGTGGTTCGCTAAATTGATGAAATAAAGTAAACAGTTAGGATATGTTGGGGGGAGATCAATTATGGGTGTGTTGTACCTGGGTTAGCGCTCTAGTCAGTTTATGCCCGTCCCATGCTACGCGCCATTGTGTTGCGTGTGCAGGCTGTCTCATTGCAGTCACTTCATGAATCTGTGAAAGAGGAAGGGCGAGAAAAAAGGGGGGGGAAGGAGGGGAACAAAACAAACAAACAAACAAACAAACAAACAAAAAAAAAAAAAAAAAAACGCCATGCATCGTGTGTGAAGCCTGCGCTGATGCGGTGGCTGTATGGCTCAACGGGGGGGGGGGTGCGTGGAGCGGCCCCCGTCCCCACTGCGGCTGGGGCGGCGATGATTGGCCCGGACCGTGCGCCTGTGCCCCCGCGGCCGGCTCAGCCCCAGGCGGCAGCTGTGAGCTACGGTGGGAAGGGGAGGGGGCGGCGGGATCCGAGCACCTAGAGGGAGGGGGGGGGAGGCGGAGCACCCCCCCGCCCTCTCCGCCACCCACAAGGCCCGGCAAGCCGCCGGGGAGGCCTGTAGGGAGGCCGCCGGAGGTGGCCGCCGATAGCCCGGAGGGAGGAGGGAGGGAGGGGGAGCATCTCCCCCACCCCCTCCACAATCCACGAGGCCCTGCAAGCCGGGCCGCGGGCTCGAGCCCACGCCGCCGGCCCGCCCGACGGCGGGAGCTGCTGTCCTAGGGTGACGGGGGGGGGGGCGGAGCATCCCCCCGTCCCCGCCTCGGCCGAAACCGGCCAGGCAGGCCCGGACCGCGCGCTCGGCCCCGTCGGAGGCGGCCGCCGCGAGCCCGGAGGGAGGGGGGGGGAGGCGGAGTAATCCCCGTCCCCTCCGGAATCCTGAATGCCCGGCAAGCTGGTGCGCGGGCCCGAGCGGCAGGCCCATCCGGGTCCTCGGGTGACGGGGGCGGAGCATCTCCCCCGTCCCCGACGCGGCCGACGCGGGCCAGCCAGGCCCATGCCGCGCGTCCGGCCACGCCGGAGGCGACCGCCGAGGGCCCGGAGGGAGGGGGGTGAGGTTGAGCAACCCCCGCCCCCTCCGGAATCTCCAAGGCCCGGCAGGCCGGACCACAGGCCCGAGCAGCGGGCCCACACGGCGGCGGGAGCCGTCGTCCTCGGGCGACGGGGGGGGCGGAGCATCCCCCCCCCGTCCCCGCGCGGCCGACACGGGCCAGGCAGGCCCAGACCGCTCGCCCGGCCGCGCCGGGTGCGGTCGCCGAGGGCCCGGAGGTAAGGGAAGGGAGGCTGGGCAACCCTCCCCCTCCGGAATCGCCAATGCCCGGCAGGCCGGGCCGTGGGCCCGAGTGGCAGGCCCGCCCGACAGCGGGAGCCGTCGTCGTCGAGTGACGGGGGGGGCGGAGCATCCCCCCCCCGTCCCCGCCGCGGCCGACCCGGGCCATGCAGGCCCGCACCGCGTGCCCGGCCACGCCGGAGGCGGCCGCTGAGGGCCCGGAGGGAGGGGGGGAGGCCGAGCGACCCCCCTCCCTCCGGAATCCCCAAGGCCCTGCAGGCCGGGCCGCGGACCCGAGCGGCAGGCCCACCCGGCGGCGGGAGTCGTCTTCCTCGGGTGACGAGGGCGGCCGCGTACACAGCTGGAGAGGGGGGGGAGGCAGAGCACCCCCTCGTCCCCGGCGCCGTCCTAATGGTCCGGCAGACCCCGTGCGAACTTGGAGAGAGGGGGGGGCATGGCTGGAGCTCCCTAGCTGGAGCAGCCATTCTGGCCGGACCGCGTGGCTGGCCAGCACAGGGGACGCGGGCGGATGGCCCCAGGTATGAGGGGGTGTGTGCGGAGCAGGACCCAGCCACGTGTCCGTACCCGCATGGCCAGCCAGTCTCGGGGCGGCAGTTGGACAGCCCTGGCATCTGGCCCAGACCCTTTGTTTCATTTTTTGTTCTGTTTAGGTTTAATCTCCAGTGGAATCTGGATGCTTGAGCCCCCACCCTCTTAATGCCCCCTCTGCTTTCCCCATCCCTTTAGCTGACCGTGCACGTGTCCTCGTAGTGGTAGCTGAATTCCTGGTCTGCGTCGGAGGAGGAAAGCTGTGAAGGACCGAGCTGCGAAGAACAAAGAGGGTGTGGGGCGGTGCTGCAGGTCCTAATATTGGCTCCTGTAACCCCGCCCCCTCTACCTGAGCATACCTGCGAGAACTGGTAAGTCTCGCCTCTCCTCCCACCACGTCCGCAAAATTTCTCCCCGCCCACAGCTGCGCGTGATGCGGGGGAAGGTCATTTTTTAGAATATGCTTTTCTTTTTCTTTTTTTACAAAAGGGGATTACAAAGTTGTTGATTTTTTTCTTTCTTTTCCGGGTGAACATGTGCTTCGTATAAGATAGGCATATTTCTACCACCACTCCTAGAAAGTATATAGTAAATGTTGTCCAACATGTCACACCAGCAAAGCAGAGAGGGCAAACATTGTGGGAAAACTACCACCCTAAAAGCCTCTCCAGTCTCTCACTTCCTTCAACAACTAGGACACGCTGCCCAAAATCCTTTTGGGGAACTCGCTTCACTGACTTGAAGCTCCCCTCTCCTGCATTAACTCTAGCAAGTTGCAATCATGTTAATACCCGCTCCACCCTTTCCTGTGTCTGGAGGGTGTTCTTCATAAGAGGAGCAAAGCTGCAGCAATCGACGCCTACCTATCGCTTCACTGCAGATGTGTGGTGCAGGCTTTTATCTATGGGTTCCGTCCCTGGCCATAGCTGGTCACTGGTGGCAGAAGCTTATTACATTTCTCTCATTCAGTTAATGAGATACTAACCCTTAATGTGATGCGTTCTCTTTGCTGCAATAGCTCCTTCTTTGTCACCGACTACAGAAGGCTCCTCAGGTCACTCGAATCTCAACACTGACAACGCTGGCAATGTAGAAGGTTGACTTTGTCACTTGGGGGACTGCAATAATCACAGCAGTTTTATTCATTCGTTCAGTTATTTATATATTTTTATTCCTTCCCACCTTCCAGGTGAGAATAGTATACATCATTTGTCCCTCCTATTGTATCTTTACAAAAACCCTGTGAGGTTGGCCTGAGACATACTGGCTGACCTAAGGTCATTCAGTTAACTTAATGGCTGAGCAGGGATTTGAACCCACATCTCCCTAATCCAAGTCCAACACTCTGTTCACTACCCTACACCCACTCTTTGGCCTGCCCAACCAAGCCACATTCCACACAACATTATGAAAACGTTGGAGTAATATATAATTGACTTTAAGTTGGTTATCATCGGTCTACTGTTGGTTACTATTCGGGCACCAAAGAGGTCTTTCCAATAATAGCCTTGTAGCTCTCGTAGACAACTTTAGTGATAGGTGGGCAGGCCATGGGCTTGCCTTTCTTTTCCAGAGAACCATATCTCAATTGTGAGAATTCATCTCTTCACTGACGGGGATTAGACCGCTCTGATTTTTTTAATTCTTTGCATGTCTTAGCTTGCCAAGAGCTGACTGCCTCTTTCTCCTTTCTCAGTTCTTAGAATGGAGTGATGTCATTGTTGGCATCAAGGCTTTACTGAGCTTCCAAAATCATGTTAAATGCCTCAGTTCAAAATAAACGCAATTGCCAGTGGACAGGATCTTTCTCTTGAATTGGAGCTACTTGTGGTGGCAAAATGTCTTGAGCGAGCCCCACAATGCTCTATCATGGCTTAATATTACACACTATTTTGTGTTTTTTGTGTGGTTTTTTTCTTTTCTTTTTTGCAGCCCAATGATTCTTCAAGGATGTGAATATCATGTGAGGAAAGGATTTTGGAAGTTAAAAGTTTGTGTGTACATATGCAGATGTATGTCCTGACCATTATATCTATAGAAGAGGACACTACCATAGAACCCAGGCGGTCATATTGCGTATGCCAGGGATGGCAAACTGGTGGCCTGGCCTGTATGCCAAATCTTGCTGCCATCACAGTAGCCTTATTTGGTTCTCAGTAGCCCCCAAAGGCAGGGCCAGCATCAAGGGTAGGCATGATTGGGCACCTGTCAAGGGTCCACTCCACATCCCAGCAGGGGTCTACTGACAAGAACCCCCTGGAGTTGCTGCTCTTCATTGCATCCTGCTTGTTCAGCTGCCTCTCCTTCTGGCCCAGACAATGGAGGGGGTGAGAAGGAGGAGCAGGAGTTGCCACTGCCTACTTCTGCACTCGCTCTCTACCTGTCAAGTAAGCAAGTGGTGGCAATGATGAGAAAGAGGACGAGGAGCAATAGCAGCTGGTGACAATGCTGGTGAGACGGTAGACTCACTGAAGGAAGGGGCCCACTGAGAGAGGGCCCCCACTGAGACGTGGTTAAAAAAATGTCAGTGATTACATTTTTTTAGCCAAATGTTTGGGCAGTGCTGGCTCCAGGTATTTGAGGGCCCTTGGCCAAGACACCCTCAATTGGCCCCCTCCCTCAAGAAAAGAAAAAGATACAATGTAAAAAAAAGATACAATGGGTCTGTGTGTGTATTCACATCACTGTTATATTGCCATCTCATGTGCATTCTGGGAAGGCAAAGGCACACTGTCATGCTGCTTCTTGAAAAGATCTTCTTTCTGTCCCTTCCATCACTGACCTCCTCTCATGTGGTCTGCAGTTGTGAAGCTTCGTGTGCTCTGCAGTTCGTGTGCTCTGTAGCTGTGAAGCTTCATGTGCTCTGTAGTTCAAGTGCTGTGTAGCTGTGAAGCATCATGTGCTCTGTAGTTCATGTGCTCTGTAGCTGTGAAGCTTCATGTGCTCTGCAGTTCAAGTGCTCTGTAGCTGTGAAGCTTCATGTGCTCTGCAGTTCAAGTGCTGTGTAGCTGTGAAGCATCATGTGCTCTGTAGTTCATGTGCTCTGTAGCTGTGAAGCTTCATGTGCTCTGCAGTTCAAGTGCTCTGTAGCTGTGAAGCTTCATGTGCTCTGCAGTTCAAGTGCTGTGTAGCTGTAAAGCATCATGTGCTGTGCAGTTCATGTGCTCTGTAGCTGTGAAGCTTCATGCGGTCTGTAGTTCATGTGCTCTGTAGCTGTGAAGCTTTCACTGTGTGCCATGGTAAGCTGGCATATGGTAAATTATGGAGAGCTGAAAAACCTGCCTTGCCACTTTGTTACAGGAAAGGGTAATATATTTTTCCAGACTACGTGCCAGTCTTATCAGAGTGGCCACTCTCGCCCACACGAAAAGCCTTGGCTCTGCGGCTTTGCACATTGCCTGGCTTTACAGAAGTCTGACAAGCTTCACTGGCAAGAAATGACTGATTGTGCCCATGCTTGTTTCTTCATGCAGTTGTGGTTAGAAACATCGCATCGCCATTTCTTTTTCTTTTCGTCTTTTCCTTATAGAGGACAGCCTTTCCCAACCTGTGGCCCTCCAGATGTATTGGACCCATAATCCCACAGCCAGCTAATCCATGTGCAGCTAACCCAGACATGCTCTTCATGGCAGTGGTGGAGTTGAACAAATAGCGCGTTTCCCCAGCGAGTTCCAGCAAGTGACCAGGACCCCAGTTCCATGACCAAACTGGCATGATGTGAATGTGGCTTGAGCAGATCTGGACCGACTCGGGCCTGTGGTGAAGAGGTGGTTACTACTGCTCTTCACCATTGGCGCAATTGACAAGTCAACTGACGTTTACCAAACAAAGTAGACTAAAATGAAGATGGAAGATGGTACAGTAAATGTGAGCTCTGCCTGTGGCAAAGCGCTAGTATGATCCATTTACTACAAGTCAAATCTAGCCCAGTTCTGCTTAACCACACATGCGGATTTTGGTGTGTGAATCCATCCTGTCAGTGGAGGCCGGTGGCTCCAATGGCAGTGGGTTGGTGTATCCACCCCGGGTTTTAGTCTGAACTTTAAACAACCTATTCATGGTGCTGAACCCTAGCCCCAAAATAGGTTCAGCGCCATGGATAGCTCATTGCAAGTTTAGACTACAACCTGGAGAGTGGATACACCTCCCCACTGAGATTGGAGCCACCAGTTTCCACCGCATCCTGTCCCAGCTGGATCCTATTTAGAGCAATTACTTGATGACTTAAAGCTCAAACTACACTATTCATTAAATATGTAGCATACAGCTGAGCCTCTCTTTCTTTTTTGACTCACAGGTACATGTGCGGGGCTCCAGTCCAGATTGGCACCAGCATGCACACGTTGGGGAAGTTTAAACCTTCTCCACCAACTGGTTGTTTTCTGAAATTTGTCTCCTCTACAGAGGCTGAAAAAGGGGCCTCCATTAGTGCCAAGAGAGGGTCAGCAGCATGCTATGTGTTGAATGTATATATATATTTCCCAGACCCTAAGATTATCTTCAGAGGCCCCCCTCTTGGTGCCCCCGCTAAATGAGGTGATATGGTTGGCTACTAAGGAAAGGGCCTTTTCAGTGGTGGCACCTCAGTTCTGGAATGCCCTCCACAGAGAGACTTTCCTAGTGCCTACATTGCAGTCATTTTGCACTAAATGAAGAGAGTTTCCCCACTCCCAGGCTTTTTAGTCCTTCAGTTTTGTTTTTAAATACATTATTGTGTTTTTTGATCTTTCCCTGCTGCTGGTTTTTACTCTGGTTTTATTCTGTTTAAACTACTCAAGGTTTTATATTATGATTTATCATGTAGTACTTCAGAGTTTTAATTTTTGTGAACCACCCAGAGAGTTTTGGCTATTGGGTGATATAGAAATGTAATAAATAAATAAATGTATCTTGTAGTTTGACCCTGAGTTGAGTGCTTTTGACCCAAGTTGCTCTTTCCTGTATAAATAGGGTGCATGGCCAAAGAAGAAAAAATGCATCAGGACCACAGAGGGCAAAATTTACATATAGGTTGCATAGGCTAATTTATATGTATAGATGCAAATTTAGGGGGGGGGGGAATACTATTATTTATATAGAAATACAATACATCTCACCATAGTGGGGAAGGCTGTGACCAGGTTACTTGTCCAGGTGCTGTTGATAGACAAATTCAAGGCCTTTGCTCTCCCTTCTTGTGGTTCTTTATCTGTAAACTGGACTTGGACTGGACAGCCCTTCAAATAGAGGACTATCCGTTGTAAAGTAGCACACATGGCCACCCATGTATATGTATAAAAGCATACTAACATCATCTTTGATATTCAGTTTGGCCGGCTAGCTCTTTTGTTTGGTGCTATCTCCTTTTTGTGTGTTGGAATTTTGTAAGAATGTAAGGAGAGCTCTGGTAGATCATCAGACCAAAGGCCTATCTAGTCCAGCATTCATTTCACACAATAGCTGACCAGATGCCAATGGGAAGACGTGAGGCAGGCAGGACTTGAGCTCCATAAGCCCAGTAGCCCTCTCCCACTGTTATTTCCCAGCAACAGGTATTCAGAGGCATGCTGCCTCTGGTCCCAGAGGTAATATATAGCTATTGTGTCTAGTAGCCATTGATAGCCTTCTCCTCAATAGCCATCTAAGTGAGCGGTCATTATCAAATTATACTTTGAGGCAACTTTCACTTCCTGTGCAAGGCTGAGTTACCCCCCTCCCCTCTGTAGAGGAAGCTACATCAAACATTTCCGTGAGAGATGCAAAATGGGGAGCGGAGAGCCACCGACAAGTGGATGGGAGCTGCATCTGTCCTCAAGCAATTTTAGGAAAGACTATACAACATTGGAGAATTAGATAAGTGGTATTTCCCTGCTTCCTCTTTGGCCAGATTAATGTGACAATGTGGATAAATTGGGAAAAGTATAAGTGAAAAGGCACATTAAGTACCACAGAAACTGGATTGAATGTAACTGCTTTGTTTTCTCTGCCATAGTTCCACAGGACAGGTAGAGGATAAATCTGCCCTTAGGGAACTATCACTCTTAATTTAATAATTATATCATGTATGGATTCCTCTCTCTCTATTCCAAATTAATTCTATTGTTTTTTTCTTATTTGGTCTATCTACATGCTTATGGAAGAAAAGTAGGTGTATATCCATTGCATCGGAACACCAGTCTACATTATGTGGAGTGGACTGCACAATTGCAACTTCACTCTGTTTTCAACAGCCAGAGGAAAATGGAGGATAGAAGTCCAAAGAAAAAGAAGGACTATCGATCCTTACCAAGCCATTGATCTGTGAAGATGGATAGAAAGAGGAAAATAGTGGTGGCAAATGAGGGCAAAGGTTCCTATCCCTTTAACAGCTGTGCAGAAGAGAGAATGTAGTCAACAGGAGTAGCTCTTCATGAAAGGGTGGGGAAAGCTCTTTCAGCTAAAAACATCAGGAGCTTTGTATCCCTTTTTTTAAAAAATCTGATTGGCCATCCTAGGTGAATACAGCATTCTTTGCTATTTCCCACGAAGTGATCCACTTACTTCCAACTAGAACCTACAATGTTGAACAAATGTGTATTATATATAGTGGCAAATTATTATGCCACTTGCATGACACCTATTAATCTAAATGTCCATGGAAGCCATAAATTCTTCCATAGTATGAAGCTTGAACCTGAAGCATGTGGTTAACATCCCAATGACCTCCGGGTGCTATCTTATCTCTTTGGTGGAGACACGGAGGCAGGGAGACAGAAGGCAGGAGCTAAAACATCTCAGCTGCTGTACCATTCACTACCTTCCAATTAACATTTTCTAACAAAGCTTCCCCCAACCTGGCACCCATCCAGATGTGCTGGACTACAACTTCCAGCACCCAGGATGGGAGATGCTGAGAGCTGTAGTCAACACATCTGGAGGGCTCCAAGTTGGGGAAGGCTGTTCTAATACAATTAGGCTTGTCGTTCCTTGTTTAGTTGCACTCAACCTGCTCTACATTTTAGAGTCAAATGGACGAATTCCAGGTTGGTGTTGTGCCTCCAGTTGGTCAGACAGAGACCAGCTGTGCCGGAGTGTGTTTGGGGTGGGGTCAGGCTAAGTGCAACCTGACCCAGCTGGGCAGCCTTACCAATCAGCGCCTGCTCAAAAGGCAGGTCCCAAACACACTCAGATGCTGGAAGCAATTGTTTGTTACAGCTACCGCCAGACGCTCCTGATATTCCTGACCTCGGACCTGTGTACCTTTGATCTTTGGAACGACCCTGACTACGCCTGTGCCTGACCCCTAACTGGTTTACGTTTGCTCTGTTTCGGACTAATATATGTTGGCTTTGACACTCGGACTGTGATAACGACGACGGCTTATCTTGATACTGGGCGGATTTACGACAGTTGGGAATACAAGACGGAGAGATCCTGACTCTCCCCAACCCAGTCGTAGCAATCGCATGCATTTTGTAGTCGTGCCTATCAAGGTAACAGGTGCACCATGTTTTATGGAGCGCCTCCCCACCTAGTCCACATAAACATCATAATTGCACAACACATGTTTTCCACAAACTCCTCCTGAAATTTGGACTCCTAGGATGGCAGTTGAGCAAAGAAAACGAATTAGCCCTGTGTGGCACATTAAAGACCAGCAAATGTATTATGGCCTCAGCATTTCTTTCCATTTATCACCATAGATGCTAATAACAGTTGTGTTAACACATATCCATGATAATCATAGAGTGGACTTTCATCTGCAGGTTAATGATTTCTAGTGGGCAATAAAGATAAAACAGAAAACTGCAAGATGAAGAAGTTCATGCTGCCACATTACCCTATCTGACTTTTACCAGTGACATGTGTGTAAGTTCATTCACCCACTTCTGAAGAAGGGATGGAAGTGTAAAGTTGAATGATAATAAATGCATCTGTGCTAGTGAGAAGACCAAGAGTCTGGAAGTGGTTCCAATCTCTAAGCATCTGCATCTCCTCTCTGAGGTAGACATATGCATTATTGGATGGATGGGCAGACCTCAGGCTTGTGGGGCCTATTGTTTTTTACAGGAACCCTGAGATCCACCAACTGGAGCCTGGTACAAAAGACATACACTTAGCATTAAGGAATTCTGAGCCCAGGAATTTGTTTTGAGTACCAGAAATGAGTCAGAAATACTTGCCAATCTACTACAGATCACCCACAGATCTACCTTCTGCCCACCATTTTTGCACTGACTACATTTTCATACATTTTCAAAATGGATGTGACTCCTAGCATCACCCTTGTCTTTACGATTAAAAAAAATGCTCTTGTCTTAGGAGCACTCATGTCTTTAAGGGCCTCTCTACATGAGGCTTTTAACCCACCACTTTACTGAGGCTTCTGCTTCTGGATTCTTTGCGGGATTAAGATCAGCTCCTTCATGCATGTTTTTCCCCCCTAGGTTCCCCCCCCCCAACCTTTCTATATGTTCCATTACACAACCACAAGGTGACGTTGCAGTATAGTGGAAGTGCGAAAATACACGAGCTTTTCATTCAGGTCATTCCACCATTTTCAGATACCGGTAATACCAGACTTACCTTGTTCTTTCAAAAGCCACAGAAATGCTTGGAAAGCACAGGAGAGGCCCTGCCTGGAGGATGAAGATGTCGTGTAAAGCACCCACTGACTACTGAGGAATCACGAGTGCACAATAAATGCCTCATGTAGAGAAGCCCTAAGATAAAAAGTGATCTTAATTCAAACAGAAGTGCTTCTACCTTACTCCATACCCATAAAAGAGCATCTTCTTGCTGATTAGAACTCTGATTCTTGCTGTTAGAACTCTTGTCTAATTTTGCCTCTTTGTGACAAAATGAACTGTGGGTTGGATATATGAGAGAGAGAGTGTGTGTGAGTTGTGTTGTGTTGAATTTTGCTGAATGTTTTTAATGCAGTAATACCTTGGATTGCAAGCATAATTCGTTCCGGAACCGTGCTTGTAATCCAAAACACTCTTATATCAAAGTGAGTCTCTGGCGGGCGTGAACGGGGCCGATTTCTGCCCACTACGCCCGCTCGAAGTCTTGCAAGACCTAGCTCGTTTATCAAGTCAAATTTTTTTTTATAAATTTGCTTGTCTTGCAAAACGCTCTCAGACCAAGTTACTTGCAATCCAAGGTATTACTGTATGTGTCTTTAGGATAAATATTCAGATGTCTACTGGTTGGGACTGTAAGCTGATATTTTCTTGGAATTGTGCAACAGACTGGCAGAAGTAATAGCTCTGCACTTGGTGGTGGAGCTGTGGAAACCACTTTTGGGGCATAATCCTATCTATACTGGGCCTCTTTGCATGATCATGGAGGGGGAAATAAGCCATGGTGGCATATTTCCCCCGTTGCATGTGCTGGTCACATGCCGGGAAAATTTGCATAATTACCCTCACCGGCACAGCTTAATGTGTCATGCGAATCTGGTGAGGGTGCCTTATTGCCATAGTTATGAAGCCCACGACAACAAGCCACCTTCACCAGGGTCATACAACATGGCAAGCCATGTTGGTGAAGGTAATTATGCAAATCCCCCCCTTGCATGTGACCAGCACACGTGGTGGGGGAAATAAGCCACAGTGGCTTATTTCCTGCTCCATGATCACGCGAACCCAGGCACTGTCTGTTCTACTGGCAAAGATACATTGGCAGAACAGTTGAAACAGGTCAGAGTCGTGGGTGGGACAGGGGTGGCACAGAGGAAAAGCACACCTTTGCTGTATCATTTCAAGTAATTAAAACCTTTCAGTACCCGAAGAATGTACTTATTTCAAATTATGGGAATGTAACGTGTAGCAAACTTGTGGCATTAACATGAAACATATCTGTGAATTAGTCAATGACTGATCACATTAAAAAATTATCCTAGCTAGGAAAGGGGATAAATTATGCCTCTTAATTCCCCCCACCTCAGCAAAACAATATAGGTATGCATGTATGTATTTCATTTCTATTCCAACCCCACAGCCGAAGCTCTCTAGATAAATACAGTCATGCCTTGGATTGAGAGCATAATTCGTTCCGGAAACGTGCTTGTAATCCAAAACACTCCTATATCAAAACGAAATCCCCCCCAAAAAAAATTTGTACAGAGATTTTTAATTTAAGCCGTACTACAGTACTTGTATTGCAAGACGTCGCTTGTATATCAAGTCCAAAAAAATTAAATAAATATTTAAAAATTTGCTTGTCTTGCAAAACGCTCTCAAACCAAGTTACTTGTAATCCAAGGTATTACTGTACCTCAATGACTACAATATCATGGTTGACCCATGACTTTAGCAGAGTGTGTTGGTGGTGTCTGCTTTGCATCTTCACAAACGTTTGTCTTACTCATTGAATAAACACACAGTTTCATTCTGCAAGTGCCCAGAAGTGCAATGTTGTGATATTTTCTTTCATTAAAAAAGAAGAAAGATTTATCTTGAAAAGTGTCAGGCAAAGCATGATTCTGCATTCAAAGGAGCATGTAGGTTTTCTATGACTTGACCATGCATCAAGATCTTTCTTTTCTGGATCCCCCATAATGCATTGACAGTAATCCATAATTGTCCATCCCTGCCCCCTTCATTGCCAGTTGGAACACAGTGTGTGCACATTCAGGGGGATATGCTTTAGGCTGCAACCCTATACCCACTTACCTGGGATTAAGACCCATTGGACTCATTGAGACTTACTAAGCAGATGTGCAGCAGCATAGCATTGCTCTGTTATTCAGGATTTGTAAGAAAGAACAGTTGTTTATGGCAAATTCACTGTAAGTACTGTAAACCTAAACCACACAAGCTATGTACTAGGTATATTTTAACGCAAATGTTGGAATCTCCTCCTCCTCCAAAATTATCTCTATCAAGTTCAAACACATTAAAATATGTGGATAAAAACCACATGGGGGACTTCGATTAGAAACACGGGCTCCCATGTGTGTTTCAGAACTTCTCACCACTACATTAACGGTGAAGATAAAGTGGCATCGGCCATTGCAATCACTTTGCTGCTTGTTTGAATTTTACTTCATTCGTGTTGTTCGAAAAATCATAATAAAGAACTCTGTTTTGAAAAAATGCCACTTACTATACTGTGTGCGTTTCATGCCCTTTTGACCCCACGGTTTACATTTCCCTCTTCTATACCCATGTATATGCTGATCAGCTGAGGAGGATAATACTTTCATGCAATTAATAAGATGGACTGCAGTCCAGAAAAATGTAAGCCACAATAAATCTGTTAGTATTTAGAGTGCTGCAAGACTCTCTTATTGTGTGTGTGTGTGTGTGTGTGTGTTTGCTTGAACTGTACAGATTAACACAGTTACGCCTAACTCTTACTATAGAAATTAAGCATTAACCTTTGGCTATCATGGAATGTAATTGCATTACATTTTTAAAATGCAGATTACAGGATTTCCCCCAGATTGCTTTAAAAAGTTTATTGATTTTATTCCAAAAAAATGGGGGGGGGGATAATAGAGATGGGCCACATTACCTTAACTACCCACCTCTTCCCATTCAGTAGATGAAAGGGGGGTAAAAGGCAATGAAGCTAACAGAACAGACAGCCAAATAGATAGCAAGAGGCCGAATAGAAAAGAAGAAACAGATGAAAATCGGATTCACAACTGACTCAGTGCTATATTTTGACCCTCTGTTTCTCGCTGCATACTCTGCCTGTCTCACAACTGCCACAAGGAGTGATGTAAGCTAGCCCAAGAATGAGTTGGCAGTTTGCCTCTTTGAAAGCAAGTCACGTGATTTTGAAGAATAGCTCAGCAACATCTGGGTGTGATTGTTTGTTTTCCACTGACAGGGCCAGGGGAAGGAGGGGGAACCAGACCGTTTAAATACACGCAATGCTGTGTTACCTTCCTGCAAGGCTTCTGCAAATTACCTTTCCCGAAGGAGTTCCATGTGCTTTGTGTTCCCAGGGCATAATGTATATAGGGGAAAGAGAAATCATGAACCACAAACAGGCCGTGGTGTTCACTTTGGAGAATTAAGGGAGATTGTCATCCAAACCACACTTTAGGAAGTAAGAACCATGCAACGCAGTGGGACTTGCTCCTGAGTAAACCTGCCTAGGATTGCACTGCACGGAGTAGATATAGCCACATGTTCGAAGCAAATCCAGTCCTCCCAAGGGCACAGCTGTATGTGAAGAGATGTTTTTGCCCATCAAACACAATGAGAAACAAACTTGTGTCCATCTATAGTCCAGGGTGACTTTTCTGCTTTTCAAAATGTGTGTTCTTTGGGCAATATTTTTGAAACATTTCAGATGCAATCCTGCCCACCACAGCTGGCCCCAGACATTTTGCTGCCTGAAGCAAAGGACAATCCAGAAACCAACTGGATTTGGCAGTTGCTCAACACTGGTGTTGGGACAGCATCCTCGGCTCCACCACACCTGAAGGCAGCAGGCCAGCTGAGGGGCTTGCAGGACCGGCTGTGTGGCTCACACAGCTATATCCTCTAACCCTTGCCAGCATCTGCTGCCTGAGGTGGACACTTCTTTATGCCTTATGATAGAGCCGGCCTGCTGCACACAGTTAGTTAGGTTGTATAAATCACAATGAGGCAGGATTTAAGCAGACTGTGTGCCGACTTGACTTGCTGCCTTCATCAGCTACAATAAAACTGATTATTTTCATGTGTGAGGTTTAAATCTGTTTTGTTGGTCTGTTTGTTTATTTGAAGATTTTTCCATTCCAAAAGAGTTCCTAACACAAGTGAAAAACCTGCATGGGCTGGGACATTTGATTTTTCTTCCCAGTTCAATCTCAGATTAACACATTTATACATGACACAGGAAGGAACCCCCAAGAGAGAGAGGCTCACAGGTGCTTCTGACTCCCATGCATGGAAACACCCATCAGTCATAATAGCCATCAATGCTCTCTAGCTTGTTGTTTGGAGCATGGATGCATGCAAAGGCAGCTGGAGTTGAGGAAGTGGCATTTCAATGTTGGGCATTTGTCACATCAGGATGAAACCAAAATCAAAGCGTGTGAGAGTTTTGTGTTTTGTTCTGTTTTGCTGTTATTAATGTAGCAGGAAAATTGTATGGAGCTCTGAATAACTAGAGCAGAACTCCGTTCTTTCAGAAAGCTCAGGTGTCTGTGGGAGGAGTTGCCCTGTGTCCTCGGTGCACCTGGATGAGATCAGCTTCCTGGCACCGTGCCACAGACTGACTTTCAGTCTGAAAATGGCACCACCCGAGGGCTGTGTTTTGTGGACTTTTTTGGTTTGTGTTTACCTAGAAATCTGAAGCAGTTTCGCTCAGTTTATCCTGTCCTGTCATTCGGTGACCTTTTGACTCAGTAGCTCAGCCCTCCCCAACCTGGTGTCTTCCAGGTCTGTTGACTACAACTCCCATCACCCCCAGCCAAATGACAATTTCCCGGGTTGGGGGACGCTGCAGTAGCTAATGGTGCTGGTGACAGACTGAGGTACCGTTTACCAGGGACCGTCCTCTATTTGAAGGGCCATGCTGTCAGGTTTAAAGATAAAGAAACATAAGTAACCGTAAGGAGAGAGAACAGGGGCCTTGAAGTTGCCCATCAACAGTTAGGACCTGATCAGCAGACTTAGCAGGCACACAGGTCACCTGGTCGCAGTCTTCCCAACTATTGTGAGATGTATTGAATTTCTATTTAAATAAGAGTAATTATTTCTAAATTTGCATCTATGCATATAAAATAGCATATGCAATTTTTGTTCCGCCCTGTGTCCTCTTTTTTCATGTTGAATAACTGGCCATCATCCTAGGTTGAGGGGGAACATCACACTCGAGTAGGCATCCTTATTTCTTACAAGGAAGGAAGTTCTAACATGTGGTGATACGAGACTGATCATTGTCTCTCCAGGTGGCAAATCCAGATACAGATGAGATGATACAAAGGCCCAGTTTGCACATAATGAGAAGCCATCATGGGTGAATTTCCCCACAGGACTTTTCGTTGCGGCAGCAGCCACCATTTTGAATATTCAAGCTGTGGCGGGGGCGCACTGTAGCTTGTCGTTACAGTGTGATCCCGGCAAGGGTGGGCTGTTGTGGTTGACAAGTCACCCACAACCTTAAAATAGCCCATAGGTTCTTGGTGGCTTGTCAGCCACCCCAACAACACAACAACAACACAGCCTCACTGTGTTTGCACACAACGGCAAGCTACAGAGTTCCCGCACCATGACTCAAATATTCAAAATGGCTGACGCCAGGACAAGAAACCGCATGGGGAAATTCACCCATGGCGGCTTCTTGTTACATGCGAACCGGGTCAAAATGAGATGCAGAGACCATGCTTATTTTTATTTTATTTTAAAAGAGAGAAAGAAGTACCAGTGTAGATAGGCTTATATGGGAGCCTTTAAAGAAAGGAAGACCATCCTTAATTCTATGGCTGTAATACTCAGTGGTGATTGGCAAAGCAAAGGAACACTGTACATGTGAGGTGGCAACATTTTTCTTGAGTATATTAATTCTCTAACATTTATTCTTTAAAGAAATTAAGAAGGCACAGGGTGATAGATAAGAGGGGCAGTATAGTGAAATGTCTGCTGTTAAAGGAGGGCGAATGAAGCTACAGCATCAAAGGTATGTACAGGCAGTCCCCGGGTTACAAACATCCCAACATACGGACAACTCATACTTAAGAACGGATCACCATGTATGTAAAAATCTGAGTTAAATACAATGGCTCGTACCTACAAATGCACGCATTATACTTTGCAACACTTTGCAAACATTGCGCAGCTTCTGTTCCAACTTGCATGTACATTCAACTTAAAGACAGATTTACGAACGGATCTCGTTTGTAATCCAGGGACTGCCTGTACATTTTAAAAATATACCTAAGCCACTGGATAAATGCATGCTTGCTGCTTTGTAACAGAGATGTCAAATTATATCCCGTTTTAAAGTAGCTATCTATCGTATTCCGAAGGAGTGCTTCAGATGTGCCAGTTTTCCTGTAAAGACAATGACCAACCGGCTGGCTTTCTGTTGACGACTTTGAAATCTGTTCAACTTTGCTTTCCTTGTGGTTCGTTTTTACTCAAATTGCTGCAGGATGCTAAACAGTT
Source organism: Shinisaurus crocodilurus (assembly GCA_021292165.1). Classification (NCBI taxonomy): domain Eukaryota; kingdom Metazoa; phylum Chordata; class Lepidosauria; order Squamata; family Shinisauridae; genus Shinisaurus; species Shinisaurus crocodilurus. The sequence goes on along the minus strand of CM037881.1, from coordinate 98,162,521 downwards.
TCACTGAGGTTTTCAGAATGATACTGTTGGGAAGAAAAGCATGCCATGCACAAAGGAAGCTTGCTAGAATCCAAATTAAATATGCTGCGATTCTAACAATAGTGTGATGCAGTCCAAGCCATTCCATTTTGTTTTGTTAAGTTCAGAAAAACAATAGGAAGTTTACAGTGTATATACCATTGACGGGCAAGATGCTGCTTGTCAGACATGAAATAGGTGGGGGGAGTTGGGCAAAAATTGGCATGGTAAGATAAACTGAGATTCTCTAAACAACATTCAGACCCCTGGATAAATGTTGTGCTCGAAGAAGACAATAAACATGGGCCCTTTTTAAGCTCCTTTCCTGCAGACACATCCCAGCTCTCAGCCATGCCCACTCATTAGCCCTCCTCCCCTTCCCTATGACCAGTTCAGCAGGTGCTTCAACAGCTGGTAACATGGCAAGGTAGAGTCAACTGCTGGTGAATTGGAATGCTGCGGCTCTTTTCCTTTGTGGGCTACCTGATCCACCTACTTATCAAAAATCCTCTCCCAGATCAGTCATGTTCTCAAGAATTTCCAAATGAAGTAATGTGCTGATTCATGTTAGGTCTTATACTAAGCAGCTGTGTGGCTTTCTTGGAAAATCATAATTTATATTACATTATCTGACCATAATGAAAACTGTACAGGCATGCATTGTTGCATTGTTAGGTAGTATTTCTAAGAAGTTGGAACCCTGTGTTGGGAAAGCAGAGGTTAGGGATTATTCCCATAGACATCCCACACAAAATTTCTTCAAGATTTTTGCCAAGACCTAATGGTGCATTTTGACTTTGTTTTTCAAGAGATTCTTTCTTGACTCCTGGCCTGAAGCTAATCCCAGGAGGTCTTCCACATACAGCATTAAATGTAACCTCTGTAAATGGCTCATCGAGGTAGGCTTCTCCAGAAGTAAATAATTTAATTTATTTATTACATTGATCTCCTCCCTTTCTTCCATCATTAAAATCAAGGTGGCATTCATAGGTTGCTGAGGTGGTCTCCCATCTAGGTACTGACCCAACCCAGACCTACTTAGCTTCAGCATGGTTGCATTAGGTGCCTTCAGACCAGGCTCTGGGACCTTTTGCTGTTCTATATCAAGAGGTCAGGACTCAGTTCTACGCTGCACTAATATGCTATGACAAACTAGATGTGATGCCATTCTCACAATTAGCCATTCCATGAACGTGTGTGTGTGTGTGTGTGTGTGTGTGTGTGTGTATTTAGAGTAAATAGCAGATTAGAGGAGAGGGGTTTAAAACTTTGCTTCCTGTTGTGGACCCAGTCTGGATTGGGATCCCACTGCTTCCGATTTGCATCAGGAGGAAATACGGCAGCCTACTTTACAGAGGACAGTCCTCTAATTTCTAGAGCTGGCAGAGGACAGTCCTCTATTCGGCGGTGTCCTCTATTTGATGGGCTGTCCAGTCCAGGCTCTTTTAAGGTCAAAGCACCCTACAGAGGAGAGCAGAGCTGGGGCTTGGAAGATGCCCATCAGCAGTTAGCACCTGATCAGCGGACTGAGCGGACACACAGGCCACCGGGTCAGTCTTCTTAACTATGGTGAGATGTATCGTATTTCTATTTAAATTACAATTATTATTTCTAAATTTGCATATACACACACACACACACACACACTCACACAAATATATATATATATATGCATATACAAATGTTATGCAAATTGGTGTCCTCTTTTGTTCTCTTTTCTTGATGATACAGTTTCTCTTGTTTTGCAATGTGTAAATTGCCACCCTAGGAGGAAAGCTCCCATTGGTGCCCATGAATCCTATCTTGTGTGGTTCAAGCATCCTGCAACTCTGCATAAGGAAACAGGAAGAGGCTGTTGCTACGCTGGTTAACAGTTGCTTCAGCTCAGTGTTCCTGGATTCTGTGCCCTGCTGACTTAAGACAGATTGCCTGGATTTTTATTTCTGCCTGCTTCTGGCTCTGGGTTTTCAATGTTATTGTTCCTTTAGACGAGATGCTTTACACCAGCCTAGTCTGTCAGGGCTTTTCTACATAAGGATTTTAACCCGCCACTTTACCGAGGCTTCTGCTTCCGGATACTTTGCAGCCAGAATTAAGATTGGCTCCTTGACACATTTTTTTTTGAGGGGGGTTTCTTTCTCTGCCTTTCCATATGTTCCATTTACACAAGTGCTAGGTGGCGCTGTGGTGCAGCAGAATTGTGCAAATACACGAGGGTTTCCTGACACCATTCACAAATAATACCAGACTTCCCTCAATCTAAATGGCTGCAAAAAGAGGGAGAGGCCTTGGAGGAGGGTGACATCGTGTAAAGCACCCGCCGCAAACTACTGAGAGTGAGGAATCACGAGTGTACAATAAATGCCTCGTGTAGAAAGACACTCTGAGAATGGACCCTTAGCCTACCTGCACAACACTCTGCATTTAATTAGAATAGGAGCCATTCCTTGCTGATGGTTGTGTTACGTAGTTTTAAAAGTCATGCTGACATTTGTCAGTAGTTATGTTCTAAAGAAAATTTCCTTGGAAAAGAAAAACTTACACTGACAGGATTCCAATACATTTCTTGTTGCGGTATAAGATGCTTAGTCACTTGGAGATGACACCAGGCAGTTCAGCACTTGCTTGTCTGTACTATTCATTGCAGAAATTACAGAACATAGCTCACTGTAGGATTAAGCAAAAAGAACAATAAAGAAAATCCACTTTTAAAAGTCTTTCTCTGTAGAACACATTACACACACACACACACACACACACACTTCCTCATTGCTGGTATGATTCCCAGAATCTCAGTCTTCTGGCTTGCTTCTTTTATCTTTGTGGTATTTCCTTCTGCGCGTTACCCATTAAATGCTCATGAACCGGCATGCAGCCCCACCCACGGCTTCGCTACAAGCAGGAAAGCCAGTTCAGAAAATTTCTGATGAGATATAATCGAGTACAACGGCTTAGCACTGGTTATGTAAAGAAGCACCTTTCATGCCAGGGCCCTTTTGGTTACCTAACAAAGTCTGGAGCTCTGGAACTCATAGTAGGGTCGTCTTAGTGGTGGCACCCTAACAGTGGAATGCTTATCTCCTGGAGGTTAGACGGGTGCCAACAATGGTCAGCCTTTGCCACTGGGAGAGGCATTTCAACCTTTTAGAATGGGGGGGGGGGGACTGCCTGATTGGGATTTGGGATCCCAAGGGGGCTGGATTCAGCTTCCTGGCCTGAGGTTCCCCACCCTGGATTAAAAAGTTGGGCTGACGTATTAGAGCAAGATAGCTTTAATTTGTCTATTGATTGATTGATGGTTTATTGAACAGGTTTTTTGAGATTATTTTTTAACAATAAAACAAACTCATTCCTTCCCGATCCCAAGTTTCCCTCCCTCCCTCCCTCCCACCACCCTCCCTCCCTTCCCTTCCCTTCCCTTCCCTTCCCTTCAGGTCAGTGCCTTTTTTTGGTTGCAGAGCAGGTTAAAAAATAAATCAGGAAATAAAATAAAGCTCCATTTGCAGTTATCACTTCCATATCTTCTTATTTGCCTATTATGGTATTATATTGAAGAGAGAGAGAGAGAGAGAGAGAGAGAGAGAGAGAGAGAGAACAGAAGTATGGGGAGGAAGAGACAAGGGAAAAGGAAAATTTACAAAGAGAGGAACAAAAGATGATAAAAAAATTAAGGCAGAGCATGATGTTGATAATGCAGAGGAGCGGGGCAGCATGAGCGGGAGGACCATGTCCTCCACTCCCCAGTCTGCATAGAGTTCTAAAACATTCTGCCAGACATTTTGGAATTTATCTTCCCTCCCTTTGTTTATTTATTTATTTATTTATTTTCAATGCTGTAAAAATGGCAGGCCTTCTGTGGGGAAGATGCTTATTTTAGCCTGCCGACTGGAAAATATATTCTTAACTACGTTGACAAAGCAACCCATTCCTAAAAACTTGTTTACCTGGAAGTCAGTCCCTCTGATTTCAATAGAACTATTTCCACAAAGGCATTCTTAGGATTGTACCCTGAGTTTTTACCTATATGGTCTTCCTAATTATTTTATTTACTACACTTTTATACTGCCCACAGTAGCTGAAGTTCTTTGGGCAGTTTACAGTAAAAGTTAAAACCATAAGATCAACACAAAGAATCTAAAACAAAACAAAACAGCACAGTAGGAAACCAGAATAGAAGCAGCAACAGGGAATAATAGCAGTATCTAAGAAACATTAAGGGCACAATTCTATGCATGTTTAGATGGGGCGGGGGGGGGGAGTCCCATAACTCCCAGCATTCTCCAGGCAGTCATGCTGGCTGCGGAATGCTGGGAGTTCTAGACTTTTTCTGTCTAAACGTGCATAGGATTGCACACTAAAACACTTTCTAAAAAAGCCAGGGAGCATAAGAAGAGCTTCACCTGCCATTGAAAAGACAATAGCATAAGCACCAGGTGAACCTCACGGTGAAGGGCATTCCACATCCTGGGGGTCACTACTGAAAAGGCCCTTTCTATTGTAGCCACTCGTTTTTGACCCATTTGGTAGGGCCACCAGAGGAAGGCTCAGAAGTTGACATTAGAGTCTGAGCATTTAACTGTTATTTTTGGCTGTGCTTTTGCTTTGGCATTTTGACAGGGATGTAATAAGAGTTTCCTGTTCAATCTCAAAGCAGCTGAATGACAAATGGGGAGCAGACAACTGTGGAATATACTGGTTACCACATGATGGTGGGACATTTAATGGTTTTCCTAGGGTTTGGCTTATTCCATTAAAAAAATGATTAGTGAGAGAAAGTTGTCAGTCCAGTAGTGAGACCTATCCTGAAAATCTGGAATAAATTTAAAAGCAAGCTGAGTCCCAAAGTACCCCATAGAAATAATTTTATGTTAATCCTTTAAGAATGAATTTCAAAAAGCAATGTGATCAGTGTGGGATAACAAGATTAAGGGTGCGATCCTATGCACATTTACAACTTGTAGGACTTCTTTCTGTATTAATATGCTTCAGATTGTGCCCTAAAGCAAATAATTCAAAGTGACAGAGAATTATTTTCATATCAAGAGATATTAGAAGGAAGAAACAATATAATCTTGCCTATATACCAATTAAGGAATTGGGCTCAAAGTAAGATCGTGGGAGGCAGGTTAAGACAAGAAACTGAGTTTGAAAAATTATTCACATGGACTAATGAAGGAATGTTTTTTAAAATACATTTGGTTGGATCCAGATTTAGGCATGTCCAACTAGGCTGATAGCAGCTGACTTCCCTGCCCCTTCCTCTCCACGGCAGCCCCTCCAGCCCCTGAAAAAGCTCCCACACAGCAGTTGGGGGACACTGCTGGATGGCACGAGCTGTGGTGCGGGGGGGGGGAAGAATCCACAAAAAACAGGCAGAGGCACCTTCCATGAGCAGAGCCCCTCTATTCGTGGAAGGCAGAATCTGGATCCAGCTCATAATACCAAGCATGAAACATAAACAAAATGATCTAGAGTGCTCTGTTAAACTAAATAGACATTCCAGATGGAACATGGGGATATATTTGGGGGAAAGGTATGCAAATAACATCAAACATTAGTCTAATGGAAAGTTATTACAAAATATTTGCCAGATGGTAGAGGACTCCCTGGAGACTTAGAGAGGAATCCTAAACCCGACTGGGGAGATGTTGGATGTGGTGGAGTGTTACTTCATTTGTAGGACCGGACTTCTCCCTTGGAGACCACCCTGGTATGCCAACGGAAAGCTCTGCGAACATAGTACTGCCAGCGGTGTAATTGTCAAAAGGATTATATGCTGTAAATCTGTTTGAATTGTCCAGTTAGGTTAGACAGATGTTTGGGGCACAAATAATGAGGAAAGTTCAAGAAATAACAGGATTGGAAATCTCATCGGGGATTTAATTATTCAGTCAGGGTACACAGAAGGAATAGGGTCAGATGGTGATATTGAATTAATTTATTATTTATTAATGACAGTGAGAATATATTTGGTAGCTCAACACTGACATCAAAGCAGACGCGTCTATGATTATTGAATGAGAAATCAAGTGCAAGGTCTTAATTAAATGTGTCAAATTAATATACTGGATAAGACTAGGGAAGGAAGAAATAAAACTTTTTTTAAAAAAAAGAATTGTTTAGATAAAAAATCATAATTACGATAAGCCTGCAATCCTATACACCAGCCTGCCCTCCAGATAGTTTATCTATTTATTTATTATATTTATATCCCGCCTTTTTTCCTGCAAGGAACCCAAGGCGGCTTACATAATCGAGCTTCCACTCCCACCAGCCTTAGCCAACATAGCCGATGCTGGGAGTTGTAGTCCAAAACATGTGGAGGACACCAGGTGGAAGGCGGATCTTGTGCACACTTACCTGGGACTAAGTTCCACTGAATGTAGTGGGGCTTACTTCATAGTAAACACTTATAGGATTGCACTGTAAGTGGATGAATTATTGTTCCAAATGTTTGGGTCTGTGAATAGTTATCAGTTCTTAATTTTGTCAAAATAGCCGGATAGCGCCTGGCATATTTTCACTTCCAAGGTGTAGATGTGATGTGGTTTGATGTGGGTTCGATGAGAGTGCTTTAATCAGTTCTGCGTTGACACAGATTGGAAATGTAAATTAAATCACCATTGACCAGAAAGTACATTTGACTTGCTGTTCCATATTGACAAATAATGCATTCTAGACAAAATGTGTTGGGTTTTTTAAAATCCCTTTGATAAATCCCCAGGTTCACTGGTAAATTAAATCCTCCTAGACCATACTTGTAGGATTTCTGACATTCTTAAGATAATATCAGCTTACTGAGCAAAGAGCTGGAGAGGTTGCTCACAAATATAGCCAGTATCTTGAAGCAATGACATGATGAACAACAACCCACCAGGATCCTTAGTCAGACAGCCTTGGAGAAAATTCTTATCCAGCTTCTGGTATAATCAGAAAGTTGAACTGCAGGACCAGCCCGCTCATGAGGCAGAGCGAGGCACCTGCATCGGGCGGTGGAGCCAGAGGAGCGGTGAATTGTGTCCCTCCCCTCCCTCCCTCGAGCCAGGAGAGCCCACCACCGCCTCCAGTGGGTGCTCCGGAGAGCCCCACCAGCCGCTCTCCCACCATGGTATTTGCTGCAGCAAGAAACTGGCCGGCCCTCTGTTGCTCTCTGCCGCTGCGGGGCTCTTACGAGAGGCCGGCCGTGTCCCGTGAGATCTTGCAAGAGTTCAGCCAGGTCCCACGAGACCCCATCGAGATCACAAGAGCACCACAGCGACGCACGAGATCTCACGAGAGCCCTGGCGTGGCAGCAAAGTTAAGGGGGGGGACTGCGGTGCGTGCTGGTGGCAGGGGTGTGTGGCGGCAACAGCACAAGTTCTTTCCCACTTCAGGTGGCGAGAGAGCTCTCACCGGGCCTGTTGCATCCCATAGATTGGATCCAGATTTAAGCTAGATCAACTGCACTGGTGGAAGCAGACTTCCTTGTGCTCTCCTTCCCATGGTAGCCCCTCCAGCCCTTTGAAAGTGCTACACAGAGAATTAGGAGACCCTGCTGAATGGGGTGAGCTGTGGTGTGTGTGGGGAGGGGGATCTGGGACTCTGCGAGAGGAGCCCTTTCTCCCGTTGAAGGCAGATCCTGGACCCAACCCCAAGAGCCTGCCGTTACCGTGCAATAGTAGGCATAGAATTCAACATTGAATCTCTGCTCTGGTTATAGAAATCAAGTTTCTAGACCTTAATGCTGCAAATATGGGTATGAAACTGACAGAGCCTGATGGGATCAAAGAAACTGGGGCTCCTTTGCAGCTGAGCACAATTGGCGAGGGGCTGGGTTTACAGCTCCTTATTCCTGCCCATGTGTAACAAAGAGCACAATAAATATGTACAAATTTGCTCAGTTTGCATCCATTTATACAGGTTACAGAATTTAGTTTTTTAACACATAATTTTGGGTTACCTTAGCCATAACACTAGCCAAGAACAGAGCAAGAGTCAACCAAAGCAAGATTTAAGGCACAGTCCTATGCATGTTTAGACAGGAAAAAGGCCTATGGCTACAACTCCCAGCATGCCCCATGGCTGGCTGGGGCATACTGGGAGTTGTAGGCCTTTTTCTGTAAACATGCATAGGATTGTGCCCTTAGGCTGCTATCCTACCTGTACTAACCTACAAGCAAATCCCACTGGACACAATAGGCCTTGTTTAAGCATATATATCAGTTTGCACTGTTAGGCTGCAATCAGATCCAACTTACCTGAGAGTAAGTCCCATTGAACTCAGTAAGACTTACTGCTGAGTAGACATGCACTTGGTGGTGGTGGGTCTTTGACTTATATAGAGTCACTCTTGATCACAACTTGAAATATACAGCAATCATACCTATGTACTAATACGTAGTATGTACAGTAATACCTTGGATTGCAAGTAACTTGGTTTGAGAGCGTTTTGCAAGACAAGCAAATTTTTAATTTTTTTTTTTTTTTAACTTGATATACAAGTGACGTCTTGCAATACAAGTACTGTAGTGCGGCTTAAATTAAAAATCTCTGTACAAATTTTTTTGGGGGGGATTTCGTTTTGATATAAGAGTGTTTTGGATTACAAGCACGTTTCCGGAACGAATTATGCTCTCAATCCAAGGCATGACTGTATTTTGGCTGATTTTGCTTTGATTCTGTGCCTGTTCTGAATAACGGTTTTCTTTGAGAAACCCTTTCACCCGGTAACCCTCTTGCAAGTCCACATAAACACAGCTCCTTTGTAGCACTATCTGGTTGCAGAACTCCCCCACTTTGACTCCCATGGCAATAACTCTGAAAAGCCTTTCATACAGACTGAGTCAGTCTGCAGGCCTGCTTAATCAAAAGGTGAAAAATCAAGGCTATCTGAATATAGTAACAGTTCTACTTGCAACAGGAAAATCCACTGGATTTCCACCTTCTCTAAGGAACAGTGAATCATTTATTATAGTATTGTTTTTGTTTATCTTGTTCTGTATTGGTATAAGCATAGTCTTCTTTTTTAGCTATACAGAACAGTTTTTAATGACCTAGTCATATACAGGACACCATAGCTTAATCTACTTAAGTGATTTGCATCCCCTTCATCCACCAAGAAGCTCACAACAGCATATATGGGGTTATATTGTATCCCCAAAACAGTCCTGGGAGGCCAGCAACTTTGAAACCAATCTGTACATTGTGCTGCAGCCGCAAGGAATCCTGGCCCACCGGACCCTTTTCCCAACCGCCTGCCTGCTCTCAGCTACTTCTTCTCACACTGGTCAATGTTCACAAACACAGTTCCAGAACCTGATGGGGTGGAAGCAACTGAGGAAGAAATTCCAGGGGGGGGGGGGTGACTGGCAGGAACAGATAAACCCCTCCCTCTGCCTTCTCTGCAGTTTCCCACCTCCTGAGGTAATCTTGCAGTGGAGAAGAGGACCATTGAGCTAATGTTACATGCCGACGTGTCATGTATAGCTTGACCTCGAGAGATTGTGACTTACTGGGTGGGTGGGTTAGGGCAATCATAGCGTTGGAAGGGACCTTGGAGGTCATCTCACCCAACCTTCTGCTCAGTGCAGAATCTCCAGTGCAGGATGATGCAGCTACAGTAACCCTGACAGATGGTCTTCCACCCTTCCAGCCTCTGCTTTATACCTCCAGTGAAGGAGAACCCACCACCTCCCGAAGCAGTCTGTTCCACTGTGGCACAGCTCGTACCATTAGGAAGTTTCTGCTGATGTTTAGCCCAAAGCTGCTGCTTCCCTACAATTTCATAGAATCATAGAATCATAGAAAAGTAGAGTTGGAAGGGGCCTACAAGGCCATCGAGTCCAACCCCCTGCTCAATGCAGGAATCCAGGTCAAAGCATCTCTGACAGATGTCTGTCCAGCCGCACCTTGAATGCCTCCAGACTGGGAGAGCCCACCACCTCCCTAGGTAGTTGATTCCATTGTCTTATTGCTCTGACAGTCAGGAAATTTTTCCTGATGTTTAGGTGGAATCTAGGTTCCTGTAACTTGAGCCCATTATTCCGTGTCCTGCAAACTGGGATGAACGAGAAGAGATCTTTGCCCTCCTCTGTGTGACATCCCTTCAAATACTGGAAGAGTGCGATCATATCTCCCCTCAGTCTCCTCTTCTGAAGGCTAAACATGCCCAGTTCTTTCAGTCTCTCCTCATAGGGCCTTGTTTCCAGTCCCTTTATCATCCTTGTTGTCCTCCTCTGAACCCTCTCCAGTTTGTCTATGTCCTTGTTAAAATGAGGTGCCCAGAACTGGACACAGTACTCAAGATGAGGCCTAACCAGTGCCAAGTAAAGGGGAATTATCACTTCCCGCGATTTGGAAGCTATACTTCTATTAATACAGCCCAAAATTGCATTTGCCTTCTTTGCAGCCACGTCGCATTGCTGGCTCATATTCAGTTTGTGATCTACCACAATTCCAAGATCCTTCTCACTTGTAGTATTGTTGAGCCAAGTGTCCCCCATTCTGTAACTCTGCATTTGGTTTCCTCTCCCTAGGTGCAGCACTTGGCATTTATCCCTGTTAAATTTCATTCTGTTGTTTTCGGCCCAGCGCTCCAGCCTATCGAGGTCACTTTGAATTTTGTTTCTGTCTTCCAGAGTATTAGCTGTTCCACCCAACTTTGTGTCATCTGCAAATTTGATAAGCATTCCCTGTACCTCCTCATCCAAGTCATTAATAAAAATGTTGAAGAGCACCGGGCCCAGGACCGAGCCCTGTGGTACCCCGCTCGTTACCTCTCCCCAGTTTGAGAAGGAACCATTGATAAGCACTCTTTGAGTCCGATTCTTTAGCCAATTGTGGATCCACCTGATAGTTGTTCCATCTAGCCCACTCTTAGCTAGCTTACTAATCAGGATATCATGAGGCACTTTGTCGAAAGCTTTGCTGAAGTCCAGGTATATAATGTCCACAGCATTCCCACAGTCCACAAGGGAGGTTACCCGATCAAAAAATGAGATCAGATTAGTCTGACAGGATTTGTTCTTGACAAATCCATGCTGGCTTCTAGTAATCACTGCATTGTTTTCAAGGTGCTTGCAGACTGACTTCTTTATAATCTGCTCAAAAATCTTCCCGGGGATTGATGTCAGACTGACTGGCCTATAGTTCCCAGGTTCCTCCTTCTTGCCCTTTTTGAAGATGGGAACAACATTTGCCCTCCTTTCCATTCATTGGTTCTAGTCCTGGCCTCTGGAACAACAGAAAATAAGTCTGCTGCATCTTCTGCATGACAACCTTTCAGATATTTGAAGACCACTATGGACTTGAGGGACTATGACTTGCCCTAAACCACCCAGTGAACTTCATGGCTGTCTTCTAATAGTACCCAATCTTCCACCTAAAATGAATCTTCAGCTTTGCTATAAGGAGTTTGCTAATACAAGGACTTCAGCTTTGCTTTTTCGTGTGTGTGTGTGTGTGTGTGTGTGTGTGTGTGTGTGTGTTTCAGTCAGTGCTAGAGATAGAGCCAAGTAACTCTTTATCTCTTCAAAGGGAGACCAGTTATTTCTCACCCATCCCAGCATGCTTTGCTGCAAGCAAGCTTCCCTCCTCCCTGCCCCCATCAAGCACAGCCAAGACTCATTAACACCTTCCCCCATTCCATTTTAAAGCTATTACAAAATGAAGGCTGGGCCTTTTCAGCATGCCCAGCAACATCTTATGTGCATGGATGTGCACTTAACATCCAGCCTGAATAAGAGTCCTGGGGGATGTGAAAGTTTACTCATGACTTGGTGACATTTTAGGTAATCCTAATAAAGCAGGGAGGGAGGTCTGGCCCTCAGATCTTGTCAGACTAGAACTCCCATCATCCCTAACCACTGGCAGTACTGGCCAGGTCTGATGGGAGTTACAGTTCGACAACATAGAATAAAAACCAGTGGAACACTTGGCTGTGTTTTTGTCCGCTTTATAACCCTTGTATGCTTCAATATTATCTTCGGTAGAATTACCTGGTAGTTAACTGCATCTCAGAGGAATTATCAGGATAATTAATATGTACTTTGAAAAGCGGAAGTTGAACTCTGCATCCCTGTTTGACTGAAAAGCTCTACAGGAGGAAGGTGGTTGTGGTAAATATATAAAGTAAAGAAATATTTAGGTGGGGTTTTTCCCTCCTCAAAAGCCACAGCAGCACCAGCTCTTCCCTCTGCAACTGAGACGAGAGGTCTTGTGATGTATGGCTGCAGAAACCACCAAAGATAACTGGTAGAAGGCTTCACACTACATTAAGTTTCCGGGGGTGGGGGTGGGGGATAAATGTAGAACTTAGGATACACCTTGTTTTCATGCTACATCCTGTCCCGTTAGATCCATCTGCTTGCAAACGCACTTCTATCTTTGGCTCATTAACAGCGACAACTGCATTTGAGCAAAAGCTGCGCTTATCGGCAAAAATCCCAGGGGTTATTCAAAGATTGCTCATTTTAATTTTGTAATACTTAACTTAAGGGTATTGTCTTTCTGCGTTTAGAAATAACCGATGCGGTTACCTTGAAATAAATAATAACAAGAAGCACAGGCGCCACCAGAAGATTCAGCCCCAAGCTCTGTTTTGAGGCTGCCTGATGGTACAGTGTCAGCCATTCCCAACCTTGTGCCCGCTGGATGTGTCGGACTACAACCCCCATCATCCTCAGCCAGTGTGGCCATGCTGACTGGGAATGATGGGAGTGGTAGCCCAACACATCTGGAGGGCACCGAGTTGGGGAAGTGGTTGTGCTGGTTGGGGATGATGGGATTCATAGATTCATAGATCATAGAGTTGGAAGGGGGCTACAAGGCCATCGAGTCCAACCCCCTGCTCAGTGCAGGAAACTAGAGGAGGGGTCTCCCATCCAAGTAATAACCAGGCCTGACCCTGCTTAGCTTTCCACACTCAAGACAAACTGAGCCAGCGTGAACTGCTGCAATATTATGCTCATTGTAATTGTAATCCAGCACATTTGGAGGGCAGCAGATTGGGGAAGGCTGTTTCAGCTAATGTACTAGTTCATATGGGAATCCGTAGAAGGCAGTTCTTTGTCTGCTTCCTTTCTAGCTGTATTGACTTGACAAGAGAAAACAGTCCTGCAAGTCAAGGCTGTTGCCTTGCATGTGTTCTTCTGCGGAGAAGCAGCATTGCAGCTGCTGTTGTTCTGCCACAAAGTTGGATCTCAATGATCACACCAGGGATTTCCTGGCTTTATTGGATCAAATGTGGTAGGCGGATGTTATAAATCATAGCATTTCACATTCCTCTCCTCGTTCCATTTTGTCATGTCACTGGTTCACCATTCATCACATCATGCCATTCAGTTTAAAAAAAAAAAAAAACTGCGGGAGAAGCTGTGCAGAAGGGAGGGGAGGCAACAGGCATTGAACTCTCTCTGACATGGCTGCACGGCTTTTGTTTATACGTTGGACTTTAAAGAAATAAATGTTTCTGTTTCCTGTCATTATCCTTCCCAAGTATTACCGTATTAGGAAAACAAGCCTCCCTACATCAAGGGGAAAGATTAGGAGGTTTGACCAAGGTGACTGAGCTGCAGGAATCTCTACCTACGGAGATATCTGTAGATACCAGCCCTGGCAATAATTTTAATCCACAGATTTGAAAGGTTAAACCAATGGTACCCCACCACACACCCGCACACACATGGTGACATTAGTGCAAGGGTCAGAGTACTCGGGCCAAATTGCCACTAGCTTATGGCACATCTATTTACATTGATTTACAGCATGTTTATTGAGAAGTCAGTCCCACTGTGTTCAATGGGGTTTACTCTCAGACATGCCTAGGATTGTGCAAGTCATTCTCTCCTTTGTAAGGGGAGAAAAAGGATCTGTAACAGAATCCTCCCAGCAAACTAATTCCCAGGAGTCTTTGGGGGAAGTTGTATCAGAGGGGTTTACAAGTGGCCCTCCCGATGTTTTGGCTTACAACGCCCATCAGTCCTCACCAGCAAAGGGGTGAAGGGAGCTGTAGGTCAGAATACCTTGGGAGCCACAAGTATAAAGGCAATATACAGGGGTAGTAGTAGCATAGATATGAAAAGAGAAGAGTCTTTTCCAAAAGCCTTTGCACGGAATCACAGTATCTTTAGGTATGAAGTGTGAGAGTGACAAGGCCCTTCCCCCGGAACACGTGCAGCTGTGGGCGGGGAGAATTTTGCGGGCATGGGGGAAGGAAGAGAGACATACCTGAACACACAGGTGTCACGTCAGGTAAAGGGGGCGGGGCTGCAGGAGCCAATATTTGGCCTGGCAGCCCCACCCACCACCTCTTTGTCATTTTTGCAGCTCCCTCCCTCCCTGTATACAGTGTGGGGCCCTCTGGTTAAGGGGCCGAGCAGGATTTTTGGCTCATCTCCCAAATTCAATTGGCCCAGGGAGGTGTGTGTGTTTCGCCTACTCCATACTGTTGCAGCATTAGGGAGTTGTTTGCACTCTTTGTACATAGAGTGCAAACACATTTGGCCAGTAGCCAGGTAAGTGCGGGTTAGGGAATTGATAGGATCCGGTGAGCATCCCTGGCACCGTTCAGGTGACAGTCGATTTCCAGAGCCCTCATGTTGCTGGGTCCTTAGACTCGGTCGGCTGGGGATCAGAATTGCCTGTGAGGCCTTTGTTCCCCGCCAAGCTTGTTGTCTTGAGACTCCGAGACGAGGCGATGCAGCAAAGGTGTCCCAACACTGTAAAGTATAAAAGTGGGGCGGTGGCGACAACAGCACCACCTCCCGGTTTTGGATGCTTCGCCCAATGTACAGCACTACCGGCCCGAGAGGCCAGATTAAGACAACCCGCACTCCATCCCTTTGCAGGCCATTGAATGTAAATAAAATGTGGCCCAGTTAAACCCCAACAACTTGTCTCGACTCTTTATTTCCTCCTTGTGACAACAAGGTCCCTTACACTTTAGGACCAGGCACATAAACCCTTCTCAGGCTAAGCACAGACACTTAAAAACCTGAGGGGAGGGTCAAATGAAACCTTTCCCCTACCAATGAGGGAAAAGATTAAAACTGCTTATTAAGGATCTATTTTAAATGTATGATACTGTGAGTACAAAGGTGTGTGTGTGTGTGTAGATTTAAAAGTAATGCAGGTTAATAACGCCAAGCTGACACGTAGGATTTGGGTAGCAAACAAAATAAAAATAAGTTTATTTTAATTCTCAAAATCTTAGTTCCAGAAAATAACTTTAAACCTGCCTACACCAAACACTTTGTAATTAACCTAAGTCCCTATAACTCTAAATACTTATCATTATTGATTATGTTTTTAACATGATTACTTTTATTCATGCCTGGTATACTGCCTTGATATCTTCAAATGAAGGGCAGTCTAATGAAGACATCTGTGACATCACATTTGTGGTTTTTTGTTTTCCAGACCACTAATATGGGTAACGATATCAGTGGCCTCATCCTGCCCTCTCTCTAGATAAGACAAACTTTTCTAAATTATGTGGGTTAAGAAACAGAGAGAAATGGGCCGCCACAATTTTCCACCGTGTTATGGAAGTTGTAGGCAATGGTGTTCCAGCAGATTTTAAGCTGTGCTGTTTGGGCCTGGAGGGCCAGCTGCTTTCATCAAATTTCTAAACTTGCTGAATATTGCTGCTGATGCAGACAAACAGGCAGTATATGACCATTAAGATATAAGTGCTGCAGATCAGATATGCAATATTATGGGCCTGAGCAAGCTGCACTGCTTCAGTCTGTGGTGACCAAGGAAAAGGCTCACAACCACTTCATCCTGTGCCCAGCTGACTTACACTATCTGCAGCATTCTTTTTTGGCACACTACTGTGAATACACAGAAATTCCCAGGGCCGTCACACTGATCACGGTCATGAGACTTACAGTTCAATGGGGCTTAGTCCCAGGGAAATGTGCATATAATTACAGCCTTATAGTGCCAACCTAGGCATGTCTACTCAGAGGTAAGCCCCATTGAGTTCAACGCGGGCTTACTCCCAGGTATGTAGGTATAGGATTGCAGCCTTAATGTACAAAAGATAAGGATCCAGACTGCATAACTTCTCATAACTATATCTATTGGATTACAACTCCCACCTTTCCTGACCATTGGTCATGCTATCTGGGGCTGATGGGAATTGAAGTCCAAAATATCTGGAGGGCACCAGGTTGGGGAAGGCTCTAATAGAACATCCTATCTAAATAAAAAAATCTCTGGCTGCTAAAAATATTGGGAAACGGTGGATGGTTGAAAGACTAACAATAAAATTAAAGTTTTATTGGCAGTACTAAAAAAACCCTGCAGAAATTTACACAAATTTAATGGCTGGGAAGTAAATGAAGGGGAAATTTGCACCAATTTAAGGGCTGAGAAGTAAATGGAGGGGAAATTTGCACACCTGCAATAACTGTTCTGAAAATGGCGGCGGGGGAGTTAATATCTCCCCTTTCTGGAGTAGCTGCAGGCTCAGGGAAGTGTTGAAAAGGTGGAAGACACTGAGAACTGTCAGTTCAACACTTAAAATTGAGAGAATTACATTGCTAAAGGGATGATAATGTCCCCACGCACTTTTGGTGCACCTTCTTTCTCTGCTTTTTTTTTTGCCCTTTACCATGCTTTTCCATTGACAGCTAGGCACTTGGTCCCTGACAACTGTGCACAAATTAGTCTGTATGCAGCCCACCTTGTATCAGATAGTGCGCACCTTCCTAAAGCAGTGAGAAAGAGAAAGGGCAGAGTTGCAACAGGTTTCCTATGGCCTAAACAATGAGTATTAGGAAATAATCTGGTTTAATTTTAGGGTTTTTTATGCCATGATACCTCAATTCTTCTGTGATGTTGCAATCAGTTTGGATGTTTTGGTCTCTTTGTCTAAACTTTTATTTGCAATTCAATATGTTGTTTAACCAAGCATTTGCTGGTTTTAATGCCTAGCTTCGTGACACTGTTTGAATTATTGTGGACTTTTACTTCGATTTTACTTGTTGCTTTAATGAACCTTTTACACTACAGTTACACCTCCTATGGTCAGGGCCGGTGCTACCATTAGGCCAACTAGGCGGCTGCCTAGGGCGCCGGGCTGAAGGGGGCGCCAGAAACTCCAACTCCCTCCCGAAAACACTTCACATATATCTACAGAAGAAAGCTTTTTTTTTTTTAAGTCTTTCTGGGTTGTTTGAACTGCCCGTCGCTAGCTGCTCTCCTCTTCCTCTCCCCCCTGCGTGTCTCTCTCTCTCGCTCTGCCTTCGCTTCCAAGGAACACACAAACTGACTCTCCCAAAGATTTCTTTTGTGATCACTTGAACTGAGGAGCGGCGGCAGCAGCAGCAGGAAGAGACAGAGCGGGAGAAGAAATAAGAGGGGAGGGTGGAAGGGAGTTTACATGACATCTCTCTGTGCCGGTTTTAGCAGATCCCCACTGCAATTTTTTCTTTCTTTTTCCTTTTCACTGTTCAGTTTTACAGGGAGGCACAGCAAAACAAGAGAGGGAGAGAGGTTGAGAGGGAAAGCTGCAAAGAGGAGGGCGGGCTGCACACTTACTTCGAGCTCCTCCTGCTGTCAGCGCCTCAGCCAATCAAAAGGCTCCAGAGTTGGGAGCCGCTGGAGGAAGCGGCAACGGAGGAGACGCTTTGTAAAGACAGGCTGGGGGCTGGGCAAAGGAGGCAACGTGCGCGCGCACACACACACGCACACGCCTGCCTAGATGAGTCTCCAGTTTCCTCAGGGGCTCTCGGAGCTGGGCTTTCCTTCGTTCCTGCACTCTAAAGACTTCCAGTATAAAAGTGTTTTCTCCACACTCGTTTCAAGCCAGTCTTCCCCCCACACCCCATTTTCAAAATCCCGCCAAAAGACACATACTTATATTAAAGTGATTCCTTTCATGGACAATTCACTCCCGCAGCCCCTGATAATGCCTACTGTTTGGCTTTCTAGTCCCCTTTGGTACCTTCATATGAAAGCGAAAATCTGTATAATGGATCTTCGCTTTATCCAATGGGATAACTGAGGATATCTTGATAGATTTCGAGAAATGTAGCAAATTGGTACTACATCAACATGTATTTTATATATGTTTGTCAATGTTTATGATAATAAATTTTTTAGGTTTTGCAAACTGACTTTTAATGGGCATAGAGCTGGAGGGAGGGAGGGCTCAAGTGGGAAGGGGGGGCGCTAAATATCTGATCTTGCCTAGGGCACCGAACGGCCTTGCACCGGCCCTGCCTATGGTGGATGTGGTTAGTCACCAAATGGCTGTTGTGGGGGCCTGGCTAGTCAAAAGTGAACTAAAGAGGTATGTGGGGGAGAGAACTAGCAAAGCTAGAGCCTGGGAGGGAGGGAGAAATAGCAAGGCAAAGGGGAGAGAAATAGCAAAGCTAGGGGCTAGAAATTGAGAGAGAGAAGACTGCCCTAACATTTTCCAAGGTTTTTCTTAAAACAACTTTGTTTAAGCGGGCAGGGAGGGGAGAGCTTTGTCGGCGCCATTGGGGGGGTCCCCACGGGCACCGTATGGGGACCCCTGGTGTAGCTGGATCATAACCTCCAGTGACGCCAATGGATTTTTTTTCCTTAGGGCCCCATGTGTGGGGAATGATTTAAAGTAAAAAAAAGGGGGCTGTGTGGGAAGGTTTAACACACACACCCTGCGCACAGTTGCCCCAATCCAGGTAAGGGCCCCACGTGCTTACACGAAAGTAAAGGAAAAAGTTATGATCACCTATGTACTATACATTTAATGTAGCATGTAGTTTAGCCCCGAGTGGATGTGGAAATGCCAAAGAATGTCAGTCCAACCAGAATTATAAACCTCACCCAGAAATTATAGGAATGTAATCCATTCTCCCCAGGGCACTTACTAAATTAAAGCCTGCTAAGGGCAGGGGAGGTGGAGGGAGTAGGGAAATGGGAATTATTCGTTCTCGTATAATTTTTTTTAAAAATATCTTTTGATACAATGTTAATAATGAGAACAACAACAACAACCAAAAGCCTACTGCTGCTATCTCTGCTGTGTGTGATCAATGGCATTTCCTCACTGAAGTGATAAAGAGAATTCTATCAAAGCTGGATACATCTTGAATCAAACCTTGGATAATGAATTTGGAGGGATTTCCCCCACCGCCCTTGTTGCTTGAAACTTGATAGCAGTACCTCGGGACACCATCACAACAGTAAACCCAGTCACTAAAATGCCTTAGCTAAGCGTGGAAGTGTTTGATAGTAATATTATATTAGTCTGTAAACTGTTAATGACTCACATTAGCTATTGAAATGTAGCCAGATCTTTTCAAATGAAGCGAACTGTATTGTTAATCTGAAAAGAACGCTGCCACGCACACATGACGCGTCAAAAATACTTGGCCGCAAGGTTCTTACTTCACATCTGTAAGTAAGGAGAGATCCCGGCTAATCAAAAACACCACAAATCAGACTCCAAACAAACAGAAGGAAAACTGCCATACAAAAATGCACTAATGATGATAGTCACTAGTTCTTGAGACTGGAGTGGGGAGAGAGAGATACAGTGTAATCAAGAAGAGAGAGAAAAAGTACAAATTTATGAGATCGGGGGTGGGGGTAGATCTTGGTCATTTTTGGTTGATCTGAGGGCAAGGCCTGACTGTTTTGGACAGGCCTGAAGGTGGGGATTGGCAAATTAGGGTATGAGGTCAAAAGCAAAATCCCGAGGCAGTATCCAATGCAGCTGCTGCACCTCCACTGAGTATCTTGTGACAGCAGCACCCACAGTCCCTGCTCAGCCATGAAACTCACTGGGTGACTTTGGGCCAGCCACTGACTCTCAGCCTAACCTACCTCACAAGGTTGTTGTGAGGATAAAATGGAGAGGAGGAGGAGGAGGAGGATTATGTAAGCCGCCTTGGGTTCCTTGCAGGAAAAAAGGCGGGGTATAAATATAATAAATAAATAAATAAATAAATAAATCAGGAAGCCTGGAAACGAGCTGGAACACTCATCTTTGGAACTGGACAAGTCAGCAGAGCTCCCTTCTGAGAGCTCCACTGATCTGATCTGTTCTGGAAATGAGCATTTCAGTCTTATATCCGGTTGTTTTAGGAAGCGCTAGCTTCCTGTTGCACCATCAGTGGGTCCCGCTGGCTCATGGGCGGTATTGGAGACTGCCCCAAAGTGTAATGGATGGCAAAAGTCTGAATGGGCAGGTAAAATAACTGCAGTTGACAACCCAACTTTGCTACCACTATTTTAAAGGCCCCAAACTGTGCTTAGGCCTTGACTGAGTTGTTACCCTTTCATTGGCCTTTCTTTCAACAGCAGTCTATCACAGGAATTTAGCAAGAGATGTTTTCCCCACCATTTATGTCCATACCCGAAAACGCTTCACTTGCTAAATTTCTCTGCCGCTAAAGGCACAGAGGTAGGGCCAGGTTCTTCTAAACAGAAAGTTGACAGCCTTAGTCTTGTGTTATGTGCAGGAGGGACCTTATCTAGGGCACTGCTGCTAACAATGAGACCTGGGATGGCTCTTCCCTTTTACCCTGATCTTATTTGTGTGTGTGGGGGGGGGGGGGATCAGTGCTGCCCTCTTCAACACTATTTTGGCATAGATGTCAAAAATGTCAGAGCAGATCTATCAAGTGCAGGCAGGGCCGGATTAAGGTGATGCCCTAAGCACAGCCCAATAATGGTGCCCCCTCGGCCCTTCCATTGCTTAGCTGGCAAGACGTTAAGACCATACCCTCCAACATTTCACAGATGAAAATAGGAACACACATGTGAACTTGGAAGAGGTATGGTTAAGCAACAGGAAGGTGTGATCAAGTGGGCGTGGCCAGGCAACATGAGGGAGTGACCAAGGGTATGGCCAGGCAACATGAGGGCATGGTCAGGTACAAAAGTTATCAGAGGAAACACACAGAATCTTATATATTATAATTATTACATTATTATATTATATATTGTTTTATAATATTTTAGTAGTGTATTTTGTATTTTTTAAAATACCTTAATTAAACCCCTAACTGTTGATATCTGGTGTTTTTCATGGTGGTGGTGGTCAGTGCTTGCAGGGTAATCTCTTTCTTTTTGTTTTAAAATTGTCAGGATTGGTCCCGCATTTTCAGGGCAATTGGAGAAGGAGAAGAAAAGAAGGAGCTGTGGAGGAGGGGGAGCTTTTGGGTGAGGGGAAATACAAAAAGACACATTGGGGTTTTGAGCCCCTTCAGCGTTTTGCTCCAACACCTCTACAGCTCTGTTTTTTAAGCACAAGGAGTAACTTTGAGGGGCTGAACAGCTTTGTTGTTGGTTGTTATTGTGGAAAGGCCCCAGTTTAAAGCATTTTTTGTGTTCTATTCACACAGTTTAGATTTAGTGAAACACTTAAACTGGAATAATCTTACAGAATTTAACTAACTTTAATTAAGTTAAAACAAACAGTGCAATCCTACACACAGTTACTCAGGAGTAAGTGCAAATGTCTTCAATGGGTCTTACTTACTTACCAGGGGGCCTGGTCAGAGGCAGCAGGTAGAGAGCGGCACACGCACACGCACACGCACATGCACGCACACATCCTCGGTCTGTTCCCTTCCTGTTTAAAGGGGCCACGGGCAAAATCGCAGCTAAGCTAAATAGCTTGCAGGAAGAAGCAGAGGAATTCCAGGATCTGCATAACAAAGTAAGAAGGTGATGGCTTAAGTGTTTGTGGGACTGTGGGAAATTCGGGGCAGTTGCAGAGTAGGTAAGACTTAAGGTGAAATAAGATATTAAAAACTCAGTTTTCCTCAAGGCCATCCCCCATGCCAGAACACACAACTATATTAAATATTAACCATTTTTAAATTATATTTAACACTAAATAGCAGCAAGTAATATAAGCCAATTACTTACTTATAACTAGGGTAACAGAAAGAAATACAAATTTTCATCACTGTTTTATGCATTTTTTAAATAAAACTTATAAGGGGGGAAATGCAAACATTTGTGGTACTCTGGGGTGCCTCCCTCCCCTTGGTGGTTAATCCAGGGCTGTATGCAGGTGGAGGAGCATTGCCATCCGTTTGGAGTGTCACTTGGCGAAATGCATTAAATTGCAGTGAGCAAAGACGTCTGACCGTTCTAGGGGTTTCCTCTTTTTCTTTCAAAACCTCTTATCTGTAAAGGTAGGGCGCCTTCAGGCATGTCCAGGCCAACTCTCCTCTCCCTGAACACCTTGTCCCGGTCCTCAAGAAAAATTCATCCCACCCGCCATGCTGCACGCAGGCTTTTTTAAAAGCCTGATTGCTGCATGGGTGGAGGTATTTTCAAGAGGAGTGTGTATATGTGTGTTATGTATGTGTGTGTGCAGAACCAAAAGGTGGAAATTGTAGGGAAGCAGATTTCAGCCAAACATTAGGAGCAACCTTCTAATGGGAGAGCTGTTCAACAGTGAAACAGGCTGCATTGAGAGATGGTGGGCTCTCATTTGCTGGAGTTATTTCAGCAGAGGCCGGACATCCGTTTCAGGGGTGTTGTAGTTGCACCCTGCATTGTGCATCCTGCATTGAGCAGGGGGTTGGACTACATGACCTCCAAGGTCCCTTCCAACACTAAAATGCTATGAAAGGGGAAGGAGCCTAAGGCCACAATACCAGACACACTTACCCAGAGGTAGGATGGCCAGATGCAAAAGAGGACAGGACTCCTGCACCTAAAATAGAAGAGGGAATTTCAGCACACCACTATGAAAGGTGCAGGAGCCCTGGCCTCGTTTGCATCCGGTCACCCTAAGTAGGCCCCATTGAGCACAGTGGAATTTACTTCTGTATAAACATGGATGAGATTGGACTGCATATTTCCCACTTTGGTATTTTAAAAAAACTGGCAGGCATATTAACTTTTCCATCACTTTCTGCAAAGAATGGTGGGGGGCGGGGCAGGAAGCATCAGTATCACATTTCAGCTGTGCTACTTTTTGTTTGGCCAGGTGATGATCTGCTTGCTTCTGTGATTCAGGAAACTGTGGTTTCCTAGCAGAAGATGCAAATGTGAATAATGTTCACCCGCCTTTGGTTTTCTCATGACTCTTCTTGTAGCCTGATCGGAGCTGTGCGTGCTGCCAGAGGAGGCTTTTATCACACCATCAGCCTGCCCTCATTCACAGAATTGTATCCCAAGGGTGGTGGGGTGTGTGTGTCCAGATGACAAAAACTTCCACTTGTAACCCTCCCATGTTTTCCCACCACTGAGTCAATCTTTTTTCTTACCACAGAAAATCCGTCAAGGAGAAAAAGATGGGTTAGCGGCACAATGCCTTCTGATTGGTAGTGCTAAGAGCCCTCTATCTGGAAAGCACTCAGTGAATTTTATGCTCTGTAAACAGGACATTTCAGGTTTCTCTGAAAGTTTGATCTTAGGACTGGGTTTCTTGAGGTTCTTCATAGTGAGCCTTCCTTCCGCTTTATTTTTTATTTATTATTCCTGTGGAGGAAGAGGGGGGGGCTGGCTGACCTGCCAGACTCCCACCCTTTCCTACTCCAAAGGAAACCCAGCACTTGCCACCATGTGGCCCGGAAGGGGGGGGCTGGCTGGCCCGCCACTACCCCACCCTTGCCTACTGGCAAAGGAACTAAGACTCTCTGAGATCTCAAGATACCAGACTGCCAGCCTCAGCTGTCTGCAATCCTACTTGGATCTCTGTTTAGGGACTCGCCTTCATATTTCTGTAACCTAGATTTAGATACTAAACTCACAGAGCACTACAAAACCCATTTGGGGTAAAACTAAGACAAGGTTTATTTCTGGTAGCATCTTACAACAAGATTAGGCAAATAAGAGAAGCACACAATATAGAGAGACACTTTGGTACAGCTGCAAAATAAGAAAACCTGATTCTTTAAGATCTCTCAGGCATACACCTGTTACCTGAGGGTGTTTGCTTCAAGGGTTAGATCTAGCACAGTCTTGCCTTTCTAGAGCCCTCCAACCAGCTAATTTTACCAGGGGCTGCCTGGGGTCGGTTCCTGAGGGGGGGCCCCCCCTAAAGGCTCGGGCCCCTCGCTGGCGCGCTGCCATGCCGGGCACGCTACCAAAAGGACTAAGACCAAGAACAAAGGCTACACGTGGGGAAATAGCTCTTCCCCCTCCCCTTTTCTGTAACCTTCTTGCTTCAGCCAATCAATTTGAACTTAACCTGGCCAGGCAGGGGGAAGGAAACTCCTGAGTCATGGCTTGAACTATTTGAATTACATCTGCATATGAACGCTTTCAGCCTGGCTCCTCCAGACCTCTGGGTGCTAGGCCCCATCCTATGTTCCATCACCTTTTGCTTCCTTCCAGCCCCCACCTGGTTCACTCATGAGGAGGCGTGTGTGTGTGTGTGTTTGTATTCCTGCATGCATGCATGCATGAACCCTAAAACTCTTTTCTCTACACGCTAACTATGCACACCCCACCCCAGCCGGTTCACACATGAGGTGTGTGTGTGTACCCCCAAAGGCTCGTTTCTCCACAATTCCATTTATATCCCACATTTTAAATTTATTGTTAGATTTACCGTATATTATTACATTTTTTCCTCTTGCAAGGGACCCAAGGTGGCTTACATGGCCTTCCTTCTCTCCATTTTATCCTCACAATATCCCTGTGAGGTAGGTTAGGCTGAGAGTCTGTGATTGGCCCAAAGTCACCCAGTGGGGTGGCCCAGTCTAGTCCATTGGGGACTAGAACCTGGATCTCCATAGTCCCAGTCCAGTACTCTAACCACCACACCACACCACGCCATGGAGAGCCCCCCTCCCTTGTTCTTTGATCAGTAAACAACAATGATCAAGTTTCCCTAAATGTAACTAAGGCTGAAATCCTAAACCACTTACAAGAGAGCAAGTCCCATTAAACGAAATAGGACTTACATCATAGGACACTTGCTAAGGATTGTGCTGTAAGGCTGCATATTTTCTTGGGAGTGAGCCCCTTTCTACACAGTAGGTTGTGTTTTCAAGTAGACATGTGTAGCTCGGGCTGCATGGCTATCCCTGAGCAATTCCTTCTCTAGGCAATGCCCGCCACCCATCAATACCACTTATCACTACCAGGGCCAGTGTCAAGGGTAAGCATGGTCAGGCGCCCGCTGAGGGCCCACACCCCAGCAGGGGCACACTCACAAGAACCACCTGGAGTTTCTCCACTTCTTCACCATTGACACCTGCTTATTCCCCTGCCTCTCACTCTGGCCCAGTGGTGGTGAGAAGGAGGAGCAGAAGATGCCACTGCCTACTTGCTCACTGGCTCTCTGCCTATCAGGCAAGCAAGTGGTAGCAATGATGAGAAGGAGGAGAAGGAGCAATAGCAGCTGGTGACCATCATCATCATCATCATCATCATCATCATCAGGCGATCACTCGTGACCGAGTAAGATTGTCTTCCGGGATAAAAGGAGGAAATTCTAAAGAAGATTGTGTAGACTCTAGCGATGGGTCCGTAAGTGACTGTGGAGGCCAATTCTAGATCCACACAGCTTCCCACAGCGAGGACACAGGTTACCAGATAGAAGATGGTCCTGTAAAGGATTCATTTGACGTGCTTTTCGCTTAGCACGTTTCTCCCTTTCACCTTGCACTCGGGCTTCTTCAAAGTCCATAGAACCTTTGTGAAAGGCCAACCTCCAGTTAGATCGTTCATGGGCCAGAGCTTCCCAGTTTTCGATGTTTATATTGCATTTTTTTAGATTAGCCTTATGAACATCTTTAAACCTCTTATATTGACCACCGATATTCCGCTTTCCATCCTTGAGTTGTGAGTAAAGTAACTGCTTTGGGAGACGGCAGTCAGGCATTCGAACAACATGACCGGTCCACTGAAGTTGGCGTTGAAGGATCATTTTTTCAATGCTAGTAGTCTTTGCTTCTTCCAGTACACTGACATTTGTTCGCCTATCTTCCCAAGTAATTTGCAGGATTTTCCGGAGGCAACGTTGATGAAACCTTTCAAGGAGGTGGAAGTGACGTTTATAGATAGTCCATGTTTCGCAGGCATACAATAAAGTTGGTAATACAATGGCTTCATAAACCAGTGTTTTGGTCTTCTTACAAATATCCCGATCCTCGAACACTCTATGTTTCATTCGAGAAAATGAGGCACTTGCGGAGCTCAGACGATGCTGGATTTCACTGTCGATGTTAGCTGTAACAGAAAGATAGCTGCCAAGATAGAGAAAATGATCGACATTTTCCAGTATTGTCCCGCCAAGCTGGATAGATGGCATCACCAAAGGATTGGCTTGCACTTGCTGATGAAGCACTTTGGTTTTTTTGATGTTAAGTGAGAGACCAAGTTTTTCGTATGCTTCTGCAAAAGCATTTAGGATAGTTTGGAGATCATCCTCTGAATGTGCGGAGACCACATTATCATCAGCATACTGAAGTTCCACAACGGAGGTTGTAATTACCTTACTTTTTGCTTTCAGCCTGCTGAGATTAAAAAGCTTTCCATCTGTTCGATATATAATTCCCACACCGGTGGGAAGTTTCCCCTTGACAAGATGGAAAACCATGGCGATGAAAATGGCAAATAATGTTGGGGCGATAACACATCCCTGTTTAACACCTGATCCTACTTTAAATGGAGCACCATGAGAGCCGTTGTTGTCCAAAACCGTTGCCGTCATGTTGTCATGGAGAAGTCGCAAGATATTCACAAATTTATTGGGGCATCCAATTTTCATAAGGATAGTCCAGAGAGCTGTACGGTCTACAGTATCAAAGGCCTTAGCCAAATCGATAAATGCCATATAAAGGGGTTGATTTTGCTCCCGGCATTTTTCTTGGAGCTGACGTGCAGTAAAAATCATGTCTACTGTCCCTCTAGAGGGGCGGAAACCATATTGAGTTTCAGGGAGGATCTCTTCTGAAATAGATAGAAGACGGTTTGCGAGAATCCTAGCAAATATTTTACCTGCGGTTGCTAAGAGAGAAATGCCCCGATAGTTTCCACAGTCTGTTCTATCACCCTTCTTAAAGAGGGTGATAATTATGGCATCCCTGAAGTCTTCTGGGATCTCTTCTCTTATCCAGATTTTTTCGATGAGTTTATGAAGATGTTGTACAAGTTCGGGCCCCCCTTCTTTAAAGATTTCAGCAGGAATCCCATCTGGTCCACTAGCTTTGTTGTTCTTCATTTGATTAATGGCTTTTTTTACTTCATCCAAAGTGGGGAGTATTGCAAGTTCCTCTTTAATTTGTTTTTGCGGGATTTGCGAAAAAATCTCATTATCCACCTTAGATTTACGATTTAAAAGGTCATAATAGTGCTCTTTCCAACGCAGTGCAATAGACTCTTTGTCTTTTAAGAGTTTGGTGCCATCTTTTGATTGTAAAGGGTTTGTACCATAGGTTTTTGGTCCATAAATGGCCCTTGTGGCCTTAAAAAAGCCCCGTGCATCATGAGATTCTGCAAGTTGTTGAATTTCTTCAGCTTTCTTTTTCCACCAAGCGTTCTTAAGTTCTCTTGTTCTTCTTTGGACCTCAGCCTTTGCGCTAGCGTAGGTTTTTTTCTTGGCAGCGCAGTTAATATCATTTTGCCATATTTGGAAGGCTTTCCTTTTTTGGTCAATTATATATTTAATCTCATTGTCATTTTCATCAAACCAATCCTGATGTTTCTTAGTTTCATATCCAATAGTTTGTTCACAAGCTGCAGTAATGGAGGTTTTATGCTTAGACCAATGGTCCTCAATGTTGTCAGGAGGTTCCGTAGGTAGATGTTCCTTAAGAAGTGATTGAAGACGAGTTTGCTTAATAGGATCTTGAAGGACTTGGATGTTCATTTTACGCCTTGGTTTCCTTCCTTGAAGCCTACGTTGGGGAGCAATGTTGATAACCATTGTGGACCGGATTAGTCGGTGGTCTGTCCAGCAGTCGTCGGCACTCACCATGGCCCTAGTAAGAAGTACATCGCGGCGATCTCTAACACGGACAATTACATAATCCAGAAGATGCCAGTGCTTTGACCGTGGGTGCTGCCATGATGTTTTAAACTTATTCTTTTGTCGAAAGAGCGTGTTTGTGATAGTGAGATTATGCTCTGCACATATAGACAAAAGTAAGAAGTCCGTTCGGGTTGCTATTACCAACTCCGTCTTTTCCAATAGTTTCTGGCCATAAATCAAAGTCACGCCCGACTCTTGCGTTAAAATCGCCCAGGAGGATAATTTTATCCTCCTTAGGTATCTCTGACAGGAGAGTGTCCAACTGGCTGTAAAAACTTTCCTTGATGTCATCATCAGCATCTAATGTTGGTGCATAAGCGCTCAAAATAGTTACCTGCTGGTTATTGGCGAGCTTTAATCGAAGAGTTATCAGGCGTTCGTTAATGCCAGTAGGAACTTCTGACAAAGAGTTCACTAGTTCATTTTTGATGGCAAAGCCTACTCCATGTATTCGTCGGTCCTGCTCAGGTAGTCCTTTCCAGAAGAAGGTATAACCTCCTTTTTCTTCTTTCAGCTGTCCCTCTCCTGCCCTTCGAGTTTCTTGAAGTGCTGCTATGTCAATTTTAAACCGTCTCAGCTCCCTTGCAATAATAGCAGTCCTACGCTCAGGGCGTTCACTATCTATGTTATCCAGCAATGTCCGTATATTCCATGTTCCAAAATTCAAATGTCTTTTTCGACCGCTAAAATGGTGACCCCACTGGACGCGGTAATCCAGTCAGGGGAGAAAGAGGTAGACTATGTTTAGGGCGCCTTTTCTAGCCCCCTCCCCATACGGGGTGAGCAGAGTGGATCCTAAATAGGGCTGCTCAGTCATGGATACAGCTGCCGAGCTGCTCGACTACCTCGTTCCTTGAACAGGGCGACTGAGTCTGCATCCACCGCCCATGTGCTGGTCCATGACTAGGGGCTTCCAGATTCACAGTCCTGCCCCCGTTGCCATTCGCCAGTCGCCATGGGACTTTTTGTTGTTGTTGTTGTTTGGTTGGTTGGGTTGGGTTGGGTTGGATGGGTTGGGTTGGAAGACGCCTGTGCGTGAAACTGTTTTATGTGGGGAGATCGGTGCACAACGAATCACCACACAAACTTGACAGAGTATGGCAGAGATCCAATGGCACGGTTACCCTGACGATTGGAGAACCATTCTCTGCTGCAGCCTTCATCCGCCTTCACAGCCGTTGTAATTTAGGTTTAATTATCTTCCGCCTGTTCTGCCGTTGAGGACTTTATGTTTTGGATCGTTCTTTGTCTGGTTCCTCTCCCCGGACCTTACCGCCATGGGTGACCCTACTGGGAGTACATAGCTCCCGATGGCATTGCTCACAGGATTCATCGGAACACGCAAGCCCACTCACCACTTCAAGGTGACGATCCGGCGAGGGGACGGTGAGAAGAAGGTTGACTCACTGTGCGGGAGGCTATTGAGGGTATCTTGCCCAAGGGCTCCCAAAACTTGGAGCTGCCTGCCACTGATCCCTACCATGGCACTAGCTGTGACCAGATTGATAAATGTAGAGACACAGGGGTGTAAATATTACTACAGGAGCCGAAGAACCTGTTGGGACTGTTTCCTAAATGTGGCCACTCCCCATAATTCCACAGAATTCAAAGGAGATACATTGTCTAGAATAGATCACAAGCAGCATCCGATATGGCCAATTTTACTCCTAAGAATGAGATTTTCTTTGTGTTTTAAAGGGCTATATGAATACATACATGGATATTATGTGCACATCTTTTCAGGTGCTTTCATTTTAAAAGCCATTTTAAAAGTACTCAAGACATGAGGAGTGGGAAAATGTATTATTCCCCATGAGCCAATAGGCTCCTTGTGGCAATAATACACCAAACATGTCTGTCCTAGCAGCTGGGCCAGACATACTTCAGTGGGGTTGTTTCTGCTTTTCTAGGGTATAGCTTGTGCTATGAAAACCTTCACAAAATGGGAGGACACAATAGATGTACGTACTACTACAGGAAATACAGTTCCAAAATGTCACCTCCAGGTTTCCAAAAATTATTATTCTGTATCTTAGGACAGCCGTTCTCGAAGTGGTCTTTAGGTATGGCCACATGTGAAGCCACAGAACATGCATAGTGGATGTAGTTGTGGCCACAGCACAGTCATATCTCATAAAAGTCAGTGGAGCAAACCAAAGCTATCAATGGTATTGCGCGCCCGGGCCCTGAATCTCTTTCTGTGTGCCCCAAATCTATCATCTCCCCATTTAAGCACCTATTGCATTGTTCATGTGACCTCATATTAACCCCTGTCCCTCACTCCTGCTCAGGCTGACAGAACTACAGCCCCCAGCAAGCAGTGGGCACACCACGTGCTGTGTATGTGTGCAGGGGCTTGGGGGGGGGGGGAAAGTAGATTTTATAGATCATAGAGTTGGAAGGAGCCTACAAGGCTATTGAGTCCAACCCCCTGCTCAATGCAGGAAACTAGAGGAGGGGTCTCCCATCCAAGTAATAACCAGGCTTGACCCTGCTTAGCTTTCCACACTCAGACGAGCCAGCATAAGCCACCGGCCTGGGATTGGTGGCTGGCTGGCAGTGCTCGGGCATATTTGGTGGCTTCTACAGAGTGTGCGTGTGTCAGCCAGGTGGAGCCACACAACACAAGGGACTGATTAAGGTGAGCTAGAGTGGCCATGTGTCCTCTTTTACAGAGGACAGTTCTCTGTTTAAAGGGCTGTCCAGTCCAAGTCCGGTTTAAAGAGAAAGAACCATCTGAAGGAAGAACTGGGCCTTGAAGTTGCCCATCAACAGTTAGCATCTGGAGAGCAGAATGAGCGAGGCACACGGGTCACCTGGTCTGGTGGTGAGGTTAGTTATACCAGCTCCAAGCTGGCATGGGGGTGGGCGTGATCCCAGGGCTGCCCTGGTGAACAAAGGGGGTTTAATAAATACCAGTGAAATCTTATCCTTGGGAGTAGAAAACCTAGCAGTAACGACTTCTAGTTTGTGAGTCAGATAGACCACAGCAAATTCATTGTGAAACTGTCCTGCAAATATAGCTGAATGCAATTGTGAGTAAGTATGAATTATGTAAAGGGTTGAAAGATGAGTGAAACCAAACCTCTGTATAATTGCGTTTAGTAAAAACCCAAGAGATTGGATACAGCCTCGGAAGTGTGTTACGCTGCTGCCTTGCTTACTTAATTTCTAGGAAATAGATCAATTCATTATACAGCTGAATTTTCTAATATAAACCTTATACTTCTGGGGTAGAATCCTATGCATGTTTAGACAGAAAAAAGTCCTACAGCTCCTAGCATTCCCCAGCCTGTTTTTACCCTTTTCCTTCCTGATTACTTTCAAAAACATCTATCAATGCTATTCCTAACTCTCTTCCAGTATTTACATTAGGATATACAAACTATCAGAAACTGTTAACTGAAAATCTTAAACTTCAACATAACACTGTGTACTACAATGAATGCATAAGGGTGTTGTTGTTTTAAAGTATTAATATTTTAAGACTATCTTGGTTAAATCTTTACCAGTGAGACAAAAGCCAGTCTTATTTCAGAATAGAAAGTGCACATGGTTACCAATAATTTTTTATCAAGCTTTGTGTGTCCCATAATGTTTGGCAAAACCTTATTCAAGCTGTATTGGGTTTTTTTAAATTATTTATTTATTTATTTATTTATTATATTTATTAATCGCCCATCTGGCCGGCCACCCTGGGCGATGTACAATTAAAATAATACAATAAAACAATACAATAAAATATAATAATTAAACAGTATAAAAAATTCTTTTAAAATCCTAACCCACCCCATATTCCCGCCTGAACAGCCATGTTTTTAATGCACGGCGGAAGCTCATCACAGAGGGGGCATGGCGAAGGTCACTAGGGAGGGAGTTCCATAATGTGGGGGCCGCCACAGAGAAGGCCCTCTTCCTAGTCCCCACCAGCCTGGCTGCTCTGGCTGATGGGATAAGGAGAAGGCCGTCCATGGCAGACCTTGTTGAGCGGCTTACTTGATGTTGCTGGAGGCGCTCCTTGAGATAAACTGGGCCGGAGCTGTGTAGGGTTTTAAAGGTCAAAACCAACACCTTGAATTCGGCTCGGCAAGCAACTGGTAGCCAGTGCAACTCATTAAGCACTGGCGTGATGTGATCACGCTGGCGGCTGCCCTTAATCAGGCGAGCCGCCGCGTTCTGTACCAGCTGAAGCTTCCGAACCATCTTCCAGGGTAACCCCACGTAGAGCGCATTACAGTAGTCTAGGCAAGAGGAGACCAAGGCATGAACCACTGATGGGAGCAGGTGATTAGGAAGGTAGGGGCGCAGCTGCCGTATCAGATGGAGTTGATACAGCGCCGCCCGGCTCACAGCTGCCACCTGAGCCTCCATGGACAGCTGGGAGTCTAGAATGACCCCCAAGCTGCGGACCTGGTCCTTCAGGGGTAGATGTACCCCATTCAGCACCAGGTCAACATCCCCTAACCTCCCCTTGGCCCCCACCAGAAGTACCTCGGTCTTGTCGGGGTTCAGTTTCAGCATGTTCCTTCCCATCCAGCCACCCGCTGACTCCAGGCACTTGGACAGGGTCTCAACGGCCAACCTCGGTGAGGACTTAAAACAGAGGTAGAGCTCCGTGTCATCCGCATACTGATGACACTGCACCCCAAACCTCCTGATGATAGCTCCCAGCGGCTTGAGGTAGATGTTGAATAACATCGGGGAGAGGATGGAACCCTGCGGCACTCCACAAGTGAGCAGCCGAGGGACCTCTCAGACATTGGAGGCGGGGCCGGCGGGTGCAGTCCCGTCTCCCTGTCCATGTGTTAGGTATATATGTGGAGGGGTCCATTTGCCCGTCTGCACTAATTGCTTATGTTAGTGATTTTTCGAACTGTGGAATTTCTCAAAAGCTGTATAGGGATCCCTCAGTTAGGAGATCAGTGAGTCACACCATGCAAACTTCCCTTTCAGACAGTTGCTTCTGCATGAGCAGTATCCCTCTGCAATGTGTAGCTGCAAGGGAGTGTTGGGGGTACACTTCAAGGCCTGTGGCTTACGCTGGCTCAGCTTGTCTGAGTATGGAAAGCTAAGCAGGGTCAGGCCTGGTTATTACTTGGATGGGAGACCCCTCCTCTAGTTTCCTGCATTGAGCAGGGGGTTGGACTCGATAGCCTTGTAGGCTCCTTCCAACTCTATGATCTATGAAAATCTAAGGGAACATATGGTCAGCTGGTATGTGGAGACAGGAAGGCCTATCCACTGTTCTGTGTGAACAATGTCCTCTAGGATATGCCCCAGAACCCATTGCAACATTTAGTGGGTCTGTGAGAAGTTTTTCACAGGTTTCTTGGTAGTCAAACGTATCTTGAAAGAGTTCCCTGAAGAGAGAGACGTTAAAAACAATGGGGAAGGGGGTTTACGTCCCTTGATGAGAGGCAACAAAATAGGAGCCTGACAAAGTTTACTGGTTTCTCTGTGACAAAATGTGAAATTGGTTGTGGTATACTGGTTGTAATTGGTTCTTATTCTCCCAAATTAGATTTCAGTGGAAGAGTCCCTCCCTCTCTTTTTTGTGAACTTAATTTGAATAACTGTGTGTAAATAACAGTCTATAGAACAGCAATGGTTGCAGTAGCCATGTACTGTCTGAGTGGGCAATTATGATTTTAAGTGATCACAGAAATTGGGTGAGATCACAAAACACAGCAACCCACCCTGCAAACAAGGTACACACTGGGGGTTATTTGTGAAACAACCCCTGATGCACCAAACAGATGATTGGGCTCACCATAGGTTGTCCCCCACTCCTTCCCCCTCAGTCCTCCCATGGGTATCCCAGGGGACACCACAGCAGGACCCATCTTGTCTCCCACTGTGACCATGACTCCTTTTGCGGTTGCCACAACCTTTTTTCCCCTTGCCCCCTTTTACTGGCTATCACAGCCAGTGACAGCCCCTTCAAAATGCCCAAGCAGCACATTGGAGCAGCTGTCACTGGTTTGCCACTTTTTTTTTTTTTTTGCACCTGAGATTTGCGTAAATGTTTTATTTTATTTTATTTGAGGGGGGGGAAAAGATTTTTGGAGGTGCATAGCCTTCATAAATGCCCTGGATGGTGTCTCCTGTCAAAGTACAGGAGGCACCATCCATGGACATTGACAAAGCAAGGCTACAAATAGGTTAATTTGTTGCTTTGCTTCTTATTTGACAGCTGTCAAACAGCGAGCTGTCAAGTGAGAAGTGAAGCCTTGAGGGGACCTTTGGTGGTGAAAGTGGTTGGTTTATATATCACCCCTTTCCCAGCGAGATCCTTGACTTTATTTTGGCTGGACCTGAGTGTCCTGCATCTTTTCCACTCTTGCCCAAGACTCTAGGTGTGCAGGAAAATGGAAAAGTGCAAGCCACCCCATTTATGGAATCACTGAGTTTTGACAGCTGTTAAAACTCAGGCTTTCTTTTAAAATGGGGTTTTTGACAGGGCTAATCAGGGGTTTTTGACAGCCAACCCACCATGGCTTATTTGCAGGGTGGCTTAGCATGACATGTGAACCCACCCACTTCTCAGAAATTGTGTGGGTATTTTCTTCTCTTTTTCTTTTTTTTAACTAATATTTTTCTGGAGTTTTGAGTTTAGTTTATATCAATACAACAAACACAGCCATAACAAAAATACAAACTAAAGTAAAACAAAAAGGCTGAGAGGAGAGGTGTAGATTAGTGTTCATAGTTTTTGTTCATTTTCAGTTTATGGAGCTCTCATAAACAAAATACATTCAGCTAAGCATAGAGTTTCATATAGGCTTGC
Organism: Shinisaurus crocodilurus; assembly: GCA_021292165.1. Lineage (NCBI taxonomy): Eukaryota > Metazoa > Chordata > Lepidosauria > Squamata > Shinisauridae > Shinisaurus > Shinisaurus crocodilurus. The sequence continues at coordinate 98,127,791 of CM037881.1, read as the reverse complement.
CATATGTGTTGGTAAGTATCTAATTTAGCTAATCTACAATATATAGCTAGTTCATGTATGGTGAGTGAAGATAAGTCTTCTGTCCATTGATGGATTGTGGAACTGTGTTTACATGTTGCAAAATGACACTCTTGGTAACCAACAGGGCATGACTCATCAATTGCTGCTCCCATGGGGTAAGGTTTCATACAGTAGGAAAGTATGCCCATGGATTTCACTAATTAAATTTTGATATTCGTGACATAGTGGGAGAAATTGTATTTTATTGCTGCTCACAGGTGATGGTGTGGGACTATCCATTGTAATCTGATTTGATCCCAATTAAGCTATCTTGATTGCTTGTTCTACTCATATAGAATGCAAAGACCACCTTTCAGTAGCTGTTAGAAAGGAAAGGTGCAGTTCATTCATTCATAGTCCAATTTCCCTAAGCATGAACTCAGAGGAAGAGCAGAGCCATATCTTGGCATAAAAGGGAAGTTCCATTCATATTCTTAAAATATTCTGATAACATTAGATTTGTTTAAAAGCACATGACTGGGAATCAAGAGCCTCGTCCAAACTTAGTCATAGTTCAAGCAGATCCATTGAAATCAATGGCACTTAAGTTAGTCATGACTAACTTGTCCCATTGATATCAACAGGTATGACTAAGTCTGGATCCAACCCAACGAGAAATAATAGGCAACTCACATTTGTGTTGTTATAACATTTCCCCACTACATGCTTTTCCCTTATTCTACGAGAATGTTCCTGTGCCAAAATGTGTAACACATGCTCTCCGTCCTTTCGTCTGAAGAAATTCTAAAACTTATGTGTTAAAGAACGTATGAAAACAACAGCCTTGTCGCACCTTGATCAAACAAGTTGATCATTGCATAAGGTTTCATGGATTTGAGTTGCAGAATTTCAATGAGACACCATAGCTCAGCTTTCCCCAACCTGGGCCTCCAGATGTTTTGAACGTCAAGTCCCATCAGCCCCAATCAGCATGGTCGATGGTCAGGAATTCTGGGAAGTATAGTCCAAAACATCTGGAGGGCAACAGATTGGGGAAGGCTGCCAGCAACTAGATCTTGGCCCAAACTAGCCTACAAAGCTCCAAGAGCAGGTGTAGCATAGTATCAAGGAGCCTGAACTGAACTACATATATGGAAGTCCCTGGTTCAATTCTCTCCTCTGCCATAAACCGACTGTGTAACCATGAGCCTCTTTCAGCCTCACCTTCCATCTCCCAGCAATATAGGAATAATAATACACACCCATTTTACAGGGTTAGTGTCAGGATTACAACAAGATAATGTATGTGAAGCATTCTGAACACTAAAAAATAATTTTAAGTGCTAAGCATATTACTGTTTTGTTTCCCACTGTGGATCAGGTAGCCATAGGACCAATGGCCCTGTGGCCTATGCCATCGGGGCCAGCAATAGCCAGTGAAGAGATGACTAGCATAAACAAAAACACAATTTTGTTAGAAAAATTACCCAGCAGTCTGCTTAAAAAGCAATGCTTTAAATTACTGTTCCCCATTCATTCTTAATTTTTTTTCATTTTTGCATTAACAAATGCTTTTTCACTAAGCAGAAATGAAAACCAAAAACCGATGAGAGGCACTCGGTCATTTAAGCACCACCCTATCTGGCAGAAACAAGACACTGGGGCAATTTTGAAAGGGCTATTTAATGACTAATCGCATCGTGGGGATAAATGGGAAGCAATAAAGCAGATTGAACTTGCAAGCAGTACGCTCATCGAGGACGGTTGACCTTTGCTGAATGGGACTTAATTGAGAGTAAACTTTAGAGGAGGATCTGGCCATGAAGAAGGGCACTGCTGAATAATATAGCACTATATTACATTCCTGTGTGGAACTGCCATTCTGAGTCCATTTCCTGCTAGTTGCAGAAAATCAATGCCTCAGCTGCACTGAAGAGGTCAGATCCAGGATTTGCCTACTGTGAATGGAAGGGCTCCATTCACAGAAGGCACCGCCACCTGATTTTGGGGGATCCCTCCTTCCCTTCCCTACCACACCACAGCTCACTCCATTCAGCAGGGTCCCTTGACCCTCTGTGTAGCATTTTCAGGGGGCTGGAGGGGCTGCCATGGGGAGGAGGAAGCAGGGAAGCCTGCTTTCACCAGCCCAGTTGCACACTCCTAAATCTGGATTCAATACAGAAGTCACTGGTTCAAAGCTTTAGTGTATAGGCAATCCTAGCCAAGACAATCCAGAATATTTCCCTACACCAATGCAAAATAAAACAAGGAACAAAATATATAAACTTTTTTATTAAAATAATTGTAAACTTTTTATATACAAAAACGTATGTACAAGGCAAAGACAACCATGTTTGAAGCCTAATGGTCTGACAGTTTGCCAAAACCCTTTCCTTTATCTTGTAGTTTAAAAAGTATACACTTTACTATGAATTCTATGAACCCATTCAGATGACTTTTGCTAACGGCACAATGTAAATGATCCATAAATTATACCAATCCACACTGAAAGAGGGCTAAACATATTGTCCAACTGAGAAACATGTTATGACAATCTGAAATACATCTTACAGAAACCAACAGAATGTCCTATGAGTAAAATTCCTGAATACCTAATATATGGAACATAACATGTACAGTATCTGATTTTCACATTTTAACGAGCCAGACGTATTTACAAAACGGGGGTCCAGATCTGAGGCAGATGTGCCTTTAGTTCAGAAGACAGAAGGCCCTATGGAAATATTTGGTCAGTGCAAAAACATGCAACTGTATTAATTATTTTAAACTTAGAAAGTGCTTTACCCATCTTCCACAGGTATGCAGTGACGACAAGTATAAGCTATGGATGTGATTAAAATGTTTGTTAATTTGTTACAGCTGCAAGGCACCTTTCCATGTATTTTGCATATTTAAAATAGTTAGAATTGTAGTCACATTAATGTATGAACATGTTAGGGGGGAAAGCAGCAACAATAACGTAGCCTGAAATCCTATGCATGTTTAGACAGAAAAATGTCCTAAAACTCCCAGCATTCCAAAGCCAGCCATGCTAGCTGGGGAATGCTGGGAGTTGGAGGGCTTTTTTTCCTGTCTAAACATGCATAGCATTACACCCTTAGATGGCTCATGATATAGTCAAGCAAGTGAAGTGCACACAGTTTTACCACGAAGATATTTTCCCCTCCACTCAGAGTATATTCTCTTGGCTTCAACTTTTCAGCGCTAAACATTGAGAAGCCTGACAACAACTCATAGATGTGCCAGTTTCACAGATGACATCAGAAATAAAATGATGAAGACCTAAAAAAGGAGTTTACATGCCACAAGATATGGGGGGCAAAGAAGTCAATCGTAGTGTCTCCAACAAAGTGAAATCCAGGCTGGCTTTTGAGTCGATTTGAATTATTTCTGCAGAAACAAGAAAACATTATACACATTTTAATTGATAATGTAGTTACCATGGACCACCCAAATTTTGGGGTGGGGCTGTTTCATCAAGAGATCAATAAAACTCCCATAAACCTAACTAAGCATACATGTTTATGATGAACCACTGACACTAACAAAACCATGATTATGAATAGAATTATGGTGCATAGCTAAGTATCTGAGGCATGATTTTAGGCAAAGACATCATTAAAGTCAGTCAATACACAGCTCCATTAAATGTGCATGTACATCTTAGCCACGATGTGCCATATGATATATGATAATGTGGGCGATTTATGGCCCATATGCCGCATCTGTGTCCCTGCCAAAACTTTTTAAAAAAATAAATTACAGAGCAATCCTATGGCCCCTAGACAGCATCTGGAGGGCCATAGGATTATTTGGAGACCCAGCTCCGATATCGGAAGACAGCTCCAACCTCAGAGCTGGGACTCCACACTTGGGAGTGCCCTCCCCTGCCCTCACAGCAGGCGCAGAAAGAACTGCACCGGCTGCCTCTCCGAGGTCGCAAGAGAAGGGGTGAAGAGGACGTTCCAGGGGGGGAGGGGAGACTGGAGCCATCAAGATATGACGTATCCTGATGGCGCCCCAGCATCCTTCCCTCCCCATCTGAAGCACCTCAGCTGAAATTGGCCGTCTAGCTGAGTTGCAGGGTGGAAGGAGCGCAGAGGCGATCTTCACCTCCATGCTCCTCCCGCCCTCCAGAGGATGTCCATAATCCTCCGAGTTTGGAGGCTTACGGGCAGCCTTGTTGCATTGTGCTCTTAAAGGCATTCCTCATGTAAAGAACCTCCAGAACATATGGGGGACTCTAGTGGGTTATGCCCATTTCTTTAATTGCCTTAAGCCTCACCTGAGCACACCAAGACATCATCTCTTTGCGAGCAAAGGCTGCCCCAGCTAGCCCCAACCTTCCAAACAAGCAGAATCCTGTTTTGATGCTTGAAATGTAGAGTACATGCTTTTCATGGAAAAGGTCCCAGGTTCAATCCCTGACATCTCCAGCTAAGGGTTGGGAAAGACTCCTGTTTGAAATGCTGAAGAACCGCTGCCAGTCAGTGTCAACAATAGTGAGCGAGGTAGACCAACGCATAGACTCAGTACAGGCAGTCCCCGAGTTAACAACGTCCGACTTACAGACAACCCATAGTTAAGAATGGACTTCTGAGTTCCCCGGCACTACGTCATTTACGTAGAGTACATAGCGTAGTATACTACACAATTTGCATAATTTATGCAATTTGCATAAATGCCGATTTTAACGTATAAAACACTATGCTGTTCCGACTTACATACAAATTTGACTTAAAGACATTCTTAAGAATGGAACTCGTTCCGTTCGTAACCTGGGGACTGCCTGTATAAGGCAGTTTCCTATGTTGGTGGGGCAGTGCATAGAATGCTGGCAATGAATGTGACTATGTGAGTGACTGGTTCACACATGCACATCCATCACTTGATGTCCTCAGCATCAGTTGGATGACCTGCATGCATGAATGAGCCATCACAGATCAAACACAGATAGAACTTCTTATCACCCCACTTGGAATGTATGAAGCCAATCAGTGCTGCTTAGTCTCAAAATCGTGCCCAATTGTGCTCTTTCATTAAGGTAGTTTTGGAAGATAAAATGGCATAAGCTATATTGTGACCTGTTATCCTAAGATGGGAAAGAAATGTGAATGAATAAATCCACATAGCTGATGCAAACTCCATGAGTTACAGAAGGACATGCATGAGGTGGGAGGCAGGGGACATTTTGTAAGATGGGTTGCTAATCCTGGATATTTTTTTCTGCCTTCAGCAGTATTCTCAATATAAAAATGAAGGTGTTTATACCTGAGTTTGTTGTATCAATGGCACCATCCTGGTCTTGATAGGTAAAGTCAAAGCAGAGACTTTGGATGCCAGGTTCATTGCTTAGGTATCCTTTGCCGCCAACATTGGTTTGGTGCCAATCAGAGCTAAGTAGCTGCTAGGAGACAAATATGGAAAAGATGTCAAATCAGCTCTCTGGATCCTCTCAGGACTTCTGTGGGAAAGGGTGCTGACAGGGAAACATCTTATCCAGTGTGCTGTATGTATGGACATCCTTCTAGATCAGGAGTAGGCAATCTTTTTGGGCTCGTGGTTACGTATATTTGGCAATTTTAGAAACTCTCCTGGGCACCATCACATAATGGGTGTGCTGCAAATGAAAGCATTGGCCTGCAGCCCCCTGCCATCTTCATTTCTTAAGAATGTCTCTGAGCCCCACGTGTGGCATTCATGGGAAAGAAGATGGAAGCAGCTAGAGGCCCTCACTTTGCTTTGAAACAGTCCCAGCTGCCAGTAAGAAATTTTGTTACTAAAAAAAAATAAAAAGTAGGAGGGGCAGAGCCCCTTGGCAAGTGCCAAGAAAGGTATCTGAGGGCGGATTGGGGCCTGCAGGTGCCACATTGCCTAGCCCTGTTCTAGATCATGCCCAAAATTATTCTGAAAAGAAAAGAAAGTCTTACCTGGTAAAGGTGTTGGCTAAAGTGATCCTCATCCTCATCAGTTGCTGTGATGTTAGATGCAGTCATTGGAGAAGAAAAAAAAGGGGGAAAGCACACAATACAGCTCAGAGGTTTTGTTGACTTAATGTTTATTATATTTCCCAGTTTCCCACTACCAACAATAATCATTAAAACTTAAAGTCATAAAACAATACAAAATTGAAGAATGGACTGACCTTATTTACACAAGTAATTTTATTGACTTCTGTAGGATTTCACCAGTGTAACAGGTAAATGAATACTTGTTAGCGAAGGGCACAATCCAAACACAGTTTGGCACTTTTTAGTCCTATTTATTTCAATGGTTAAGATTTAGGAATAGACTTGATATTCTCACTAAATCAATGAAATTTAGGCTGCAATCCTATTGTCTGGGAGTAAGTCCCATTGAATACAATGGAACTTACTTCCAAGCACACATGCATAGGATTGCACTGTAAAAAGTGCTTGACTTTGGTTGACTCAGGCTTGAAATGATTTAGAATCCAACCCGGTCATCTACTATTATTGTGGTGGTGGTAATCATCATCATCATCATCATCATTTTGGGCACACAAGAGCCATTCACCTATAGGTTACAGTTTTATGCAGTTACCAAGAAAGTCCCACTAAACAAAGGAAAACTTACTACTAAGTCAAGCATGAATAGGATGAGGACATTTAGATAGGTAAACAATGTTGTGATATGAATCACATTCACCAGCTGTGGCACATTGTTTACACATGGAAGGAACAGAATGGCTGGTAAACAAGTTGTGTTTTGTCTTTCTTTTTTCCCCGTGTTCTTTCTCATGGGAAGCTAGGCCTGGGAGCATTACGAGCTAGTCACATGGTTTGTATGTCCTGGTGACGTACTTGTTTATTCTGTTGGAAGCCATTTTAGAGAAGTGCTGGACTGCTTTCTCTATTCTTTTTCCTTTCCTCCTCTGGCTATTGTTTGCAGGACTTTGCAACAATGTAACGTCTTTTCTTAGGTGGAGTAAAGCTCAACCTACTCCACTGGAACTAATGCTTGCTATGCATTGTACTCTGCACATGGACTGTAACTAGGAATGTATACTCTGTAGAATATTACTTGCTAAAGTAAATAAACAGGTAGAGAAATAGACCTGTGGAGTTACAGAGTGTTTCCTTGCTACATGGATTAATCTGCAACCGGGGGAAGCTGAGCTGGTGTCGGATTACAGGCAAGCTGGCTGGCAGCTGCAAACCAACACGCTGGAACGCTGCGCAGAGAGAGGGGGGTGAGATCTGGAAGATCTGTGTGTAGAAAGATGGGCTTCTGACACACAAGACAGGATTTTAATTCTCCCATCCAGCACACGCGTGACTCTGCTTTCACACACGCGCCTTCAAACAAAAGGCTGTGTTACACACTCAACCTAATCTCTACAGTTTCTCTCAACCCATTCATGATCCCAAGAGTTACAACAACAACAAATAAATACCAACCATCAGAAGAGGACGTGAGAGGCGACACTTGGAAATGGTACATGTCGTTTGTGCTGTCAGGCAACTGCACATCCCTCCAATCAGGATTGTTTAAGTCACATGTGGAGAGTCCTACAAAATCCACAGAAACTATATTAGGATTATAATAACAGAGTTTATTTTCTAGGATTGCTCCTAATAGCTTGTAATCATTCCAAGCAAACTGACCATTCAGTTTTCTTCTGCTATTCAGTGGTTCCCTGACAGTTTATCAGGAGTTTTTCCAATAAGAAGATTAATAACAACAGACAGCTCCCCTGAAAGATTGCTTGCCAACCCACTACCCATCTTCCCTTGCAATATACAACCATGGGGGAGATGTAAGTATCTTCTACGGCTTCCTTTCTGCTCATGTAGGGTGAAAGAAAGGCTCAGTTGGCCTGGCCTGCACATGTGAACTAAGTGTTCTGAAAACCACTGAGACGACTAAAATTGTCTCTCACCTAAAGTGCTCCCCACCTCCATTTCCTCTGGTGGGTAACTGGGAAGCACGTAGCCACTGTGGTCATCTGGTAACTGAATGCTGTTTGTTGCTTCAGCTGTCTCTTCTGTCTTGATTTCTTCAAGGGACTGCAAAAAAAAAAAAAAAGGACCACTTTTATTGTAAAATGTCTACTTATGTACTCCATGTAGAAATATTACTGCTGAAAGCATCGCTCAAACCACCCGAAGTTTCCAGTCTCTTAGCCACAAATGTACTACCTTGTATGTTTCTAAATTGAATTTTATATAGAGTCATGCCTTAAGAATGGCCGTTCTGTGCAGAAGGTTTTGCCACAGGCAATCTCTCGATGTTGCACTTTCATTGTTTGAGATTACTTTCAGTTTAGTGAAATTATCTTTTATTTTGCGGAAGCATTAGGATGCAATCTGAGACAAAGCATGAGCAGTGGTGGGTGTATGGAGGGAAGTGGGAGCTGAGCCAGAGGCATTTCGATTTATTTATTTTTTTACTATACCCAGTCACCTGGCAGAATGGGCAAGCTGTGGGCAAGCTGTGTTTTGTTGGTGGAAAAGCAGGATATAACTTTATTTTAAAAATAAATAAATATGAAATTCCTTTTAAAACCACCTTGCCTATCCAGCCAGATGAACTTTTGAAAGCCATAAACTTAATTTTAAAGTCTGCAAATTACTACATGTATTGGGGCACTCATTCTAAACAGCAAATGAACTGGTTAACGGGAAGAGCAAGTCAATTGGCTAAACAAGTTTAGTCCATTGAAGGCACAATCCTATGCATGTTTAGGTAGAAAAAAAGTCTTTCAACTGCCAGCATTCCCCAGCCAGCATAGCTGCCCAGGGAATGCTGGGAGTTGAAGGACTTTTTTCTGTCTAAACATGCATAAGATTGCACCCTAAGAGTATTAAGTTGCTCCTCTGTTTACTTAAGTGAGAGGTGATTTCTGCCAATTCCCCTTTCCTCTGCAGCCCCCCACACCATCCCCAAGGGTCCCCCCAACCCCCAGGAGCAGATTTTTCAGGCAGTTCAGGGGGCTGCAGAGGGAAGGGGAGGTGGAAAAGCCCCTGCTCCATGAATGTGGACTCTGCTTTACCTTCCATTCACGGAAGGTAAATGAGGATCCACGCCATGTGAATGAATGAATGAATGAATGTTTATTATTACGGTCATTGACCAGAACCAGCAAAAAACAACAACATTATAACAGAAAAACAATCCATGCTATAAATATAACTGCTATACACCAACATACATCTGAAGTGTATAGGGTTCATAATTTTACATCAGTCAGAGGCTAAGAAGGTGCGGCAAGTTATAGCATATGCACAAAATTTAGCCACTGTAGAAGTGATCTATGAAACCTTATCAGAGAGTAGCAAAGAAATGTAAAATTTTTCAGTTCTGCCTGGGCAGTTATATAAAATAGGTAAAATAAGATCTTTATGAAGATCCCGGTAGAAGGGGCAGTATAAAAGTACATGACCCACAGTTTCACCTTCCCCATTCTTACAGGGACAGAGACGATCATGAAATGGTATTCCCTAATATCTTCCCTCCTAAGAGCATAGAAGGCAAGACATCAAATCTGGCTAATGTAAAAGCCTTCCTATACTTCGCCATGTGAATGTTTCACTTTCTATCAGGGTGAATACATACCTTTCTTGAGCTCTTGATTTTTAGGGACTTTGACTTCTTTTCTGTTCAAGAAAAATGAAGCACAGATTTAGTACAAACAATTACATTTGTGGAAAGGAAAAGAGGGACTACAGATAATTCAGACAGTCTCAGATAATTCAGACATCGTCACTCTTAGGCTGGCACAATTCCCCTCTTATGACTTACAATACTGAGGCAATCGTGCAACACTGATGGCACCCTTATGCCATGCAAGGCTTTACCCCTTCTTTGAAACTGTCCCACTGATTTCAGTGGAAATTCACAGACCATAAGGGCAGCCATGGTCCTCACAGAGGCCACCATCATTCATCTGCCATGCTGAGTAGCTTCCTTTTGGCAAGAGCAAGTTTCTAGTGGCATATTGAAAGCAAGCCTTAAGAAGAGCGAGCCCTGCTGGATCAGACCAAAGGCCTATCTAGTCCAGCATCCCACAGTGGCCAGCCAGATGACTATGGGAAGACCACAGGCAGGACATGAGCACAACAGCCCTCTTCCGCTGTTGTGCCCCGGCAACTGGCATTCAGAGGCATCCTGTCCCTGATCTCAGAGGTAGTAGTCACCGATAGCCTTACCTTCCATGAGCTTCTCTAAAGTCACTGATGTTGGTGGCCATCATCACATCTGCCTCACAGGCTGATCCAGACAAATAGCTCACAACAGCCACTTCTGTGGGGAGCTATTTTCAAATGACCACCATGTGGCAGTTTGTGTGTGTGTCCTTGCCCCAGCCAACTGTACCATAAAAGGACAGAGATGGCTGCCCTTCAAGTAACACTGGGCCAAAATGTCCAAATTCAGTTTTGAAAAATGTCCATATTTCACATCTTTAGAGTAATACCTTTTTTCTGTGACTTTGCTGAGAGTTCCATCATCCTGTAGACCCGTACAGCACTGGAGCCTTTGCTAATGCTTCTGTCCTTCACCTCTTCAATATCAGGCAATGAATTCATGGCGCAGCGGAAATTTGCCTTCCAGGTTTTAGGATCAGGCTGTATGTCTCCCTCTTTGTATCTCCCTGTAGAATGACAAGACAGTGTAAATCTGGGTTGAGGAGGAAGTAATCCAAGGGCAGGCTATAGCCACGAATGCTCAAAATCCAGCCATGGCATGTTCCACTAATGGTATGAGAAGAGTCCAACCAGCAACATCCATGTTTAATGTGGACTCCTTTCAGCCTGGGTGGCCCAAAGTAAGCCACACATGCAATCATGGCATTGGATCCAGACTTAGTCATACTTAGGAGCAGACCCACTGAAATCAGTGGGATTTAATTTAGTCAAGCCCACTGACTTCAGTGGGTCTACTCTTAAGTATGACTAAGTCTGGACCCACCCCACAACATTGTATGTGCTTCCAGTTATTTGCAGCCAGTTGGAGATTCTCCCCAGACACTTTATGACTCCACTCTGATCAGCACAGGAACGTGGACATCTTGTCAAGGCCTTTCACCACACAGGTGCAATTCTTTGGGGCCAAAATAAAGGAAGAGATCAATGGCACGTACTAGACAAGGGCTTAGGAAGGCAGTCACAACCCCATGGTTGGCAGAATAGTAGTAGTGGAAATAATACTAATAATAGCAGCAGTTCTATAGATACATTAGAGACAGACAGTGTGGTGCAGTGGCAAGCATGTTTGGATGTGGCAAAATTCAGGTTAAAATCTAGAATGCTCACCAAAGCCCAGCCACTTCACACATTACTATTTTAAAAAATAAATAAATCGCTAGTTTGGAAACATGGGCATCATATGAGGATAGACAGCCAGGACTGGTTGCAGCACAATCTCCAGATGTGTTGGACTAGTCACCCCTATTGCTAATGTGAGTACAGTCATGCCTTGGATTGAGAGCATAATTCGTTCCGAAAACGTGCTTGTAATCCAAAACACTCTTATATCAAAAACGAAATCCCCCAAAAAAAATTTGTACAGAGATTTTTAATTTAAGCCGTACTACAGTACTTGTATTGCAAGACGTCGCTTGTATATCAAGTTAAAAAAAATATAAATAAATATTTAAAATTTGCTTGTCTTGCAAAACGCTCTCAAACCAAGTTACTTGCAATCCAAGGTATTACTGTATGTTGATTCTTATTGGCCTCATTTGTGGCTACATGGAAGGAGGCTCTAGAAACATTTTGCCCTGAGCATTGAAACCAACACGTACCAGTATGAATAGCCCAGTTTTTGAAAAGGCAGGCATCTTTTTCAAGCTCCCAACCATGTTTAGCGGCATGTTTCCATGGAATCTGGAACAACTTTTCTTCCTGCAGGTCAACAATACAGTTCTGAGTAGGCATCCTTGAGTTATATATGAGAAACAAAGTCAAGAACAACCCAAGAAGCCATTTTTCTACCAGAGTATCAATGTAATGTAATAGCAAAATGAGCAAGGAACTCGGCCCTTCTTGATTTGCCCTTCTTGATCAGCCCTTCTTGATTTGCTTGCATAGAGTTCATTGTAATACAAAGTAGTATCTTGGCAGGAGGGGTTAGTATTTTGGAGATGGTGTTAACCAAGGGGAACCCTGTCTGTTAGTTCAGTCTGATAATCTTACACATATTAACAAGTTTAGCATTAAAAAACATCCCAAAAGCATAAAATCAGTAAGAAAGAATCAGTAAGTTAAATCTCAGCTATATTAAAGCATATACGAGAGTATGGGATAAATAATATCCTCACTGAATTCTAAGTACAGTATCAAGATTCATTAAGATTTGCATGTTCACTTCCTCTCAGCGTTTTAGCCTTGATCTCATTAAACAGTTAGGGCAGCAATTTGTGTCACTGTAATAGTTGGGAAAAAAATTATTTTCCCAGCAACGGAATTCTCAGCAAAACTTGTCTATCCAACATATTGCTGATGTTGCACTATTTTTCTGACTACAATTTGATGTTTTCTCATAACATAGGTAACCTCCTTGCTATCTTTTCATAGAGGCCTTGATTTGTGTTTTGAACTTTAGAATGATTTAAAAGGTTAGCCTTTTTAAAGACAGAGGAGAAATGGGGGGGGGGGGATCCCATACCTTATTGATCCAGCAAAGTCCAGGAATTCTATTAGAATTAATCTGCATCTCCAGCCAAGGCCTCATGCGCATTCTTGTTTGTGGCATTTTGGCTCTGAAAAGAGAAGAATCGGAACTTATAAGCAATATTGCCATGTGAAGGACAACAGAGCTTTCCCTTTCAGGTTGAACTTGTCCAAAATTCTATTGGTAAATGCTTAGAATCCATAGTTGGCTGCCTATTTCAAATTAAGCTGGGGCTAGCTAGCGCTGTTTATTGTCTGCTGGTGTTCGGTGACTCTAATGCTGCAATCCTATACCTCAACAATGGGGAACGTGTGGCTCTCCAGATGTTGGACTACAAACCCATAATCCCTGGCCATTGGTCATGCTGGCTTGGGTTGATGAACTGGGAGTCCAACAACATCTGGAGGACCACATGTTCCCACACTTACCAAGGAATAAGTCCCATTGAATTCAGTGGGGTTTTCTTCTGAGTAGATATGTGTAGGGCTGTACTGCAAATCAGTGGGTTTCAATGGTTTTCAGACGTGTCTGTCACATCAACCTGTCTGCCACAGAACCCCAGTGCACTGCAAGAGGGCTGTTGGCCCAGTGCACGGCAGACAATGCTTGGACATGTTCTAGGCTGCACACTCTGTTCATGTTTGGGCACTGGCCAGACCTACTGGGCTCGGTGCTGCCCCGCTAGAATGAAGAGTGTGAGCTCAATCTCCTGATGTGGCACACCACATGGGAAGACTGATAGTGGTTGGCAAGCTGTCCTTCAGGGATGCTTGTCCGCCATTACTGATCTCCTTACCAAACCCTTGATAAGCTTCTGAGGAACCCCAGTGTTCCTTGGAACGCAGTTTGAAAACCAATGTTCTAAATGAAAGAACATTTTTATTCATCATCACATCTTAAGATAACAGCTGCCCAATATCCTGAAGTCACATTCCATTAAAACATTAATTCCAGAGGTAACCATGTTGGTCCATTGTAGCAAAAGCAACAAAGTTAGTCTTCCAAGAAGGCTTCCCGTAAAGCTCAACAGAGCTTTGTTTCTTCCCTACCCACACTCAGTGTGCACTGCAAGAGGGCTGTTGGTCCAGGAATGGGAGTTCTACCAGTGCCTCCCATATTCCCACACAACCTTTCCCCTCTACTCCGGAACACAGATCACTTGACTAAGTGGGGGGGGGGGAAGGGCTGGGTGGTGTTATCAAGCACGTACAGACCTTCCGTTCCACGAACTGCCCTTGGGTGCTACCCATGCACAGACAGCAAATTGCGGGCAGCAGGGAGAGTGGAAGAACAGGTATCTGTTGAGTGCCATACTACTCTCTCCACACACTGGCATGGATCGTGTCCTACGTACTTTCAAAGGGCATCCATTGATCTGTCAGCTCTTCACAATGCTCTTTAACAACAACTCCACAAGACATCTAGAGCAGGGCTCTCCAACCTTGGGTCCCCAGATGTTGCTGGACTACAGCTCCCAGAATCCCTTGCCATTAGCCATGCTGGCTGGGTATGCTGGGAGCTGTAGGCCAGCAACATCTGGGGACCCAAGGTTGGAGAGCCCTGATCTAGAGGGAAACAGGTTGGGGGAAGGCTGCGTTAGAGCAATCAAACTTGTATCCCTATTATGTGGGATGCACAATTGCATGCTTCAGTGTGGCCTTTTGATTAAAGGCTCCTTCTGAAAGGTAGCGGAAACAATCTCCTGCGACAAGTCAGTTACCTCAGCATAAGCCCAACACTGTTGAAAAAGAAAAGGCAAGACACATTCGGCGACAGGGGAAGAGTGCATAGCCAAAGGTGAATGCACTGTAAGTAATGAGTTAACATCACCCCATTAAGTAAAATAATCTGCAGCACCCTGCCTCATAAGAGTTAGTGTGTGTGTGTGTGTGTGTGTGTGTGTAAGGGATATAGAACGATAAAGCTCTCTGCATACTAACAATCTAATTCTAAACACACTTGGAAGCAAATCCCATTCATGTCAATGGCATTTAGGTCCACATTAGAAAATTAAGATTGGAGATGTTACATGCACAATTCACTGTTTCAGTTCCACTGATTTCAATGGCTCTTCAGTGTACTGAAGTTAAGTGGATTGTGGCTATTAGGGAGAAGGAAAGGTTGCTTTACACATTAATTTATTTATTTTTCTACATGGGCATAATCTCTGTGTAGGAAAAGGCACATATACCTGAATATCCGAAGTGCAGCATGATCTATATATTGGTGAAAGCAGAAACATACAACTGTGTTATTATGGCACAGACATGCTTAGGAACATAGGAAGCTGCCTATGTTCCTAAGGTCTATGTAGCCCAGTATTGGCAAAACTGACTAGCAGTGGCTCTCCAGGATTTCAGGAAGGAGCTTTTCCAGTCCTACCTGGAGATGCTGAGAACTGAACCTGGGGCCTTCAGCATGCAAAGCATGTGTTCCACTACTGATCAACAGTGTCCCATGGACACAGCTTCCCTACACAGGCTTCCCTATTGTTATAGAGAAAACATAATATGCAAAATGGATCTTTCTTCCCTGTAATTACTGCAATCAAGATAGTTAAGCATGCGTAAATGTTGATGAAATTAATAGGGTGCAAGCAGCAGCGGACTGTGCACATGGCACCCTCACCCTAGGCCTCTTGCATGAAAGGCAGTTAGGAATTATTTCCAAAAAGAGCAGTTAGGCTAGAGCTTTATGTCTCCTTGGGTTTAATGGGAGTTGTACTTAGCGAGCTTTCTCTGGAATGCCCCCAATAGATCCAAGGCCAAGACACACTTTCGTGCATGTGCAAAGGATCGCAGGTGTGCAGTAGGATGCAGCACTGCAAAGTGCTCCTTAAACTCAGAGGTATGTTTATAAAGCACCATGAGATACATTGGTGAATATTTGGCACAAATAAACACAAGCCCTGCCAATTTCCTGTTTGCCCTTCTCTGGATTGGGGCCAGATGGTTTTTAATTGCCTGTCAGCACTAAGGGAAAAACAGACTCCATAATAATGCAGTTACAACTAAGGGTCTTTTAATCCTTAAAACAAAAACATCTATGGAAAAATGGTCTAAGATTGTTTACTGCTTCCTAAAGACCTCCTACTGGCCCAGGAAATGGTAACAGGGAGCAGTATCTGCAGTCATATTAGCAGTGAGGATTACAGTTTGGACTCACACATGCCTCCCCCCCCCCTCTAGTTAAGACAAATGGCCCAAAATCTGCCCTCTGGTTCAAAGAATTAAGTGCAAGTTCAATGTGTCCTACATACAGATATTGTTCTTCGTGGAAATTTGCTTTAACCGGTGTCCTGACTGCTTGTTGCCAAGCATAATATATGCATTATTACACTAATTGCTGTGGCTCCTGTGCAAAGCGTATTCCACAAAGCGTGGTAACGGCATTGCTGCATTTTCTTGCACTTGTGAAAGAGGCAAAAATATGAGATCCTTGCATTTGTTCCATTTGCCATTCATTAAATCTCACAGGAGACTTAAAGGAACAGCTGAAATGTTTATCCAATACAACCTTACTTGGAGGAAGTGACCCCACATTGAACTCACTGGGACTTACTGGTAAGCATGCATATGGCTGAGTGGCACCTTTCCCCTTTCAAATTTTACAATACGATTTCGCCTCTCCCTCATCCCAAACCAGGTGACTAAACCATTACTTAGAGGAGAGGTTCAAACAGTTTGAAAAAGAGAATTAATATCCGGTTCCTTCAAGCAAGTTCCCAAAGACATAGCGTGCGCACAGCACCAAGACAGCAATAGAAGTTGGTTCTCTACCTGTTCTGTCTCAGTAGTTTCAAAGTTTTTCAGCCTTTCCCAACATTCTTTCTAAGCCTCGGATTATTATTTTTTTCCTCCTGCTGATCTTCTTGACACTGATCAAGCACGCCAAAGTTAAAGACGGGTTCTCTCTCTCTCCCCCTCCCTACTCTCTTTACAAGCGTTACTTCCTGGTCCAACAACAAAACAAGCAAAGCCACCCATTACTGTCAGTCATGTTAACAAATTTCCCTTTACCGACACTCTAAAAAGAAAGATGAATCAGCAGAGCTATTGACTTTTTGCACCCTAGCTAATTAAATAATTACTGATCCCGTTAAGAAATCCTTTCCTCTCGCAAGAAACATCCTAGTCAGGAAGGAGACACACCCACGCCGATCGCATCTCGGATGCGTTGCAGTGCACGGGATTCTGTGCGCCTCCGCGCTCTGCAGCGTACTCTTTATACTGCAACCGCTTGCATTGATTTGCTTGACCTTTCGGCCTCACTTCGTTTACACTTCCTTCTTCTTAGGCGGCCGCTTCGGGTATTTTACTAAGTGGCCTCCGACCCACGACATGTCCAGGCCTCTGGACCAGACTTTAAGGTGCCACAGGAGGTTTCGTTGTTTTTGCTGCGACAGGCTAAACACGGCTAACCCCCTCTGGCTCTGGCATATGTCCCGTTTCTCTCGACAGCCGGCAGACGCGGCTATCACGCCCTCTCCTGGGCAGCTTTGAATGAAAGAAACTGCACTTGACTTTTGCAGGATCGCACAGAATTCTTTTTTTTCAAGTTACTTATTAAACTTCCCGCTTGCTTTGCTAAATTTAGCGCGGTCGGCGGGCTGCAGCCTGTCGCCTTTGATCTCCAGGAAAAGGGACAGGGCAGGCTGTGTGTGGGGGAAAGCGGCTTGCAGCGATCTCAAAAAGACGACTACCCCGAACCCTACGCCAGATGCACTTCCGTGCGTCCACAAAGCCCCTCGCCACGAACTTAATTCCCACCCCGCGCTGCAGTGATTGACCCAGGCACTGCAATCCTAAGAACATCTACTCAAGTAATTCCTATCGAGTTCAATGGGACTTAGTCCTAGGCAGTGGGGAAGCATGCCTGGGACTGCGCTGTTCAGCTCTTACTTTAAGCGAGATACAGCAAGGAGTAGAGCGCTGACGCGACCCACCTTTCTTGCTCTTGTCCCAGGGTCACGACACACCTCGCGAGAGAAGCGGAGCGACAGGCGATCTCTCTCTCTGTGCAGTAACCAGCTCCTTCCCGCGCCAGAGATTCGCCACTTCTGCAAGCTCTGGACCAGGCGCGGGCAGTATTATTCTACAGGTCACGGGAATCCCCGGCTGAGGAACACAGGCGCCGCCGTCGCATCCAATCAGCGCTCCGAGGTACCGCGCCGCGTCCAATCAGCACTTTGTAGGGAGTCCGCTGCCGGCGAAGCATCATTTCTGGGAAATCAGACGGTTGTAGCACCAGCGGCTGAAGGGGAAGTCCGGCTTCCCCCCCCCAACCCCCCGTTTCTCAGGCTCCGGCAGGCTATTTGTTATTTTGCATTGGTGAGAGCTGTGCACCTAGCAGGCAGGGACTGATGGCGAGCAAAGAAAAGGGCATAAGAATCAATGTGGGGCTACGAGCACGTCGTTGACAGTCCTTGGGGCTCTGGAATAATCCTAGAAATCCACACGCAAACATCCCCCCCCCACACACACACACCAGATGATACCAGAAGGGTATAGTATTCTCAAAAAAATGATTTCTAGCAATACTCGTGACAGTGTTTTCAAAAGCCTTTTTTTGCTTCAATCCACATGATTTGTTTTTAGAATATTTTGTAAGCTAATATTATAGTGGTGCACTTTATGCTGCCTTTCGATTTGTGGGGGGGGACGACGACCAAAAGTATTTGAAGTTCTAGTAAATTGTTTATTGAAGATGTTGTTTTATTACATTTTGTTTCTGAGTTGCTTTGGGAAGATTTTTAGACTTGAAAAGCAGCATAAAGTTCAAAGACATTGTTTCCAGACCTCTGATACACTAAGGCAAAAGGTAGAATTCCAGGTGTTTTGGACTTCAACCCCCAGCATTCCTGACCATTGATCATGCTGGCAGAGGCTTCCGAGAGTTGAAGTCCAAAACATCTGGAGATCTACCTTCTGTACACCCTTGTGCTAAGGTACATTTTAGAGTAGAGGTAGGCAATCTCCAGCCTCCCAAACATTTTGGCCTACAGCTCCCATCAGCCCTAGCCAGCATAGCCTATGGTGAGAGATGATGGGAGTTGTAGGACAAAACATCTGGAGGGTCACAAGTTGCCGACTCCTGCATTAGATATTACAGCAGCAAGTAGCGTGGGAGATGCTTTTCAGGAGATTCAGTCCCTGGTACTGTGGTAACATTTAAAGGCTCCTCTACCATCTGGCTGGGTAGTGACAAGATCTGCACAGTGTGGTCCTGCCATCATGGTGGCGGGGCCTTAAACTGTTACAGTGGGGCTGTGGGACGCTGCGGCTGAAATGTCTAAAAGGGGCACCTATGGCACACTTAATTCTGAGTTTTAAAAAAACTGGAAGCATGCTTCACTCTTACACCCGATCCCTGATGTCTCCAGTTAGAACTGAGGAAGACTCCTGCTGAGACCCTGGAGAGCCACTGCCACATATGGGCCAACTCAGTAAGGCAACTTCCTATGCACCTGTGATAATAATTTATTTATTTATTTATTTCATTTTTATACCACCCAACAGCCGAAGCTCTCCGGGCGGTTTACAGCAATTAACAAGACAGTCCCTGCCCGCAGGCTTACAATCTAAAAAGACATGACACACAAGGAAAAAATGTGCTTATTATTGTTGTGGTGCTGATGACAATATTGCCAAACAAACAAGCAATTGTTCTTTGCTCTGACACCATTCTCACACTATGACTAGGTTTGCAGGACACGACAACTCACCGTGGTTTATAAGCCACAGTGGGTCACTGTGTCATGCGAACCTAGGATGGATTTGTCACAGTCTCTCATTTTAGGCTTATAAGCCACCCTGACAAGCCATAGTTTGCAGCTGGGGTTGTTTCACCCACGATGGCTTGTGGTGTCATCCAAACCTGGACTCCAAGCCTGGACTCTGTTATTAAGCTGCCTCTCTTATTTAAAGCCCAGGCCTCGTCCTCATAGCAAGAAACAGTGGGCCAGAGGCTTAGGGTGAGATTGAGAGTGCACCCAGGGGAGCAAGACCTTGCCGGAAAAGCAAATGCAAGACCAGGATTTCTTGGGCCTCCTTTCAAGACCCAAATCCATTCTGTTGCTTCATCTTTTCTCTAAACCCCACCATCTCCAAATATTGCAAGCATTGCAACTCCACACAGACTTCAAAATGTACATGAACGTTCACAGCAGAGTCGCCAAGTCTACCATTTTCCCAGAATGCCATGAAGTTGAACTGTGGAAAGTGGAAATAACTTCTGGTGACAGTAGGAAACTGGATTGATCCAATCTCTATTTCAGTTTTGTGGCATGCTGGGAAAGGAAAAAACAACACCATTCCTTAAAGGGGAGGATTTTAAAAAGACATTACTAAAGCTGCCTTGAAGCATCTTTTATTAAAGAAACAAAAATAGGATATTGGATGGGAGTGGGTGGGGAGGAAAGCAATGTTTGATAGCTGGGCATCGTTTAATACACTCTTTCAACACCCTACTTGACATGGCCCAGTACAAAACTCACACATGTGGCTTTCCACAATTAGTATTAACACCACCCTTTCCACAACAAACAGTTCCAAAGATACAAGAATGTAGGGCTACGTACTATGCTTTAATGACAGCTCTATCCTTTTTCTGTATCATGTGCTCACGTGGTAGAGAATACGTGGGTGAAAGCAAACAAACCTTTCGATTTCAAATGAATTCATGTAACGCCTTTTTTTATGATGTAATTGTTGTGGGTAAACAATCGGGTCTCTCTTTTTCTCTCTCTCTACCCCTACAGGAACCTGTACAACACCTTTCAAAACCAGAACTTGAGAACATTAATGGATCACTGCTGGAACTGTGATGTCTGTGTTGTTGTAACCTGACTGCACACAGGAAGGAACTGCAGTTCTAAAGGGTATTTGGTAAAGCATTTATAGTAAAGAGCCAGTGTGGCGTAGTGGTGAGAGTGTTGGACTGGGACTCTGGAGATCTGGGTTCTAGTCCCCGCTCGGCCATGAAACTCACTGGGTGACTGTGGGCCAGTCACTGACTCTCAGCCTAACCTACCTCACAGGGTTGTTGTGAGGATAAAATGGAGGAGGAGGAGGAGGATTATGTAAGCCGCCTTGGGTTCCTTTCAGGAAAAAAAGGTGTGGTATAAATATAATAATATAATAAATAAATAAATAAGATAGGTATTTATCCCAGGCCTTGGAAAGACCTTATTTCGAAGACTATATACCATTTGACTAGCCATGACTTTTAAGCCACTTGCAACCACCATTACAGTACCCATGCAGAGAGGATTCCCACGCAGCTCAAATGAGCTCTGTTTCCCCCTTTTCCACCTACAGGCACAGTCAGTGTGATGGTACATTGAGGGTATGGGATGCATGCCATCAGCCTGCCTGTATGCATGCATGTGCATGGGGGGGGGGGCAATGCCCACAGACATTGTGACTGTGAAAGAGCTACATGTGATGTATGATTTGCACTTAGTGATCTCTGTTTGTTTGTTATTGTTTTTGAATTCTGTAGTACTTTAAAAACTTTTAACATAACCAATTTTTAAAAGAAACACTACTCCGGAGAGGGCAGCAGAAGGGACTTCATGATGCTACAGGGAGTCAGTCAATCAACACTATACACAGCCACCTTTGGCTGGGAATGGGAAGAATGGGTCCCCCGTATGTGATCCTTAGGAGAAGATAGCAAGTCTGAACAAAGCATGATATATGCAGTTCCACTGCAGACTCACGCTCAAATTATTTTTGTCTATACACACCCTTACATTTCTGGGAAATATCATGAAAACAGAAAGCGTTATCCCTTTTACTCTGCCCCCCTTCCTCCTCGGTCCTCCCACGGGTATCCCAGGAAACCCTGCAGCAGGACCCATCTTGTCTTCCGTCCCTGCTGTGATCATGAGCCCTTTTGTGTTTGCCACAGCTTTCCCCCTCATCTTTTTCTTTCTTTTTTTTGGAGATCGCCTTTTGTGACCTCTGATTTGACAGGTAGTGACAGCCCCTTCAAAGTTCCCAAGCAACACATTGGAGGGGCTGTCATTAGTTTGTCACACCTTTTTAAAAAAAAAAAAAATGTGCCCCAAATGTGCACTTTTTTTTTCTTAAATTAAAAAAAAAAATTCTAGTGGACGTCTGCATTTTATGGGAACATGGAGGTTTGACAGCTAGCTGTCACAACTCTGGTTCCTTTTAAAGGGGTTTTCTTTGACAGGGCTCCCCATGGTTTTTTTATGGGGACATATGCATTCATGCCTGCATATGTCAAACCTCCATGCTCTAGTGAAAGGGGATGACTCTCACTTTTCCACCTTCCCGAAAGGGTGGAAAAGTGAGAGGAACTTGAGAGGAGTCAGCCCCCCTCCCCAAAAAAAACAGCCCCTTGAGGATCTGGCCACAAAAGGGGTGATCTAGTGGCCACCTCCTTTTTGGGAGCAAAGATCACTTGCAACTTTGTTTTCTCTTGACAGCTCACCTTTTGACAGCTGTCAGGACAAACCAAAGTCAAAAATAAAGCTCTTGGCAGCCCCTCTGGGTCAGTGATCATGAGGGGTGCCTGCTGCACTTTGACAGCTGGTAGCCTCCAGGATATTGCCCAGGCAAGGCATGCCATTTCAGACCCACGAAAGTGCACAAGCGCACACCTGCAAAAGGCACAATTTATTTATTTATTTGAAAAGAGGTGGGCGAACCAGTGCTTGGGCACTTTGAAGGGGCTGTCACTAGCTGTCAAATTGGAGAGCATGAAAAGTGATCTCCGAAAAAAGGGGGGAAATGGATAAATGGGGGGGGGAACAGTGGCGAGCGCAAAAGGGCTCATGGTTGCAGCAGGGGGCATGGAGGCAGTGGTGGTCGCTCCACCTTGCTGCTTGGGCATCAGTGAGGCAGCTGGCACTGGCGGTGGCCCAGGCAAGCTTGGCAAGAGTGGCAAGGGGTTTTTGCCACTCTTGCCAAGAAGCTTGCTCGCCACTTCCCTTCACCCACGATGGGGACAGTTGCCTGGGTCTGGACGCCACACCAACCCATCATGGATGAAACAACCCGAACAGCAAGCCATGGGTTGTCAGGATGCCTTGTTACCCACAAATAAGCCACCCTATGGGAAACGGTCCAGGTTCGCATGACACAATGACCCACTGGACTTGTCACCCATGATGGGTTGTTGTGTCTTGCGAATCCAGTCAATATTGTCTCAGAAGAGGTGGAGTGCTTTGTACTTAGGTTCTTGGACAAGTTACTTTATTTTAGTCTCACCAGTTTGCCTTCTGAAAAATGTGTGTTTTGTCATCAGTCATGCTTACCATGGCAGCCATTTTATGAATGGGCAGCCCCCCCATGGCAACCATTTTGTGAGACCACCGATGACACTCTCACACAATTCCAAATGTGCCCATCAGCCCCAAAAAGCTTGGGGCCCTCTAAACTTGAACACAGTTGTACCTTAGCTACACACCTCTAGTGCCATGTTTATCCCCACTGAACATGTCCAAGCTTTTCTATTGCCTTTTCCAAATGCATGCCCTTTGTTGTGTTCACAAGTGCTCTTTTTCTCCCATCTATACTCTATGGTCTTTCCTTTCGCCCACCATTCATACTGTGAACCTTGCATCTTGTCACCCCATCTACCTAATCCTAATCTCCATAAACCTCACTGGGAAGCAGAGAATATGCCTAAAATGAAGAGACATGGGGAGACAGACTCATGAAGTGCCACAGGGGTGGGCAACTAGTGGCTCTCCAGGTGTTTTGGCCTACAACTCCCATGATTCCTTACCATTGGCTATGCTGGCTATCCGGATAGGCATGATCGAGCACCTGTGGGGGACCCACACCCTAGCAGGGGCCCAGTGACAAGAGTCAGCTGGAGTTGTTCCTCCACCATTGCAACCTGCTTGTTCACCCGCCTCTTGCACTGGCCCAGACAACAGAGGGTGGGAGGAGCAGGAGATGCCGCCACTGCCCTGTGTGCTCCCTGGTTCTCTGCCTATCAAGCAAGCAAGTAGTGGCAATGATGAGAAAGAGGGCGAGGAGCAATAGCAGCTGGTGACAATGGTGGTGAGAAGGTACTCATTGAGGGAGGGGGCCCATTGAGGGTGTCTTGCCCCAGCAGGGCCCACAAAAACTTAGAGCTGGCACTGCTGGCTATGGCTTATGGGAACTGTAGGCTACATCATCTTGCCCACCCCTGCAATAGGCAAAGAATTTTCATCAGTTAAGTGGGTCTAATAATGACCAGTGAAACAGGATGAAGAGAAAGACAGGCTGGAGAGGAGGAGGAGCCAAAGCACCAGCCACAGGGAGTGAATGTGGTGTTGCAATCAGCTCCGGCTTCCCTCTGCCTCTTCTGGTAGATCAGTTTCCCGCCAGCCAGTTAATGTTGGAAGGTATGAGATGTGTGTGTGTGAGTCCTCCACTAGAATCCCAAGGCCTGCCTATGCATGAGTCAGCATAATATGTATCCAGCAATGAGAGGCTATGAGAAAGGTTATTTATACTTTTCCTCCCTCCTCCCAGTCAGTTCTGTTTCCATTTCTTATAAACGGCTCTGCTACAAGGAAGCAATGAGGAAGGAGCTGGGCTTCAGCTGTCTAAGGAAATAAATTCTGCTCTGCCCAGCTAGCACCAGATAATACTGTTGACTGCTAGAGATACTCAGGGTGAAGTAAATATGTCATGGGATGGGCCGATTATAGTTTCCCAGAATCTAAACCAGGGGCTGATCCTCATAAGTTGATTTTAATGAGGCTCTTTTTGTTTGCTTGTTTTGAAAGGAAAACACAAAAGGTCCTTTGGCAATTAACATTTTGATCATGGGGGGGATTTCAGAGGGGAATTTTAGTATGCTGTCAAAACAGAACACCTGCTTTATTGCTGTGGAAAAGCCAGGTGATTTTACCTGACACTGGCAAACCGGTGGAGTGCTTGCCATGTGGCCTAGTTTTCTGAGGTAAGCAGCATCAGGAGGCATTTTCACCTTCTTTAGGCCGGTGGTGGTGGTGGTAAGCCAACTCCATGTTTTCCCGGGTGAAACTGATGATTCTTTGATCCATTCCAATCTGGTTTCCAGTCTGGATAAAACTGCCTTGGCTTGTTCTGGTGGATGATCCTGCATTGAGCAGGGGGTTGAATTTGATTGCCTTGGGCCCCTTCCAACTCTATGATCTGCAACACGAAATAGAAAGGGGGGATGTGACCCTGTTCCTCCTACTGGGCCTTTCAGGGGCTTTCAATTGGCCATGGCCTGGTGGGATGGTCTTGGGGACACCATTTTACAGTGACTCCATCCCTTCCTGGAGGAAAGAGGTCCCAAAAGGTGGCACTAACCAGGTTTCCTGGGGGACTGCTGCTCTACCCTGTGTTCTTTGGCCTGAAGGGTAATGCAAGGTTCCAGCTGTCTCCCAAGATGCTCTTTAACAACTACATCAGGGTGGGCAACTTGTGCCCCTCCAAATGTTTTATCCTGGAGCTCCCATCATCCCTCACCATTGCCTATGCTGGGTGGGGTGGATGGGAGTTGGCCAAAACATCTGGAGGGCCACAAGTTGCCCACCCCTGCTCTGTGGCTGGCTTCTGATAGATCCTGATGTATCCAGCTGGGAGTCATCTAGTGACAAACAAGCATGTATGAATGCACACTCACCTCACACACACTCCTGCTCTACATGAAGTCACTGGATGAGGTCATCCAGAAATCTGGGCTGGGATGTCACCACCAGTATGCAGATGATACCCAGCTTTGCCTCTTGTTTTCATTTCATTTCCGTTTCGTTTCATTTATTACATTTCTATATTGCCCAATAGCTGCAGCTCTCTGGGTGGTTTACAAAGATTATATATTATAAAAACCCATATACATACAAACATATAAACATACAACACACAGAGAGAGACATATATCTAAAAACAATTTAAAACAATCAACAAGAAAAAATTCAAGACCTGATTAAAACCTTATCACATGCTGCCAAATGCCTGAGAGAAGGTCTTAACGGAAAATCCAGGGGGGCCACCACCAAGAAGGCCCTCTCCCTTGTTGATTCCTTCCAAACCTCTTTCAAAGCAGGCACCCGGAGGAGGGCCTTAGATGATGAATGTAGTGTATACAGATAGGTTTTATGTCAACTTAACTGGCTGCCAATGTGTTTGTGGTTTTAATTTAAGGTGAAATAAGTGAGGTAGCCAATGCATTCAAGGGCAGAAGAATGCACATGGGTGTGTGTGTGTGTCAGGGTGATGGATTAAGCTTTCTACTCTTTGCATAAACTACAGTGATAGCATCTGCTTCCCTGAATTGTTGGGAAGAGGCCCCCTGGTATGTTTCAAAAGAATGTCAAGGTAGTTGTGTTAGCCTGTGCCACCAGATACCTATTTGGGACTCAGGGTGAGGGGGTGGGCACAGTGGTACTAAATGTCTGCAGTATATCATGTGCTCTTTGCTTTTATTCTGGAAGCCTGAGTTATGTTAATGTCTGCTGTAGCAAAAAACAAACAAACAACCCAACAACCTAAAAAAAACCTGTGGCATTTTGAAGACTAATTTATTGGGCAAGGGTGAATCTGACAAACCTCATGCCATAACAATAAATTAATTAGACTGGGTAGCACAAGGCTCTGCAGCCTTTATCTTTGTTGTGATTTATAGTCCATTATCCCCACAAAGTCTCAAGGATGGTGAACAAGCTTTACAAAAAAATAATATTGTTTTAAAGAAATAATCCAGCAAAGGTTAGCTGTGATGGATGTACAGCCCAGTTCCATGCATACATACTTGGAAGCAAGTTCAGCTTTGTTCAATTATTAGACTTACTTCCAAATAAATCTGCATCGGATTGTAGCCATAGTTGTGACTAACTTAAGTCTGTTTGAATTCAGTGGGACATTGAGCACAATCTTAAGCATGTGTATTCAGAAGTAAGTCCCACTCTGTTCAATGGGGCTTACTCCCAGTTGAATGCTGACAGGACTGAAGCAGCCTAAGTTATAACTTACTTTTGTTGGAGTACCTATTGATTTTAAAACCATCACTGAATTAAACTATAATAAAATACATCTTTTAAAAAAGGAAGTTAAATAATATATGACTAAAATAATACCTTAATTATCCCTGACCATTAAATGTTTGCCCAGTATTGTATTACCTCTGGACAATGGCCAGGCATAGTACTTGGTGAACCTCAAGGGGAAAATAAGTTTCTAAGGTGGGGAACTACCCCTGTGAATGAGAACTCTCTGATGTGATTTTAATGGTCAAGTTTGCATATCACTTTAAGCCAGGATAAGGCTATCAATGGCTACTAGTCCTGATAGCTATATGCTACCTCCAGTATCAGCAGTAGCATATAGGGGAAGTCTGGCCCTCCAGATGTTGTTGGACTGCAATTTTCATCAGCATAACCAGTATAACCAATGATGAGAGACAACGGGATTTACAGCTCAACAACAGAGGGCCATATGTTCCCCAAAATTATAGCTTAATAAACCAGGATGTCAACAAGCAGCATTCACTGCTCACTTTGTGCAAGTGGGTTACCAGGAAGGGGATAGCTTCTCATGATGCATTATGTTTAAGTGTACCCAAACAAGCCAGGATTCATGAACTTACAACAAACCCTGGTTTAAAGCTGGTGTGACATGCGTGCACCCTACTTCCAAGAGGTGAGAAGGTTCAGGAGTTCCAATACTTACTCAGAATTTGGTTTCTTTAGGAGAAGGCCACTGGCGGCTTATGGTGTTTCTGTGATACAGTAATACCTTGAATTGCAAGTAACTTGGTTTGAGAGCGTTTTGCAAGACAAGCACATTTTAAAATATTTATTTATTTATTTATTTATTACTTGATATACAAGCGACGTCTTGCAATACAAGTACTGTAGTACGGCTTAAATTAAAAATCTCTGTACAAATTATTTTGGGGGGGATTTCGTTTTGATATAAGAGTGTTTTGGATTACAAGCACGTTTCTGGAACGAATTATGCTCTCAATCCAAGGCATGACTGTATAAGGTTTATTCACACAGACATACAGGCAGAGCATAAGATGAGGAACCACAGCATTAACATTCCAACAGATTCCTTTTTCCCCTTTAGATTTCTAGGGGACCAATAGTGCCATAGGATTTCTTGCAGAGAGCAAGTCAGCTGTCTGCCTCCTTTTCACATCAAGTTATAGCACAGACTCGGCTGGTTCATATAACACAAGGGTGGCTTGTGAACCATCCCCACATGTGCCAGTTGCGTGCTGGCTGATATCCCTAATTACTCTTCCAGCGCACAGGTTGTCATGATGTCTGAACTAGGCAAGGGTGGGTGCCTGGAGTGATTTACAAACCTCCCTAAAACCCATGGCTTGTTCTAGGGCTCACCCCAGCCACTCACCCTCACCAGGCTTGGATGTCATGACAACCTGAGCCTGGCAAGGGTAATTATGATAATTAGGCAGCTTGCAGCAGGCACACACCGGGAGGGGAAATAAGCCACGGTGGCTTATTCCCCCCCCCCATGGTTGTGCAAACCCACTCAGTCTGTTGTAGGGTTGCTGAGTGGTTTGTTAACCACCCCAGCCAGCCAGCCACACTTGCTGGGTTTGGACATCACGACAACCACGCCTAGCAAGGGTAATTAGGAAAATCAGCTGGCATGCGATTGGCATGCTGGGGTGGTGGTGGTGGTGGTGGTGAACAAACCACTGTGGCTTATTAGCCACGCTCATGTTGTGTGAACCCAAGACTGCTACACACAGACACCTCACTCCCCCTCTTCCCTTGGCCTAGTAGGACAAAAGGATGAGTCATCTTCCCCAGTCACCTGTTATTCTTGGCCCATTCCAGCTCCCATTAAAACATATCAGCAGAATGTTATCAGCTATCAGCTGCCTATTGTCAGTTCTCTGAGAAGTGCTGCCTCAGGCATCTCCATGGAACGCTCTACTTACTGAACTCTTAAGACCTAGTTACCAGGCAGGACCAGCCACTGCAGCCCACCAGCATGGGCTGCATGATGGGTCACTGCGGTGCCTGTGGGCACCACAGTGCCAATCCAAGCCACTGTGCTGTGGCTTCTGGTGTTGCCCGAACCCTGCGAGGGTAGATTGTGGCAGTGGTTAACAAACCGCCCCACCACCCCACAACAGGCTATGGGTTCTGTTTGGTTTGTTAACCACCCCAACAAGCTACCCTCGCCGGGTTTGGATTACATGAGAAGCCGCGCCTGGCAAGGGTAATTATGCAAATCAGCTGACACACAACTGGCATGTGCAGGGTGCTTAACAAGTCACGGTGGCTTGTTAACCACCCCACAGACACATGACCTGGGCCTCAGAAGCAAGAGTAGGGAGGGATCCTGATCCTGAATCTTTTTGCAAGTGAAGGCACTGGGTTGTAAGGGTTCCCTGGGAGGTCATGTAAACTGACTCCAAACACATAACACTGGCTTCTGATCCTGGCTTGTTTGGGCACACTTAACCATAATCCTGGGTTTGGATGTCACAAGAAGCTGTCCCCTTCCTGGTTAGTTTACCCACTCACACAAAACTGGAGCAAATGGGCTTTGTGCACTAGCATGATACTTGTTCACTTCCTCGTTTGTTAAGCCATAATGTTTGGCTTAAAGTGATGTCTGAGTGCAGCCAATATTTCAGCTTGGTTGAAAGATGGCATAACTGAAAGTGCAGAGTTAATCACAGAGGTCATCATGATGGAATATAAGGGAGAAGATGGTCTCCTAATATGGAAGGCCCAAGCCTTGTACACAGGTTGCCAGTTTCAATAAGAGACAGTACACAACTCCTGCATCCTTTGTGGTTGCACAGAAAGGAGAGCTTTAGTGGGTGACACTTTCCCCCTGCAGCACTAAAAAAGAGAGAAACTACATCTAGTCCAGCATTCTGTTCACACAGTGGACAACCAACTGCCCAAAGGAAACCCACAAGCAGGACATGAGTGCAACAGCACCCTCCCAACCTCCCCCAGCAGCTGGTGTACACAGGCATACTGCCTCTAATACTGGAGGTAGCATAGAGCCATTAGGATTAGTAGCCATTGATAGCCTCCATGAATTTGTCCAATCCCCTTTTATGATTATTAATTATTAATATTTATTTATCGCCCATCTGGCCGGCAACCGGCCACCCTGGGCGATGTACACAGAATAAAATACATAAATGCAATAAAATACATTAAAACAATATAAAAATTTTAAAATCTTAACCCACCCCATATTCCCGCCTGAACAACCAGGTTTTTAATGAGCGACGGAAGCTCATCAGAGAGGGGGCATGGCGGAGGTCACTCGGGAGAGAGTTCCACAGTACGGGGGCCGCCACAGAAAATCACCCCAAGCAGTGATTTTAAAGCCATTCAAATTGGTGGACATCACTACAGCTTGAGGAAGTGAACTCCATAGTTTAACTTTGCACTGTGTGAAGAAGTACTTCCTTTTAACTCTCCTAAATGTCCCACCAATCAGCTTCATGGGATGACCCTGGGTTCTAGTATTATGAGAGAGGGAGGAAAATGTCTCCTTATCCACTTTCTTCACGCCATGCATAATTTGGTACACCTCTATTAATGTCTCCCCTTACTCACCTTTTTCCTAAGCTAAACAATCCCTGCTGTTGTAACCTTTCTTCATATGGGAGTTGCTCCGGCCCCTTGATCGTTTTAGTTGCTCTTTTCTGCACTTTTCCCAACTCTACAATATCCTTTTTTAGGTTGGGTGGTGACCAGAACTGTACACAGTATTCTAAGTGTGGTCACACCATAGATTGGTATAAGGGGAGTATGATCTTGGCAGTTTTATTTTCAATTCCTTTCCTAATTATGCCCAACATGGAATTTGCCTTTTTCAGAGCAGCCGCACTCTGAGTTGACATTTTCATCGAGGTCTCCACCACAACCCCAAAATCTCTTTCTTGGTCAGTCACCACTAACTCAGATCCCATCGGCTTATGTTTGAAGTTGGGACTCCCCCACCCACCCAATGTGCATCACTTTACATTTTTGCCCTAATTCTTCCTTCTACTTAACAATGAAAGGCATAGGATCCATAGTCTCTTTTGTGATAGTAGCTATTTTGTGATAGCTTTCCCAATGTTGTGTTCTTTCACACATTATTTCTGGGTGACCTGTTAAAGAAAAACATATTTCAAAAATCCATCACGTGTTGGATTTATTCTTCTGTACATGGCAAGAGGATGGTGCTTTGGAGTAGAGGTGGGTTGGTATAGCTCCCTTGCCATGAGCCAATCAATCTTTTGACTCCAGCAGGGAAAATAGTGGGCCTGCTTGGATAGTCTGCCCCAGGTGGCTGATGGATGCAGATGAACTTTCAACTTGGTTTTAACCACCAACAACCACTAGGCAGCTATCCTGTCAAAGCTCTAATTGATTTTTGGCATGGAGAATGGGACAAAACAGACATGATGTTAAATGCAGGAATACATTTAACATGGCTATTCCCCCCCCCCCTCCATAACAATAGTAGTTGCAGGGGAGGGTGAACAGGATCAGAACCATGGCACACATGGAGAGGACAGGTTAACTCTCCCTCCCCCCTTGCTGCAGTTCTGCTGAAAATATCCCCCACCCCAAGCAGTGATTAGTCCCAGCAGGGTGGGGGTGAGGAGCTTCATTTGGTGCCAAAGGAAGCTTCTCTTCCAGAGTTAATAACATCTTCGGGGTGAATATTTGGAAGGAATGGGGCATGGGGCAGGAAAGGTTAACCTCACACACACACACCATGGTCCTGCTCAGCACAAATGCTGTTGCTGTTGTCAAATGCATTCAGACATTTGGGCGCCTCCTATGTATGTTTAGACAGAAAAAAGTCCTACAACTCCCAGCATTCCCCACCCAGCATATCACATCTGTATCTTCCTAGGCTTCCACTGAATTTCAGGTGGTGAAGGAGCAGCGTCAACAGCCTGAGCTATATTGAGCGGAACTCTATATGAATCTGACTAAACACAGGCTAGAGCCCATTTCAGGGCCTAGTCTGTGGTGGTGATGGCAAAAAAAATTATGCTTGTACTGCCCAGAACAGCTTTTCCAAGTGGTTAGAGGACTTTCACATCTGCTGCCAAAAATTCTGAGCAGATTCAGTTGTTTGTGACCCACTGAGACATGTTGGTTCAGCACTCCCAGCTTCAATGCCTATTTGTAGGTCAGGGGTGCACAACCTCAGGCCCGGGTGGGGGGACAAATCCAGCTCTCTGGGTTCCCCAGATTGCCACCCCTCCTGCCCCTGGCCCCAACCCCTTTCCCCTGACAGCTGAGCATTTGGTGGTTTCCTGGCCTTTGTGCAGTTTTCTCCCATTCTGAAAGGTTGAAATGCTCCTAAAGCCTGGTGACTGGCAGTAAAAAAATTTAAAGAAATTTAATACCAGCTATAATATGCTGGTAATTTTGGTATTTTGGCCCTGACCTCTTTGGCTTTGGCTGGTGTCCCTGCCCACCACTGGAATGCAGCCCCCAAGAGTGTCTCCAAAATGGAATTTGGCCCTCGAGCTGAAAGAGCTTCAACACCCCCATAAGTGGTCGGGTACCGGCTAAATGGCCGATTTAGAAATACAATAAATAAATAAATAAGTGTCCTTCTGGCTGCATTTGCTTGGATGATTTTCAGTGATTAACACCTGAGGATGCAGACAGTCCTTGGAAAGGTCTGGCTGGCATCATGTTTGCCTAACTCTTGCCCATTCTGCTTGGTTTTGTCCAGCTGAGAGAGACTGGCCAAGATGGTCTAGGGAGGAGAATATCTCTCCCTAGTAGGAGTTCCCATGCCTTTGAAGGGTGTCATCTGGGTGTGAGCCTGGATCCAACACTGCTCTTGGAGGCTGCACTGGCATCTGTGGCCAGAAACACTTTTTTAAATCAGCTTAATCTGTGGACCACTCCTGGACATGGGTAAACTGGCCACTGTTTTACATGCCATGGTAACCTGTAGGCTGTACTCTATGTGCGGCTGCCACGACTGTCCAGAAACTTAGATTGGTTCTGAATGTGGCAGCCCACCACTATTGGTGCGAGTCATCTGAAAGGAGCACATAACACCTATGCTGAAATAGCCACTCTGGCTCATAATTTCCAGCCACAATTCAAAATGCTAGTTTTGAAGTATGCTTGATACAGAAGCGCTGACCTGAATACTAGAGATCTGATTCAGCCACCCATCCAGTTTGAGAGATTTCTGCAGACATTCCAACTATAACCTATCTTCACAGCCATGAGGACTAGAAACTTGCTTTTAAAAAGTAGGCAGCACATATTTTCAGAAAGCTGTGTTCTGTACCTACTAATACCACATTCTCTGCTTTTCCTGTGGAATTGGGGCACACCGCCCTTGGACACAGAGGAGAGGGTCCCTGAGAAATGTTAGGCCTAAGCCACATAACAGAAACTAAGCAGGTTGTAGGCAGTGAGTACGTGTCCTTAAGCGGGAACTCCCCTAAGGAGAGTTTCTTATTGTGTTTTCATTGTCTGCCAGAAAGTAACACTCTCGTGAGATCCTGAATTACAATTAATTCAGGACCTCACGAGACATATTCAGTGTTCTTCGACTCCTCTGCTAAAATCTCAGGAGAAAGCAATCGCCACGCCACCACTACTCCCTGGTTACTGCCTTGCAGGAGGGTTTATTTATGAGTATGCAGCAACAGTTAAGGGTTTCTAGGGCAGGGCCTGAAATATTTCCTGCCTAAAACAAACAAAGGCTGTCCCAGTGCAACAGAATTCACAGCTAACACAAGCCCTTCTCTGGAGACTGAAAAAGCTTATTTTTTGAAAAGGCGAAATATCTCAAATGTTGTCAAGCCAAGTGAGATGTTGCTTGCAAAAGTCAATTGATGACTCCACATTTAATAGAATCACAGGGTCAAACTGTGTGTTATACTGCAGCCTTTGTAACATTAGCCCAACAGCACCTTCTCAGCTTGTAAAATGCTCTTGGGAGGAGCCACAAGCAGGAAAGAGGGTGCTTAACCCTTTCCCTGCCTGTTGGCCTCCCTTTAGAACGCCTATTCACAGCAGCTGCAGAGAAGCATAAATCATATCATATTGTGATGGGTTTGGGGTTAGTCTACATTACCTTTTGGGGTGCCTTCCGGCCCTGTGCTTTCGTCCTACTGGGAGGGGGCAAATGAGGTCTGTGTGTGCAGCAGGCAGTCTGTACTGGAACTTGATCTGAGAAGGTAGCACAGAGCTGACTTGCCCTCTACAATAAATCCTATGACAGGCCTGTGGCTCATGCTAGCTCAGCTTGCCTGAGTGTGGAAAGCTAAGCAGGGACAGGCCTGGTTATTACTTGGATGGGAGACCCCACCTCTAGTTTCCTGCATTGAGCAGGGGGTTGGACTCGATGGCCTGTAGGCCCCTTCCAACTCTATGACCTATGAATCTATGAAAGGTGGGTTCCCTAGAAGACTGAAGGAATCTGTTGGGAGTATTAATGCTGTAAACCCTCATCTTCTGCTCAAACTCTGTATAAGTGTAAATGAACATTATATCATAGAAATGCCACAAGTCTTCAGTGACCACCACCCAAGGCAGGGGTACAAAATGTACAGCCCACGGACCACAGGTAGCTCCCAAACCCTGACTGGTAGCCCACAGACTGCCAGCATCTGCTGCCACAACAAAAGGGGACACGCACGAAAGAAAAACACACACTCTAGGAACAGACTCTATGGTTCCTGCCATAGAAGCCTCATTCTTAAGAGTGTCCCTGGAATGTCCTAGGAAGCAGTGATAAAAGATTCCTACCTGCTTCCTAGGACACTCTGAAGGCTGCAGGAATGAGGCGTCTATGGCAGGAACCATAGAGGTCGTCTCTGGAGCATTTTCCACATTCTTTTTTTTAAAAAGCCAATCTGGTTGCGGGGAGCTGGGGCGGCGGCTTCAAGTCTTTGATGCTGTGACATGGAACAGAAGCTGTTGCTGAAAGACCAAGATCTGATGCTACCGGGATGAGTGTGAGTGGTGTGAGTGTGCTTGTGTATGTGCGCACGTGCACATGCACGAATCCCAGAGGGCAAGGTTGGGCCCCCAGGCAGGCTGGACTGGGCCCCCAGGCCTTAGATTCTGCACTAGAAGGATTAAGCACTGGCCTTCCTCCACCACTTAGCCCTCCAAATAACCTTCCTTATCACTATTTTGCAGCTCTATCGTGGTAAGGAGGGCTTCTGAGTCCTAGGTCTGTACCAAATACAGACCGCCTATGTTCAATTGAGCCCAGTTCTAGGTCTGTACCAAACATGTAATTCCGCCCTCCCGTCTTCATTTCTGATGACTTAATCCAGTGGCCAAATGTTCCACTGGGGCCTACTTTATAGGTTGCCAGAGAGCACTGTAGTTGCTGCTTGCCTGTGCATGGACTTTGTAATATATTCTTGTAGCAGCTGAATAGTGGAGATCACGAAACCAGCCTCAGTTGCCTGGAAGGTGAAAATGCTGGCATGAGTAGTATATAACCATGTGACCTTGGCAACGCAATGAGATTCCACCAGTCAAATATTGCTGCAGCAACACGGGATTCAAACATGCAGAAGCAGTTCCTGCATTACCACGCTAGTATCATATAAACTGGGCCTGGTAGTGCTGCCAGTCCAAAGGCATCGTGCAGCTGTTCCGACTTCCCCTCCACAGATTTTCTGTGGCAAGAAAAAGAAGCTGTGGGAAAACAAATGGAAGATGACAGCCTCTGCTCACCTCCACCTCCACCCCCTGAAAAATTATGTGAATGAGGCAGGGCGATTGCACAATAAAAGCTTCCCCTTGAAGCAGCCAGGGTAATTTGATACAGTGGGTTAAAATGATCTTAATCAAAGACGTAAATCATGGCCTTTTGGTGTCTTGTTGCAATCAGGGGTGTTGCTAGGCCTGGGCCTATGGAACCCCAGCCCTGTACCTATTTCACAGGGCTCCTCTGGATCTTTTCCACAGAGCCCTGAGTGCCCACTAATGCCAGTAGAAGGGTGTTTTCTCTACTTAATTGCCAGATTGCAGCTGAGGAGGGGTTAACTCTCCCCTCCCTACATGCTGCAACACTCCCCCCACAAAACCTTCCCCTGTGTGGCAGTTATGCTTAGAAAATGAACTTTTCCCTTTGGTTTGTCTGATAGAGCTGTGCGCAAACAGCCTCTCGATTTCCATCCTATTTGTGGGCAGAGAAATTGGGGAAGGAGTGGACAATTTCTCTGCCCACAAATCAGAGAGTTTCTTCAACAATTTCTTGCAGGTAGGGTTCACCATCGGCAAGGGTTGTAGCACAGCTTTCTTTTTTTTCTAAGGATTTTGCACGGCCATTGCAAGTGGCAACAGCACCAACTGTATTGGATCATTCCAGGGCAATAGGGGGGGGGGGAGAATGCAGCCACCACAAGAAATAATGGAGAAGAAATTTTGGAAAAAATTCTCAAAGTGGCCTTCTATTTCTAGGGGGTGGGGGTAAGAAAAGAAAAAAGTACTTTTCTGAGAAAAATGTCTTCTGAGAAATTTTGGCTCAACTTTAGTTGTCATTCTTTAGGGTTCAGCGCCTTCCCCAGGGTCTTCCAAATGTTTAATTTCTGAGGGGTGATTCTGCAAGTTACATGATCCTGTCTCTAATGCAGGTGCTGATAATACCACTCCTTCCCTGCAAGCCCTGTAGTGGGTGTGAGGTGGGCAGTGTCACGTGCAGCACCAGGGAAGAGGTGGAGCTAGCGCTCTGCCCAAATCTGTCCTCCGATTTCCTGCAACTTTTCATCCCCCCATGAAAGAAGGCCTCCATGAATAAGAATGGTCAAAACACATGTGGGAGAAATGTTCCGCACAGCACTAGTTTGGGATGATTTGGGGCAGGATGCAAATTAACTGAAGAATTTATTTTGGGATGATTTGGATGAGAAATTAATCGGATGGCTTTGCATCCTGTGAAATTTAAATAAATTCTCAAAACTATTTCTAAATTTGCATATATTGATGTAAACTGCCCAGGGAGCCTTGTGGCTAATGGGCGGTGTAGAAATACATTAAATAAATAAATTAGCATATGTGTTGGTTCCATCAATATGCAGATTTGTGTCCTATGGACTTGGGCCCCATCTTTTATGTGGCTAGCAACAGGCCTGTGGCTCATGCTGGCTCAGCTTGTCTTCAGTGTGGAAAGCTAAGCAGGGTCAGGCCTGGTTATTACTTGGATGGGAGAGACCCTCCTCTAGTTTCCTGTATTGAGCAGGGGGTTGGACTGGATGGCCTTGTAGGCCCCTTCCAACTCTATGATCCTATGATCATTACATGCAAGTCCTATGACCTCTGGTAGCAGTGTATAGAAAGCACTCTCTCTCTCTTTACAGAGTAGTTTGCCATTTGTTCTTTGATAGCTCTCTGGTCCTTAGAAGGTCATGGGCTCCCTTATTTCCCACCCTGTACATGTCAGACATTCCTCTTGATATTCCCTCTTCAAATAAACACCCCAAAGGTCCTGCAAATAGCACCTTTCTAGTCCAAAGTAAACAGTGCCAATGCAACCCTGTCCGACCACAGAATGGCTTGCCTCCCCTTTGACCCTTTGCAGCAGGCATGCTTCTTTGTGGGAACAAGAGCTGCTGCTCGGTTTGTTGTTGCCCACTTTCTGTCTCTGGCTGCAATCTTGTGAGCACTTACTTGGGAGTGATCCCCACTGAATACAGCGGGATTTACTTCTGAGTAAACGCACGTAGGCCTGTGTCGGCTCTGGGGCTCTCGCTCCCTCCCCCTTTCACAGTAGTAAACCTGGTGACTTCCAGAAACTCTGCAATAAGCAACCGCGAGCTGCGGGTTCATATTTCGGTTAAAGGCAAGCGGGCAAGAAAGAGACAGCGAGTTGCTGCCTTGGCAGGGCTCCTGCTGCACATGAGGCGGAAGCCGTTTAAGTTTCGGTTTCTTGCAAAGGGAGCGCTCTGTCAATGAAATCGTGGATAATTCCGGGAATTTGTTAATAGCAGCAGCGGGTCGGTAGAGGGCACTAAGCCGAAAAACAACGAAACCTCAGTAAAAGCAACAAACCGCCTAAGGAAAGGGAATTTCCTGGGAGGCGAGGCTTTAGGAAGGCTTTTGCTTGCTGAAAGAGTGTGTGTGGGAGAGAACAGTTTTGATAGTTTGATGTTGAAGTGAGCAGGGGATTGTTTCGAATCCCATGCCAGTCTGTATGACATGCCTGCCAAAAATTGCACAGTTATGCAAGGGAAAAGTTTTATCAGGAAGTCTGGTTCTATTAATTTAGGACCTGAGAGGAATCAAGGTGTTCTATTCCACTGCAGGTGTTTAATTAGCAGAGCAATGCTAAGAAGATTGCATTATGCCTAATTGCTGCTGTTATCAATGGTCACTAGACTTATCTTGTATACATTTGGGCTTAGCACGATATCTCTTGCATTGCATGGCCTGGTGGCCCCACTGTTTACATTTGTTTTCTCTTTACTTTTCTCTCTTTCTGCCTCATTTTTTTTTTTTTAGCATTTGTACATAGTTCCTTAAGTATATAACCTCTTAAAGCAGTTTACAAAATGATGAAAAATGATAACAGTATAACCACAATAATATCACACCAGAGGAGCATTTAAAAGCCATCATCAAACCCAAAAAACCTGAAAAGCATTGGGGATTTTTTTTTTTTTTTTTTTAATTAGTCTTCATTTGACTACTGAAGAGATAACAGAGATGGTGCCATGCAAGCTTTTGTGAGGAGTGTGTTCCAGAAGAAGGCAATCACGGGAAAGGCCTTGTAGAAGGTTGCACCACAGATGGTGCAGGATCGGCCTAGCCCAAAACACTCTGCTGCTTGAGGTGAAGGACCAAATCCCCCCCCCCCACTTACCAATTCCATGTACAGAAACCAACCAGACAGGCATCTGAATCTTACTTCAATACTGGTGACAGGAACAATGTCCTCCACCACACGTGAAGGCAGCAGGCTAGCTTAGGGGCTACAGGGCAGCTGTGGGCGTGGCACACACAGTTCTGTCCTCCTCCAACACCTCACTGCTGCTCGTCCATCGCTCCACCTGGCGCCTGGTTTCCGCCTGCTCAAACAAATGCTGCAATGCAGCAGCAGTGGAGCCAGTGTGCATATGTAAGGCAACACACACGCAGTGACTGCTGGAGTGTGTGGCCCGGGATGGCTGCCTCTCTGCCTGTCCCCTCAGTAAGGAGCCCCTCCCAGTGGTACTGTGTTGGGAGAAGGCAACTAGACAAAACAGCCTGCCCACCCAAGCCAGCAACAGGCAAGCACTGCTGCCGGGAGGGTGCCGGCTCAGGAGGATGGGAATGGCTGCGGTGGGGGCTCAGGATGACCAGCCAGGGGAGCAGTCACTGACCCCTGACCTCTGCTGCTGCCCATCACTAGTATATACTGCCTCAGTGGTAGGGCTGGCTCCTGTGTGCAGCAACTTGCAGAAGGGCCTTGGGTGAGGATCTTAATACCCGGGCTGCTGTTAATGTGGAAAGAGGTGGCCCTTGAGGTATCCTGGTCCTGAGCCATTTAAGGCTTTGGAAGTTAAAAAAAACAACACATTCATTTGGGCCCAGAAACAGAGCCAGTGAAGCCATTTCAAGACTGGGGGAATGTGTTCCATACACCCAGTCTCAGTAACCTAGCTGCTATAGTAACGGAGTATGCCTGCCATGCCCTTAGTCCTTGAAAGCTTATACCACAATAAAACTGTTAGTTAGTCTTTAAGGTGCCACAAGACTTCTTCAAGGTTTGATTGTTTGCTTGCTTTTGGTGTAATGGACTTAACATAGCTACCCCTCTGGAAAGTGTGGGTTGTTAACTCCCTTTATTTTTATAATGAAGAAAGCAGCTGTAATATTGGCAACCTAGATGTTGCAATCCTATACATTTCTATTCAGAGGTTAGTCACACTGAGTTCAGTGGGGCTTACTCCCAGGAAAGTGGGTATAGGACTGAACTCAATGGGACTTATTTCTGAGAAGACACGTATAGGAATGGACTCAATACAATCCTATGCATACTCAGAAGTATGCCCCATTGAGTTCAGTTGGACTTACTCCCAGGTAAGTGTATATAGGATTGTAGCCTAAATCAATTAAGGTGCAATCTTATGCATGTTTAGACAGAAAAAAGTCCTACAACTTAATCTATCAATTGAAATATGCATAGGGCTAAAAACAATATTTGTGTACCAAGAAGCATACTTCCATTTTTTTTAGATAATACGCATATGTCTCATAGCAGGCCTTCTCTTACTAGAGGCATTCTGTCCTATGTGAGAGATAAAGGTGGAGAGAACCCTCTTTGAAGATGTTGTCCTCAGATTTTATATGTAGTTCTATTAAAAATAATATGTTAATATATTTAAATAATATGTAAAAGATCTGCCCAATTAATTGGGTGCACCTTTTTAACAGACTGAAATATTGTTAATCTATATTGTTAATCACTTAAATGTTGCAGCCTGAATTGTAACTCAAAGATTGCTGTGAGTGCCCATCAATTTGGAGCAAGCGTCCATTCTTCTAGGCTTGCCTCCTCTTTTGGATTGTCAGCCCTTCCGTTTGTGCCAAATTTCTTGATTCCCCAGAAGAAAAATGGTAGGGGTCCAAATGTGGAAGCAATATCCTCTGATCCTAAAACCTTGCCTGTTTAGCCAGTGTGGTGTAGTGGTGAGAGTGTTGGACTGGGACTCGGGAGATCCGGGTTCTAGTCCCCGCTTGGCCATGAAACTCACTGGGTGACTTTGGGCCAGTCACTGACTCTCAGCCTAACCTACCTCACAGGGTTGTTGTGTGGATAAAATGGAGAGGAGGAGGAGGAGGATTATGTAAGCCGCTTTGGGTTCGTTGCAGGAAAAAAGGCAGGGTAGAAATAAAATAAATAAATAAATAAAATCTCTATATCTGAAGGGCAGCTGCAGGTAGTCAGAAAAAGAAATGCTCTGCATATGCTCAGAAGTACACTCTTCTTCACATATTCTGAGGGCTGTGCACTCTGGATAGCCAGAAGCCTTCAGTCTCTAAGGATGCAATCCTGTGCATGTTTAGACAGAAACAAGTCCTACAAGTTGTAGGACTTGTTTCTGTCTAAACATGCATAGGATTGCACCCTAACTCTCTCTCTAGCCCATTTATGCTCCAAAGCTCCTTCTAGCTTCTGCAGTGGCCTTGTGTCTAAACAGCCCTGCGGTTTTTGTGGTGAGTCAGCCCTGAGCACGGATCCGCAGGGGGGAATGCAGCTGGAAGTTCCAGATCGAGACAATGGGGAAATCCATGGCTTTGGGAAAAGTCCTTCTTGAAAAGCACTTGCCTTCCTTAATTTGCTCTTCGCTCACTTTGCTGAATGAGAATTGAGCCAACAAATGGCCTGTGAGATCACCTTTAAAATATGATCCAAACATTAATCATTCTAAGACAAAACAAGGTAAAAACAAAAAACCGCATAGGCATGCAAACATGTTCTGTTGGAAAGCTGACACATCCGGACAGTTTTCAGAATAAGTGAGGTTGAAACGGTGCGCCACCTAGAGGAGGCTATGGGACATTATACTTTGCCTAAATTATTAGCTGTAAAGCTCATTCTCATGGATTCATTCAGAAGCCAGTGTGGCCCTTTCTCTATTTTGAAAATTACGCCTTATTCCATTTTCGGAAGCATAAGCTCATGAGAGAAAGCATCACATCTGATTAGTCTGCATTATTATTACTATTAGATATGGTCAGTGACCCCTCGCCGGATCGTCACCTTGAAGTGGTGAGTGGGCTTGCGTGTTCCGATGAATCCTGTGAGCAATGCCGTCGGGAGCTATGTACTCCCAGTAGGGTCACCCATGGCGGTAAGGTCCGGGGAGAGGAACCAGACAAAGAACGATCCAAAACATAAAGTCCTCAACGGCAGAACAGGCGGAAGATAATTAAACCTAAATTACAACGGCTGTGAAGGCGGATGAAGGCTGCAGCAGAGAATGGTTTTCCAATCGTCAGGGTAACCGTGCCATTGGATCTCTGCCGTACTCTGTCAAGTTTGTGTGGTGATTCGTTGTGCACCGATCTCCCCACATAAAACAGTTTCACGCACAGGCGTCTTCCAACCCAACCCATCCAACCCAACCCATCCAACCCAACCCAACCCAACCCAAACAAACAAACAAACAAAAAAGACCCATGGCGACTGGCGAATGGCAACGGGGGCAGGACTGTGAATCTGGAAGCCCCTAGTCATGGACCAGCACATGGGCGGTGGATGCAGACTCAGTCGCCCTGTTCAAGGAACGAGGTAGTCGAGCAGCTCGGCAGCTGTATCCATGACTGAGCAGCCCTATTTAGGATCCACTCTGCTCACCCCGTATGGGGAGGGGGCTAGAAAAGGTGCCCTAAACATAGTCTACCTCTTTCTCCCCTGACTGGATTACCGCGTCCAGTGGGGTCACCAATTTAGCGGTCGAAAAGACATTTGAATTTTGGAACATGGAATATACGGACATTGCTGGATAACATAGATAGTGAACGCCCTGAGCGTAGGACTGCTATTATTGCAAGGGAGCTGAGACGGTTTAAAATTGACATAGCAGCACTTCAAGAAACTCGAAAGGCAGGAGAGGGACAGCTGAAAGAAGAAAAAGGAGGTTATACCTTCTTCTGGAAAGGACTACCTGAGCAAGACCGACGAATACATGGTGTAGGCTTTGCCATCAAAAATGAACTAGTGAACTCTTTGTCAGAAGTTCCTACTGGCATTAACGAACGCCTGATAACTCTTCGATTAAAGCTCGCCAATAACCAACAGGTAACTATTTTGAGCGCTTATGCACCAACATTAGATGCTGATGATGACATCAAGGAAAGTTTTTACAGCCAGTTGGACACTCTCCTGTCAGAGATACCTAAGGAGGATAAAATTATCCTCCTGGGCGATTTTAACGCAAGAGTCGGGCGTGACTTTGATTTATGGCCAGAAACTATTGGAAAAGACGGAGTTGGTAATAGCAACCCGAACGGACTCTTACTTTTGTCTATATGTGCAGAGCATAATCTCACTATCACAAACACGCTCTTTCGACAAAAGAATAAGTTTAAAACATCATGGCAGCACCCACGGTCAAAGCACTGGCATCTTCTGGATTATGTAATTGTCCGTGTTAGAGATCGCCGCGATGTACTTCTTACTAGGGCCATGGTGAGTGCCGACGACTGCTGGACAGACCACCGACTAATCCGGTCCACAATGGTTATCAACATTGCTCCCCAACGTAGGCTTCAAAGAAGGAAACCAAGGCGTAAAATGAACATCCAAGTCCTTCAAGATCCTATTAAGCAAACTCGTCTTCAATCACTTCTTAAGGAACATCTACCTACGGAACCTCCTGACAACATTGAGGACCATTGGTCTAAGCTGAAAACCTTCCTTACTGCAGCTTGTGAACAAACTATTGGATATGAAACTAAGAAACATCAGGATTGGTTTGATGAAAATGACAATGAGATTAAATATATAATTGACCAAAAAAGGAAAGCCTTCCAAATATGGCAAAATGATATTAACTGCGCTGCCAAGAAAAAAACCTACGCTAGCGCAAAGGCTGAGGTCCAAAGAAGAACAAGAGAACTTAAGAACGCTTGGTGGAAAAAGAAAGCTGAAGAAATTCAACAACTTGCAGAATCTCATGATGCACGGGGCTTTTTTAAGGCCACAAGGGCCATTTATGGACCAAAAACCTATGGTACAAACCCTTTACAATCAAAAGATGGCACCAAACTCTTAAAAGACAAAGAGTCTATTGCACTGCGTTGGAAAGAGCACTATTATGACCTTTTAAATCGTAAATCTAAGGTGGATAATGAGATTTTTTCGCAAATCCCGCAAAAACAAATTAAAGAGGAACTTGCAATACTCCCCACTTTGGATGAAGTAAAAAAAGCCATTAATCAAATGAAGAACAACAAAGCTAGTGGACCAGATGGGATTCCTGCTGAAATCTTTAAAGAAGGGGGGCCCGAACTTGTACAACATCTTCATAAACTCATCGAAAAAATCTGGATAAGAGAAGAGATCCCAGAAGACTTCAGGGATGCCATAATTATCACCCTCTTTAAGAAGGGTGATAGAACAGACTGTGGAAACTATCGGGGCATTTCTCTCTTAGCAACCGCAGGTAAAATATTTGCTAGGATTCTCGCAAACCGTCTTCTATCTATTTCAGAAGAGATCCTCCCTGAAACTCAATATGGTTTCCGCCCCTCTAGAGGGACAGTAGACATGATTTTTACTGCACGTCAGCTCCAAGAAAAATGCCGGGAGCAAAATCAACCCCTTTATATGGCATTTATTGATTTGGCTAAGGCCTTTGATACTGTAGACC
This sequence comes from Shinisaurus crocodilurus, assembly GCA_021292165.1. NCBI lineage: Eukaryota > Metazoa > Chordata > Lepidosauria > Squamata > Shinisauridae > Shinisaurus > Shinisaurus crocodilurus. The sequence continues at coordinate 98,083,823 of CM037881.1, read as the reverse complement.
GTACAGCTCTCTGGACTATCCTTATGAAAATTGGATGCCCCAATAAATTTGTGAATATCTTGCGACTTCTCCATGACAACATGACGGCAACGGTTTTGGACAACAACGGCTCTCATGGTGCTCCATTTAAAGTGGGATCAGGTGTTAAACAGGGATGTGTTATCGCCCCAACATTATTTGCCATTTTCATCGCCATGGTTTTACATCTTGTCAAGGGGAAACTTCCCACCGGTGTGGGAATTATATATCGAACAGATGGAAAGCTTTTTAATCTCAGCAGGCTGAAAGCAAAAAGTAAGGTAATTACAACCTCCGTTGTGGAACTTCAGTATGCTGATGATAATGTGGTCTCCGCACATTCAGAGGATGATCTCCAAACTATCCTAAATGCTTTTGCAGAAGCATACGAAAAACTTGGTCTCTCACTTAACATCAAAAAAACCAAAGTGCTTCATCAGCAAGTGCAAGCCAATCCTTTGGTGATGCCATCTATCCAGCTTGGCGGGACAATACTGGAAAATGTCGATCATTTTCTCTATCTTGGCAGCTATCTTTCTGTTACAGCTAACATCGACAGTGAAATCCAGCATCGTCTGAGCTCCGCAAGTGCCGCATTTTCTCGAATGAAACATAGAGTGTTCGAGGATCGGGATATTTGTAAGAAGACCAAAACACTGGTTTATGAAGCCATTGTATTACCAACTTTATTGTATGCCTGCGAAACATGGACTATCTATAAACGTCACTTCCACCTCCTTGAAAGGTTTCATCAACGTTGCCTCCGGAAAATCCTGCAAATTACTTGGGAAGATAGGCGAACAAATGTCAGTGTACTGGAAGAAGCAAAGACTACTAGCATTGAAAAAATGATCCTTCAACGCCAACTTCAGTGGACCGGTCATGTTGTTCGAATGCCTGACTGCCGTCTCCCAAAGCAGTTACTTTACTCCCAACTCAAGGATGGAAAGCGGAATATCGGTGGTCAATATAAGAGGTTTAAAGATGTTCATAAGGCTAATCTAAAAAAATGCAATATAAACATCGAAAACTGGGAAGCTCTGGCCCATGAACGATCTAAATGGAGGTTGGCCTTTCACAAAGGTTCCATGGACTTTGAAGAAGCCCGAGTGCAAGGTGAAAGGGAGAAACGTGCTAAGCGAAAAGCACGTCAAATGAATCCTTTACAGGACCATCTTCTATCTGGTAACCTGTGTCCTCACTGTGGGAAGCTGTGTGGATCTAGAATTGGCCTCCACAGTCACTTACGGACCCATCGCTAGAGTCTACACAATCTTCTTTAGAATTTCCTCCTTTTATCCCGGAAGACAATCTTACTCGGTCACGAGTGATCGCCTGATGATGATGATGGTCAGTGATCATGGACCTGGGTGGGAGGTGTGGTGTTAGTTTCAGTCTCAATCTAGCTCAGTCTTTTAAGGAGGAGATGATCTCTTGGGAAAGCCCCAGAGGTTACAAAGCAACATGGAAGGGGAAACAGCTGTCAGTATGTGAAGTAGTAACTACAGTGTGTCTGTCCTGACAGTGCATTTTCTAAAACTGAAACATATCTTTTTAAGGCAGGGTTTCCAGAACTATTTGAGTGTGCACCCTGATTGTGGAATATGTATGGCGAAGGCTATTTGCTTACATAACAACAGTTGGCCATTTTCTTTCTTACTACGTTTACATTCTTCGTGGGTGCAAAAATAATAATATGGCTGTTGCCCAATTAAATAAAGTTGAGTAAATCATGTGAATTTTAATTAGTTAATCGAATAAGACTAAATTTGCATGTAGCTAAAATAATAACACTGAAGATAGAAGCGTTTTTTCTTTGTTTGTTTTTTATATGATTCATGGAGGTGTTGCTGCAGGCCCCATCTTAGAAGAGGAAGCTGCACTTACTATATTTATCTCTGACATTTTCTTCAAGGGAGATTTCTGTTATGTAACTCTCCCCTGCATTTTATCCTCACAACAACCCTGTGAGGTAGGTTAGGTAGTGATTGACCCAAAGTCACCCAGTGAGTTTTGTGGCTGGGTGGGGATTTGAACTTGGCCCTTGTCCAACACTAACTACTACACCACACTGGCATTTCCGTTTTTTCATACAGGAAGGAAGGAGATGGCTACCAGCAGTTTTTGTAAGTACTTGTATAAAGAATGTTGTTGTTATTTTGAAAGAGCTGCTACTTGAATAAAAAGGGAGTTTTCTCAATCAAAATATATTAATTGAGTGAGGCTTCAATCCTATACCCCAGCCTTCAACCTGGCGCCCTCCAGATGTTGTGGACTTCAAATCCCATCAGCTCCAGCCAGAATGGGCAATGGTCAAGAATGCTGGGGGCTGTAATCTAGAACTTCTGGGAAGGCTACTGTACCAACTTAATACCTGGGCATTAGCCCAATTGAACTGAATGGGGCTTACTTTTGAGTAGACATATATAGGATTGCACTTTAAAAGTTTTCAGCCCTAGGAAAAATAATTAAGCCCCATAATTATGACGTTTCAGTTATCAAGTAATGAATGTGTACACGGGGCAGGCTCCATCCATTATAGATCATTTAAGACAGAAAGAGGATTTCAGATCACTTCAAGCACAATACTTTTCATTGGAGGCCATTCCCCCATTCAGCTGCAGATCATGAGATGCTAGGTATCCATGATGTACATGCATGTGTGATTAGGCCTTTAGTTAACCCCAAACTAATTCAATCCCAACACTCTTACCCTCTTGTAGCTGATGCTCTGAGAAGGAGTACTGATTCCTATATACGAGGAGCCTGGGTTTGTAGTGATGTGTGAAGTTGAAGACCTGGTTTGCACATCACACTAAGCCATGGTGGGTTGATATTGTGGATGGTTGCAGGGTGGCTTAGCGTGACGTCTGAACCTGGAGAAGTTTTTCCATCATGGGTTGTTTTTGTTTTTTGCAAACAAGCCACCCTGAGAACCCATGGCTAGGGTTGTTTAGGGTGGCTTGTTCTCAAGGTGGATTGTTGTGATGTCCAAACCCAGCAGGGTGATTTTATCATGGGTTGTCTGGAACGGCTAGACTAAAGAGCCGCCCAGCAAGAGCAGCGAAAACCCCTGCTGCTCCTTCCCATGTTGCTAGTGCCGCCACCATTCTCCCTCATCCCATGTCAGTGCCTTCTGCCTCAGGATGGATGAAACTCCCCCCCCCCATATAAATCTTGAAGAAAGGACACTGGAGAATGTCCTGAATGCATTTGCAATCCCCCCCCCCCAGTCCTGCGCAAGTGTGCAGGAGTGAATGTCCACTGCTAGGAATTTTGCACAATTTCCCCTCCATTTTACTGTTCCACCATGAAATTTGCATATTTTTAGTAACCTCCTCACTTGCCAGCCTTGAAATTTGCATATCTTTACCCACTAAGTCCCTGTTCTGCCTTGAAATTTGTGTATATGTATAGGTGGTGATCCTGCTCACTGTTCTGTAACCCTCATGTACATCTGACAGCTAACAATGGCGATTGATGGAGGGAAGTGACAAGCACAAAGGGTGGGTGGGGACCAAAAGAGGCTGGTTGCTGCAGGAGAGAAGGAGCTTTAGGGCAGGTGTTATTACTTCAGTAGAACATGAAGCAGCCTTTTTAAAAAGAGTTGGCTCACAAGGGAAGCCTGGAACTGGAGGATAAAATTGACAAGGAAATTGACAAGAGGGGGATATTGGTATTCTTGGTTAAGTAGGAGACAGGCGATCTTGCACATTTTCAAAAGATCCTGAAGAAAAAAATGCAAGCAGGTTCATAAAGTCTCAGGATTTCCTTTCTGTGATATGATGCAGGAGGGGGCAGGGGGGAGTTTCATACAGGAAGCTGGAAGTAGAGGATGAAATTGACAAGAGGGGGATATGGCTATGCTGGACTCAATAGCGAACAGGCAGTCCTGCACAATTGCACAAATCCCCAAAAATATATATTTTTTTAAGTTTGTGAATTTGTTTCCATATTCATAAGGGCTCAGACACTTAAACCCCTTTGGTGATCTGATGTGGGGGAGAGAGAGTTTCCCTCATGAGCTGGCAACCACAGCAGACCAATTGCAGAACAGGTGCTGACGTAGGGAATGAGGAAACAAGGATTTCTGCTGCAAAGGCCGCTGGGATACATGCTGGCAGCAGCCTGGAGGACTGAGAGGGCCTTTTAAAGTGTGTAGGTTTTAATGTTTTACTGTTTTTAATGTTCTTGTTTTTATTGTTGCAGGGTTTTATTGTTTTAAATTTTTGTATACTACCTTGATGGCTTTTTAGCAGATAAGGCAGTACGATGATGATGACGACGACGACGACGACGACGACGACGACAACAACAACAACAACAGCAACAATGTAGACTTTCTCATAAAGCCATTTTGAGATGTACAAATCTTTGATTAATGTGTTTAATCCCAAAACCCAAACATCAAGGGTAGTATCCAGCTGTGCCTCAGCACTAGCGCTAATGATGTTGCACTAGCATAAACCAACGCCTGCACTACATAACTAGTGCTTGCTAGGGCAATGGGAAAAAGCAGCGATTTGCCACTGAAATTCAGCAATAAATTGCAGCTTTTCCCTGTTGCTTAGCAACTACTAGTTATGTTGCGCAAGTGTTGGTTTATGCTAGTTCAACATCATTAGCACTAGTGTTGGGTCACAGCTGGATATTACCCCAATTCTCCACTCCCTTTCAAAAAAATGTCTTCTGCAAAAGATGATTATAACAGACACCATTGTTAATTAAGGCTGTGTAATCATATTATTATATATTATATATATTATATATATTATATAATTTACGTGGCGGAGCTACTGACCCAGTTTTCATGTAATGGTGGCAAATTGTGGTTTAATTAACACTGGTGCTTTGAATATGCAACCTCCAATTGGCCTGATGGTAGGTTGCTTTGTGATGTGCAAACCTGGACTATGGGCTGTTCGTGGGTTAAACAACTCAAAGTTAACCTATGGTTAGTTGTTAGGAGCAACCTATGACTGGGCTGGTTGGATGTTGAATACCGTGTGGCATACTACCAGGCAAATCATGGGTTAATTAATTAACCCAAGATTTGCCACTGTTATTTCTGAAAGGGCCCAAAGTGGAAGAGCTTCACTAGAAAAGCTGGACAGTCTGCCCGAAGCACAGAGGAAGGACAAGACTGGCAACTAAATCAGCATTTGAACTGCTGACATGTACATCAGTTCTTCAGATAGTGAAGGGAAGAGAAAGCCAGGCTTACAACACAGGAAAAAGATATCTGCTGCTCCAGTAGTACTAGTAGTAGTTGTTGTCAGATTTGGCTTTCTAAACAACCTGTAAATAGCAGCTGGGATTTCTTAACACAAAAAGAATTACCTGACAGACATGAATGCAACCAAGCCTCATTTAACTACACTGGGTTTGTCTATATATACACAGATGCTGCTGCTGCTGCTGCTGCTTTCTTCTTCCATTTATTTTTATACTACTACTACTACTACTACTACCACTACTATTACCACCACTACTACTACTACTACTACTAAAATAAACGTATGATTCATCCCTCCACCTAATAGGCACTCATGGCGATATATAAATCTCATAATGCAATAAAATTCATACATCATAAAACCACAGAAGCAAAAAATAAATTCAACACAGTAAAATTAATTCAAACAATAGAGAATGACATTAAAATTAGAAAGCACCATTAAAGGCTCAATGGAACAGAAACATCCTCGTTGCCCATCTGCAGCATAATAAAGAGGGGTGGCAGTATAACTTCCCTGTGAAGAGAGTTTCACAATCATTGTGCTGCTACAGAAAAAGCCCTGTCTTGGGTTCCCACCAGCCTAGCCTCTGTAGGGGGTGGGATGTATAGCAGGATCTCCAGTAATGATTGCAGGTTATGGGCAGGTTCATATGGGAACCTGATGTGTCACAAGGATTATGCATTCTTTTTGTTCCCTCTGTGAAAGAAAAGGAAAGGAAAAGAGAAAAGGTCCAGAACCACTAATCTGTTATGGGGAAGATACCTTCTAGACCAGGGCTCTCCAACCTTGGGTTCCCAGATGTTGCTGGACTATAGCTCCCAGTCGCTTGCCATTAGCCATGCTGGCTGAGTATGCTGGGAGCTGTAGGCCAGCAACATCTGAGGACCCAAGGTTGGAGAGCCCTGTTCTAGACATTGAAGGCAAAGGACTGCTATTTTCTTGAGATCCACCCTGTTATCCAAGTAGTGATCTTGGGGCAGGAAGCATGTTTGACACCCTCTGGATGATCAGACTCTCTGAATGAAATTGGTGCCAATTAAGCAGTAAGGACTGTGGCATTATGGAGCATATGTGCTTAGGCACATCTGAAGCACTACAGACAAAAGGATGGACGTTCTCTATTTCTCACAACGAGGAGGGGGGGGGATTCTGATGAGTGAAAATGTAGGCAATTTTTTCACCACATCTTTGGTAGAGACTCTGGAGAGATCCAATCCACAGGCTGCCAGTTTGCTACCCAAATTAAGGCATCAGCATATGTACACGAGAGAGAGTTGGGTGTGAATGGAGTGTGACAGAGGGAGCAAATAGGGAATAGACACAGAGAAGGTGTGGCAAACAAAAAATACATCTATGATGGTGATTATTACTTTGGTCTCACTAGTGGCAATTCTCTTTTTAATACTGGATTGCCATCTACTGGTTTCAAGATGCAGTTGGCATCCTTGAATGAGTGCCCTCTACTGTTGTTTAATGTTGTCACACTTTTGCAATTGTGCTAAGTTAATAGAGGACTAGGTCCAGGGCTTGCCCAGCCTTCTCCAAGCTGGTGTCCTCCAGATGTGTTGGGCTACAACTGCTATCATCCCCAGCCTGGCTGGGGATGATAGCAGTTGTAGCCCAACACATCTGGAGGACACCAGCTTGGAGAAGGCTGGGCTAGACTCGTGCATGGCTTGGTAGGTGCTTGCTTAATGAGCATTTGTGGTTGGCTGATGTTCCTAGAACTTGGAATGCATGCCACAGCCTCCTGCCTGCATGGGGGAGAAAACCAGTGTAGCAAAGAGATCTGGAACTGCAGTTCCTTGATCTAGCCAAATCAAGCCTTGATCTAGCTGGCTAGCAAGAAGCAACTTTGCCAAATTGTAAAGGTATAATGTGCTTTTGGGGGAACTGATGCCACTTCATAGCACCGGGGTAGCCAGCCTGCTGGCCTGCTCTTTTCCTGGTTCAAATTGTACATATGTAAATATACAATTGTTACAAGAAAAACACCACAAGCTTTCAGTACTTTCTTCACAAGGAAACTGTAAAAGAAACTCTCCACTGCTTAGGAAGGTGGGGTGCTTTTAAGAGCAAAAAGCTGCATGCAATGTTTGAGGTAGTTTGTGCCTGCACAAAGGTTGTATGTGTGTTCGGATTTCAGGTAGGAAGCCCTGGTGCTGCTCAGCAGGCAGATCTGGAGCTTCAGTTACTTAGTAGGATGCTGTAATACCCGGTGTGTGTGTGTGTTTGTGTGAAATCTCTTTCAGCCCAAGGATCATCCAGTTCAATTTTGGATAAGCTCTTGGGGGCCACATGGTGGCAGGGCAAAAATACCAACTCCCCCCTCCCCAGCATATTTTAGCTTAAAGCTCTTCCTGCTAGTAACTAAGCCTTAGGAGAAGCATTTCAGACTTTTAGAATGGGGAAAAAACTGCAAAAGGCAAGGATCAGTGGTCAGGGAACAGGGGGGGTGGCCATCCTGGGAACCATATTTGGAATAGGGTGTATGGACATCTTGGGAACCATTTTGGGAATGGGGTGCATGGCCATCTTGGGAACCATTCATCTTGGGAACAGGGCGTGTGACCATCTTGGGAACCATTCATCTTGGGAAGAAGGGGTGTGGACATCTTGGGAACCATCTTAGGAACGGGGTGTGGCAAATACAATTTTGAAATATATGTGTTAGGGGTAATGTAAATTGAATAGTTACTGTGCATAACAACTGGCCATTGTACATATTCATTGTACCTTAATGAGAATGTGCACATAATATGTCCAGGAAGAGGCAATTGTGCACATTTTCCAGTCAATATGCATACTTTCCAATAGGCCTTGGGGAATGTGCCTATCTCAACAGGATTGTGTATATTCTCTGGGCATTGTACATTATCTCCAACAAGCCTTGGGGAATGTGCATATCTTGATAGGATTTTGTACATTCTCCAGGCATCATAATTTTGAGCAGGCCTGAGGTAAAGTGCATATCTCAACAGAATTTTGTAAAAGGTGCCAAGAAGGGCAACCAAAATGATCAAGGGGCTGAAGCAACTCCCATTTGAGGAAAGGTTACAACATCTGGAACTATTTAACTTAGAACAAAGGTGAGGGGAGACATGATAGAGGTGTACAAAATTATGCATAGTGTGAAGAAAATGGATAAGGAGACATTTTTCCCTCTCTCTTATACTAGAACCTGGGTCATCCCACGAGCCTGATTGTTGGGAGATTCAGGACAGATAAAAGGAAGTACTTCTTCACACAGTGCATAAACTGTGGAATTCACTACCACAAGATGTAGTGATGGCCACCAATTTGGATGGCTTTGAAATGGGATTGGACAAATTCATAGAGGATGAGGCTTATCAATGGCTACAAGGCCTGATAGCTATATATATTGCCTCTAGTATTAGAGGTAGTATGCCTGTGTATGACAGTTGCTGGGGAACCCAAAGAGGGAGGTGCTATTGCATTCATGTCCTACTTGTTGGCTTCTAGTTTAATGCCCATTCTGGCAGTTTGGAGGGATACTTTTGGAGCTCTTTGCAATCCATTGTTTTTTAACCACATGTGGTGTGCGATCCAATGCCCTCTGCCCTCAATGCACATAAGCCTCCAAGCACGGAGACTTATGTGCATCCAATGCAAGGTGCAAGGCACAGTGGTGGCCATCGCCATGCCTTGTGCCCTGCATTTCATCTAGATGGCTGTTTTCGGCCATCTAGATGAAGTGCCGCCGAGGGGGAGGGAAGGAGGCCAGGGCGCCATTTAGATATGGCATAAGCCCTCGGCCCCAGCCTCTTCCCCTCCCTGCCCCCTGGCACGCCCCTTTCCCCTCCGCTCTGAGGCCGATTTCCAAGATCGTGGAGGCAGCCGGTGCCGTTCTTTCTGCACCGGCTGTGAGGGGGGCAGGGTGAGGGCTCAGCATTTGGAGTCCCAGCTCTGATATCACAGGACCTCAGAGCTGGGGGTGCTGAATAATCCTATGGCCCCCCAGACAATATTGGGAGCCCATAAGATTGCACCCAAAATAATTTGGTGTCATAAGCAAACTTGGCCACCTCACTGCTAACTCCTAATCCCAGATCATTTATGAACAAGTTGAAAAGGATTGGTCCCAATAGAAATCCTATTGGGACCCTACTGTTTACACCCCCACTGTGAGAATTGACCATTTATTCCTACTCTCTTCTTTCTGTTCTTTTCACTAGTTATAAGAGAATTTCTTCTCTTATTCCATGACTGCTCAGTTTGCTCATGAGTGTTTGATGAGGAACTTTGTCAAAAGATGTTTGGAAGTCCATATAAACCAAGTCTACTGTATCAGCCCTGTCCATATGTTTATTGATACTCTCAAAGAACTCTAAAAGGTCAGTGACATATCTTTGCGGAAGCCATGATGTTGATTCTTTTTCAGCAGGACTTGTCCTATATGCTTACTAATTTTATCTTTAATAATGCTTTCCACCAATTTACCTAGAACAGGCGTTAAGCTAACCAGCCTGTAATTTCCCAGATCCCCCCCTGGATCATGGCACAACATGGCTGGCTCATCATCCGTTATTTAACCTACAATGAGCTGTGGTACGTGCTGTGGGCCATTTTGATTGCATAACCCACAACTGGGCTGATTGGGGGGGGGTTATGCCATGTTGTCCAAACCTGATCATTGTGGGTTATTCAAGGGTTAAACAACCCTCGCTTAACCCATGTTTTGCAGTGGGGGTTAAGGAAGGGTTGTTTCACCCTCGAATGACCCGTCATGACTGCGTTCAGACAACATGGCACAACCCCCAATTGGCTTAGCTGAGGCTTGAACAATCAAAATGGCAGCCCGACATGCCCATTAAATAACCCACGAGGAGCCAGCCATGTTGTGTGAACTGGTCCACAGAGTAGTTTATAAACTGAACTCTTAAAATGCCTTGAAGTTTTTACATGTTGTCTGTATGCCTCTAAAGACACAGCAGATGTAAATGAGTTATTCCAAATCAATTTCTGTGCCAAAAAAAAGAGTGTAGCAAAATCACATCCACTGCCCCCTTGCTGCAATTCCCTTGAGCAGCACATTTGTCATGCTCATTACCAAACCTTGGGAAGCCTGTCCCAGTTTCCACACATTTTCCACACATTCCCATTCCACACATGGCTATGGATGGAGGATGGCAGAGGTACTACTTACCATACAGTGGATGGCTGGAAAACCAGCACCAGATCCAGATCTGGAACTGTTGTCTTAAAGGTATAGGTAGTGATCTGCTGCAGGAAATAATGATGACAATAATATTTATCCTTAGTTAAAGCATTTGACTTCTTTGTACTTCAACTTAGCTGTTTTTGTGGATTTGTGAATGCACGTATGGGTGCAATATTTTAGCATAGTAAAAAATATTGTCATGGAGTCAAGTTCTCTTTCATTTTCATCTCTCCAACCTTTATTTCACATAGAATATGTTGTATTATTGTCAAGTTGTTTTGTCACCTTGTGCTTACATTTGTATAGTCTGGGCTGTTTATATTTTTACATCCAAACCATCCTATTTTTTTAGACCCATGACTATTCCTCCTCCCAGCTGCATGGCAGGAGGGGAGGGGAGAGTGTTTGCGCCCAGGACTTTAAGTGGGCTCCTTCTGCTTGTGCAGGTAGCGGAAAACTATAGTTTATCGTTACATGTGAATGCAGCCTGTGTGTATTCAGTCCAATCCGGCTCTAGTCATACTTTTAAGAAGGGATTTATTTATTATATTTATACCCTGCCTTTTTTCCTGCAAGGAACCCAAGGCGGCTTACATAATTCTCCTCCTCCTCTCCATTTTATCCTCACAACAACCTTGTGAGGTAGGTTAGGCTGAGAGTCAGTGACTGGCCCAAAATCACCCAGTGAATTTCATGGCTGAGCGGGGACTAGAACCTGGATCTCCCGAGTCCCAGTCCAACACTCTCACCACTACGCCACACTGGCTCACGTGACTAGTTGCACCAAAATGTGGAAGGCATTTCAGTGTGGATATTTCACATCCACACTTTGATATGCATGTGCATCATATTCATAGTCATGGTTTCTGATCCAGGAAGCACTATGTATGTAGAAGCCTGCGTAGGCATTGGGATCTTCCTAGCTGAATCAAGGCATCTGTCTCTTAGCATTGGGCCTCCAGTCAGTTTGTACTGCTTCAGCAGGTTTGGCTTTCAGCCCCTTTAGTAGGTTCAATAGGGCAGGATGTAATAAAATGAATAAATTATCTTTTCACACTGTGTGAAAGTGTGTGTGATTTTCCTACAGATACAAAATAACTAGAAATCAAAATAAATGATTTACGGTTTATGGCAGGGCATCTCCCCACCTCCGCAAACAAGCTATATTCCAGTCTATCATTGGAATAGACAGGAAATGTCATTAAAAGGTCAATCATCTTCATAGTTATTACTCATGCCCTACCAAATGTTATTCATAGCTAATTACGCTGGCTCAGCTTGTCTGAGCGTGGAAAGCTAAGCAGGGTCAGGCCTGGTTATTACTTGGATGGGAGACCCCTCCTCTAGTTTCCTGCATTGAGCAGGGGGTTGGACTCGATAGCCTTGTAGGCTCCTTCCAACTCTATGATCTATGAAATCTATGTTGCTTGCTATAGTATTATGTAAAAAAGCAGATACTGATCTAAATTTGTGCAAAAGTACAAACTGTTAGTGTGTTGGCATCTACATACTGGAAAATTACTTTCAAGTAAACTTTAGGTAACTCAGCATTATCTAATAGATAAGCAGAGCCAAGTGAAAGAAAAAAAGTGGTTTCCTCCTCCCACCCCTTCATATAGGAAGGATTTATTGTGTGAGTGAGGCACACTGCTAATTTAGTATCTCCTGAAGAGTATTATTTATGTAACGATGTATCAAACCTTTTTATCCTACATATTTTATATCAGCTGAAGGTGGCTTATGTTAAAAAGTTACTTAAATCTACTAAAAATAATTCAGTTTTAACCAATAAACATGCCATCAGACATTACGTTCAAATGAACACCTAATTAAATAAGGATGTTTTAATTGTTGTGAACCACCCAGAGAGCTTCGGCTGTTGGGTGGTATAGAAATGTGATGAATGAATAAATAAATAAATGTTTTATTATGTTTCTTAAAATTCAATTGTGATGGGTTCAGGTATTGGAGGACAGAGCTGTGTGTGCATGCCCTGTGCACTCGGGTACAGTGGAGGTTGTTTTCCCAAGGCTAGTGTTGAAGTAACATGCCAGCCTGGGTTGGCTTCTGTACATATAGAATGCAGGGGGCATGTTGTCCTTCGCCTCAGACAGCAGAATGTCTTGGGCTGGCCCTGGGTGAAGCCGCTAGAAAGGGATTCAAATGAGCATATCCTACTCTTCTTGTTGGGATAAAAGTCTGGAGTAGGGTGGCCACTTATGCATTGCCCCCCACCGCAAAAAAGGAATTGCTTTTCAATAACTGATTTAAATAGAAATACAATACATCTCACACCTCCATAGTTGAGAAGACTGACTAGGTTCTGTTCTCCAAGTGCTAACTGTTGATGGGCAACTTCAAGGACCCTGCCTGCACTTCCTCCTTATTGTTCCAGACTTGGACAGCCCATCAAATAGAGGACCCTTTCAAATAGAGGACTATCCTTGGCCAGCTCTCCAAAATAGAGGACTGTCCTCTATAAAGTAGGACACCTGGCTGCCATAGCAGCCTGGAGTAAATAAAATGAAGAGCTTTTCTACATGAGGCACTTTCCCGGGTTTCTTTAGAACAGGGGAAATGGGGCATTTTTTCTAAAAGCAAAATAAACGTTATTTTTCTACTTGTGTAATTGCGATATTCCACTATAGCACAGCACCACCTAGAGGTTATGTAGTGGAAAAGCTCTTTGTGTAGAGCTCAGATCTCAATTCTGCGTTGAAACTGAAAGTAGGTACAGTAATTAAGAGCCTCGTGTAGAAAAGCAGGAATATTTATATCAGTTTTATACAAGTTTAACTATCATTTCATTCCCCAAAGAATTTTGGAAATTGTAGTATGATTAGGAAGTTGAAAATTCTCAGAGATCTGTAGGCCTCTTCACAGAACTGCAATTCCCAGGATTCCTAGATCAGAAGGAATGGCTATAAAACCAATGCAAAAGCATAAAGTGTGGTGTAGTGGTTAGAGTGTTGGACTAGTACTAGGGAGACCTGAGTTCTCATCCCCACTCTGCCATGAAGCTCACTGGATGACTTTAGGCCAGTCACTGACTCTCAGCCTAACCTATCTTACAGGGTTGTTGTGAGGATAAAATGGAGAGGGAGGAGAATCGCGTACACCGCCTTGGGCTTTTATTGAGGGAAAAGTGGGATATAAATGTAACAAATAAATAAAGAAATAATAAAGAAATAATCTAGTTATGCCCAAAGTATTCCCCACTTGGCAAGAACTGCAGTCCCCAAATATCTTATTTATGGAGTACCAGAGGTTGATGAGACAGTATGTAGATTATGTGGATAATTTGCAAACTACAGCACATTCAGATGTAAAATGAGTCCAAAGATAGAAGTGCATGTTCTATATCTTTTAACTTTTAAATGTTCTATCAATTACTCCAAATATTTTGATAGGCCTTCATATAACTCTTACACCCTCCCCTCTCTATGTATCACTTAGGACCAAAACCAAATGTGACGTGGGACATCTGTGATTGGGCTCCTTAACTTCAAAGCAGTCACAAGGTGTGGGTCAGGAAGGACTCCAATTCTGACTGGAGCAGCAGCCTTGGGTGAAGGGGTGTTGAATCTTTCTCCCCACCCCCATGCTGTTTTCCCTGATGTAAATTGCCTCCTAAGTTCCTGTTAGCCTTTCCTGGGGTGTGGGGGACGTGGGTAAAGGCTGGAAGATACAAGTACACTTGTATATTTTTATCCTGCAAGACCACCCAAATAGAAGTTTCAGGGGGCAATTTAGATTGGGAAAACAATGCAGGGAAAGATGTTAAACACCTTCAAACAAAATGGGAACCTCCCATGGCTTCAAAATGTTGGGAGATCTGATCATGGATCTCCCATGTCATGGGCTGGATCCGGATTTAATCTGGATCAACTGCACTGGTGGAAGTGGACTTCCCCACCCCCTCTTTCCCATGGCAACCCCTCCAGCACCCTGAAAATGCTACACAGAGAGTCAGGAGACCCTGCTGAATGGGGTGAGCTGTGATGTATGTAGGGGGAGAGGGGATCCCCAAAAATCGGGCAGAAGGAACTTCTGCAAGCTGAGCCCTTCTCACAGTAGGCAGATCCTGGATCCAACCACATGTCTGTTTTTGCCACAAGTCTTATGAGAATAATGTGAGAAAGCTGTGCACAAGGTTTTGAGGGCCACTTCTGATTAACCCATTCCTTCTCACACTTTATTGGCTGGGTTCACACAACACTTTAATAAACACACAGAGTTTAATAAATTCCTTACTTAATAAATAAACATTTTAATAAAGAAACTTCTAAATAAATTCCTTACTTAATAACAAGATTGTTAATCCACAGCATATTATTATTGGTTAGGTGCCCTATAGATACAAGGGGGGAGGAGGAAAGGGTTTTCAAGCAGATTGGCTCAGCATAATAAACAAACACACAAACAAACCAGAACCTTTTGACTCACTGAGCACATCAGTAGTTTGATTACATCAGCAGTCAACATTATGCAGGCTCTGGCTGGGTTCACACAAAACTTTAAACCCACAGAGGTTCTGAAACCTCTGTGGGTTTAAAGTTGCCTGGGCCCCCGAGTAATTACTGGGCAGAGCAGGGTTCCCTGGCCATCTCTCCTGCCCTCTGCAGGCATCTCAGGTACACTGCAGGAGCACCGAGTCCCCCCCCAACTGTCATTTGCATTAATCCCCCCCCCCCCGCACAGGGGATTCCTTCTGGTTTTGCCACTTCCCAAGGCACTATCGGCTTGGGGGAAATGGCAAAACTGAGGGGATAGTTGAGGCTTCCCAGAACCACCCCAAAACCCCAGGATCCTGCATAGAAGGGAAGAATTGAGGGGGTGTCCCCCCCAAACACCCTCTTTTTGCAGGATCTTGGGGTTTTTTTTTTAGGGGAGGCCCTTGTGCCTCTGGGTTATCCACACTTGGGAAAGTGAGGGCAGCCCAGGGGGATGTGAGCCTCCCCCAAACCCTGAAGATTCTGGTGCAAAGGGTGCTTTCCACTCCCCCCCCCAACCTTTTTTTTTAAATGTGAAAATAAATAGGTAGCAGTGGGATACAAAGTTCCAATTTGGTATGGACACTGTGTCCATTCAGCCAAGTGTCCATGCCGAATTGGAACTTTGTTGCCCATTGCTAACTATTTATTTTACATTTTAAAAAAAAGTTGGGGGGTGGAAAGCACCCTTCGCTAGCCCCTTGGCAAAAACAGCCCCTTTGCCACTCTTGCCAAGGGGCTCTGTGCCTTTTTGGCTTCTCAGTGGGTTGCCTGTCATCTGGGGGTATACAGGCCTGTGGCTCTGCTTTTCTGAGTGTGGAAAGCTAAGCAGGGTCAGGCCTGGTTATTACTTGGATGGGAGACCCCTCCTCTAGTTTCCTGCATTGAGCAGGGCGTTGGACTCGATAGCCTTGTAGGCTCCGTCCAACTCTATAATCTATGAAATCCTTTAGGTTCAGACAACACGCTAAACCTACTAGGGTTTTCTTAACCCTACTGCAAATGGCTGTTGTTGGGAGCTGCCCCTTTCCAGCATGCAGCTCCTTTGCTAAAGGAACTGCACTGGCTACCTATTCGCTACCGGGTCAGGTTTAAGGTTCTGGTACTTGTGTACAAAGCCCGAAACAACTTGGGACCAGGTTACCTGAGAGAGCGCCTCCTCCCATAGCAAACTGCCTGGGCACTGAGGTCATCAGATGGCATGCTCCTCCTGGTGGTTCCTCATGGACCTTTGGCCCGATTGGAGTCTACCAGGAGAAGAGCCTTCAGTGTGGTGGCTTCATCCCCACTATGGAGGACCATGGATACGGTAGCTCCTATAAAGCTCAAACAAAAAGATGCAATGGATAAAGATCCCCATTGACACAGGAGTCACCAGCCTAGACATATTTATACATTGAACCACTGTTTAATGAATGTGTTATGGTTGTTTTGTATGTTGGTGAATGAAAACTTCAGTTCAGTTTTTAAAATTTATAAAAAATAATAAAAATTGCTGCCTCTGTCTCCCTCCTCCAAAGTTGCATACAGAAGCTGGGTGCTCCACTGACTTGTATGCACTGCAGTTTTTATTACTTTTTAAGTGTATCGGGGCAATCCTATGCACATTGTTTAGACAGAAATAAGACCTGCACCCTAAAATACCTGCAAATAGGATTGCACCCTAAAAGCGTTTTTAAAAAGGCTGGGGTGGAGTTTCGCACGAAATAAGACCTCAGTTAGAAAAAAGACTCTTTGATGACAACTTTTCCAGACATGGTTGTTGCCCGCTCACAGCTGCGCTAAAATACTAGAATCTTGATTGATCTCTATAGCCATATCTCACTGGGGGGGGGGGGGAGTCCCGGAAGTTAAGGCCCGTGTGTCAGGCTAACCATGAAGTATGTGGGAACCATGAACTCCCCTCGGATGAAGCCTGTCTCAGTCGACGCGGGGCGAGTTTATCTTTATTCAGGGGCAGGGCGACAGATGAGGTGACCTGAGCTCGTAGAGATAAACAAATAGAGATAAACACACAATTAGAAGTGACAGAGAGGAATATCCGTGTTAGTCTGTTGCAGCAAAAACAACAAAGACTGTGTAATAATTGAAAGTCGCCATTGATCATGGTTTTCTATGAGCGCAGAGTGGCGTCGCTGTATACCTTCCTATCTCTATGTTGAGCCATCTGTATGACCTCTTGCATGGGGAAGACGGAGTGAAAAGCTAGTTCCATTCTAGAAGGGAAGTGCCCGTATGGTGAGTGACTCTATACTTTTTCCTATCTCTATGCTGGGGGATTATCGTGACGACGACGACGACGACACTGGCGTGGCGCCCTTTTAGCGTGGGGGCTCGGCAGTGGCGCGAAAGCTTTGCCGGTGCCGCGGTCGGTCGTGAGGCATCCCTGTGATCGTGTTGTGGGTGAGGCTTGCCAGCGAGTGCGGAAATTGCCGTGTGTGTGAGTTGCCTCAAATTGTGAGCCTCGTAAAGCCCCTCTACCTCAGCCACGCCTCTCCTGCGGCCGCCTGGGCCTCTCAGTCCCCTCAAAGCCCAGGTAATTCCCTCCCCCCCCTTACACGACGCCTTCCCCGAGCAGCCCCACGAAATGCCCGCGCCCCTTCTCTCTCCCCCCCCCCCCCGGTGCAGTTCTCAGGAAGCTTCCCGTCCCTCAAACGAAGGAGACGGAGCCACCCACACCTCCTTCAGCAGCACGGTGCTGAGGGCCAAAACAGACATTCCTTGAGGTAGAATATAGTTGATTGAATTAGTACCAAAGAGAGCAAGATAACATACATTTAGAATTCAGCGTAAAAGTAAACGCAGATCCACACACCATATTAAAAGAGAACAAAATAAAATGCATTTTGAAGTGCCACATTAAATTATATCTAGGACAGCATTTAATATTTGAGCTTTACTAAACAAGGCTAAGAATTAAGATTAAAAGTATTGTAAAAGCAATAAAGTTTAAGAATTGGGTTGTATGCCCTCAAAGCTCAGAATCTCCACCACAGTTAACTGTGATGGGGGGGGGCCGGGGGGCTGGAAGCCTTTACTGCAAAGGATTAGTTCCTTGTAGTAGAAGGCTGATTTTTTCTTTCACACTCCAGTATTTAATTTTCTTTAATAAAGACTCTAAATAGTGTTCTCTAATATCAGAGTATGGCCAACATTCCAAAATATAGTGGGACAGATCCTCCAATATAGCTGCCCTCAAAATGCATAATTTGTTTTATGCCCAGGAATCTCACCAATTGAACTGTTGATTCCATCTATTCAGAATGGAGTCTGGGAAAAACTTTTTGGTATTCCAGTTTCATAGAGAATGACAAATATTTTTCATGCTGGTGTTGACATTTGGCATTTGCTAACCAGCATTGCATTACTTGAAGAGGAAAAGGCAGCTATGTCCATTTGAGCTCCCATATCTAGAACTCTTCATTAGAAGCTGTTTCTGGTTGCATTTCCAAGTGGATTCAGTGCCTGCACTGAGAATCCATACTGCAGTAGTAGGTGTGCAAACTTTTGAAGCCAGAAACAGCCCGAGGTTAGTGCCATGTGTTCCTCAAGGCTAATCTTAGGGAACCAGGCTTCACCCATTTGATTTATTCTGCGCCAATAGTCATCCTGCAATGTATTTGGCCATATATTGTCTCAGCACCCAACTCTGCTCTGATTAAATAAGCAGAAGTTGATCTTAGTACCCTTAAAATCAAGCGCAGAAAATGGCTTTGAACTCTTCCAATTGTGATAATATTTGCAAAGCCCCAAATTTTTGCACCAAAAAGTAACATTCCTTCAAGTACGTGTCTAGCAGCTCTATCTTTTCATTTTTACTCTAGAGTATGTACAGGGTCCCCGATCTGGATTGGGACCTTAGAGTAAGGGGGACTTTTGAGATTTGGATTGGGGCCTCTGTGCCTACTGTAGAGTAAAAATTAAAAGATGATCTATCTGCTAGACACAGATTTAAAGTGATGTCTGTTTTGGGCATGTCTGTTACAGGCATGTGGCTTACGCTGGCTCAGCTTGTCTGAGCGTGGAAAGCTAAGCAGGGTCAAGCCTGGTTGTTACTTGGATGGGAGACCCCTCCTCTAGTTTCCTGCATTGAGCAGGGGGTTGGACTCGATAGCCTTGTAGGCTCCTTCCAACTCTATGATCTATGAAATCTATGGCCCTCAGCACTGGTATTCTGAAGGAGGTGTGGGTTCCTATGATGGGACATGTCAGGGCTTGACCCATCCTTGAAGTCATAGTCACTGCAAGGGAGCCCTGCCTCACCAGAGCGTTGGCAGGCAGGATGCTGTGGTTACTGAATCACTGGTGGTGGATAAGGGGGAAACCTTATCACTTATCTCCTTATCACTTAAAGTGGGAGGACTAGGGGTAATTTATTTGCCGTAAACGACCACTTAACGGGTGGGTGGGTGGAAGAGCTGTTATCAAGTTGAGAATCAATCTTTAAACCCCTCAGTGTAAGATGGGACCAACTTTTATTTATTTAAAGTGGGTTGGATCCAGACTTAGTCATACTTAAAGTAGACTTATTGAAATAATTCAAGTCTTATTGATTTCAGTGGGTCTGCCTTTCTCTTTCCCCATCTCTTTGGGCAGGATCCAACACTGTGTGCCGGCAGGACTCGCAGCTAGCGCTACAGGAAGTTAGCAATTTCTAAAGCAATCAGGAACAAGCCAGAATACTCCCGGAAAGAGACAGGTTTGCAGAAGGGAGCTTGGCTGTTCTGCCCCATTCAGGAAACTAGCGGTTTGACTTGTTTATGGGGTTGGTTTGGGAAGTGCTAGCTGCCCCTTGCATCAGCAGTGTATTTCACTGATGCAACAGAATTCTTCTCCTCAGTGATGGGTGGAAATTTTTCCAGTGCTTCATTTTTCTGTGGAAATTTTTCCATTTCATAAATTCATTAGTAACAATGAATGTATGTCAGTTGTAAATAAAAAATTAGGCAAGCTTGGCAGTTTCAAACTGGTAATTAATGTTTTTCAGGTGATTATCCCTAGCAAGTACAGTAATACCTTGGATTGCAAGTAACTTGGTCTGAGAGTGTTTTGCAAGACAAGCAAATTTTTTTTTTAATTTTTGACTTGATAAACGAGCAAGGTCTTGCAAGACAAGTGTAGGGATGTAACCACTTGCCTCGAGCGGGCGTAGCGGGCCGAAATCGGCCCTGCTCACGCCCGCCAGAGACTCACTTTGATATAAGAGTGTTTTGGATTACAAGCACGGTTCCGGAACGAATTATGCTTACAATCCAAGGTATTACTGTATGTAAGGGAATACATATATGTAATTGAAATACATATATGCCTCAGTGTAAAATGGAACTAATAAAAATGGAACTAAAAAATTGCCTTTAAATTTTTACAAGTATTTCACTAAAATAATTTCAACATTATATAACATTTAAATCACATTAAGGGCACAATCCTCTGTCCTTCCGACCTTGTCAGGAGGGACATAGGAAGAGGCATAGAAGGCGCTGCTACCTCAGAAATCCTTTCTGAGGTCATAGCACCTTGGAGCACACACACCCCACCTCGGTGCCAGCACGGTTCTTTCTGCATGGGGACGACGACAACAACACCACCAAGCATGGAAGACCATGCTCGGTTTCCCCATGGGGGGGGGGCATTCCTGGGGCAGGAATCTGAGGAATCCAGGCAGCACCTCAGCCTCTCCTCCTCATGAGGAGAGGGAAAACATCTATATGTCTAGTTAATTTTAAGGGCAAGGGAGCACAGCAGAGATCCTATCCAGCACGCTCCTCTCGCCCTCAATAGGATGCCCGCAATCCTCTGGGTTTGGAGGGTTGTGGGCAGCTTGATTGGATTGCACTGCCCATGTGCTTTAATCACCCCCAAAAATATTTCAAGTCAAATACTTGGGGTGTATTGGGACAAAAAATTAACACGGGACACTTTTTTTGTTTACTAAGAATAAGCAAAATAAACATGCTAAATTAGGTCACTCTCTAGGACATTAAATTTGTTTCCGATGCAAACTGATTTCCCCCCCTATGCAAATGACCTTAATTTGTATAGGAAAATTTTCCAAAAAATGCACAACATCATTTGTCACACCCTCTCTTTTCCCACTTCTCTCTATCTTCTATCTTCTCTCTTTTAAAGAACTGTCAATGACTAAAGGAGAGATTGGTGTTGGTGTGATCCACCTTGTGTTGGACCATAAACTGATCGTAGATTATGACCCACTAGTTGAAGACCCACAGTGCTTGACCACAATCTTCATCCGCTAGGCATGTGATCATTTGGACTGTGTGTAGGCTGCAGTTCACTGGAGTGGGGCATAAAACAGCAGAAACCTAAATCCAGGTAGTCTAATATCTTTCAAGTAAAGTTATTTACTTTAATACAATTGAAACTGAATCCCAGGTACTTCTCTGTCATCCCAGTACTTTTGAACTCATTGGTTGGAATACTGGGCACCGTGAACAGATTTCCTTGTTAGTGAGCAAGTGGGTAGAATACAGTTTGTACACGTCTTCTGTACCTCTGTAGGTAAAAGGGCTAGTGTCGTCTTTTAAAATGTAACCTAACCATTCAGGTAAGGGAACTTCCCTCAAAGAGCTTTGCCCCCAAAGGCCCTCATGACTATGTCTGGCCTTGGATATGTTGAAAATAAAGACTGATTCCACAATTCATTTCAGTCACCAGGTATAACTCATTGTTGCACCCCACCCCCATGGATACTTAAAAATGCTTTATTCATATGTTCCAGGAAATGCTCTTTCAGATAGTCATTTTTAGCTAATAAATTGCCCCTTGTTCTTGGAGTGTTAACTTGTTCTATGGCTAAGCCTTGGTTTCCAAAGCTCGGTGTTGTGTTTTGTGGTAGTGTACCTACCACTGCTGTCATGCTAAGAAATCTCCCCTCTTTCATCTTTTAGGATGAAAAGATGCTTGCTTTCATCAACACAGAAGTTATTCCCTCTCCTGACCTAGTTGTGTAAACTGTAATCCTAAATAGACTTACCAGGGACTAAAACCATTGAACAAAATAGGTCCTACTTTTCAGTAAGCATGTGTAGGATTGCTATGCATAGGATCGCTATGCTCAGTAAACATGTATAGGATTGTTATGCTATCAAAGCATCATAGTTGCTTTTTGGATGCTATGGGCTATATTCAAATACAGGTCTGTGTCACACAGCATCCCCTCTTGATCAGAGTTTGGTCAGTCTTGCCAGTGTAGATTGCAGTATTTTGTAGAAATAGTAGAGTCTGTCTACATCGGTGCTTGAAACACTTGCACATAAATCAACAAAAGTCAAAATTGATGGATAAAAAAAACTAATTTTCCTCTAATCCCAGTGTAGTATAGGACTCCCAACATTGCTCATGCCTGTCAGTGGTTAGAACCATGCTGCTTCTTGGTATAACAATTGATGCATCTGTATACAAGTTATATATGACAAATTATAGGTATCCAATCCCTGAACTTTTATAGAAGCAGACCTCTCTTTGCTCTAAAATGGCATATGTTGCAATATCAGTTACTGAGGATGATGAGAATAACAGCTATAGGTTGGATCTAGCAAAAGCCTCCTGCTGACAGGAGGACTCCTTCTGTCTGTGGAAGGCTTCTGATCGAGCAGGGCATTTCCACTGGTGGAATGGTGGAAGAAGTGATAATTCCCCACTCCCCCTGCAGTCCCCTATGCCCCCTGAAAATCTGCCCTGGAAGGTTGGGGTAACCCTATGAAAGAGTGGGGGAAAGTGGTGCTGGGACTGCAGAGGGAAGTGAAATTGGAACTCGGCTCAGGGGATACTGCAGCCAGCAGAATGAAATTCTGGATCCAATCCTGTGGTTGTTATGACTTCATAAAACATGTACATACCACTTTGACATAAACCGTAAAAAAGAGTATTTCCTAAAGGAGTTTACAATTTAGTAGGGGGTATGGACAGTTGGAGGGGACGGGGGGCGGGGAGAAGCAAAGGCAACAAGATGATGGCGGATATGAGAATGGGAGAGACAAGGGTAACAAGGAATGAATTTGAATAAATGTCATTAATATACTTGATTTCATTTCTATTGGGGATGAGGACTGGGTGCCAAGAAAGGCTTAATAGAAAATGTAGGATTTGAAGGCAGGGAGAGATTATACTATAAGTATATAGGGCACAAAGGGAAAATGGGTGGAGGAGTTGTGCTTTTTCATATGCCCCAGTAAGCAAGCTTTAGGCAGATGATGAGAGTGCTAGAGGTAGAGGAACAAAGGTTGCAAGCAGGAGAATGCTGGGAAATAAGGGAAGAAAGATAAGCTGGAGCTTCTGTAACTTTTCTCATGCAGCACTGGTACCACCCTTTAGATAAAGTATTTATGGTTTGTAGTGTGTGTGTGTGTTTGTTTACTAACGGCACACATGGGCCACCAGAATGTTTTTGTTTTCTGCTGGGCTTCGGTAAATTTTGGCAATTTGAGAACACTAACTCTTACCCATTTGTGTCAACACTAATACAGCCTGGTATACTGCTTGCCAGATGCATACAAGGCCCTGAAACCACTTGATAGCTAGGTTCATTATAGATCAGTATTTCATTTAGCAATGCCTTTCTTTCTTTGCATCTTGTGATCGTGATCCAGAAGTGCATGTATGATAGAATCAGGGTATAGCTAACTTAGAGATGGCTGATTTAAATGCCTTCTATGGTCTATGTTGCTGTGTGCCATAAAATCTCTACTCTGCCTACTGACCTTGGAATGAATATTAATTGAAGGAGATATATATATAAAAACAAAAGCATTTGCCAGATAATTATTTGTCTTGTCTAGGATGAAAGTGAAGTGGTGGAAAGTGGCATATTTTATTTTTCAATTAACCTGTTATTTTGCAGGATATTTAAAATACAACCTAGTACTTACAGAAAGAGGAATATTCTTCAAAATGTCTAAGATTGATAAAATGAGCATCCTTGGTGTGAGGAGCTTTGGTGTAGAGGACAAAGACAAGCAAGTGATCACTTTCTTCAATCCTTTAACTATCTTGGTGGGTCCAAATGGTGCTGGAAAAACGGTAAGATGCAAGTGGGTTTAATTTCATTTTAGATGAACTGCATTTTCATGCCCTCTGAATTGTATGGAAATGTGATTAATAACAAAATTCAATCAGTTTTCAAAATGTTACGGCCGAGTGAGAATGTGATTCTTTAACCATGTATGCATGGGTACACAGATCCATTTACCCAGTCCTTAGTGGAAGTTCCTTGCAGGAAAAAAGGTGGGGTATAAATATAATAAATAAATAAAGTTGTGATCCTTTGTGCAGTCAATGCAAATATCTTGCTGAATTTTAATGGCTCTTGGATTGTATCTATAATGCTTATCATCATCATCATCAGGCGATCACTCGTGACCGAGTAAGATTGTCTTCCGGGATAAAAGGAGGAAATTCTAAAGAAGATTGTGTAGACTCTAGCGATGGGTCCGTAAGTGACTGTGGAGGCCAATTCTAGATCCACACAGCTTCCCACAGTGAGGACACAGGTTACCAGATAGAAGATGGTCCTGTAAAGGATTCATTTGACGTGCTTTTCGCTTAGCACGTTTCTCCCTTTCACCTTGCACTCGGGCTTCTTCAAAGTCCATGGAACCTTTGTGAAAGGCCAACCTCCATTTAGATCGTTCATGGGCCAGAGCTTCCCAGTTTTCGATGTTTATATTGCATTTTTTTAGATTAGCCTTATGAACATCTTTAAACCTCTTATATTGACCACCGATATTCCGCTTTCCATTCTTGAGTTGGGAGTAAAGTAACTGCTTTGGGAGACGGCAGTCAGGCATTCGAACAACATGACCGGTCCACTGAAGTTGGCGTTGAAGGATCATTTTTTCAATGCTAGTAGTCTTTGCTTCTTCCAGTACACTGACATTTGTTCGCCTATCTTCCCAAGTAATTTGCAGGATTTTCCGGAGGCAACGTTGATGAAACCTTTCAAGGAGGTGGAAGTGACGTTTATAGATAGTCCATGTTTCGCAGGCATACAATAAAGTTGGTAATACAATGGCTTCATAAACCAGTGTTTTGGTCTTCTTACAAATATCCCGATCCTCGAACACTCTATGTTTCATTCGAGAAAATGCGGCACTTGCGGAGCTCAAACGATGCTGGATTTCACTGTCGATGTTAGCTGTAACAGAAAGATAGCTGCCAAGATAGAGAAAATGATCGACATTTTCCAGTATTGTCCCGCCAAGCTGGATAGATGGCATCACCAAAGGGTTAGCTTGCACTTGCTGATGAAGCACTTTGGTCTTTTTGATGTTAAGTGAGAGACCAAGTTTTTCGTATGCTTCTGCAAAAGCATTTAGGATAGTTTGGAGATCATCCTCTGAATGTGCGGAGACCACATTATCATCAGCATACTGAAGTTCCACAACGGAGGTTGTAATTACCTTACTTTTTGCTTTCAGCCTGCTGAGATTAAAAAGCTTTCCATCTGTTCGATATATAATTCCCACACCAGTGGGAAGTTTCCCCTTGACAAGATGTAAAACCATGGCGATGAAAATGGCAAATAATGTTGGGGCGATAACACATCCCTGTTTAACACCTGATCCCACTTTAAATGGAGCACCATGAGAGCCGTTGTTGTCCAAAACCGTTGCCGTCATGTTGTCATGGAGAAGTCGCAAGATATTCACAAATTTATTGGGGCATCCAATTTTCATAAGGATAGTCCAGAGAGCTGTACGGTCTACAGTATCAAAGGCCTTAGCCAAATCGATAAATGCCATATAAAGGGGTTGATTTTGCTCCCGGCATTTTTCTTGGAGCTGACGTGCAGTAAAAATCATGTCTACTGTCCCTCTAGAGGGGGCGGAAACCATATTGAGTTTCAGGGAGGATCTCTTCTGAAATAGATAGAAGACGGTTTGCGAGAATCCTAGCAAATATTTTACCTGCGGTTGCTAAGAGAGAAATGCCCCGATAGTTTCCACAGTCTGTTCTATCACCCTTCTTAAAGAGGGTGATAATTATTACCTATTAACTATACTATATTTAAAATAATAGACTATGGCTGTGACTATGGAAGATGTTGAGGTACTTTTCCTTGTCATTGCTGAATGTGCTGTTAGGAAAAGTTTGTACAATTAATTTACTTGTCTTTCCTGCATGTTTAACAGCTCATATGAGTGGTCAGCTCATATCAAAAGTGTAATACCTGGCAGAAGGAATTAGCCTCTGTGAATAGGATACGCTCTGAATCCCTGCTAATGGAGGCTGATCTGCAAAATTCCATGAGACCATGTCTTCCGACATTAATGTTCACATGAGTAATCAAGTTGCATAAACTGTTAAACATGCCACATAGCTGGAGAAAGTAAAGTATGAGCTGGCTCTCTATTATGTTTTTATCTTATTATCTGGAAACAAAAGAATAGCAGCTATTTGTGGCTTATTATTGACACTTGTTTCCATTTTCATTAGACAATCATAGAATGTCTCAAATATATTTGCACTGGGGATTTCCCACCTGGCACCAAAGGAAACTCATTTGTCCATGATCCAAAAGTAAGTATTACGGTTTCTAGTTTGACAACTACTGCTAATTACCAGCAAGTAGAATAGCATGATTATGACAGGAACAAGAAAACTTGGATATATTAATAAAGGAACTCATATTTTTCTACTTGCCAAAAAGTGACACATGGTGTATTTTATGCACACCTCAACATGCAGAATTTTTCCATAACAGGAGAATTTTGAAACACAGATGTAGAGAAACAGGAAAGGTATACAGTAATACCTTAGATTGCAAGCATAATTCATTCCGGAACCGTGCTTGTAATCCAAAACACTGTTATATCAAAGCGAGTCTCTGGCGGGCATGAGCGGGGCCGATTTCGGCCCGCTATGGCTGCTCGAGGCGAGCGGTTACATCCCTGCACTACTTGTATTGCAAGACGTCGCTTGTTTATCAAGTCAAAATTTATTTAAAAATTTTGCTTGTCTTGCAAAACACTCTCAGACCAAGATACTTGCAATCCAAGGTATTACTGTATCCAGAATAAGATAGTCACTGGATTATAAACAGCCAGTTGAGAAAGTGACCTGTTTTGTTCATAACATTAATCCCATTGTTTGTTATCCTACCTTTGGTTTGTCTGTCAGATGATGATGATTGAACAAACCATGGCTTATTTTCTCAATCCCTTGGTTGTTTGTTTCCCTCCATCCTTCCCCCCCCCCCTGTATCCAAAGTGCCTTTGCAGTGCCGCAGTACTGACATACAGAGCAGCAGGCTTTTTTAATGTGTCTGTAGTCTGGTGAAACAACCCTCGAACAGCCCATGCTTCTGGGTTCACATGCTAGGGATGTGCACTTTGCGAGCGCGAGTGGGGCCCGAACTCGGCCCGCACGAGCAAAGTGCGGGCCTACCTTCTGCTGGGGCGGCTCGCCTCTTCGCGGAGAGCTGCTCGCGCTGGTCCCCTGTCGCGTCACATCCAGCCCCGGAAGTGACGCGACGGGACTCTGCGCAGGTGCGCTGGACCCCCCTGTGCCATATTGCGCCTGCGCAGGGTGACGTCGCGTCACTTCCGAGGCCGGATGTGACGCAACGGGGGACCAGCGCAGCTGGCTCGAGCAGCGCGGAGAGCCGCTCCGCGCCGCTCTGAAGAACGAGCACGGGCATGGGGGGGGTGGAGAACCGGGTTGGCGGTCCGCTCGAGCCAGCCCAAGGTACGTGATACACCCCTAGAACCACTCATGGTTTAAACAACAAACAACCCAGAGTTCACAGCCCAAGAATAAACCATAGGCTCCCTTTCTGGGTTGTTAATGAACCATACTTTGTTAGTGTAACTGCATTTACATATCACAGCAACCTAGAATTCAACAATCCATGGGTTAAATAAACCATGGGTTAGCATTATGTGCAAACCAAGTCAGTATGTGTTTGCAGAAAAATAATAATTGTTCCATTATATCTTATTTATTATGAACTTTTTTTTTGTTTGGAAAATCTTGTTTGTTTTGCAATTAAAGGTGCAATCCTATGCGTGTTTAGACAGGAAAAAGGCTGGCTGGGGCATGCTGGGACATGCTGGGAGTTGTAGGCCTTTTTCTTGTCTAAACAAGCATAGGATTGTGCCCTAAATAATGTTGTGAGCCACATGAAATGCTGTTCTTCTGAATGTGTATAAAATGTTCTCCCATTAACAGTTATATCTTACCCAGAGAGGCTCTCTGGCACTGACTTTTCAGCACTAGCGGAAATAAGACCTTTTTATGTGCCTAGGCCTTTTAGATGCTGTTTCAGAAGTGTCTTTATCTTACTGGATATTGTATTATGTGGTTTCAACATCTACCCCGGCTGTCAATATTCTGTCAGTGTTCCGCAGTTTTAATGCAACTGGTTGTTTTAATTGTTAGCTGCTCTATGAACCCTTCAGAATTGAAGAGCAGTGTATAAATACATCTAAATAAATAAATTAAATTAAATGTGTATATTTTCAGCGTAAGTGTGTTGCATAATTCTACCTCCCTTTGATAGCCTTGGATCTGGATTACTCCCACCTTAGGGCTGCCCTCTTCTGTGACCATGTGCAGCTGAACCTCTTTCGGCCTGAGTGCTGAATGCTTTTTCAGAGAAGTTCTCGGGCCGCATTCCAGTGGTAGGCGAGGCTAAAGACGAAAGGAGGGGGGCCAAAATACTGGAATATTTTAGCTTAAAAAAGCTCTTCCTGCCAGTAACTAAATCTTAGGAGAGCTATTTCAGCCTTTTAGAATGGGGGCTGGGGGGAACTGCACCAAATGATCAGTGGTTAGAGGAAAGGTGAAGGGGCTATCTGCCCCCCCTCCCAGGAGGGCCAGATTTGGTCCCCGGGCATGAGGTTCTGCACCCTGACATACAGGTTTTCCATGTGAATCAAATCACTAAAAAAATAATGACTTTTTAGCCAGGTAGAGAAATACCTGGAAGTGTATGTTTTCCTGAATACTGAGAAAATAGAAAATGTTTTGGCTGTGGTTGCAGCAGTCACGGGTGTAAACTCCTGTTAGTCCAACTGTCACCTTTCTGTGGTCTTCAGTCCATGTCCCCCACCCCTCTCTATACACTTTTCTTCCCTATTCCTCAAAGAAGATAAGACGCACACTCCTGTGAAAAAAAAGAAAAGAAAGAAAAGTGAAATGAGCAAATTGTGTGAAGCATGCAAACTGAGCATTTTATTTATTTATTTATTTATTGGGTGACCGGCCAGATGGGCGATTAACAAATGTAATAAATAAATAAATAAAATATCCCGCCTTTTTTCCTGCAAGGAACCCAAGGTGGCTTACATGTTCCTCCTCCTCTCCATTTTATCCTCACAACAACCCTGTGAGGTAGGTTAGGCTGAGAGTCAGTGACTGGTCCAAAGTCACCCAGTGAGCTTCATGGCTGAGTGGGGACTAGAACTTGTGTCTCCTGAGTCCCACACTGGTATATCTGTGTGCATATGGTTTGGGGAGATCATTGTAGATTCATAGAGATTCATAGATCATAGAGTTGGAAGGAGCCTACAAGGCTATCGAGTCCAACCCCCTGCTCAATGCAAGAAACTAGAGGAGGGGTCTCCCATCCAAGTAATAACCAGGCCTGACCCTGCTTAGCTTTCCACACTCAAAACAAGCGGAGCCAGCGTGAGCCACAAGCCTGTATTGTGCATATCTGATCTCCCCAAACCCAAAGCAAAATTCTCTAAACTGTTTATGATAAAATGCAATAAAATTCAATAAAAAGGGTTAGTAGGAGCAACTCACAAACTACTCCTGCAAAAAAAAAAAACAGCTTAAAGCTTTTTGAAATAAAAAAAAAAGGCTTTCCTGTGCTGTGTAAGAGATGATGGGCGGGTTTGTATGACACACTAAGGCACCCTGCGAATAAGCCATGGTGTGTTGGTTGTTAGCAGAAACTGTCTGGCAAATTTGTGCTTTTTTTTTTTAAACTGGGAAATATACACAAATTTCATGTAACACAATTTCCTCTCCATTTACGTCTCAGCCATCGAATCTGCATATATTTCCCAGTTTTAAAAAAAAGTGCAAATTTGCCAGACAGTTAATAGAGCAAATGGGGCACCAGCACGACTTACACCCGCCCCCGCAGTATGGCCCTGTTCACTCAGTCCCATTCAGCATCTTCCTCAGGGTTCTTCTTTTTTTACTGTCAGGGAACTGAAGTAACTGCAGCTTGAAATTGAGAGGATTACATTGCTAAGGGGGAGATCTTGTTGCCATCCCGTTTTGGTGCGCCTACTTTTTTCCCCTTTCCCAGTGATTTTCAATTGATAGCTCACAAATTAGCCTATATGCAGTCTCGCTTTGTCAATTTCCATCTCTCTTACCAACTGCACTTCACTCCTTTTGACAGCTGAAACATAAGTGGACATTGACCAGGCAAGACTAGATATATTTCTGACAGCTGTAGTTGCGTACTTGTGCACCTACAAAGGACCGACAACAAAAGTAGAGTGCAATGCTCCTCGTACTCCCCCACACCTGCCCCCCTCTGCTTGGCAAGCCCCTCACCAGGCGGATGGTGGGTGGGTGTTTCTCTCTGCCTTCGCCACATGCAGCAGGAGGACTGAGTGGGGAGGAAGTGCCTCAGGACCCCCTGCTGTGCCTGATCATTAGTTGGTCACAGTGCGGGCCCCAGGCATCTTTAAGCCCAGGGTGGATACATAGCCACCCAGGGCTTAAAGTTTCGTCCAATCCCGCACAATAGTGCCAAGTGGACCTTCTTGGGCAGGGAGTTCCATAGCCAGGATCTGATTATTATTATTTTTTAAAGTTATGGACACGAGAACATCACTGTGTGTGTGCACTGCTTGTCTACCACAAGGGTAGCCTCATTAATTCAAAGAGGAAGCAGATCTACATGCTTATCCCCTCTGGTTTTCAGATCTGCACCCTTCATTGAAATGAATGGGACACTGTGTGCATGCACTAGAGAACAAGTGATGATGGTGATAGTGTTAAAATTAGTTGAGATAATTTTACAAAGTTTATTTTTTTGTTGCTGAAGGTTGCCAATGAAACAGATGTCAGAGCTCAAATTCGACTTCAGTTTCGTGATGTTAGTGGAGAGCTTGTAGCTGTCCAACGATCTATGGTGTGTACTCAGAAAGGAAAGAAAACAGAATTTAAAACTCTTGAAGGAGTCATTACCAGAACAAAGTGAGTGAGTAGGTAGATATGAACACTTCCTGTTGCATATGTTTTTATGCTTATGCCTACTCAACTTTTCTAACATTGCCTGCTGTTAACCAGGTGCAGTTAAATCAAAATAAAATGTTGAGTCTTTATTTGTTTGGATTATTTATCAAATGTAGTGGCTGTGATCCTAATGATATTTCCCCAGTGCATCAAGTTATTTCTTGATCTTTCTGTTAACTAAGTAGTAGATTATCTAACTCCTGGTGGGCAGACTTCAGGCTTGTCGGATCTATTTTGTTTTTTAACTAGAACTCCCAAGATCTGTCAACCAGAGCCTGGAGCAAAAGACATATATTTACAATTAAAGAGCACGGTGCCTCTGAACATACTCTGAGCCTAGGAATTTGTTTAAATATCAGAACTGAACTGGGCTCTCAGCCCTTTCACACAAAAAGCCACCCCTTTCAGCAGCCTAATTTAGGTGGGGAAAAATAATTCTTTTGCTCCTGCTGTTAAACAATTGGGAGTCATAAATAGTTGCTGATCTACTGGAAATCACCCAGAGATCTACCAGTGGATCAAACTACCTTCTGCCCACCCCTGACCTAACTGATACTATAAACTTGGTTTCGCGATATTTTATTTTTTATTTATTTATTATATTTATACCCCGCCTTTTTTCCTGCAAGGAACCCAAGGCAGCTTACATAATCCTCCTCCTCTCCATTTTATCCATATTCCATTGATGGAAGAATAGTTGTAGTATATGATGTATTGAAAAAAGAGAGAGGAAAATAATATAAAATGTCATATCCATATAATATACATGGAATGGTTTCCGTATCAGGAGTGACTTTCTTATGAATGAGCCCTTCATTATAGACAAGAGATGGTGAGCCTGTGGTCTGACCTTGTTAATGTATTTTTTTTATTAGAGTTTTGGGGTTGTACTACATTGTCAAACTCATGTTTTCCTGTCTATATTCATACAGACATGGGGAGAAGGTCAGTCTGAGCTCCAAATGTGCAGAAATTGACCGAGAGATGATTGGTGCCCTTGGTGTTTCCAGGTCTGTGATTAACAATGTCATTTTCTGCCATCAAGAAGAATCCAACTGGCCCCTAAGTGAAGGAAAGGCTCTGAAACAAAAATTTGATGAGATCTTTTCAGCAACAAGGTCAACTTTTATCGATAGCTTTTTTAATAGAATTAAAACATTTGATTCCTTTTAATCTTAACATTTATTTTTATTTTACAAATCATGCATAATTCCTAAACATAGTATGAAAAAATAAATTCACAACGAAGGGGAAAAATGAAAGGTTGAATAGCATCCTGAAAGTTATTGTTCCAGTATGCTGCAGTCTCATAAATCCCTCGGTATTATACCCTTTGATTTCTCCAATAATAAGTAATCTTAAACATGACAGCAATGTGCCATGTCTTTAAATACCATTCCGAAATAGAAGGAGCATTACTCCCCCCCCCTCCCCATTTCTGGCTTTATGTATCTTAGCTGCTGTCAATAAATTAATTACTAACTCCAAGTCAGATTCTGGCACTACATTCTTCAAATAACATCGTATACGCATTTTAAGATTCTCTGTTAAAATCTGCCTTGTTATATCTTCAACTATCATAATAACCTCTCTCCAAAATTGCTTAATAACCGGATATGTCCAAAAAATATGAAACAAGTCAGCATGTGATACAGAACATTGCCAACACACATCATATCCTGTATTATGGATTAAAGATATGCTATGGGAGTAAGATACCATTGATACTGAACTTTATAAAAACTTTCCTTTAGGTCAACTGAAGTCAATCTAGATGGAACATTTTTCCAAATCCACACCCATTCACTCTGTGGAATAGGTTGAGATATATCCCTCTCCCATTTTTCCTTAAAATAGTAATTTCCTTCTTGAATATTTAACAACATGTGAAATATTTTACTGATGAGACCCTGAGTTACACCTTTTGATACTTCTAATTTGAACAGGTCATAACATTTTAAAAATGCTCATTATTAAAATTTCATCTGGTGACAGTATTAATACTATTTAGATTTAAAACATACACGATTTTCTTTTTAAAAGGTACATTAAGGCTTTGGAAACACTTCGTCAGGTACGTCTGAAGCAGGGACAGCGGATTAAAGAGTGTCAGGTGGAGCTGAAGTACTTGAAACAGAACAAAGAAAAAGCACATGAGATTCAGAATCACCTTACTAATAGGGAAACTCAGTTGGCTGCCTCCAGAGAAAATGTCAAATCTATTGAGGACCAACTTGAACCTCTAAAGGTAATTCCTCTGGTTGCATAGCTAAGATTTTGATGTAGTGGTGGCTCTCCCTGTAGGGAACAAATACAGTTACAAGAGAAATTCCCTGACCCTGGAGTGATGAATGTCTCAATCTGTTCCCTTGTTCATACAAAATTTTTAGAGCCAGTATAACAGGGAACAGGGTCCTGCCCTCCTGCCCCACTCTTTCTAGATAGAAAGTAATGTATGACCTAGCATAATATCAGGATGGCCTGTAGCTGAGATCTGCCTGAATGTGCTATCAGTATTACTGTTTCGTTTGAAGTGAGAATAGTAGATTCAAGAAGATTCCTGCTACAGACCAACCTGGTATTGTGCTGGGCTATAGGCTACTTCCTACCTGTGGAAAAGAGGGTGTGCATGAGCCCAAGGCTTTCCTCTCCTCTCATACTAAATACAAAAATGTTTGTGCAAATAGTCTGTTTCATTAAAAGGATTTTATTTTGTTTCAATTATGTTAGAGCACAATTGAGATGACTGAAGTTACAATAAAATTAGAAAATGGAATGAACAAGAGAGCATTGACAGAAATGATCTGTTTTACCTTGACGCAGTTCTGGATCAAAATACCTACTCATTGCTATATTAACCTACCTTTTTATAGCATATATACAAACGAGTTTTCCTAAACATGCTTGTTAGGGTGCAAGTCCTAATAAGCAGTGTATTTCACAGACCTTACCAACTGGGAATATGCATGAGATTGCAGCCTTAGTCTGCCATATACATACTCAAGGCATTCCACTTCAGGGGTCTGCTTTGGAATATTTGTTTTAAAGATTGCATCCCTTTTCTATGTGAGAGTTGGATACTGCAGGCCAACTGGAGCAGAGCCAGTTGACTGCCCTGCTTACATGAGTTGGCCCATACTTTAGCTGTGGTGATGCAAGGTTAGGCTGAAACATAGTTGGTGTAATTTATTTTGTTAAGCACTTACCTAGTAGCCATACGTGACAAAAGAATTGCATGTAGGCACTTGCATGGAATTCTATGCAGGTTAGTGAGCAGGCTGTCAGAGGAGGGGCAGAGTGCTCCATCTCTCCTCTGCGTCCAGCATAGAAACATAGTGGGCTGCCAGAGAAGGGAAGCTGCCTCTTCCATACCCAGAATAGAAATACAGTGGGACAATGTTGGAGGAGAGGCAGAATTCTCCATCCCTCCTCTGCTAGTTCCCAGTGAGCTAGTAAAAAAACCTTGCAGGCTAGTAACTTTCGTGGGCATATTTACAAGGCTGTTTTATAATTGTTATACAGTTCATTTATTTTTACATTCTTTCCTTCTCAGCATCGTCTGACAGAAATAGAACAGAATCTTGTAAAAGTAATGAGACTTGACAATGAAATTAAAGCTCTGGAAAGTCGGAAGAAACAGATGGAAAAGGATAACCAAGATTTGCAACAAAAGATGGAGAAGGTTTGCTTGATAATATATTGTTGCTTGTCTTGTCTTCTTCGAAGCAGACTATGAATTTCACAATAAAATCTGTTGGCTGCATAGTACAGCATAGATCCCCCCCCCCCCCCCCGCAGCTTTTATGCTTGTTTAATCAGAATGTGAGCCACTTTGTTTTAGGAATAATTTGTATTATCAAACTTCCAATTTTCTAGTGAGCAGGTTTACATCCAGTGTTCTCCTGTTTCAATTTTCAGGTCAAAAGTAAACATTTATTGAAAAAAATGTACATTGTGCAAATGTTGACATTTATTTCTTATCCTGTTTTCTGTCATTTCTTTTTAATCTGCTTCTTTGGTGCTATATTTGTTTCTTGGAATTTACTAACAATCTCAGCCAGTCAGGCATTGTCTAGTGCAGGGGACTTCAGCTCCCAGCATTCCTAACCATTGGCCATGCTGGCAGGGGCTTCTGGGAGTTGAAGTCCAGAACATCTGGAGATCTACCTTTTGCCCAGAGCAGGATGATATCATGACACACCTAGTCAATCAGACTTGGCTACATGACAGTGTTGGTAAGGGCAAACAGAGGCAGTTCAGAGTGAGGGCAAATCTTCCTGAATTGCAATAAATAAATAAATAACGTACTTGTGCAGCAGCCACCCAAAAATTGCCAAAAGAAAGGAGTTCTTTTTGAAGCTGCTGAAAATGTTGACAAAAAGTGCCTCAGCCTTTGAGTTAGCTCTATTTGTGAAGTATTTGCTATCTTTCATGTGAACAACATGTAGGTTAATGTACAAGTGCTCTTTAGGCAAATATAGGAACTCTTCTGTTACTTTGTTTGCATACTTGGAGTCTTTTGGTTTGAAGCTTCCTAAGGGCCAAACTGGACATGAGAGAGGAAACATGTGATTGCCATTAGCTCCATGGGGAGGTGAGTTAATCGCAGCTTCCAGGAGTGGAAAGGCAGGAGTTTAGATACTAGTCTTCAAATCAACCATGTGCGACTTGAAAAAAATTATTATTTTTTAATTGCTGATTAGGACTTCTTCTTTTTTAGGAGAATCTGATCACAGATCTCCTAGATCATGTCTAGTTTGGCCCTTTTAAGACCCCCGGACTGAAACATGATAAAGTATTTTTTAAAACTATTTTTGTCTCCACTGTAATGTATTAGGTTTTTCAAGGAACAGATGAGCAGCTTAAAGAAATGTATCAAAACCATCAGAAAACTGTAAGAGAAAAAGAGAGGAGATTAACAGAGTGTCAAAGAGAGTTGGAGAGAGCAAACAAAGAATGCCAAAGATTCAACAGAGAAAAATCAGAACTGTTGGTTGAACAAGGTACTGTGGTCAGTTTGTTTTTAATATTTAATATACATTTGGGGGGGGAAGTATATGAGAAATGAGTATACTTTGGTTGGGTTTCATATCAAAATCTGTTCACACACTTGATTTCTGTGGTTGATTATTTTGATCCATCATACCAATTGTACACATTTAATCAAATGTCATACCTTCATCCAGTTATCTAACAAGTAGAGCAAGGTTGGCCAGCTGGTAGTCTGTGGGCTGGATCCAGCCTACAGCATCATTTCATCCAGCTTCAACAAATTTTAATCAAGGTTTGGTAAAAGCACAGTTGCCCACACTTTAACTTGTATGGGGAAAAAAGACAAGTTATCAGGTTGCAAGAGGGAACATCTGTAATTATGTGTGTCTTTGGATTTTCTATGTAATATCAATGTAAACCTCAAGATTAAGAATTCTTAAAGAAAAACAGCCACTAGTTAGCCAGTCACATTCTTCAAAATGCTTGATTCTAAGTTTGAAACAAAGTAGGCCTTCATATTTTTGAATGGTGTCTAGCTGAGCAAATATTTCTCTAAAATAAAATATAACCCAGCTGTCCATGGAGGCTCAGGTGTCAGCTGTGACCCGGGCAGCACTGTATCAGCGACATCTGATACAGCAGTTGCGCCCCTACCTTCCTAATCATCTGCTCCTATCAGTGGTTCATGCCTTGGTCTCCTCTCGCCTGGACTACTGTAATGCGCTCTACATGGGGTTACCCTGGAAGACGGTTCGGAAGTTGCAGCTGGTACAGAATGCAGCAGCTCACCTGGTTAAAGGCTGCCGCCGGCGTGATCACATCACTCAGGTGCTCAAAGAATTGCACTGGCTACCAGTTGTTTGCCGAGCCGAATTCAAGGTGTTGGCGTTGACCTTTAAAACCCTCTACGGCTCTGGTCCAGTATATCTCAAGGAGCGCCTCCAGCAACATCAAGTAGGCTGCTCAACAAGATCCGCCACGGATGGCCTTCTCCCTGTCCCATCAGCCAGAGAAACCAGGCTGGTGGGGACTAGGAGGAGGGCCTTTTCTGTGGCAGCCCCCAATTTATGGAACTCTCTCCCCAGTGACCTCCGCCATGCCCCTTCCTTGATTAGCTTCCGCCGGGCATTAAAAACATGGCTTTTCAGGCTGGAATATGGGAATATGGGGTGGGTTAGGATTTTTAATTGTGTTTTATACTGTGTGTGTGTCCCCCGTATTTTATTGCATTGTATATCGCTCAGAGTGGCCGGATGTCTGGCCAGATGGGCGATTCATAAATATAATAAATAAATAAATAAATAACAGATAGGATTAGGAGTTGAAACACAATTGACCCATACTGCAGTTTGAGGACTTTGAAAGCCAGCTTGCAAATAAGTCTATAAAACTTACTAGATCACAAAAATGCTAACATGCCTGCCCATACGCAGTGGATTAAAAATGTGTTTATTTTTTTTTTAAATCCTTTAATCTTGTACCCTTCAAGCAAGAATAGGCAACCTGCAGCTGCTATTTTTGCAGCTTGTGAGTCCAATGGAGCCCCACCTTGTAGGGAAAATACCAGTGATCCTGAGCAGAGTTGCTGGAGCGAGAGGAGGCTTTGGCCTTCTCCTCCCTCATTGACTCCAAAGCAGCCAAGATTCCTGCTTCCTTGCTGCTAATGGTGGTGGGGAAGTACGGTAGCAGTCCAGATCAGAGTGGGTGGGAAGAGGCTTTAGTCTTCTCCCCCAGAGATCCCATCCCCCCTGTGTGTGCAACAGGGATGTTGAAGAGTCCTTGGTCCCGAGTCGAGTCCCGAGTCTTTGGACCCGAGTCTAGAGTCGAGTCCAGAGTCCGAGGTCCAAAATGGTGACTCGAGTCGAGTCCCGAGTCACTCCCAAAGCGGCGGCCCATGGAGGGAGCGGGAGGGTCTCCGCGAGAGGAAGAAGAGCTGCCCTTCCTCCCGCGGAGACCCTCCTGCTCCCTCCACGGGCCACTGCCGCCACTCACCATCCTTCCCTCGTCCCTACTCCTGCCGCCGCCGGGGGCAGGGATGTATTACGAGCCCTCCCTGGGCTCGTAGTTCTCCGTGGCGGAGCGGCCCAAACTCGCTCTTCTGAGCGGCGCTGAGCATTCTCTGCGCCGCTTGAGTCGCTGCCACCTCGACGCCTCGCCACCGCCCCGCTGCCGCCCTCACCTCACCGCCGCTGCCCTCACCTCCGCCGACGACGCCCTCACCTCCGCCTACGCCGCCCTCACCTCACCGCCGACGCCCTCGCCTCTGCCGCCGCTGCCCTCACCTCCTCCTCCTCCGCTGCCATCGCACACAGCATGCCGCCAGCGCCGTCGCTCTGTTTTTGGCGGGGTTGCTGTGGTTCCTCCCGCCAAAAACAGCGACGGCGCTGGCGGCGTGACGCGGCATGCTGTGTGCGATGGCGACGAGGTCGACGGCGGAGGAGGAGGAGGAGGTGAGGGCGGTGGCAGAGGCGAGGGCGGCGGCGGAGGTGAGGTGAGGGCGGCGGCGGCGGAGTCCTTGCGCTCGAGTCTCGAGTCCCACATAAATTAGTGGGACTCGAGTGGGACTCGAGTCAGAGGGGGGACTCAGTCGAACTCACGAGTCGAGTGTCCGAGTCAGAGTCCCCATCCCTGGTGTGCAAATGTGTGCATGACCCCTGACCCACCACCCAGCACCTCATGTGGCCATTGCATTTCTAGTTGCAAGGGGGAAATAGCCCCCCCCTCAAATATAAAGAGGATGACTAACGTAACAAATGACCATGCAAGAGGAGGTAAATAGGAATGGAAGGCAAGCCCACAGTACTAAACTAGCACAGGTAATCAGGGTGACTCAAAATTACAGGTCTCAATTACACTCTATACACAATACAAAGGCAGCTGTGTTTGTGAAATAATGCAAGAAGCTTCACACGTGACTGGCTCATTCATGCATGGGAGCTAAAAGCTCACTCAGTGCTGAAA
Organism: Shinisaurus crocodilurus; assembly: GCA_021292165.1. Taxonomy (NCBI): domain Eukaryota; kingdom Metazoa; phylum Chordata; class Lepidosauria; order Squamata; family Shinisauridae; genus Shinisaurus; species Shinisaurus crocodilurus. Next base: position 98,044,713 of record CM037881.1, on the reverse strand, counting down.
TGAGCATGAGAACTGGATTTTTCTTTTTAAAGGGCTAGGATATACCAGGTGGCATCCAGTGCTATGCTCATGCAAAGCGTATCACCCCTTCCTCACTGCAGCCCTCGGAACCAGATCCCAAGCCTTTCCTTGAAGGGCCCCTAACCCAGAGGAGAGGCTTTTCGGGATTTGCATAGGACAGCAGTGGGGAGGAGGAGGAGGAGTTCTCCTTGCTGTGAGTGTAGGATTAGAGGCCAACTGCTGAATATAGGCTGGAAGGGGGAGACTCTGAATGAGCCCTGGTTGCCTGGAGACTAAGTTTACTCACCCCAAGTGACCAGGCAAGTAGTAATTTTTCTATTTAAGATTAGGTTGGACTTCTTGTAGCTTCTTACATCTAATAAATAGAGTTGTAAGTCCTTAACTTTTTAGCACTGAAAATGAATGTGTTTATATGTTTAAACCTCATTGTTTATGTGCCTGTGAAGGTCGCCTCCAGTTGCAAGCAGATCGTCACCAACAGCATAGTAGAACCAGGGATTCGTTAATTCAGTCTTTGGCAGCTCAGTTGGAACTAGAGGGATTTGAAAGAGCACCTTTTAATGAAAGGCAAATTAACAATTTTCACAGGCTTGTGAAAGAGAGACAGGACAAAGACATGGAAGCTGCTAATCAGTTGATGGTAAATATTTATGTTCTCACATTCCCTAAAGGGTCAGTTAATGTAAAATAGAAAAAGATGATCACATTCTAAATCTGTAGAGAGATTAGGGTGCAAACACAAGCACATTTACTTCAGAGAAATAGTGGGACGTTTGAGTAAATTTTATATTGGAGCGTTAGTATGAACTATGCCTTTTTGTGGATTTTCTGTGATTATAATTGGTAAAAGGTAGAATTGCTTGGGGGCATTAAAGTAAGTAGTAATGATTGCCTTATGTTTGAGAAAGGTAATGAGGAGTAGCAACTACCAGGATGAAATTCAAAATTTATTACATTTTTTTTAATCTGCCCAGTATATTTCTGAGAAGGTGAAAAAATCCTGGTATCGCTTTTAAATAATAAAAACAAGGGGAAACGTTTTACACACACTAGTTACGCCTTTTGAATGTGCAGATATGTACCTGGGTATCAATGAAAATCTCCCCCTTCCTGATCCAGTAGGCTACGTGTGCCTGAAATTGAGATGGTGGACTTTACCACTTGAGGTTGCAGGTGGAGAATTTTTGAGTGTGTTCATTTGTTCGTTCATTTTCTCTCTCTCTCAAGACGCATGCATAAACCAGACATAAAATGTTTAAATGGAGAAGCCCTACATGCATGTGTGCCTTGTCCTTTTTTCAGAATGTAGTGGGGAGAATAGCATGTTTGGGATCCTCCTCATTGATAAAACCTCCATAAATCTGCAAAGTCAGCATCTCAGGGAGAGGAATTATAGCCTAGCCTACCTTGACATACTTTTTTCTATGTACAGAGGGAGCAGTGAAACACAAAGTCCCTTGCCTGTATTCTGAAATACTACAGTTCAGGAAGAAGGTGTCGTGTATTTGTAAACATGTAGTTCAGTTCATACATTCCTAATCACTCTCCCTCCTCCCAAGCCAAGGCCACTTCAAGATTGTGAAAAGGGGAACTATGGCAACCCAACAACATCTCACTCCATCTGTTTCCTGGTTTCTGTGCTGGCTTTTTGGCTGATATTATGAAGTAGACTTCATGTTCCAGGTTTCAAAGGGAAGAAGCATAATACCTTTTCCCCTAGGATTTTAGAAAGAGATTTTTAGTTCTAATGGCTCTTTGCAAAGTTGATAGGGACACATATTTCTGCACAGGACTGGGGGTGGTGACGTTAGATGAGCATATTTCTTTTGCGATTTTTGGGTAAGGGACTTACAACAGAATACAACTGAACTTAGCTACTTCAACCCAAGCACATGTAATTGCAACTAGGTCCTGTTGATTTTGTGGGGCTAACAGTTAAAATATGCTTAGGATCAGGAGCCTTTGTGTAAATAAATTTCATGACTCTTGCAGAGAGAATTTGGTGAGAAGGAAATAACGAAGCAGAAGCAACTAGATGAAATAAGAGATAAAAAAACTGGACTTGAACGAACCATTGACCTAAAATCAGACATTCAAAATAAGAAGCAGCTTGAAGTAAAGAACCTGAAACATGAGTTACATCAGCTTGAAGGGTCCTCGGATAGACTCCTGGAACTGGATCAGGAACTTGCCAAAGCAGTAAGAGTTAAATTTTTATAACATCAAGTTGTGTGTGTAATAATTACCATATCTAAAACTGCCTTGATCAATCAAGCCTTTTCTGGCTGAAGAGCGGGGTATAAATGCAATAAATAAATAAACATTCCCTTTCTTCTTCCAAGTATCTCATCTATATTGGAATTCCAAGCCAGATGTGGCTCTAACAGATGTGTAAAGCCTATGCACATTGAGGCAGTGGGGGTGCCTGAGATCCGTAGAAGTCACATAGCATTGGGGATCTACATATGATCTCTGTACATACGATTATGACATGATTATTTGTGATTAGGCCTCTATATTATTGCCTCTGCATGTACTGTAGATCCTTCTCCCAGTGCGTGGATGTCAAGTAGCACTGGAACTCAGGCTGGTATGATCCCATTCATCATGCATAAACTCTACATATTTAGAGTTTAAGACTTATGTTATCCCAAAACTAGTATGAAGGAAACAGTGAACAACAGGTGGGAAAAGAAGATACCCACCCTCATATTTTTTTCTATTGCTAGATTAAGTGCATGCATAAACTATAGTCCTTTAAAAATACCGTATTTTTCCGTCTATAAGACGCCCCCATGTATAAGACACCCTCCCCACACTGGGCAGTTTTGCAACCGCGCGGTTCTCTCCTCGGCTTACTTCCGTGTATAAGACGACCCTCAATTTTTAGTCTAACAATTTTAGGAAAAAGTATAGTCTTATACATGGAAAAATGCTGTAATAAAATGCCTGATTTGAAGTGTGTGCATGTGTGCGTGTCTATGAAAAGAATTGAACATTAGTAAGAAAAGTATACATTTTCCTGTATGGCCAATCAACCGTCAAAACCACTTTCATAGATGCAAATGCAAGATTAGCACTCAAATTTGTTTAGCAGCCTCTGATTGTCCATTATGGTGAGTTAACCTACGTACTTGTTTATAATTTAGTGGCTTTAAAACTTGTTCTGTTAAAATAGACTTTTTGCTTATACATTTTACTATGATTTTTCAAGTATTCGATTTCCAGCTTAAATATACTATTACGCTATCTACTTCTTTTGCTACTGTAGGAATATCATTTTTGTAGTTTCACAAACGTGTATTACAATTGACTTTATATAGTGGTGGCATACGATAATTTTTTCATAATCTTTCCACATAGAAAATCATTGACAGTAATTCCACATGTGTATTTGGCGATACTGAAATAGTGCAGGAGATGGAAGCATGCAACACTCACCCTGTTGCCACTAGTGGCTCCAAGTATGAGCCTCAATTCTGGTGTGGGTAATCTCCACCATCCCACCCCAGCCCTGTCTTCAAGAACCTATGTATAGCTTTTAAATCTCTATTGTGCTGTGTGACACTTTGGGAGGCAGTGGAAAATTCTAAGTTCTCTCTTTTTCTTTTATTACCTTGTGTTGACACGCAGTATGACGATACAATGTGAATGATGTGACACCAGTGGATAATTGTTCTTTTCTCAGTCCTGATACCTGCTAAGGTGATAAACTTGTGTCTAGGCTGTATTGCTTCAGACTGCATGTGGGGGTTCACATGAGCTGTCCCATACATGTTCCATGCACATGAGAAAACAGCAGTTCAGGGAGAACAGTTCTAACTTAGCCTTCTCCCTGAATTGCTGCTTTTTTTTTTAATATGCAGGGAACTTTTTCGTTGGAAGGAGCATTCACCCATGTGAGCCACCACCTGCAGTCTGACATACTTCAACTCAGACTTAGGTTTACTGTATCAGTGAGAAATAGGACTAACGGTTGAGAAAGGGCGTCTTCAACAGCTACAAAGAGTACAGTGATGCCTTGGATTGAGAGCATAATTTGTTCCGGAAACATGCTTGTAATCCAAAACACTCTTATATCAAAACGAAATCCCCCCCAAAAAAATTGTACAGAGATTTTTAATTTAAGCCATACTACAGTACTTGTATTGCAAGGCGTTGCTTGTATATCAAGTAAAAAAAAATTAAATAAATTTTTAAACATTTGCTTGTCTTGCAAAACGCTCTCAAACCAAGTTACTTGCAATCCAAGGTATTACTGTATCTTGTATCTGTTGCTAGTACTGTTTTTCATTCAGTGAATAACATTCTAGTTTTGACCATCTTTTACATTGGTTAGAATGTGTGTTCCTAACAGGTATATAAAAAAGGCTTGCTTTTATTTCTCTGTTTAGAAACATGAGCTAGATGAAGCTGAGAAGAATTGCAATGTCGAAGCCCTAGAAATGGAAATACAAGGGCTGCAAAGAGAGAAGGCAAATTTGGACAGTTTTCTTCGGAAACTGGATAAAGAAATGGAGCAGTTGAACTTGAATACTACAATAATAACTCAAATGGACATGCTGAAGAAAGATAAAGTAGTGTATTTTCCCTGACGCTGCTAATATGCTAGAACGCATAGAATATGTCAAGTGTTGCATTAAAATGGGTGGTTCAAATGCAATGCCAAATCCGTGGTTTGGCAATATGAATGAGTTATAGTTTGCCACTTGGAACAAAATGCAAACTATGGTTTGCTTCAAGGCAGGGAGGGGCAAGGGAAAGAAGGAGCACACTAGCCCGAATTTCGCCATTATGTCTGAACCAGCCCAGCATTTTCAGAATTCTAAATTATTTGTTTGCTTATCAAGTTTTTTTAAACTAATTTTGTAACTGCTAAACAAAACGAAAACTTATTTGTAGGTATCTTTTTTTAAAAGGCAGACAAAGAAGAACAAATCAGAAAAATAAAATCCAGGCACAGTGAAGAGTTAATCTCCTTGATGGGATATTTTCCAAACAAAAAACAGCTTGAAGATTGGCTTCACTCTAAAAGTAAAGAAATTAATCAGACAAGAGACAAACTTGCTAAGTTCAAGTAAGTTTCATTCAACTGAACTGTGCGTAAATGTTGCTGCAATAGTGGGGTGATTTATATTCATTAAATGACTTTTTCAGCTTTGTTTTTTAGCATAGGGCACAATATGCTAAGTACTGCCACTAAATAGCCTGTGCTTTTTGCAATAACTTCTGCTTAAATTAATAATTGTGCATGGTGGTTTGCATCCCAAAATTATTTATTTTCCACATTTTTATCTTCACTTTTCATTAAAAAATATATCCAATACTTGTAAACAAGTATGCGAAAAATAAAATATATCTAAAGTTATCCAGCTGCATTCAGAACCCTGTGTTAAAAGGCCATACCTGAAAATGTCTGCTGAAAAAGGTCAGTCATGGCTGCCTGTTGAAAGGTGAGGAGTGATGTGATCAGGCTAACTTCTTTAGGCAGAGCATTCGTTGCTTTGGTGCCACCATGTAGAGCATATTGCATTAATCTAATCTGGAAATGGCTAGACTTTACTGTATTCTTTGTTTAGTTCAAAGGAATTAGGAATACACCTCATTTTCTACTGTAGGCAATGATGCCTTGCCACAAACCATGCTGCTGACAGTGGTGGTTGGTGGGGATGGAACATGGAGCAGGCCCTTGGTAGATGATCTCAAAGGTTAGGCAGGGTCACGTGAGTGGGGGCAGTTCTTAAGATACTCTGGTCTCTTGTCTGTTCAGAGCTTTAACAGTCAGAACAGGACTTTGATGAAGGAAGTGGAGGAGACAGACAAACTCAGGAGAGAGTAGAAGGAAGTGGAGGAATAGGCTTGGGAGAGAGGGCGGTGTGACAGAGTTGGAAACATGCCAGAGAGAAAGTGATTCTCCTATGGTTTGCCGTTTGGGTAGCTGAATGATGGAGGGAAGAGGTTGTATGCATTGAAATTTACCAGTCATCTAGTTGTTGGAAGGCTTTGTCCCTTGCCCATGCAATTATGAATGTGTAGTTCTTGGGATTTTTCTTGTATAATTGCATCTTGATCCATGTGTAATTTGATATGCTGGAAAGTAATGCATTATTTTAAACCAGGGGTGCAAAACCTCAGGCCCAGGGGCCAGGTCTGGCCCTCCTGTGGTCCCAATCCAGCCCTCAGGGGTTCCCCAGAAGGCTCATGCCCCCTTCACTTTATCATTTGCAAATGCTTTTCAAATGGCCTATAGATGATGATGATGATGATGATGATGATGATGATGATGATGATGATGATGATAGTCAGTGACCAGGATGTGTGTGTGTCTCTCTCTCCCCACCCCCTTTTCCTTGCCGGAATATGACACATTGGTCAGGAGGACTGAACAATTATTTTTCCAGGTTGAGGAAGGTTCTGTGATGATTTCATGTTCCTGTTGGGATCATACTGTAGGCTCGTACACTGCCTCCTGTCTCCCCTCCCTTATTCCATACTGGTTCCTTTATTTCCCAGTTTTCTCTTAGTTTAGTTTGCGATAATGTCCAAATTAGGCAAACTGTGATTAATGCTAAACTCTAAAGCATGATTTGAAATTGGTTTGCAAACCATAGTTTGGAAGCTAGCACTAATCATGGCTGCCTGAATCAGACATGATGGAAAATTATGGTTAGAGCAACATGGAAATTAAGGAGGATACTGTTGAGTTAGAGTAGACAAGCAAGTGCATAAACCAGTTCTCCAGATCATGGTTTATAAGATTTTGTCTGAAGTTAGTCATTTTGAGAATCTTGCCTTAAAGCTTTGCACACAAACATAGGCTGCTCTAAGTAACAAAGAAACAAGACTATTTTTAACTGGTGGATATCATCTGGCAGGGAGATGCCTCCATCCAACCTACAAGTTGGCAAGCTTATAGTTACAACTTGTTACTTTGCTTTGTATTAAAAAGGCAGCATTTTCAAAGAATAAAAAAAAAATTGATTTTTAAAAGTTTTAAAAAAATTTAAATTTAAAAAAGTTAAAATTGCTCTTGCACTTTTTTTTAAAAAAATCTCATTTCTGAGTATAACAATACTTATGTTTCAGCAAAGAACTTGCTTCAGCAGAGCAAAACAAAAATCATATTAGCACTGAACTAAGGAAAAAAGAGGAGCAATTATCCAGTTATGAGGAAAAGCTTTTTGATGTTTGTGGAAGCCAGGATTTTGAAAGTGATCTCTACAAACTTCAAGATGAAATTGAAAAAACATCCAAGAAGCGAGGCAAGTTTATACAACTCCCTCTCCTCTCCCCTATAGTTTTCTGTAAAGTTGTATTTCAGTTCTAAATTATACAGGATGTTGATGAGTGTATTGTCCTGTTTAGTATCTTATTTACACCTTCCCTTTCTATAATTATGTATAATAATAAAGGCAGCTATTTTTTAATGTGAAAATGGTTAGCATGAAATTGAAATTAGACCTAAAGTCTTTCCTGCACAATCGCTTCAGAATTCCTCTAACTTTTTGTTTTACATTGAAACAACTGCCAGCCATCCTTTTACTTCAGGTGATCAGTGATCTGCACTGTGATGCTTCCCTGTTCCTAGCTCCAGGATAGAATGATCCCACCCCAAATGAGGGTATTTTCTGTATGCCAGCACCAAGACCCAGGGTCTCACATAGCCGTTTGTAGGATCACCCTGCCCCAAAAGATTTGTGAAGTACCTACGCTAATATCGTTAGGCAGCACGCTAAGACTTGTTTTTTTGTGTTGTGCTTCTGCTGCTTTGCTGGATCAGTTGGATTTATTGAATTGCTATTTTATCTGCTGTTTTCTGCTTGTTTTTGTTTTTATCTTTTTTTAAAAAAACTGGCTTCATGTTTTTACTTTAGCTTTGATTTCGTATTGTTGATTTGATTGTAAGCTGCTTTGGAGGTTTTTTAGTGGAAAAGGAACATAAGTAATTGAAAATACAAGTTTAATGTCTCCCTGATTGCCTTGATTGGTGAATTCGATAAAATTCTGCTGTCTTGTTTATTTACTTATTTATTACATTTATATCCTGCCTTTTTCCTGCAAGGAACCCAAGGCGGCTTACATAATCCTTCTCTCCAAATTATCGATATAATTATGATGATTTTCCTCCCCCTTTAAAACAGCCATGCTTGCTGGAGCCACAGCAGTTTATTCGCAGTTCATCACACAATTAACAGATGAAAAAGAATCATGTTGTCCAGTTTGTCAGAGGGTCTTCCAATCAGAGGTAGAACTACAGGAAGTAATAGATGATCTTCAGGCCAAGCTGCGCCGTGCTCCAGACACACTGAAGACAACAGAGTCTGAGCTAAAGAGGAGAGAGAAAAAACGTGATGAAATGATGTCACTTAAACCTGTCAGGTGAAGCAGAAACTATAGAAATATATACTATAAGACAGGTGAACAGAGTTTTCAGATAATACAGCCATTTTAAAACCACCTCTTTGATGGGCTGTCTATCTTTTGGGAAGGAGCTTTTATATGCCTTCATTTATAATAATAATTATATGCTGCATAAACCTAAGTGGCTTCCAACATAAGATAATACAATTGGTTTGGATCCTAGATTTATAGATCATAGAGTTGGAAGGAGCCTACAAGGCTATCGAGTCCAACCCCTTGCTCAATGCAGGAAACTAGAGGAGGGGTCTCCCATCCAAGTAATAACCAGGCCTGACCCTGCTTAGCTTTCCACACTCAGACAAGCTGAGCCAGTGTAAGCCACAGGCGCTGTCTTATTGCTCTTCTATGAACAAGGAGCTCCAATCAAACAGAGGTTCCAGCTGGTAGAAGGGAGAGAAAAGTTTTGTTGGAGGGGAAGAGAAGGGACTTTTGTGTGTGTGTCCGTCCCCGTCCGTCCCCCCCCCCGATGCCACTTCCCATGCTGCTCTGGAGGGTCCACCCAGTTTGGAGGGCATAGGGGGAAGGGAGAATTGGCAAAAATCACCTCCTCCCCCTCCTTCCTGTAGCAGGAATATCCCATGACTGGATTTCCACTCACAGGAAGTTAGGATCCAAGCCAATAACATCCAAAAGAAACAATTACAATAGCCAAATATGAAACAAATTAGACAAAAAACTAATTAGCATCAAACCAGATTTTTTAAAAATAGTAGTCAAATAGCATTAAAAACTTGTCTAAAGTGGACAGTTTTCAGAGTGCTCCTAAAGCTGGGATGCTGGACCTCTTTCAGCCCAAGGGTTAAATTCCATTTTGGAGAAGCTCTCGGGGGCTGCATTGCAGTGGTGGGAGGAGACAGAGGCTAAAGGCAGAGCCAAAATAATGGCATATTTTCATTTAAAGCTCTTAGAATGGGGGAAAAACTCCACAAAGGCTGGGAAGCCACCAAACGATTGGTGGTTGGGGGAAAGGGGGTGGAGCCAGGGGAAGGGGTGTGGTCTTTTGGGGAACTGCAGAGGGTCAGATGGGACCCCAGAAGGGCTGGAATTGGCCTCTGCTCTTGAGGTTCTGCACCCCTCTCCTAAAGGTTGAAAGCAAGGGTACCAAAGGGCTCTTATCACTACTCGATATCACTACTGAGAAAGCCCTGTCCCATGAACTTAACAATTTGCACCTGAGATGGAGGTGGGATGCACAGCTGCCGTGATGATCTTAGCAGGCAAACCAGGCCTGACCCTGCTTATCATGTGGGAGCAGTGGTCATGTGGGAGCAGTGGTCCTTTAAATACTTTGGGCCACACACAAAAAACCCATATAAGTCTTTAAAGGTTATAACTAGCACTCTTAATTGGGCTTGGAAATAAACTGGGAGGCAATGCAGAATGTAGATTGAAAAATATTAGAACAATAAGTTCTAAATAGCAAGCCCCGAATAACAATCTGACAAAGATAGCCCCACATAAAGTGTGTTGCAATAATCCAACCTGTAGTGGCCAGAACTCTGTAAAAGCTCTCCTGCCCACAGTGGCATGACTGAGCTGAGAAGTACTCTCAGGCTGCAGACTTGGTCTTCCAGAAGGAGTACTACCCTATAAGAACAGGTGGTACAACCATTCCCAGTTTGGTTTTCCTATTGACCAAAATCACCTCTGTTGTGTCTGGATTAAAACTCAGCTTTGAATTTGTCCACATTAAGCCGATTGCAGCCTCCAGAAACAGATTCAGGGTCTCCATTGCTTCTCTGGAATCTGAAGAGAAGGAGAGAGAGTGCATGAAGAGTTAATCAGGTTTTGGCAGGCCTACAGCCAACATGCTATAAATCCTTCAAAGGCCAATTGCCATATTGCATTTTGCATATGCACCCTTATTTTATTTATTTATTTATTTAGAAGCTCTCTGGGCGGTTTAGAATAATTAAAACTTACATAAGCACACACCAGAATGTGTGGATTTTGCAAAGTGGGAATGGCCGCTGTCCCAACATTTATTTTTGTTTTGGTCATAAAGGATGGAGTAGGCCAGATTTACCCAGCACTAGGAATATATGTTGAGTTAAATATGTGCAATCTATTACTATTTTTGTCATTTCATGATGGTACTGGAGATAATGTTTATTCACGGGGGGAGGGGGGAGCAGTATATAATGACATTCTGTAATACACGAGTTTTTTTATAATTGATAAATTAAGCTAAATTAAACATAAGTGAAGAGATATTTTCTGTAAAATTATTCTGTACATTTAACTTGTGAATCCAGGCACAGCTATCTCTTGTATTGAGCTGATTCTCCTGCTATTATAGAAGGAACGTATTGTCATGAATTTTAAATTTCTTACTAAGGCAAATGGTAACTGAACTCCAAGAAAAGGACATACCTGACTTAAGGAACAAGCTACAGACGCTCAACAGAGATATTCAACACCTTAAAGGCGATATAGAAGAACAGGAAACTCTCTTGGGTACTATCATGCCTGAGGAAGAAAATGCCAAAGCATGTCTGCAAGATATTACATTTATGGAAAGATATCAGGTAAGTGTACTGCACAGGTTAGGTTGCATACTACAGCCCCCCTTCACATGTTACTCGTGAAGAGGCAAAGGGTTTTGAAAGGGTCTATGTCCCTGTCCAGCTCTTCTTCCTCTACTTAGTCAAGTAATGTGAAGGAAGCCTGAATTGGGCATAGGGAGACACACATAGGTTTCATGTTCCCCCATGGCACATGCACTAAATGCACCAAGCTATTATGGGAAAGAGGATTCCATTATGCCCTATGAGGATCCCTATGCATGTGGGCACTTGCACCTGCAGTGGACTCATTGGAGCCCAAAACACGATATCAAGCACTACAAGAATATCAGCGTTTTCCTGTTATTTTCCAGACTGATCTAAGAGATGTTGAGCGAAAAATTGCACAGCAGGCTACTAAGCTGCAGGGAGTGGATTTAGGTCGAACTCTTCTACAAGTGAGCCAGGAAAAGCAAGAGAGAAAACATCAGTGGGACACAGGTAACCAGATATGAAAAAGTGGTAGATTCTTTCATAACTGAGGCTCCCAAATCTATTTCTGTATTTCCTACATGGGTATGAAAATGTACACACTGGCCTGGTTCGCCCATAATGCTAACCCATGGTATGGGTTGTTGAATTCTGGGTTGTCATGATGTGTGAACACAGCCGTGCTAACAAACGATGGTTTATTAACCACAAACAACCCAGAAAGAGAGGCCATGGTTTATTGATGGCTTGTGAACTCTGGGTTGTTTAAACCAGGGTTGTTTAAACCAGGGTTGCAAATAATCATGATTTTTTGCAAAAAATTGAAAAACTTAATCTTTAAAATTTAAATCAATGATTTTTTTTATTTAATCAATCCCCCCCTCCCCAAATTAGTAAAATTAACTTCAAAGTTTCAGGCAACCACATGTACAAATAGCCTACACTTGATAGTTAAGAACACCAAATTATACAGAAAACACTTTCCTCATTTTTACGTTACCAGTATTATCGGTTACTAGGCTACCTACACGACAGGGTTGCAAAAAATTGATTTTTATTGATGATTTAATCAATGATTTAATCATTGATTTAAATCATTCTGATTTAAATCATTGCAACCCTGGTTTAAACCATGAGTTGTTACTGAACCCAGTACCATGGGTTGTTTATGGGTTGTTTCACCATGCTTCACAGGCAGTTGGAAAGAGTGGTTCAAAAACCCAACCACTCTACATGCCAGTACTACAGTGCCATAAAGGCATTTGGGATACAGGGAGCGATTGGGTGGAGGAGGGAAACAACCAACCCAGGAATTGAGAAAACAAATCATGGTTTGTTCTATAGTCTGCCAGACAAACCCTAGGTAGGGCAACAAATCATGGGTTAAATAAACAATGGGTTAGCATTATGTGTGAACCAGGCCATTGACTATATGTCCAGATACAACTTACCTAACATCAGTTCATCATATCTCAAATACTTACCTATCACAGGATTGACTACTTTGTGGATGAAAAAGACTTTGGAAAGGGCGCCAAGCTGGATTTGTTCTTTTGAAATTCTAATTTGGTGGGGGATTTATTTTATTCTGGTTTATTGCAGTCTATGTTTGGAGATTTTGTTTATTGTTTGGTTGTTATATATATGTTAAAAATTCAATTAAAAAAAAAAGAGGGACTATATGTCCAGATGTAGAAATGCAATTCCCTGCCATTTTCTACAGGAGGAGATGGATTAAAAATGGTTATTAATTACCACTTGAGCATCTTGAAAACCACATCTTTCCAAAGAACAGGAAGAAGTGTAGTTATCCAATTTTTCAAGTCAAATCACATTTTAGGTGTCTACAATTTGTATTAAAAGTGGCCATATTAAATTAAACATATTTACAATTAACCTACCTCACAGGGTTGTTGTGAGGATAAAATGTAGAGGAGGATTATGTAAGCCACCTTGGGTTCCTTGCAGGAAAAAAGGCGAGGTATAAATATAATAAAATAAATAAATAAAAGAGAACAATTAAAGCCGGAAGGTGTTGTTATCTTCACTTGTGAGAGTGACCAGCTTGGTTACTAGTAATTCAGGGTTTCTTAAGTCATACAAGGGGTTCTACCTTAGGAGTCTTTGTTTCCTTAATATTAATTTTTAAAAAAATTTACATAGAAAGCAGCTTTCTGTAGCAAATCTTCTCAGTGTTTATGTGCACCTATATCTTACATTAATTGTAATCTATACTGTGAATTTCTTCAAATCGTGTAAAATTCCTTGTAGTTTACCTCATCTCTGTTGAATGTAATCATTTAACTTCACCATGTTGTCTTATTGAGCCACTTGGGTATCTCTGGAGACCCCTTTTCACCAAAAGAGTTTTGCTAGCACCAGTGTGGCAACTGTTAAATGTTTGCAGGTCTATGGTCTTTAGTTCTGGTCTCCTCTGTGATAAATCATAATTTTTATTTATTTATTATATTTATATCCCGCCTTTTTTCATGCAAGGAACCCAAGACTGCTTACATAATTCTCCTCCTCTCCATTTTATCCTCACAACAACCCTGTGAGGTAGGTTAGGCCAAAAGTCAGTGACCAGCCCAAAGTCACCCAGTGAGCTTCGTGGCTGAGTGGGGACTAGAACCCAAATCTCCCAAGTCCCAGTCCCAATACTCTAAGCACTACACCACACTGGTATTACTACCAGATCATAATACTATTGGATATACAAGTCTACAGGTATATTTATGCTCCTGTGACTTCAGCAAATACTTTGTTTTATATTTTGAGCAAAGCAGAATTATATCCTCCAGTGCTGATAGTACGGTACTTTAGATAAGATTTTATCTAGTTAGGATGAAAATTGTATTTTGACACTTTTGTTTACTATAATGTGCCTCCCTTTAATTATACCTGCAGTTACGGGCAAAATTGAATTGAAGCAGACTCTTAAACAAGACCAGCAAAATCAGGTCCAGTATTTAAAGAGTACAGTGAATGAGCTTAATGCAGAGCAGCTTCAGATTTCCTGTCGTATGCAACGTCGACAGCAGCTGGAAGAGCAAACTGTGGAGCTGACTACTGAGATACAGTCCTTGAACAGAGAGATAAAGGTAAGATGAATAACTAATAAAGATCCTAACATGGGTTGTTCTCCCCTGCCCCCATAGTGTTTCAGTTTTGTTGAGTTTCAAATTCTGCCAAATCATTAAAAAAAAAACCATAATGTGCATGCATAAACAAGGCAGAGACAAACTTCCAAAGCATAATAAACAAGTAGGTGGTTTCTTTTTCAGGAAGCAAAGGAGCAGATATTTCCTCTGGAATCAACGTTAGAAAAGCTGCAACAAGAGAAAGAAGAGTTAATAAACAAAAAGAACACAAGTAACAAAGTGATGCAAGAGAAGGTTAAGACCATCTATTCTCAGTTGGTTTAGTAAAATATAGCTTCCTGTAAGCAAGGGTGCATACATTTCCTGGTTAGAGCTAGGGGTGTGCGTGGAGCTCGATTGGGGGGTGGAAGTCCAGCAAACTTGTCAGGCTCAACCCCCGCCCCCCCGAGCTCTGCTCGTCCTACCTGTTTCCTTGACTCGACTTGCATTCTCACGAGCCGAGCCAGGGAAGCGACTTCTGGGTTCCAGCGCTATGTTGTTTATATAGAAAATGGCGTAAGATACGTTAAAAACTGCTGTGATTTGCATAACCTGCGCAAATCGCTGCCTTTTTTAATGTATCTTATTCCATTTTCTATGTAAACAACATAGTGCCAGGGACCCAGAAGTTCAGCAAGTGCCTCAGCTGGTGCTCGGCTTGGCTCATGCGCTGTGTTTCGAGTGCTGGGCAAATAGCCCACCCCTAGTGAGAGCTCCATCCTGTCATAGATTTTGGTGGCCACAAACAATTTGAAGACACTCAAAATAAGGCAGCCTTGATCAGAAAAGAATGAAATATAAGATCTTCCTAGCTAGAGACCACGGAACATCTTTGGGAAATTAGTAATAGCATTTTAAAGTTTGCTTTTGACCTTAGCTTACAGGAGCAGCTTCATTAGATTTTAGCCTTGACTATCCCTTTAGTTCAGGGATGCAGAACCTCTTTCAGCCTGAGAGCTGAATTCTGTTTTGGAGAAGCTCTTGGGAGTCGCATTCCCGTGATGGGTGGCACCAAAGGCAGCAGGGGCAAAACCAGACCCAAAAAATACTAGCGTATTTTAGCTGAAAGCTCTTACTGCCAGTAATTAAGCCTTAGGAGAAGCATTCAAACCTTTTAAAATGGGAGGAAAACTGCACAAAAGCAATGAAAACAAAATGATTGGTGATTGGGGGGAAGGGGGTGGGGCCAGGGGGCGTGGCCTTGTAGGGAACTCTGGAGGGTCAGATTGGGACCTTTCAAGGGCCGAATTTGGGCCTTGGTTCTACATCCCTGTTCTAGTGGTTAGCCAAATCAGTTGGAATTCTGCCATTGGCTTCAATGGACAGTGAATGGAGTTCTGCATGTATGCACCATTTAATGAAGACTACTCTACATAAATAGTGTGCAAATAATCTTGGCTTGAAAACATTTTGAGCATGTTGGTATAAATGTCATAATTGAGCAGGTACATAAAAACATTTTCAGTGGTGGCATGTGTTACTTCAGAGGAAATTTCTGAGAAATTTCAAGGCAGAGCAGTGAGGTGGGTCAGTAAAGATATGCAAATTTCAAGGCAGAGCAGTGATGGGGATCAGTAAAGATCCACAAATGTTAAGGCAGAGCAGGGAGTGAGGGAGATTGGTAAACATATGCAGATTTCAGGGCAGACAAGTGAAGTGGATCTGTAAATATATGCAAATTTCATGGCAGAGCAGAGAGTGGGATTGGTAAATATATACAAATTTCATGGCAGAGTGGTGAAGCAGAGGGGGAAATTATGCAAATTTCATAGCAGCAGACTTTCAATTGTGCGCACTTGCGCAAAACCCCCCAAAATATATATTTTTTAAAATGGTGTCCTTTCTTTTCAATTTTTAGGAACAGAGCAACTGACAAGGGATGAGGGAGGATGGTGGCAGCACTAGTAAGATCGTAAGGAGCAGCAGGGGTTTTTGCCGCCCTTGCGGGGCAGCTCGCTAGCCATTCCTGACAACCCACAGTGACTAGGTTCGCACGACACGGCAACCCATCATGAGCCATGGTGGGTTGTCATGTTGTCCGAACCAAGACCGCTTCCCGCACGGTGGCTTGTTTTTGGGAAGCAGGCCACTCTGACAACCCATAGCTTGTTCTAGAGGTTGTTGGACCTATGATGGGTTGTCATATTGTCTGAACCCAGGAGATGGATCCCATTGTGGGTCCAGGGAAGCGGAGAGTGAGCTGCTCAGCAAGAGTGGCAAAAACCTCTTGCCACTCTTGCCAAGCTCGCCTGTGCCACCGCCAGTGACAACCACCCCACCAATGCCCAAGCGGCACTTTGGAGTGACTCTCACTGGCTTGCTCTCCCGGCTCCGATTGCTACCCCTTTTTGGTCACTGCCACCATTTTTTACCCTTTTTTTTTTCTTTTCGTTATGTCTTCCAGTGGCAGCCCTTCCAAAATGCCCAAGCAGCACATTGCAGTGGCCGTCACTGGTTTGCTGCCGCCTTAAAATTACCGTATTTTTCCGTCTATAAGATGCCCCCATGTATAAGACGCCCCCCACTGGGCAGTTTCGCAACCGCGTGGTTCTCTCCTTGGCTTACTTCCGTGTATAAGACGACCCTCAATTTTTAGACTAACAATTTTAGGAAAAAGTATAGTCTTATACATGGAATAATACTGTATATTTTAGGTGCCAGAAATGTGCACAAATATTTTGGAGTTTAAAATAATAATAATAATAGTAGTAGTAGTAGTAGTAGTAGTAGTTGTTGTTGTTGTTATTATGGTTGGTAGTGTGCACCTCCGGTTAGCCAAAATGCAAAGTCTTGCCTGGTCTATTTATTTATTTATTATATTTATACCCCACCTTTTTTCCTGCAAGGAACCAAAGGCGGCTTACATCGTCGTCCTCCTCCTCCTCTTCATTTTATCCTCACAACAACCCTGTGAGGTAGGTTAGGCCTATGTTGGTCTATGTCCTGGTAAGTGTCTCCTGTTAAAGTGCAGGAGGCAACATCCATGGACTTTGACAAAGCAAGGCTGCAAATAAGTTAACTTGTTACTTTCCACACTTCCCCAACCCTCTAGTACTCCGGAAAGGTAAGATCTACAACACCCCCATTTGACAGCTGTCAAAACAAAGGGCTTTTGTTTAAGTAGAGTTTTGACAGGGCTAAACAGGGTTGTTTTGATTTCATGGCTGCATATAAAATCTGTCAAAACAACCCTGTTTAGCCCTATCAAAAACCCTGCTCAGACAAAATCCCTTTCTTTTGACAGCTTTGACTTTTGTCAAAATAGTGCTCACAAAAAGGGGTGGGGGTTGTCGTACCTAGAAGCCAGGGGAAGTGTGGAAAAGGTGGAGGGAACAGTCAGGGCAATACTTTTTTGCCTTGTTCATGGAGAAGAACCCACGATGAAAAAACCCACTCTGGGTTTGGACATCACAACAAGCTACCCTGAAACAACACACAGTGACAACCCACCATGGCTTATCATATTGTATGAAAACAGAACAAGAGGGGAAGGCACCAATGTGTAAAAAGAATGAAAGAGAAAGAAGTCTCTGGTGCCAACTGAAGTAATATTTGTGGGCAATAAAATATTTCAGTTGGCACCAGAGACTTCTTTCTCTTTCGTTCTTATATTATACAAAGCAGGTCTATAACTGGAATTGGGACATTTTGCCCCAACATGCATCATATTCTGTTTACTTACACTGAACTGAATTTGCTGTTTAAATGCCCAGTTTGGAGAGATCTTTTTGGAGCTCTTCTCAATCCCTTTTCGTTTTTACAATCTGAATAATTTAGTCTTGTCAGCAAACTTGGACATCTCACTGCTCACCCCTAATTCCAGATCATTTATGAACAGGTTTAAAAACATTGGTTCCAGTACAGAGTCTTGAGGAAATCCAGTATTTATATCCCTCCATTGTGAGAACTGTCCATTTATTTATTTTCAATTAGGGCAATTTGGGCTAAAGTTCATAAAGCTCACCTTTTCAAAAAGTTGTGGTCTGATATATTTTTTTTAGCTGTGGTTGGGATGTGTAGTATTTTAAATGTACTTTATTTGAACAGTTCGTTGCAAATTCCGAATTAATACATACAGTACGCATTTCTTATAAGCAAACACATTTCCTTATCTGTTTTCTCACAGATAAACGAAATTAAAGAAAAAGTTAAAAACATCCATAACTACGTAAAAGAGATTGAGAATTACATTCGAGAAGGGAAAGAAGAATACAAACAGGTAATTACAAAAGAGCATATACTTTCCAAAGTGATATTAATTTTTTTAAATTAAAATGTTTCTCTTCCTTTTATAGCAAAAGGAATCCGAACTTGATGAAGTCAAGGCCCAGCTAGCAGAATGTGAAAAAAAGAAAGAGAAGATAAATAAAGAAATGGGAACACTTAGGCAAGATATTGATACTCAGAAGGTAGATTTGTCTTATTCAGACATTATTTCCAAATAGTATGTTGATACAGTAATACCTTGGATTGCAAGTAACTTGGTTTGAGAGCGTTTTGCAAGACAAGCAAATTTTTAAATATTTATTTAATTTTTTTTTACTTGATATGCAAGCGACGTCTTGCAATACAAGTACTGTAGTACGGCTTAGTACAAATTTTTTTGGGGGGATTTCGTTTTGATATAAGAGTGTTTTGGATTACAAGCACGTTTCCAGAATGAATTATGCTCTCAATCCAAGGCATGACTGTATTCACAAATGGTAGACAGTAGTGTTCTGTATAATTCCACATCAGTGACAGTAACAGTAACATTAAAGGCCAGAGGAGTGACCCATTAATAAAATAATACCCTACAAGTGTGTTTACTTATGGGATATAACACATAGAACACCCTGTCATCTATACCTTTACTCCACCTCAAAGGCCAGGGCAGATGATTAAAAGCATTGTTTTTTGATGGTATAGAACAGGGGTCCTCAAACTTTTTAAACAGGGGGCCAGTTCATTGTCCCTCAGACTGTTGGGGGGCCGGACTATAGTTTGAAAAAAATATGAACGAATGGATCAAGTAAAAAAAAAGGACCCGGGTCCTTTTTTTTTTTACTTGATTAAATGGAAAGTTATTATAAATTAATAATAAATTAATTATAAATTAATTTGCTGTCTAAAATTGAAATACATTAAATTTTAAAAAGGCATAGAAAGGCTTGATTTGCATACTGAACATATTTATTTGTAGTGCACAAACCCAGGAAAAAACAATACAATATTTTTAAAATGAAGAACAATTTTAATCAACATAAGCTTATTAGTATTTTAATGGGAAGTATGGGCCTGCTTTTGGCTAATGAGATGGTCAATGTCCGGTTCCATATTTGTCACTGCTCCAGTCCCGACCCAGCCACAAAGCTCCCTGGGCGACTCCGGCCCAGTCACTGACTCTCAGCCCACCCCACCCCGCAGGGCTGTTGTGCAGATCCTTGGGGGAAGAGCTGAATCTGGGCGTAACCAATAAAGCAGCATTTCTATCCCACCTTTCCATTTGAAAAGCTGAAGGCGTCTTACAACAAAAAGTCAAAATGGCCTTGTAAAGACCCCCCCCAAAGCTATTAGCCTGCAATTTATTTATTTTTTACTGCTCCGCAGAGGAACAACGGCGTGCCCCGTCCTTTCCCTGTGGAATGCCCGGACTCCAGAGGCGGCGATGGAATGGCCAGCAGCCCCACTCTTCCCTAGGCCCTTCCTAAGGCTCCAGGCAGGGCGGGCAAGCACGGTGGGGCAGCTCCCAGGCCGCAGCGGGGGCCCACCGCCAAGAGCGCCCGAGCGGGTGCAAGGGCGGCGGGGAGGGCGCCTCCCGGGGGAGGCCGCCTCGCCCCGGAGGGCCCACAGGACCCCGCCCACCCGGCCGCCTCCTTTCGCCCCTGCCGGCCCCAGCCCGCCTGCCTGCCCTGCAGAGGCCCGCGGGGGACGCACCAGCGTGGTGCTTGGCGAGGCGCGCGATCTCCTGCAGGTCGAACTTGAAGCGGCACGCGGAGGCGGCTCAGCTGCGCAGCCCCCGCAGCACCAGCGCCGTGGCCTCCGCGGCCAGTCCGACGCGCGTGCACCGCCCGACCCGGCCCCGACAGCCACCGCATCCCGCCGCTGCTCCGCCGCCCGAGAGAGCGTGAGTCGGAGCGGCCGGCCGCAGCGCGCCCTGCCTTCACCGAGCCGGCCAATAGCCGGCTCAATATAGAGTTGCTGGAGGAGGCGCGCTCTCCGCTGGAGGAGGGCCGGATGAAAGGACCCGCCGGGCCGGGTGTGTCCCACGGGCCGTAGTTTGAAGACCCCTGGTATAGAATTTTAAACTGATTTTTATACTGTTTATATAACTCTCTAATCTAGACTTTATTCTTATTGCATGTCAGATATTATCTGATGACATGGTTCCACTCAGTCAATAGTTAAAATGACTTTGCTACCTAAAAGTACCAATTAAAATAAATGTACAGTGGTGATTGTAGACAAAACAGTGCTAGGTTTTGTGTAGTAAACACAAAGTCCGTTGTTAACTAAAGCCCATGAACGTCAAACAGTACTGGTACAAAATAACACAGCATAACTCACTCATATATTTTACTTTATTTGAATTTAGATTCAGGAGCGGTGGTTAGAAGATAACCTTACTTTAAGAAAAAGAAAGGAAGATCTAAAAGAGGTTGAAGATAGCATAAAGCAACATTTGAAGGAGATGGGGGAAATGCAAGTCCCGCAACTGAAAAGGTATCTTCTGATCTTAATTTTTAAAGAAATAATATTTTTTTAAGTGCAAAGCCTCGGGTCTCACATATTTACTTATTTACCACAGGGAAGAAGGGGTAAAGGGAATGTTCTGGGGGGCGAGGAGGGGAGGAGACCGTGGCCACCAGGATACAACATATCCTGGCAGTGGTCCAGCCTCTTTCCCTCTCTGTCCAAAGTGCTGCAGCTAGATGGCTGAAATCGGCCGTCTAGCTGACTTGAGGGGCGGGAGGAGTGCGGAGGCGAAGATTGCCTCCGTGCTCCTCCTACCCTGCATAGGATGCCCATAATCCTCCGAGTTTGGAGGCTTGCGGGCATCCCCATTGGATTGCGCCCTAAGTAGAGCAATAATAATTGTTCGTTTCAAGCTTACCAAGATGGCCTATAGGCAACACATTGGGGGTAGCTGATCTCCAATGATGCTTTTAAAAAAAGTCGTCTTTATATACTCTTTGAAGCTATAAAATACATTTAGCCTATTTTTACTTAACTTATGTATACCCCATTAATTTAATTTATTTATTTAATAGATTTATACATCGTTTACCATATTTAAAAATATATCTACCGTAAGTGGTTATTAAGCTACATTCCTAAGGATACATTTCTAGTCTTAAATCAATTTATGTCTAAAGAATATTACCGAATTTAAACTTCTTTTCAAGTTAAATGATTATAACAACATACATATAAAAGCATTTTAGAATTCTGTGACATGTTACAGCTGTGTTGGTGACACAAGAATTATTTCTTTGGCTTCATCCTGTCCTGTCAGTATGTGTTTTCTAAACATACCTATCTGTTTGTAATCCACCCAGAGACCATCGGTTATTGGTCAGATTAGAAATGTAATAAATAAATAAATGTATTTATGATCTGAGAAGATCCTTCTTGTTACATTATTTATTTATTTATTATATTTATGAATCGCCCATCTGGCCAGACATCCGGCCACTCTGAGCGATGTACAATTCAAAAAATACAAAGGGGGGGGGAACACATACAGTATAAAAAACAATGAAAAACAGTACAAAACTTAAAAATCCTAACCCACCCCATATTCCCGCCTGAAAAGCCACGTTTTTAATGCACGGCGGAAGCTCATCAAAGAAGGGGCATGGCGGATGTCACTGGGGAGAGCGTTCCATAAATTGGGGGCTGCCACAGAAAAGGCCCTCCTCCTAGTCCCCACCAGCCTGGTTTCTCTGGCTGATCATATAATATGATCATTATTTGATCATATTCCTGTTTTTATTATCTTTTTATGTTTTAGGTTACTCTAAATCTAATATGGGCACTGCTGTTTGGTCTATGACCATAACTAAATAAATAAAAAAATTGGGCACTGACCTCTTGCTGCCTCAAGTGCAAAACCTAGCACCTGTTGTTTGGATTCCTTTCTTATCAGTAAAGAGTACCAATGAGCCAGGCATTAATTACTAATTGTCTGGCACTTCTGTTTCCCATATGGAAGCCTTAAGGATGACAGGTTTAACTACTCTTGTACTAAGAGGCTAAGCTGTGTTTCATTAGTTCGTTGCTGTATTTTAATCCAGAATTCTTTTGGAGGAATCTAATTATTGAATTTCCTAATTTTACAGCAGCTGCAAGGTAATGCACATGGAAGATTTGTCACAATGTGTACCATATAAAACATAAAGCTGTATATTGACTTTTACTTGCCAGGGACAAACAGTATCTAGAGGAGAAAATAGAAGGTTTGAAAAGAAACCACAGTTTGGCACTTGGTCGACAGCGTGGATTTGAGGAAGAGATCCTTAGGTATAAGAAAGAACTGAGAGATTCGCAGTTTAAAGATGCTGAGGAGAAATACAGAGAAATGATGATAATTATGAGAACAACGGAGCTGGCAAACAAGGATCTTGACATTTACTACAAAGCACTGGATCAGTGAGTAAAGTTATATGGTAACAATCTCCATTGCAAAATAACCTCAAGAATGTTCTTTCACAGATCAATAATATATTCATGAGAAAGTATTTGGGGGAGCAAAATGAAGAACCATGGAACAAAAACAACTTTTAATTTCTTATCGATAACTGAGGTATCACACTTCTTAGACTGCAGCTTTTCGAAACCTAGGACTTTATCTTGCTCCATTCTTGCATAGTCCTTGATCTAGGCCTGCTAGCTAGGTCATAGAGGATCACAAAATACATTTTTTAAAGTTGTTCCATAAAAAGTGTTGACATACACTGGCTCAGCTTGTCTGAGTGTGGAAAGCTAAGCAGGATCAATTTATTTATTTACTTCATAGATCATAGAGTTGGAAGGGGCCTGCAAGGCCATCGAGTCCAAGCCCCTGCTCAATGCAAGAAACTTGAGGAGGGGGTCTCCCATCCAAGTAATAACCAGGCCTGACCCTGCTTAGCTTTCCACGCTCAGATAAGCTGAGCCAGCGTAAGCCACAGGCCTTCATTTCTATACCGCCCAATAGCCGAAGCTCTCTGGGCAGTTCACAACAATTCACAAAACACAATATAATAAAAATAGCATAAAGCAGCACAAAAACAACATAAAACCTTTTTTCAATATACAAAATTTTAAAAATTCAGCAGGCAAAACAATTCCTGTACAACCAGACCTGTCAAAAGCAGCTGACACAATGCCCCATCATTCTGTATACCCTGTGTGCAAATAGAAAGCAATTCCACACAGCCATATAGGAGGAGCAAAAATTCTGACAGCAGCCCCTTGTACCTTATGGGTGCCACTGTGGCAGTCCCTCTACCCTGGGAGGGTTTTTCGGGGTGTGAGGGCTGCCATTTGATTGGAGAGCTTAAAGCCCCCATGCACAAGCATAAGCAGCTGCTCATGCTTTTCTGGATCTTAGTCTATATAAAAATGGATACACCTTCAAATGAGCTTTTGAAATGACAGTTCTAGCTCATCCTGCCTAATACTTTAGCAGTAGGAAACAACAGAAGCAGTTCTTACGGGCAGTACAAGGAGAAAGGGCAAGACACTATGGGCGTGTTCGCACGTTACACCAACCCACTCTGGAGTTGGCCAAGGGCAAAAAAACATAGGTGCATGTATAGTGACAGTACATAGGTGAAAACTGCTAAGAAATGTACTGGTTTGTAGAGGCATTATGAGAGTTGACCACTTTGTACTTTAAAAATTTCATCTGGCTGCTGTAACATGTAAACCTGTGAACTGTGTTCTTAAGCTACTTAAGATCTAGCAATGATAATAGCTTCACACATCTCAAGTGGAAAGTGGTAACTGTTATGAAAGGGGGAAAATGTAATATTAGCTTCTCCTTGCTCTTCTTTTTTTTTTAAAACAACGCATCTTTTATTGCTATGGTTTTTTCCCCTCAAACATGATAAGAGGCAAATTTGCTTCTCTTTCTGCAGTCTTATCTGATGCATCTAAATATGCAACTCCGGTTCATCAGCAAAAATAACCATGACTCAACATTGATAACATCAAATATGTTTAATCGGAGAGCTGCTATAAGAACCTTTATTATAATGGAAGCTATGACTAAAGATAACTAATAAGAATAAAGAAAGCAATATTTCTTGGTATAGTGGAGACTAAAGGTGTTCCATGCCAAGCTATCTTATCTTTCTTCCATTGTCACATCCAGTATTACGGTTGCAAAGCATGTGGGATCTAGGTAAATGTCCAGGTGTGGTGTTTTCTGAAGTGTTCAAAGGGCAAAAATAACTTTTTGCATGCTCAGCCTGATCCAGGTGTTTCAAAGCACAATGGAGCTCCCCTATGCAAGAGGTTCATTATTGACTAGTGAATTAGTGTCTAGATTGGTATACCAATTTGTCCATGAGTTAATCTTCATTATTAATGTTTTCATTTTGTGTTAGTTTAGTTTGACACGGATGTACATTCCGAGATTTTCTTGCACCCAAGGGTTTAAAGTTGGCTTACAGATTTTTAACGCTCGGGACTTCTAATTTGTGTCTTCCTGTGCCCTTACCGTTGGCCCTTCCTGAACACTTAACTACCTTAGACCACAATCCAGCACACTTAGGTCAATTAGAACCAGTGGCCTTCAGCACATCAAACTCTTTTGGAATCAGATTTATTTTAGGTCTCTTGTCCATAATGGTTCAAGGTAGCGTACAGAATTCAAAATACAGAATCATAGGATTCGATCCTATGAGCAAGAAAGGCTTTTTGCCAGAATAGAAGCAAAAGTTAGGTTTTCATGGTTTAAAAGGGGTGCTGTAACACTTCTGGCATCTGTAACTCAAATATTGTAGCATAATCTTGTATGCTTGGATTACAGAGAAAGTGAAGTCTGGTGGAAGGAACTTAATTTGATGAAGCAAGCAGTAATATCTGTCATTTTCTTTTTCTTCTCTCATAGAGCAATAATGACATTTCACAGCATGAAAATGGAAGAAATCAACAAGATAATTCGTGACCTTTGGCGAACTACCTACAGGGGGCAAGGTACAAATATATAAGATAACCTTATCACTACTGTCACTAGGTTTTTTGTGGGGGTGGGATTCTGAGCCAGTGACTGGGTTCGCATGACACAATAAGCAATGGTTGTCTGTTATCGCTGTTTGCTTGTCGTGTCGTCTGAACCTAGTGGTGAGTCACAATGGTTTGTTTTGTCTGCGGAAACCACAATAAGAAAGAACAGTTTATTGTAGAGTTTGTTGTTAGGATTATTTGTCGTGTCGTCCAAACCAGGGAGAGATGTTTTATCGTTGGTGGTTCAAGAATTCTACAGAGTCGCATTACAAGAGCGGCAAAGTCACCCAATCTCTATTTCTGATGTCTGCCAGCAACACACACGTTGCTGCTTGCTTCGCTTTTAATTGTAGGATGCTTTTTACTTTTACGATCAGAATACCAAAAATTGTATTTTTCTTTCAAAATAAATTATGCTTTTAATAGAAGAAAAGTAGATTACAATTGCAGAACTTTACAAGTATGTGGGGGTGGTGGTAGTTGGGTAGTAATCAGAGGGCTGGAAAAATGAAGTCAAGGCTAAACTGGCTGCAGGAGCAAGAAAGCTTTGGGGTAGGGAAGGTGTGGAAAAGATCTAGTTCAGACATGTAACACAGGTGGGAGGCAGGATAGATGGGAGAACTGCTAGAGGTAGCAGGTTCTCTACCATGTGTGGAGGCGAGGGGTGGAAGAAGTAAAAAAGGTACAGTGCTAAGCAGAGCTAGGCATGGAGGGGGGAAGAGGTGTAAATAACCTTCACCTGTCTCCTAGCCAAGATGGGAGCTAAGGCGAGAGGGAGAGGAGAGAGCAAGAGTGGCTTTGGTGCCAGGCAGTGCAGAGAACAGAGGGAAGGGGGCAAAGATCAAAAGCCGCTGCTTGGACAAGGAGCGCCAGGCAGTGTGGGGGACAGCGTATAATGTATCAGTAATCATCACCTGTATGGTAGACCAGGTGGGAACAAAGGTGGGAGGGAGAAGGGGGAGCGTAAAAGGTGTTTGTGATGGGTGGTGAGGTTCAGAGGAGTGGTGGCTGGGTTAGGAGAAAGTCAAGCCGCAGTTCATACTAGAGGCGCCAGGAACAGGGTGTGGGCGGGTGGGTGGATGGGAGGGGGGGATGCTTCTCTGCGATGATGGAAACACAGGCAAAAGCAGGGAAAGTGACAGGCGGAGAAGCGCGGGGCAACATACACAGGAATCAATTTTTTTCAATGGGAACAGACAACAAAACGGATATCTATCGGCTACTACAGGGAGGTAGAGAAAGGGTTAAAGATTCCTGCAGGAGGAGGGAGAGGGGAGCACTCAGTGGACCAATCATGAACAGGCTGCCTACATAGAGAGGGAGCGATGGCCCCTGGGATGCATGCCTGGAGGGGGAGGGAGGAAGGACTGGGTGGGAACAAAACCACGATAATGACCAGAAACAATGATCGTCTGTCAGAGCCATCGTAGTACGTTGCCAACAATCATGGTAACTTGCCATGATAGCTTGTTGTCTCATGCGAACCCACCCAGTCCTCTGTTAAGTTAAAAACAGGTTTTAATGTTAGGACCAGGGAGAGGAGTGTCCTTCCTATAACAAGCAATATGACATTATCGGCTTGAGTCTTCTTGATTTGTCCTGTTAAAATACATTCCTTACCATGCAGTCACCTCTGCCATGGAGCATCTTGACCATTTCTGCTCTCTTTATGTAACATGTAACCAGGGCTTTGTGCATTTTGCAAGTATTCTATTAGTACTGGAATGCAGCATTCTGAGAAACTCAGTTTTCTTCTCCTCCACTTTTTAACAGAAGCAAAGTAAATTATGTAAAGATGCACATACATACACAACTTTTCTTGGTGCAGAATTCGTTTTTCTTTTCTTTTTTTAGCAGAGTATACCTAGTCATGCATATCTGGGAGTTCATAGGTAATATGCTTGTCTTATGGGCTAATCATTTAAGAATGTTTGGGTATAGTGCATCATACCTCCATGCAAAAGATTGGACTATGGCCTATGAATTGTATTCAGATTGCTTCAAGACCGACACACCTACTGCTTTGGCAATTAACTGTTTGAAACTGTATTTTCTTCCCCCTGTAGATATTGAATACATAGAAATTCGATCTGATGCAGATGAGAATGTTTCTGCTTCTGACAAGAGGAGAAGCTACAATTATAGAGTAGTAATGATAAAAGGAGACACTGCTCTAGATATGAGGGGTAGATGTAGTGCTGGCCAAAAGGTATGTAACAGCACTTTGTTTTTGTAGCAGTTCATTGAATATGTAGAGGTTTGTATTGGGTAAATGGGCAGTTGTAAATTAAGAAAAAATATGTGGAACTGTAAGTTAATGAAGCAATGTGTTTCTGTAGAATGGAAAACAGAGGGTTAGTTCACATGACCTTCTACCATGTGGAAGACTTTTGAATGGCTATCTTATGGCAACCTACGTAATGGACCCATTCTCATGAATGTTCAAAACAAACTTGAGGAAGCGGCCGCATTCAGACGATTATATCTTGGCTTAACATGAACGAGCCTCATGCTGCTGCTTCGCACAAACCAGAAAACTATTGTTTCCCATTTCTTCCAAACTAGGAAAATATGGTTAATGGCTTTGGAACAAGCCAGGATATAAAGCCAACTTCAAACCATAACTTGGTATCCTGGCTTATTCCAAAGACTGTTAACCATGGTTTCCCAGTCCTGATTGAACAGGAAACTAGAATTAACTGAGGACTTCTTGGACTGCTTGCTTGCACATGTGAAGGAAACTGCAGAGCAGCTGTGTGTAGGTGCATGAGGCTTATCATAGCTCAGCTTATTCAGCCGAGAGATATGGTCATCTGAATGTAGTCACCCTGTTTTGGGTCTGAAAATTGTGAAGAAAAGCAGTTGTATGAACCACCTATTAGTATTGTTAGTGGGGGTGGGAGTTTCTTGTTCAATCTAATAGCAACTTAAGAGGCAGGATATTGAATCAATGTTACACAAGGGGAGTTGAAGGTAAGAGAGACTACTTCACCCATTACTGAAGAGGCATTTGATCTCATGTTTTAGAGATCTAAGTCCCTCTATTTGCCATACAATGTGGATAAGAAGAGAAATATTAATTTCTCTTTGGAAGTCACCATGTTATTTAATATAATCCTCACTCCTTAGTCAGTTCCAAAGTGTTACAGTAATACCTTGGATTGCAAGTAACTTGGTTTGAGAGCGTTTTGCAAGACAAGCAAATTTTTAAATATTTATTTAATTTTTTTTTACTTGATATACAAGCAACGTCTTGCAATACAAGTACTGTAGTATGGCTTAAATTAAAAATCTCTGTACAAATTTTTTTTGGGGGATTTCGTTTTGATATAAGAGTGTTTTGGATTACAAGCACGTTTCCGGAACGAATTATGCTCTCAATCCAAGGCATGACTGTATATTGTATTCCACTTGATGCTGCGGAATTTGCCAACCACATCACATATGGGGGAGGGAGAATGGTAGGAGGGAGATGAAAAGAATGGGATTGGGAGTTAGGACCATGTGAGGGAAAGAGAAACACAGGCAGGAGAGACATTTGCTGGAAGGGGGCAGGGGCAGGTGATATCCTTCCACAGTTTGTTGATGGGGGAGAAAGATGTTGTATGTGTATAGGTATGTATGGCTGCAAACCACAAGTAAATTCTGTGTTTTTTAATCTCAGCAAAGGATTTCATACTATTCTAATTCGCACTCTTAAATACATTTATTTTTTCTAGCTGTTTTCAATTAGCTCTTGGCTAAGAAGATAAGCCATATACACCCACTATAGTTGGATAGTATCTGCTGTAGGGTAAACTACAAATTGTGTAACCATCTCATATGTTTCCACCCACCCTTGAATTAAAATACTAACCAGACTAATAAGTCATGATTGTTGAATCCTGGTTTTGGTAGATGATGAAATGGTACTGTTCAAGTTTCTCAGAGGCCTGTCCATTCTGAGTATTACATGCTATAGCCCACAACACGTTATCTTGCTGACAATCGCAGCCTTCAGAGAAATGTCTAGCCCTTAAAACAGAAGAGAATCTGTTTGAAAACCTGTAAGAAGTAAAGGTTGCATTCATTCCCAACTAAGAAGTGGGCAGGATGTACTGCTCTCCTTCTCCCTTCTTGAGGCAGGGCTGGGATATCTAATTGATTAAAATGTATTAAAACTTCATTTATGGTGGTAAATAAACTCTAGCAATGGGAGGTGGTAGCTTTCTCTTACGGGCCACTTCACATGTTACAAATGTGCAACATTGCAAACAACAACATGCTTCTACATGTTGTTGTTGTTTTGTTATTAATTTTATTTATATACCACCTAATAGCTGAAGCTCTCTGGGGGGTTAACAATAATTTATAAAAAACAATAAAATACAGTACAGATACAATAAAACAGTATAAAATTTCAATACAAAATTTAAAAATACAAATTAAAACCATTTGAACAATTAAAACCACATTCAATACATTCAAATAAACTAGACCACTGCAGACATAACACACACACACAATGTCATTAAAGACCATTAAATACCATTAAATGCCTTGACATATAGGGCAGTCTTGACCTGGCGCTGAAAGGATAGTAGAGCTGGCGCCAGGCGGGCCTCAGTGGGGAGCTTGTTCCATAACCATGGGGCTACCACAGAAGAGGTCCTCCCCCTTCTTGCCACCCTCCGAGCCTCTCTTGGAGGAAGGCCCCTGATGTTGAGCGTAGTGTCTGGGTAGACTGTGGTTGGGAGAGGCGTTCCATCAAGTATTGTGTTCCCAAGCTGTGTAGGACTTTATAGGTTAAGACCAGCACCTTGAATCAGGCTTGGAAGCATTTAGACAGCCAATGCCAATGCAAGGAGACCAGAACTGGTGTCATGTGTTCAGACCTACTGGTCATGGTTATTAGTCTGGCTGTCACATTTTGCACAAGCTGCAGCTTCTGAACAAGGGCAGCCCCACATAGAGTGCATTGCAGTAATCTAGTTTAGAGATTACCAGAGCATAGATTACTGAAACCAGGCTATCCCTGTCCAGATAGGGGCATAGCTGCACTACCAGCCAGAGCTGGTAGAAGGTACTCCATGCCACTGATGCCACTTGAGCCTCGTGACAAAGAAGGCTCAAAGAGGACCCCTAAAATACAAACCTGCTCCTTCAAGGGGAGTGCAACCTCATCCAGAACAGGTTGGATGCCCTCCATCCGGTCAGAGGAACCACCCACTAACAGCATCTCAGTCTTGTCTGGATTGAGCTTCAGTTTGTTAGCCCTCATCCAGCCCATTGTTGAAGTCAGGCACCAGTTTAGCACATGCACAGCCTCACCTGCTGGAGATGAAAAGGAGAAATATTGCCGTGTGTCATCAGCGTACTGATGGCAATGCACTCCAAAACTCTCGATGACCCCACTCAGCGGTTTCATGTAGATGTTGAATAGTACAGGGGAAAAGACCAACCCCCGAGGAACTCCATACTGGAAGGTCCACGGGGCCGAACAATATCTCCCAAGCACCAGCTTCTGGAGCCATCCATCCAAATAGGAGCGGAACCACTGCAATGCAGTACCCCCCACTCCCAACTCAGACAGCCACCCCAGAAGGATACCATGGTCGATTATACCGAAAGCTGCCAAGAGATCCAGGAATATCAACAGGGTCACACTCCCCCGTCTCTCGCCCGACATAGGTCATTATACAGGGCGACCAAAGTTGTTTCCGTGTCAAAACCCTGCCTGAACCCTGACTGAAATAGATCCAGGTAATCAGTCTCATCCAAGAGCACCTGGAGCTGGTTAACCACCACTCGCTCAAGGACCTTGCCCAGGAAAGGAACATTCAACACCGACCTAAAGTTGTTAAGATCTTCTGTGTCCAGAGAAGGTTCCTTCAGGAGTGGCCTCACCACCGCTTCTTTCCAGCAGCATGTGACCACTCCCTCTCGCAAGGAGGCATTGATCACCTCCCTGGCCCTCCATTTTTACTCACCATAGTGAGTGTTCCGCCACCCTCGTGTGAGTCCCAGCCTTGGAGCTGCAGAAGTGTGCTGAGGATCATCATGTGCAGAAACCAGCACCAAGATTGGTAGGAAGGCAAGGGGGACTGTTTGGCCACTGTGTTGCTGAGGTGGCCAGAGTACTGCAGCCATGCTGGACCGAACCAGCAAGCCCCTTCCTCTCCCAGCTCATGAGATACTTCCCTTGGCTACTGTGTTGCAAAGACATCAGGATCACCTTGGCCACACAAGACAAACCAGCAACGCCTGACTACACTTTGCAGCTCCAATTTGCAGCTGTGGAGGGGAGCAGAGAGTTGTCCCTGACCTTGTGAAGAGACATGGGGTTAGGTCAGTGAGAAGGGCAGGGGCAGGTTGACTTCCAAGCCCAACATTTATCCATATAGAAAAATGGCATAGGAGCAAGAAAGCTAGGCTGGAATCCTTCTCCCTAACTTGTGAATTTTCTATGTGGAGGTTTTAATATGGAGAAATTTTAATATGGAGAAATGTTCAGTCACATTAGGCCCCCATCTGTATTGTGAAGTGGTATAGCTCAGACCAAGTGGGATAGCCCAGACCTAGTGGTGCATCACAGTGCTTCTAGAAATATTTGTGTTTTGGTTTATTTACTGAACTGTGACCTCTTACTTTGGTTTTAGGTTCTTGCTTCCCTCATTATCCGTCTTGCTCTAGCAGAATCCTTTTGTCTCAACTGTGGCATTCTTGCACTGGATGAACCCACCACCAATCTTGACCGAGAGAATATTGAATCTCTTGCACATGCCTTGGTGGAGTAAGTATCTGCAGATTTTCATTGAAAAGCCTGGGGGAAGTTTCTTATGTAGTCCCCAAATCTACTAGTGATGAGCAACTAGTGTCCATGAATCAATCCTGAGCAAGTCCATTCCAATGCACCTGGGCTGCTCTCTGTGCATGTGCAGTGTCATCAGCAGTTTTGGCTGAGTCTTCTCTTTATTATACACACTTTATTCACACAAAATTGGAGATCAAGGGCCAAATACACCACCAGATACCATGTACCCAAATGCATAAGTGATAATTTTGTCAATATCTCAGTGTATAAAATGAACTGGGGGAAATCTGTTGTTATACCAATTAGTCAAGCCATGACTAATCCCTCTCTCTGGAACTGGTAGTGCTGGTTGTCTAGATTCTATTTTTCTAGAATGTATTTTCTATTTTTTTTAAAAAGAGATAATGGCCTGGTTCAGACCAAATTATCTCAGTCATAAACCATGGTTTATTAGCTGAAGAACAAGCTTTGTGTACACATTCTCCTCTTCCTCTTCTCCCTTCTCTTATATGCCATAATGCAAGACATCCAGGATTTGTTAAACCTAAAACAACAGTTTCCTATTACATTCAAACTGGAAAATTGCAGTTTAATCTCTGATTGCAAAATAGGATCTGATTCTGGCGTGTCATCTGAGATTAAACCCCAGTTTCTTCATATGGTTGTAACAGGAACACTTGACATTAACTTTTTTTTTTGAGAATGGGGATAGTATCATGCAATGCTTAATCTCCATCATTTGGACTGTTACTATATGTGTTCCCCAAAGGGTTCTACGTCAAATCATGAATTGTGTCTCTCCCCACTGATGAACAAACAATGGCTACTCTGTCTTTTGAGAATTTCAAATTGGTTCTATGTATTTCTTGCTGCTTGCCTCATCGTGGCTTTTCCCTTTTTATCCCATTCCCATCACCACCACCACCCCCGTTCTCTTGTCCCTACTAGTTATGGAACAGGGTGGATGATTGAGAGGTGGGTATTGTTGAGGGTTTGTTTTGTATCGTATAAACAAAAACAAAATACACATCAATTTAAAAATCAGGTAGAATAACAGTCTATTTCTATCTAGAGTTTCATATGCTGTATGTTTCTTTTGGTTACATGTTCTAAATGTTGTTTTTCACAGGATAATCAAAAGTAGATCCCATCAACGTAATTTTCAACTGCTTGTGATAACACACGATGAAGATTTTGTGGAACTCCTGAGTCGGTCTGAATACGTAGAGAAATTCTACAGAATTAAGAAGAACATTGACCAGTGTTCTGAGATTGTGAAATGTAATGTCACATCTTTGGAATCTTATGTTCATTAGAATTTGTAAATGATTTTACATTATAAGATTGCTCAGAAACGGAGTGAAAATGAAGACTGATCTTTGAATAAAGTTAGTATGAGTTGGATCCATACTTAATCTTTCAGAGTACACCCATTGAAATCAATGGGATTTAAGTTAGGTGTGACTACCAAGATCATGACTAAGTTAGGGTGCAATCCTATGTCCTTCCAGCCTTGTCGGGGGAGCGATAGCCATTTGGGCATAGAAGGCGCTGCGACTTTGGAAATCCCTGCACTGGCAGGGAACTGAACATGGAAGACCGTGTTTGGTTCCCCCATGGGGGAGCGTTCCTGGGGGCAGGGTAGGGGGGAGCGAGACACCACCGGATTCCGAGGTGAGTAAAACATCTAGACAGTTGAAATCAGCCATCTAGATGTTTTTGAGGGCGAGAGGAGTGTGGCAGATATCCTATCGGACACGCTCCTCCTGCCCTCAGTAGGATGCCCGTAATCCTCCCATGTTTGGAGTGCTACGGGCAGCCTCATTGGATCGTGCTGCCCAGCGCATTGATTTAAATGGGTTCTCTCTAATATGACTTAAGTCTGGATCCAACCTTATATTATTTTGATATGGGAGAGGGTTTTTTACTGAATGTATATATCTTGTTGAACAGTTGTATTATTAAAATAGGAAAAAGGAGAGTAAGAAAATAAAAACTATGCACATAGAAATGTAGTAGTCTAAAAAAATTTGCCTGCGTGCCCCAGAATGACACAAGACAAGGATAGGTGTTTAAGGCCACATCTTTATTAATAAACTTGAGGAAATGAAGCAGTGGGCGGGTTTGCATGACACTTTAAGCCCACAGAGGCTTTGTAGCCTCTGTGGGCTTAAAGTTGCCTCAGGCCCAAGCTGTTCCCAGCTAATGATCAGGCACAGCGGGGGTCCAGAGGCACCGCCTCTCCCATCTTCCCCCCCTCAGTCCTTCCGCCAGTATCCCCAGCTGTCATCTGCTTCCATGTCCCACACCTGCTGATGCCGGGGAGCAGGCTTGCTCATGAGCAATCCCACTTTCCCAGCAACGGCAGGAGCACAGGGCAAGGAAAGCGGAGTGGGGGAGCACGGACTGCCTAGTACTGGGCTTGGAAGCCCAGCGCAAAGCAGCCTGTCCCTTCCCACCACTTATTCCCCCCCTTCCCCCCTTCCCCCATCCCCCCATCCTTGCCTGGTGCAGTGCCTGCAGGTGCCCCATCGTGCGAGGGCAGGAGGGGGAGGGAAGCACAGCCGGTGAGGAACAGGAGCCCGGTAGCCGGCTCCTCTTGCCCTGCCCGAGGCCCCTGCCCGCGCTCTCGCACCCAGCAAGAGTGGGATGGCGAGCTGGGGGTGGCAAGGCGATTGTGCTGCTGGGGTGGTGGTGGAAAGTAGGTGCGTTTTCCATCTCCTCTCTGTGGCACCAAGCCACTGTGCTTGCATTCCTCTCAAGGAATGCAAGCAGGCCACCCGCCGCCACCTGCTGTCATCTGCCAAAGTGGCAACCCTTGTTTGCTGCTCTTGCCAAGGGGCTCTGTGCCTTTTTGGCTTGTCAGAGGGTTAGCGTGTCCAGGTTCGGATGACACGCTTAAGCCTACTGCGGTTTTCTTAACCCTAGAACAAGCGATGGCGTAGCAGGGTGGTTAAGGAGACTCTTTAACCACCCTGACTTACCCTTCCCGGGTCTGCATGACACACTAAGCCTCAGTAGTAATTAACCTGCTGAAGCTTAGCATGTCGTGAAAACCCAGTCAATGAATATAACACTAAACTAAATATGCAGCACTGAGGGCTTCTTGCCCCTTCTGAGCTTTTGATTTCAGAAAAAATACCTTAGGCAGAAAAATTCAAGGGAGCAAAAGAAGGGGAAGTACAGAAAGGTAAAAAAACCAGCTAGTCCAGGGGGATCAGATGCAACAGAGATCAGGGCTCCTGTACCTTTATTTCAGCAAGTGCCATTTTTCCTCAGTTACATGGAAAGCAACATCTTTCAAAATAACTTTCTGTACAGTGGACTCCAGTCCATGAAAGCTTATTATGTCACAGTAAATTTATGAGTCTTTAAGGTGCCATGTAATGATGCATTCACCACTCCCCTAATCCAGCCAGTCAGTCCTGCATGGCTGCCGCAAAGAATGATGGGCAAGGGTCAAGAAAGCATGTGGTGGGTCACACACATGCAAGCCATGGTTTGTTTTTTATATGCCTCCTCCCAGAGCTGCTCCAGGTGCCAAATAAGGCTTGGCTCCACACCCAGGCACACAATTCCTCCAGTGGCAAACTGCCCCACAATAAAAAGGGTACATTTGCTGGTAGATAACAGAGCAGGGGCTAGATGTTTTCAGTCAGTCTCCCTCTGCTCTGTTCTCTGTGCACCACTCCCTGCTTCCAGACAGACTGCAACGAGTGCTACCAATCCAAAGATATTGTGCAACTATTCCATCTTTTCCTCAATGATTTTTTGTGGTAAAGAAAAAAGTTGTGGGATAACACAGGAGGGTTACAAGTGGAAGATGATGACGTCTGGATCCCCTTATAAAATTCTGTGAAGAAGGCAGGGCAATTGCATGATAAAACACCCTACACCTGGAAACACCCTACACTGAGCATTAAAAGCTGATATTGCTGACAATTAACAGAGTTAAGTGTGAATTATCCTTTGCTTTCACTTTCCACCCCATGTATTATGGCTGATGTAGCAAGTCCAGTTATCTCAATTCTTAATTTGATTATACTCGTAAAATTCCTGGGGCAAATTCTCAGAATACCTCTCCTTTGGCTCCTAAGAATTTGTCATCCACTCATGCTAAATTAGCTATCTTAACCATTTCCAGTTCTTTTTTTGGAACCGTTTCTCAGCGTCATCGTGCGATAAAATCTTTTAACTCCTTGAAGTGACATATCTGCCTGATAACAGTCTATTTTAAGAACCAGCATGCCTCTTTCTTGATAATGCCCATAATAGGCATTTTTTTTTCTTTTTTTTAAAAAAAGAGAGGAGGACTATTTCTTTGCCATAATAGGGTCTGAAATCAGCATCCTTTCCTGCAGTGCAGCGTTTTTTCATTTTGCTAATCTTGGCCACCATTAGAAATCCTCTACCCGCAATCATACAGTATAAGAGGAATCCATGATTATTTAAGATTATATGTTTATTTTTACATTTTATATGCCACTCTTTCTATCCTAATAGACCTTCAAAACGCAGCTTACAATAAAACATGCACAGCAGACAAAACAGTCAACATCACAATAAAAGCACATAGCAATAATATCTAATACCACAAGCATCTAAAACTCATTCTGTTTTCCGTGGAAGCACCCAAGCTGTGGAATTCCCTCCCTAAGGAAGTTAGATTGGCCCCCAATTGTTCAGCTTTAGGTGGGCCATTAAAACATCATAGTTCTGTTTGGCTTTTGATGGGTTTTAAAATGGGATTGATTCCGCTGTCCATGGAACCAGATCGATCCTGGGGGCTGGATGATGTCAGGCAGTGGGCCCCTCCCTCTCTCACAAAGGCCTGCCTCCCCCTCTGTGCACAGAGAGGCATGGAGCAATCCACACAGAGAAAGGGACTTGGTACAAGAACAAATCCTGTCAGACTAATCTGATCTCATTTTCTGATCGGGTAACCTCCCTTGTGGACTGTGGGAATGCTGTGGACATTATATATCTGGACTTCAGTAAAGCTTTCGACAAAGTGCCTCATGATATCCTGATTAGTAAGCTAGCTAAGAGTGGGCTAGATGGAACAACTATCAGGTGGATCCACAATTGGCTACAGAATCGGACTCAGAGTGCTTATCAATGGTTCCTTCTCAAACTGGGGAGAGGTAACGAGCGGGGTACCACAGGGCTCGGTCCTGGGCCCGGTGCTCTTCAACATTTTTATTAATGACTTGGATCATGAGGTACAGGGAATGCTTATCAAATTTGCAGGTGACACAAAGTTGGGTGGAACAGCTAATACTCTGGAAGATAGAAACAAAATTCAAAGTGACCTCGATAGGCTGGAGCGCTGGGCCGAAAACAACAGAATGAAATTTAATAGTGATAAATGCCAAGTGCTGCACTTAGGGAGAGGAAACCAAATGCAGAGTTACAGAATGGGGGACACTTGGCTCAACAATACTACAAGTGAGAAGGATCTTGGAATTGTGGCAGATCACAAACTGAATATGAGCTAGCAATGCGATGTGGCTGCAAAGAAGGCAAATGCTTTTTTGGGCTGTATTAATAGACATATAGCTTCCAAATCGCGGGAAGTGATAATTCCCCTTTACTCGGCACTGGTTAGGCCTCATCTTGAGTACTGCGTCCAGTTCTGGGCACCTCACTTTAAGAAGGACATAGACAAACTGGAGAGGGTTCAGAGGAGGGCAACAAGGATGATAAAGGGACTGCAAGGCCCTATGAGGAGAGACTGAAAGAACTGGGCATGTTTAGCCTTCAGAAGAGGAGACTGAGGGGAGATATGATCGCACTCTTCCAGTATTTGAAGGGATGTCACACAGAGGAGGGCAAGGATCTCTTCTCGATCATCCCAGTTTGCAGGACACGGAATAATGGGCTCAAGTTACAGGAACCTAGATTCCACCTAAACATCAGGAAAAATTTCTTGACTGTCAGAGCAATAAGACAATGGAATCAACTACCTAGGGAGGTGGTGGGCTCTCCCACTCTGGAGGCATTCAAGGTGCAGCTGGACAGACATCTGTCAGAGATGCTTTGACCTGGATTCCTGCATTGAGCAGGGGGTTGGACTCGATGGCCTTGTAGGCCCCTTCCAACTCTACTTTTCTATGATTCTATGATTCTACCCAGATTTACCTGGAGGTGGGTGAGGCAGTTGCGCACTCAGCCCTGCAGTGCCTGGAGAAGGAGCTTCTCCAGGTGCTGGCTGAGTGTGCAGCCAGGTTTGCTCCCTCACCTTCTCCAGTCAGATAATTGCTTTTCCTAATTGAAGGAGCTGGCTGAGTCCCAAGCTGGATTTGTTCCCCACTCCACTGCCCTGATAAGCCTTGATTGGGGAATGCAAGAGAGGAGCGAAGCGAACCCAGCCAATGCATCAAGGAGGCAGCTGAGTCCTGAAGCAGCTCCCCCCCCCCCCCCAATCAGGAGAAGTTGAGGGAGGAGTAAAATAGACTCAGCTGGCTCCACGGGGGGGGGGGCTGGCTGAATCCTGAACAAGCTTTATTCCCCCTCCCCTCCCGCAACTGGAGAAAGTTGGAGGGAGTAAAGTGGGCCCAGAACATAGCCAGCTGAGAGCACAGCCAGCTTCTCTTCTGCCTTTCCTGACAGGGCCCATGGCACAGTCACTAACATCCCCCTCCCGCTTCTCAGAGCAGATAGGGCTTTGGGGAGGGGACAGGGTCTTGCCTGTGACTCCACAGGCCAGATGCGGCTGCTTGCAGGCCAGAGGTTCTTCGTGCCTATTTTAAATATAGTTCTGTTCTTAATTTGGTTTGCTTTGATATGAAATTGTTTTTAGAATCTGTATATCACCTTGGGTGCACTTTTGGGGCAGAAAGGCGATTCACAAATATTTTGATAGATAAATAAATAAATGGCAGCACTATCAAAATTGTTATAACAGATACGTTTTCCTTTGGGAAATACTTTTGCCAGCTTGATAAAAACTAGAAGCAAGCTAGGATTGCCAGGCCATCTTAGGTAGTAAGTTGCAGAGAATGGGTGACAAAACCAAAAAGACACTGCTCCTCATA
This sequence comes from Shinisaurus crocodilurus, assembly GCA_021292165.1. Lineage (NCBI taxonomy): Eukaryota > Metazoa > Chordata > Lepidosauria > Squamata > Shinisauridae > Shinisaurus > Shinisaurus crocodilurus. Next base: position 98,005,610 of record CM037881.1, on the reverse strand, counting down.
CTCACCAACCTTTACTCTGATTAAGCACTTGGAGCCTAATGACCAGAATGTACAGGAGATCACCAATGGAAGAACATGCTCATAGAACCATCATTGTCTCTGGAGACCCAAGTGGCTGCAGTGAAAAGGAACTTTGGCTTGTCAGCTACAATGGTTCCTGGGCAGGAATAGTTTAGCCACAGTAGCTGATGCACCACACCAGTGACCTCACGCCTCCACTGCTGCAAAGCTCTCTATGTGAGGCTGCTTTATGCATGGTCCAGAAGCTGCAGCTAGTGCAGAATGCAATGTCGAGATTATTGTGTGATGCATCCAGCCACTGCCATATAACAGTTCTTGAAAGAACTGCACTGGCTGCCAATTTGCTACCAGGCTAAGTTTAAGGTTTTCGTGTTAACCTATAAGGCCCTAAACAACTTGGGATGGGACTGGGATACCTGAGAGAACGTCTTCTCCTGTATAGACTTGCCCAGCCACTACAATCATCTTCAGAGGCCCTCCTTGTGCCACATCCTGCAGAAGTCCATCGGGCAATGATCAGAAAGAAGACCTTTTCTGTGGTGGCACCCACTCTCTGGAACACCCTCCCCACAGAAACAGAACATGTGCCAACCCTGATGCAGCTCAGGTGCATGCTGAAGACAACAGAGTAGACCCATTGTGTGTAATGAATGGACCGAAGTTAAACTAACATTGGAGGCAGCCCACTTTGAATTCCATGGAGGAAAGGTGAGATATTAATATCATCAGTCAATCAATAAATTGTGCTGGTTCAATGCACCTGTAGCCATAAGCCACAGGGAGGCTGTGCACAACTCACACCCCACCCTCCCCAGCCGTGTCAGGGAGTACATGGTGCTCCCTGACAGACACTCATCCACTCACTGCAGTATCAATACAGCTGTAGCTTACATCTCTCTAATATCTTGACTGAGATACAGTTCTATACATCTATCATTTAGATGTGCAGTTCTGCACATCTGAAATATTTCAACCTGATGAAGATGGCAGATGCCGTGCTGCATGGGAGGCTGATGCCTCCGTGGGTAAGTTCTTCTTGCTCACCTAGGGCTAAACTAGACACTATGTTAAATGCATATAGGTCAGGGGTGGGCAATTTGTGGCCCTCCAGATGTTTTGGGTTTGGCCTACAACTCCAGCATAGCCACAATAATTTAATTATTATTAAATTTTATATCCTGCCTTTTTGCCTACAATTTCTCCTGGGAGTTGTAGGCCAAAACATCTGAAGGGGCCACAAGTTGCCTACCTCTGGTCTAGGTGATCCTAATTTTTTCCCCCTCCTTGAATGTAAGAGCAAGTGGGGCGAAGGGGTGTGTGTGTGTGTTAATACCTTCCCACCCAGACACCCCCCCCCCATGCATGGGCCAAAGAAAGGGTAGAAAACTCCCATGTCACCTTTAAATTGGCCCAAAGGAAGACAAACTATTACCTTTAAATGCCCCATTTGCATTAAAAGAACCATTAGTCATTTTGCATCTTATCATGAAGACACTAAGATGCGGTTTTGATACCAGGGGGGAGGGGAATCCATTACATCATCAGTTTTTCCTTTGTGTATGATATAAATCATATATCACTATGATATAAATATTCGGGTTGCACATGAGCTACAAACAGTAAAGATTTTATTCATAGCTCTTAACAATCAAATGAACATGTCTTTGAAAACCATTTTGCTGATCTGCTGCTTGGTAGGAATTCATTGTACCACTCCAGTACCAAGACGCATGTTCGGAAAAAACATAAAACTCTTATATGAAAAAATTAAGGAGGCAAATACTAATTTGATGGTAAGATACTTAATTTTATTGTCATTTTGTTTTCTATTACAGTCAATGTATTGCTTGTTTAACCATTGCAAAGAAGGCAAAGAGGACAGAATTCATTATTTGACCAATTTCCCCAAAATATGCAAGCACTTGAGCTCCTCAGAGTTTCTCTTTTGAAGAAGTTTGTAACTCCCTTCACAGCAGAATTGGTCTGAGAAGAGGCATTGTTTTACTGAATATGCAATCTCATTCTCTGGAAGCAATTGTGCTTTGTCTGTTTGTGTATTGGACAATGATACCCAATAGTGTATCATTCATAAACAAACTTATTTATTCTTTAAAACGGAGTATAAATAATTAAATTGTATAACTGTAATTATTAGGCAAAATCCTCCCATATTTTGTAATACTGAGCCACACCAGAACTTTCCTGTTTATAATCCAGTGGTTATTTCTGCACATTTTAGAAATAATATCTGAACTGCTGAGCAGTAGTAGTGGAGCCAGGGACTGCAGACCGGACAGTTTCATGAGCAGAGACAATGATGTAATGTGCTGTCTTGCTCTGAGCTATCCTTGTTGTAATGCAAAGTAATTTGGGGTGGGGGGGGTGGCTTGGTCTTGAATGGGCAGTTAAGACCCATTTGCTTTACAAAAGACTTGCTCCTGATGGTGATGAAAACTGCAAGAATGGTTTTGTTGACTCTGAGATAAAGACCTGGTTTGCACAACATGACAACCCATGGGGTTGTCACCCTTGTTTGTTTCAGAGTGGCTTGTTATGATGCCCAAACTCAGCAGGATGGCTGCTGACCATGTTGACCATGCACAAGCCACCCTGGGAACCCATGCCTTGTTGGTTGGTCAGGGTGGCTTGCCCAAACCCGGTGCAATGCCCTCAGTGTGGTTTGTTAACCCCACACAAGCCACCCTAGGAACGCGTGGCTTGTTCAAGCTGGCTTGTTTTCAGGGTAGCTAGTTGTGATGTCAAAACCTGGCTCGTGCATGTTTTGTCTGAAAGGGCTACACAGTTGCCTGGACAGAGCGGCAAAAAAGCCTGGCCACTCCTTGCAGTGCCCTCCTCCTCCAGCTCACGCTTCATTTGACAGCAACCGGCTTTATCCCCTTGTAAGCCGAGTTAGCACAGCTATACATGTATGCATGATGCACTTACCTCTGTGTAAGCATGCCCCCCCCCCCAAATTTGGGACCATGGCGATTCAGGAGGGGGTATTTAAGCTTCCCCCTTCCTGTTTTCATGCCAAAATCCCACACACAGAGAGAGACACACAGCATGGAGGATTTTTTTTAAAAGTCATGTTTTCCTTTTTTTAACCATTCCATCACAATGTCGCTCTAGTGCATATCTCGGGGCAAATGGGGCGATCTACATGGGACTATCCACGCATAATCCTTTTGCTGGATATTTCCACATGCAGGAACTTTGTGCATGAAGTACGATGGAACAGGCTGTCTGTGAAAGCTTGTTCCCACATACAGAATTAGGACAAATGTGTTTATCTCACTAATGTCAGCTTGCAAGCTCCCCCCCCCCCCTTTTAACCAAAGTCCTCCATTTCCAACAGTGGCAGGCCAGACATATCTGGCAAGCCCACAAATAGTGTATGATGGGAAACATCCATGCCCTTTTTTTGTCCCGAGTTCTGATAATAATCACATATATACTGCCTCTGAAGAAGGAAGCTTCATTTGGGGTTATTATAACTATTAGCAGCAATTGGGATACCTTTCCTCTTTGAGTTTGTCCAATTCCCATTTTTTAAGGCCTCAGACCATAAACTCCAGTTGCCGCAGGTTCCTTCTGTGTCTTTCCTCCAAAACAGGGGTGGGGGCAGGAGCCGCTCACTCACAGCCCTGTCCAGTTAGCCAAGACCCCCACCTCCAAGCCAAAGACAAACAGAAGACATGCGTGGCCCGGCAGCTGCCAGGGCTGGCACCTCGGCTCAGCCTTGGCAGTCGTGGCTGGGAGCGGGAAAGAGCAAGCTGCCTGCGCTCTGCCTTGCAAGAATCACAGCCCCCTGCAGGTGCTGGGTTGTCTACGGGAAACTGGCCAATGGCCCATTGGTGGATCACAATCTCCTCTGTGGCTGCCCACATCTGCTCATGGCTGTGATTGGCATTGCTTTGCCAGATGTATGGAGATAAGGGTGCGCTATCCTCAGCTGGATGCATGCCCTTGGAACAAAGGGTATGTTCAAAGGACGGGAATACCCGAGGCCATTAAACAAATCATTTTAAAGGCCCCAAAATTGAATGAAATGGAGGAGGTTTTTCACCAGACCAGGCTTCCATTCACAGAAAATGTAAGCAAAAGGTTCCTTCCTTATCTGATTATCGCCTTTTTTTCTACACAGGATGTGCCATGCGGGAACCAGAGAGTAAGAGAAATCAAGTTGAGATCCGCTGTGGAACAGAACAGAACAATCCTCGTGAGTGTTCAGTTTGATACAATATAAAGGGGCCAATATGTGTATAACATCTATTCTGTTATTGAGACAAATCTAAGGCCTTATATGTTTCATAAAATGTACATCTTGACTTAGACCATTTCCGCAGATTATTGTCCATACTAACAAAAGACATAAAAGTTTTTCCCCCCTTACCTCAGTTTTGGGAAGCACAATTTGTGTTAAGGAATATTTTCTGCCTTTATGTTTTTTGCATATTAGCCAAATGTCCACTGCAATGGCAGGTACGAGAGAAGAGCAGAAAGAGGGCTGTATTATTCCAGGGAGATCTGCAGGGTGCACAATGCATCTTGCATCTACCACACCCGGAAGACACTTGGTTCAATTATGTCATTCTTGGCCCTCCAACTATGACAACTATAGCATGATGGAACTGAATTGACCTTTACAGTGAAAGAGAAGATGTGTAATATTGGTTAGGTCCTCCAAAAAGGAAAATGGGCAGCTAGATGTGGAATGAAAGTCTTTGTTCTCTAGGTTTCAGTGTTCTCTTACCAAAGATTTCTGCGTGCTTCTGACAAAGGCAGTCTTAAGATGTTCATACACAAGGCCTCTTGCAGGAGCAAGAACCATTTTCCTCCACTTCGAACTGGTTTGTTGTGGAATTCATTCCACAGTCTGGAAAATGCTGCCATCACGTTCCTCTTCAGGCTTTTCTACACGAGGCATTATTGTGTACTCGTAATCCCTCACTCATGATAGTTTGTGGGTGCTTTACATGATGTTGTCATCCTCCAGGGTCTCTCCTGTGCTTTGCAACCATTTTAGCAGGGTGTGTGTTTCCTAACAAGGGAAGTGTGTATTATCTGGAAATGGCAATATGGAATCCCCGCGTATTTATGCAATTCTGTTATACTGCAGCACCACCTAGTGGTTGTGTAATGGAACATATAGAACGGCATAGAAAGAAAACCCCTGGGGAGAAAAACACATGTAAAGGAGCTGATCTTAATCCTGCATAGAATCTGGAAGACGAATCTTAAAGTAGCGGGTTAAAAGTCTCATGCAGAAAAGCCCTTAGTGTTCCTGATCTGAACCATTACCATTATTGTAAGAAGGCAATAGCTAGAACCTTACCAGAATTTTAAAAAAGGAAATGTCCAAATCTTTCATAATCAAGGGAAGAAGAAAAAATAATGAGCAAAAATAAAGTTGGTCTGTGGTTGCCATCTTTCCAAAATCAATATTATAGCATTTTAGGTCTTCTAAAGGAAATATCTGGAAAGAAGCACCTTTAAAAAAAATTCCTGAGTATTCATAACAGATTAGTCAGACCTTTTTCAGTAGAATTACTGCTTTATTTTAAGACTTCAGGTAGCATCCTCAATAGTTATCATTTCATGTAGCATCCCACTAGAAGAACATATGATCATTCTGAAGATTTTTCAAAAAATAATATTGCCTTGAAGTATATGACATACATTCAAAAAGTGCATGTATCTGGCCTGGGTTGAAAACTCTAGAATACCTTTCCTATAAAACAAATAAAATAGCTTGATATACAATGAGTCATATGATTCCTTTTGTCAGTACGCTGTGTACAGAACTGTAAGAAACACTCACCTCCTATAACACAATGGATTGAGGACCTAATAACGTTTTCAACATTTGAGCGGGTGGTATTTAGATGCCACCTGCGGTGCGGATGGATAAATACATGGATATTTGGGCTGCTTTTTCTGAAGTTTATGCATAACTATTTTTATGGATAATGGTATTACTCCATACTTTTTGATACTTGTGGATTTATATTTCATACAGTATATTTACTGTAAGTGATCCATTTAAAATACTGTAAGAAAATTGTATTTTTTGTTCATTTTTTCCTTCATTTTTTAATGGTTTTTGTTTTGTTTTGGTGTAATTCACATTTTAAAAACTAATATATATATTTTAAAAAATGTATTGAAATTAGCACGTTTTCATTTTTAACAGTGTACTACCTACAGTGACACATTCTGCCAAGTAAATGAAGCTCTGCAAGAATTAGACGTATGCAAAAATATTACCTCACCAGTTATCAAGAGAACTTCAGCATTTCTAAAAAGACCTGTAAGTATTCTAATTGAAAGCACCTATTTCCCATCAAAGAAAAGTAAGAAAGCAAACACACACACACACACACACACAAATATTAGTAATTAAAAACAAATGCTTGAACTTTTATGAAGGGAATATTTACATACTTGCAATAGCTGTTGTGGTTGCAATCCTGTTATATGCAGCACAATGCTATGCATGTTTACCCAGAGGAAAGTCCCACTGAGTTCAATGACCCTTACTCCCAAGTAAGTGTATTTAGAATTGCAGCCTAAGGCTACATTGAAAAGCAGGCTTACGATTCCGTGTTGCCCCCACTGTGACTTGCACTGTTATTGTTCATTATACGTTTTTAAAACATTTTAGATTTACAACGGCAACTATGAGAGGAAATCCTCTTTTCAAATTAAAAAAAGCATTTGTTGTTGTCTTTTTTGCAATGTACAAACAATTGGTAGCTATCTTATTATCCACTTAAAATTTTTAGGCATCGGAGCGTGCTGCCAATAATTAATTTCAATGGTGGTGAGAAGAATTCCAAACTTAAATCTCAGCTCTCATCATGGATCAGTATAAAAATAGCCACGCTGGCTGGGGCTGATGGCGGTTGAGGTCTAAAACATCTGAGGGGCACCAGTTTGGAGAAGGCTGGTTTGGAGCGTCCATTTTATTTTTGAGGGCTGGAAAGAGAATGCGGGGGCTGGGACAGAACAGTTCAGTTCCACATTGCAAACCCCATAATTCATAATCTCCTCCATCATGTTTTTCAGAAATCTGTCATTTGAATTGTGAATTTGAGTATGAGCCGTCTTTGCTTTCCCAACTGTGCTCCAGCTGCAATTAAAGTGCAGCTGCAGTCCTCATTACAGTTAGCTGCCCGCCTCCAGAAAATTGTGTGAGCCCCACAGGCTGCCTGTCCTCACCTGTGATCATGGGAGACAGGCAGCCCCGACCACCGACCTAGGCTGAACAGGGGTGTGCAGGAGGTCCCCAGCTGAGCTGCTTACAGAAACCTATTTCTGCATGTGACTGAAGTTCTCTGGACCAGGGTGAAGCAGTTTATGTGACCGTGCCAGACGTGCTGAATAGCTCCTGTGTTATAAGTACCATATCTGGTTGTGTATGTGCGTTCTTTGAGAGAAGATGGGGCTTCCCCAAGCATAGGAAGTCTCTTAAAATGGGGAAATATTGGATGCTGTCATTTTCAGCTGCCGTTATTTCAATAACAGGGCCCCCTGTTGGAGCTGTTCAAAAAATTCAGATCTGTTTCTTCTTCTTTTAAAGGTCAGCTGCAAATTGTCAACCGATCGCACTACTCTGAAGGACTTTTTATCAAAACTAGAGAATCATGCCCTAAAATTACTTCGCAACTGCATAAGAGTCGAAGACATTGTGTAACAGCGCTTACTTGACAACTGTACAAGACCAAACAGCAACAACAAATTAGGACCAGAAAAAGCCTTTTCTTCAGAGAAAAACTGTCACCAGACCCGAAATGCAATAATTAATTTCTTTAGCCGCAATCATATAGAGATATATGTCAACTAGTTCCTTGCTATACACATGTAATGCCTTGTCCGACTGATTACCCCACACCCCTTTTATGGCATGTGTAGGAAGCGTATTCTTCACCCATTCATCTGTCAGGATATTGAAAATAATCCATCCAGCAGGTAGCACTGAAAATACTTTATAAATGGGCAACAAATTAGCAGAACCTTCCCAAGTCAGGTTGGTCTGACGGGAAGCTGTGCCCCAGTATTGCTCAGCAAAATGAAAGCCTGCATGAAGCTTCCACATGGAACTGATGGAGGGGACAGTTTAAGTTGACAGCTGAAAACATATAGCAAATATAGTACCATATAGCAATAATGCCTCCTTTCCCTCAGTTCCAAATGAGGAGCCGCACAAAACTCAGGGTGTTTTCTTATGTGACACTATTCAAGTGATTTTGAAGAACGTTCAATTTCTCCTGCAACCATGCCTCTTAGAATCAACGGGAAGACATATTTTATTACGTATTGATGTTTATCCTTCCTTGTTTTCTCTTAAATAATTGTTAATATAAGCGTGCTACAAATGACATTTTACCAAGAAGTAACTCAACACTGCGTGTGAGTGCATGTCCCTGTGTGTGTGTATGTGTGTGTGTGTTTGTGTAACTACTGTCTGGGTTGTCCTGCCAAGTTGGACAGAAAAATTTACCTCAAATCATGGGCAGATGTGTGGTAAAATGGTTGTCTGTATTTATCTTATGAAGATGTGTGAAAGGTCTGTTACATTGTTTGTTGCCCCATAGCAGTTCTACGACATTGAACTTATTTATTACTGTTCTATTTAACATATTTAATATTATATGTTCTAAATATTTTCTGATTTAATATATAGTTGTCTCTCGTGAAGAGGAAGGTTTTCTTGAAACTAGTAGCCATATGAGTTATGGCCATTATTTAATATTTAAGTTATATATTTTGTTCCTGGTTATTTTATTGGCACTTTTTCTTTGCTACCTCACCCTCGTTACCATCACCCTCAGGTTGCTGTTATTGGGTTGAATTTTTATATTGAATTTTAAGTATTTTTTTTTAATGTAAACCACTTAGAGATCTTATGATATAAAGCAATATATAAGAAGTTTAAACTGATAAAATATTTATACTTACATGGATCCTTATTTTATATTATATTTATAATTTTATATTATATTATATTATTATTTTTTTAAAACATACAAAAAAACTTTCATTATCAGCTTGATAGATAATGTTTCATGTATACTAAATGTGCAATTAAATCATGAGTAAGACCCCCTTGAAGTGGTCCCCCCCCCGGATTGTAATTTATATTCAAAATGCTCAAATCTGATCATTTGTTAAACTACTTGAATCTTGCTAGTCCTTTCATCAGAAAAGGAGAGATGCTAGTTCCCAGACAACTATGGCATAGCTGCAGCAATTAAAGCAGTGTTCTCCAACCTTGGGTCCTCAGATGTTTTTTTTTCTTTTCTTTTTTTAAAATAAATTTTATTTACTTTTCAAAACAAAATATAGCAAAATACAAGAATAACACAAAAATATAACTTAAACTACATACAATAAATCATAAAGTGCACCCCCCCCCACCCTCCTAGGGACCAATTTATATACTTCCATCCCCTTGATAACATTAATTCCAATTTCCAAAAATATAACTGTGGAGAAACGAGCCTTTGGGGGTACACACACACACCTCATGTGTGAACCGGCTGGGGTGGGGTGTGCATAGTTAACGTGTAGAGAAAAGAGTTTTTAGGGTTCATGCATGCATGCAGGAACACAAACACACACACGCCTCCTCATGAGTAAACCAGGTGGGGGCTGGGAGGAAGCAAAAGGTGCATGGAACATGGGATGGGGCCTGCGTCTGGAGGTCTGGAGGAGCCAGGCTGAGGGCATTCATATGCATAGTTCAAGCCATGACTCACGAGTTCCCTTTCCCCTGCCTGGCCAGTTTCCCTCCCCCTGCATGGCCAGGTGAAATTCAAATTGATTGGCTGAAGGCAGGAAAGCTACAGAAAGGGGGAGGGGGAAGAGCTATTTCCCCACGTGTAGCCTTTGTTCTTGGTCAGTCTTTTGGTAGCGTGCCAGGTTGGGACCATGGCAGCGCGCCGGCGAGGGCCCCAAGCCTTTAGGGGGGCCCCCTCAGGAATCGACCCCAGGCAGCCCCTGGTAAAATTGGCTGGTTTGAGGGCTCTGGTAAAGGCAAGTCTTGTGGAGGGCTATTTATCTCAGACCGGCAGGTAGATAAAATAGTTCCCCCCGGGCGGCAGGACTGTGCTGGATCTAACCCTTGAAGAAGACACCCTCAGGTAACTGGTGTGTGCCTGAGAGTTATTAAGGAATCAGGTTTTCTTGTTTTGCAGCTTTACTGTGTACTAAAGTGTCTCTCTCTTTATTTTGTGTGCTTCTCTAATTTCCCTAATCTTGTTGTAAGATGCTACCAGAATAAACCTGTTTGGTTTTACCCCACATGGGTTTTGTAGTGCTCTGTGAGTTCAGTATCTAAATCCAGGTTACAGAAATGGAAGGCGAGTCCCTAAACAGAGATCCAAGTAGGATTGCAGACAGCTGAGGCTGGCAGTCTGGTATCTTGAGATCTCAGAGGGTCTTGGTTCCTTTGAGGTAGGAAAGGGTGGGGTGGTGGCGGGCCAGCCAGCCCCCCCTTCCTCCACATGGTGGCAAGCGCTGGGATTCGAAGCTGAACCACAGAGTGTGTGCACGTGGGCAAATGAGAGAAATTTGAGGAGCTTTAGTGCATGAGTACAGAGTTTATTATTTTTTAGAAATAAATGTGAGATTGAACCTTAGAAAAAACGTCCAGATTGCTAGAAGGGGAGCCCCAGTCTGGGGAGCCTAGGAGCCCAGCAGAGAGCGTTGAAGGCAAGAAATCTCAACTAGAGTGAGTAAGCAGAGAAAGCAAAACTCCAAAAAGTTCCAGAACAGCCTGTGTGCCCAGCAAGTGAGCAGAGGGCAGCAAGTGTGTGATCCAAGAGAACCAGGACTGGAGGGGCCCTTGGCAGAGGGCTAGAAGCAAGAAAAAAGTGTGCGTGTGCGTGTCCCAGAGGCTGGGAGCAGCGGTTGCCAGGAGTAAGCGGAAGAAGATCCTACCCATCCAGTGCAAAAAGCGGGTGAGCAGATGGCGGCTGTGTGATCCCAAAGTTTGGGGGCTGGAAGAGCCCGGGAAGAGAAGAAGAAATAGTGTGTGCGCGCGCACGTGTGTTCCAGGAGGAAGGAGAGAAGACCAGGAAACCTCTCTTAAGAGGCTGGTGAGCAAAACGTTGAGTTTTGGGACAGCATTTGATGAATGATTTTTGTTGTGCTGTGTGCCCCAGAGAAATTGGCAAGACTTTGGGGGGGGGGCACAGTCCTGCGCTGCATCTCTCCCACGGGAGAAGGACTCAGATTTGGAACTAAGACTGTCCATTTGCTCTTGGGGGGGGCATGGTGAATGGCTAGGCTGGGCAGCAGCAAGCAGAGGGGGGGCGGACATCAGAACCCCCCCCCCCGAAAAAGAGACTTTGTCCTGTGCTGCAAGAAGTGGGCAGAGAATCAGCAGAAGAAAAAGGAATTCCCCCCCCCAAGCATTTTCTGCTGCCACATGAAGACAACGGACTGAGATTAAGTGTTTGTTTGTTTGATTGATTGTTTGTTTGATTAAAACCAACACATGTTGCTGACTTGTCCCTCAGAAAAGGAGAGGGGACAGGTGTGATGGATTGAGGCCTACACAGGATTTGGTTTATTGAGGCCTACACAGGCTTCAGTTTGTTGAAGCCTGAAGGCCCAAACACTCCACGATGGGAGGGGGAATTTGAGAGTTTTAAGTTACCCAATAGAAGTTTAGAATCAGTTCTCCAGTGCAAGGTCACATGGTCATAACCTTCCAGTCCTGGGAAGACTATATATGTGGGGTGTGGTCAGCTAGCAGTCAGAGAGTGTGTGCTGAGCAGCAGAGAGAAACAGCAGAGAGAGAAGCGGAGAGAGAGAGAAAGAGGAACTGGCTGGCTGACTGCACAGGAATTAGGTAGACTGAAGTGAAACTAGAGAACATTGTTTGTTTGTTTTATTTTATTTTATTAGTGTACAACAGGCATACCTGGTTTTGGATTTGTTAATAGTCCTGAAAAAGGTGCCTGATGGTTTACAGTCACTGGCCTTAACCATGGCTAAGAAAATGGCCAGTCAGAGTGTGTTCTGGAAGGGGAGAGTCATTCTGGAGGAAAGGGGTGTGTCTTTCTTACCACACCTTCCTCTTCCTTTGGCTGGGGATGGTGTCATCAATCTGGCTGTGTGAAGAAACTGCCATATTTTGGGGGGAGAAAGGGAGACTGAAAACAGACAGTGAGCTGAGTTGGCTCCGGAAACATTTTAGGGTGGTGGCTGAACCCCTAGAAGTCTAATGTGGGAGCAGTGAATTTTGTGACATCTGTCTGAGTTTTAATGCTGTACCTCTACCTATGCTCAATCTTTACATTTGTAAATAAAGATTTACTGGACATATTCTTTTAAATTATTTACCTGCTTCTTGGAAGTTAACGCATGGTCAACCAGGGATGTTGAAGAGTCCTTGGCCTCGAGTCGAGTCACGAGTCATTCACCCGAGTCTCGAGTCGAGTCTCGAGTCCAAGGTCCAAAATGGTGACTCGAGTCTCGAGTCCCGAGTCCCGAGTCACTCCCAAAGCGGCGGCCCATGGAGGGAGCGGGAGGGTCTCCGCGAGAGGAAGAAGAGCTGCCCTTCCTCCCGCGGAGACCCTCCCGCTCCCTCCATGGGCCGTCGCCGCCGCCCCCACTTACCATAGGTGTGTCCTTCCCTCGTCTCTGCTCCTGCTGCCGCCGCTGCCGCACCAGGGACGCATTACGAGCCCTCCCTGGGTTTGTAGTTCTCCGCGGCGGCGGCGCGGCCCGATCTCGCTCTTCTGAGCGGCGCGGAGAGTGTTCTCCGTGCCGCTCGAGTTGCCGCCGCCGCCGCCTCCTCGCCACCACCCGCTCACCACCGTCTCCCTCGCCGCCACCCACTCGCAGCAGCCGCCATCGTATGCCACGCCGCCGCCATCGCACGCCACGCCGCCGCCATCGCACGCAGCCGCCCGCGCCGGTCCTGTCATCACTTCCTGCGCGGCTGAAGTGATGCGCCGGGACCCTGCTCCGGCGTGCTTGGCCGCCGCCGCTTTAAACAGAGCGGCGGCAGCCAAGCACGCCGGAGCAGGGTCCCGGCGCGTCACTTCCGCCGCGCCGGGACCCTGCTCCGGCGCGCTTGCCTGCCGCCGCTCTGTTTAAAGCGGCGGCGGCCAAGCGCGCCGGAGCAGGGTCCCGGCGCGTCACTTCCGCCACGCCGGGACCCTGCTCCGGCGCGCTTGGCTGCGCCGGAAGTGATGACGGGACCGGCGTGGGCGGCTGCGTGCGATGGCGGCGGTGGCGTGATGGCGGCGTGGTGCGTGGTGTGTGATGGCGGCGGCGGTAGCTGCGAGCAGGTGGAAGCGAGGGAGGACAGCGACGGCGGTGACGTGAGTGGCGGCGGTGGCGGCGGTGGCGGCGGTGGCGGAGTCCTTGGGCTCGAGTCCCGAGTCGAGTCTCGAGTCCCATTGAAAAAATTGGGACTCGAGTGGGACTCGAGTCAAAGGGGGGACTGAGTCGGACTCGCGAGTCGAGTCGTCGAGTCTGAGTCCCCATCCCTGTGGTCAACGTAAATGGATTTTCCATGCCATTTTGATAGCTAAAAGATGACAACGTTGGAAGGATAAATGATGGCTGGATGAGGGCCAATAAACTGAGGCTGAATCCTGGCAAGACAGAAGCCCTGTAGTGAGTGGTTTCTGAGTCTGGGAGATAGGCTCATTGACTGTTCTGGATGGGGTTGCACTCCCTTTGACAGATCAGGTTTGTAGTCTGGGGGTACTCTTAGATCCATCATTGTTGCTGGAGTCCCACGTGACCATGGCAGCTTGGAGTGCCTTTTAACCACCTCTGACTGGTTCACCAGGCAGCTATGGCCTCTCCTGGACAGGGATGGCTTGGCCACAGTGGTACAAGTGCTAGTAACCTCAAAACTGGATTAGTGCAATGAGCTCTATGTGGGGCTGCCCGCCCTGAAGGCTGCTCTGGGAGCTGGAGCTAGTGCAGACTGCAACAGCTCGACTGTTGTCGGGAGCTGCCCCTTTTCAGCATGCAACTCCTTTACTGAAAGAACTGCACTAGCTACCTATTCACTACCGCTCCAGGTTTAAGGTTCTGATACTTGTGTACAAAGCCCGAAACAATTGGGACCAGGATACCTGAGAGAGCGCCTTCTCCCTTACCAACCTGCCTGGTCACTGAGGTCATTGGAGGATCTTCTCCTGGGGGTTCCACATGGACCTTTGGCCCAATTGGAGTCCACCAGGAGAAGAGCCTTCAGTGTGATGGCTTCATTTCTATGGAACTCCCTGCCTCTGGAGGTCAGGCAGGCTCCGACATTGTGTTGCTTTCAGTGCCTACTAAAGACCTCCTTTTTCTGGGAAGCCTTCTCTGCTGTCCAACCACCATTTTAATGTTACTGTGTTTTCAATGAATTGTTTTTGTTTTGTCTATTTTTATCTTTTTATTGTTCACTGCTCTGGAATTTGCTTATCTATGGAGAGGTACACAAATACTGTAAATAAATAAATAAATAATAAATAAATAAATAATGCTCACCTACTATAATGTGATGGATTGAGGACCTAACAACGCTTTCAACATTTGAATGGATGTGATGGTGGATGCTTCTCTTTCTGTTGACATGCACCTGGCAGGCATCCTGGAAATCAGAGGAAAAAATCAGAAAACAGACCTCTTGCCTACAGTCTCAAAGAAACTAAATCCAAGTAATGGGATATTCATAGGATAAAAGAGAAATTATAACAAATACACAGAACCACAAAATCCATTCATGGTTTATATTATGCAAGGAGGAAGACAGGATGGAGCAACTATCAGGTGGATACACAGACAGCTACAGAATTGGACTCAAAGAGCGCTTCTCAAACTGGGGAGAGGTCATGAGCGGGGTACCACAGGGCTCAGTCACAGGCCCAGTGCTCTTCAACATTTGTATTAATGACTTGGATGAAGAGGTGCAGGGAATGCTTATCAAATTTGCAGATTGGGTGGACTAGCTAATACCCTGCAAGACAGAAACAAAATTCAAAGTGATCTTGATAGGCTGGAGCGCTGGGCTGAAAACAACAGGAATGAAATTTAATAGGAATAAATGCCAATTTCTGCACCTAGGGAAAAGGAACCAAATGTACAGATACAGGATGGGGGATACTTGGCTGGACAATAGTGCTAGCAAGAAGGATTTTGGAATTGTTGTAGATCACAAGCTGAATATGAGCCAGCAATGTCATGTGGCTGCAAAGACAAATGCTATTTTGGCCTGCATTAATAGAAGTACAGTAATACCTTGGATTGCAAGCATAATTCATTCTGGAACCGTGCTTGTAATCCAAAACACTCTGATATCAAAGCGAGTCTCTGGTGGGCGTGAACGGGGCCGATTTCGGCCCGCTACGCCCGCTCGAGGCAAGCAGTTACATCATTTGTATTGCAAGACGTCGCTTGTTTATCAAGTCAAAATTTATTTTAAAAAATTGCTTGTCTTGCAAAACGCTCTCAGACCAAGTTATTTGCAATCCAAGGTATTACTGTATAGCTTCCAAATTGCGTGAAGTACCAGTTCCCTTCTACTCAGCACTGGTTAGGCCTCATCTTGAGTACTGCGTTCAGTTCTGGGCACCACACTTTAAGAAGGATGCAGACAAACTGGAAAGGGTTCAGAGGAGGGCAACAAAGATTATCAGGGGCCTGGAAACAAAGCCCTATGAGGAGAGACTGAAGGAACTGGGCATGTTTAGCCTTCAGAAGAGAAGACTGAGGGGAGGTATGATAGCTCTCTTCAAGTACTTGAAAGGCTGCCACACAGAGGAGGGCCAGGATCTCTTCTTGACTATCCCAGAGTGCAGGACACGGAGGTTATAGGATCTGGAAATCCGAAGCATCCATAGGATCGCTCTGCCCAACACCAAGTTCCTTTTTACATGAACTTTTGCCCAGCCAGATCTTCATGATCTTATACTTGTGCCTTGATTTTCCATACCTAAAGGCAAGACTTTACATTTATCTCAGTTGAATTTAATCTGATTGGGTTTTGCCCAATGTTCCGGTTTGTCAAGATAATTTTGAATCTTACCCAATTTTGCATTTTTGAATCAATATGCAAATTGAAACTGTTATCCTTCAAAATTTGCACTACTCCAAATTTTGCAATGCAGTTCTCCAATGAAAACACATGTACAAAAATGCATACATTAGGGGAACATGCATGCAAATGTGCATATATTAGTGAAAATGGCTTGCAAAAAAGTGTATATTAGGCACAATTGCATACAAAAATATACGTATTAGGAGTAATGTGCACAAAAATGCACAGAAACTTTCATGCAAACCTTTAAAATATTCTCAAAGTTCAGGACAAACCAAACTTAAGATTTGAAAAAATGGGAAACTTAGAGAAGCTGAAATTGACAGATTTGTCCATCCTTATCTATGATATATTGGGCAATTTGCACAATCACCACAACCCAGCATGGCTTCTTTAAGCCATGGTAGGTTGTGGCATGTGCCGGCAACCATTTTGAATATTCTTTCCCTGGCTGCGGGTTGCCATGGTTTGCCACATCATTCAAACCCCGATGGCATGGCTTGTTGGAGGGGGAAACAACCCTCCAATAACCCTACAACAGGTCATGGGCTATTGGAGGGTTATTTCCCCCTCCAACAAGCCATGCTGCCTGGGTTCGGATGACACGAGAAGCCATGGCTGGGGTGCCGTGATTGTGAGAATCAGGTTATTGTCATATTGATGTTTTCTCTTATTGTCCTTGTGAGCCGCTTTGAGCATGATCTTGTCTGGAAAAGTAGCATCTAAATAAAATGGTAAGAACAATAACCACAGTAATAGAAGCCTCCAGTCTAGTATACCGGTACTTTTTTAGAAATCAGAGACAAGAGCCAGTTAGGGCACAACTGTGTGTGTGAGTGTATCCTGGTGAGCTGGAGGCAGGGGACATCATCTTTCCTTGGAATGGCCAGGGGTGGGGTGTGTAGGAGAGGGTGGGGTGCCTCTTTTGAGTCTAAACCAATATTGCAAAAACCAATTGTACAACTTACTTGCTCGGTTAACTGTTCTGATCTCATCATCATCAGGCGATCACTCGTGACCGAGTAAGATTGTCTTCCGGGATAAAAGGAGGAAATTCTAAAGAAGATTGTGTAGACTCTAGCGATGGGTCCGTAAGTGACTGTGGAGGCCAATTCTAGATCCACACAGCTTCCCACAGTGAGGACACAGGTTACCAGATAGAAGATGGTCCTGTAAAGGATTCATTTGACGTGCTTTTCGCTTAGCACGTTTCTCCCTTTCACCTTGCACTCGGGCTTCTTCAAAGTCCATGGAACCTTTGTGAAAGGCCAACCTCCATTTAGATCGTTCATGGGCCAGAGCTTCCCAGTTTTCGATGTTTATATTGCATTTTTTTAGATTAGCCTTATGAACATCTTTAAACCTCTTATATTGACCACCGATATTCCGCTTTCCATCCTTGAGTTGGGAGTAAAGTAACTGCTTTGGGAGGCGGCAGTCAGGCATTCGAACAACATGACCGGTCCACTGAAGTTGGCGTTGAAGGATCATTTTTTCAATGCTAGTAGTCTTTGCTTCTTCCAGTACACTGACATTTGTTCGCCTATCTTCCCAAGTAATTTGCAGGATTTTCCGGAGGCAACGTTGATGAAACCTTTCAAGGAGGTGGAAGTGACGTTTATAGATAGTCCATGTTTCGCAGGCATACAATAAAGTTGGTAATACAATGGCTTCATAAACCAGTGTTTTGGTCTTCTTACAAATATCCCGATCCTCGAACACTCTATGTTTCATTCGAGAAAATGCGGCACTTGCGGAGCTCAGACGATGCTGGATTTCACTGTCGATGTTAGCTGTAACAGAAAGATAGCTGCCAAGATAGAGAAAATGATCGACATTTTCCAGTATTGTCCCGCCAAGCTGGATAGATGGCATCACCAAAGGGTTGGCTTGCACTTGCTGATGAAGCACTTTGGTTTTTTTGATGTTAAGTGAGAGACCAAGTTTTTCGTATGCTTCTGCAAAAGCATTTAGGATAGTTTGGAGATCGTCCTCTGAATGTGCGGAGACCACATTATCATCAGCATACTGAAGTTCCACAACGGAGGTTGTAATTACCTTACTTTTTGCTTTCAGCCTGCTGAGATTAAAAAGCTTTCCATCTGTTCGATATATAATTCCCACACCGGTGGGAAGTTTCCCCTTGACAAGATGTAAAACCATGGCGATGAAAATGGCAAATAATGTTGGGGCGATAACACATCCCTGTTTAACACCTGATCCCACTTTAAATGGAGCACCATGAGAGCCGTTGTTGTCCAAAACCGTTGCCGTCATGTTGTCATGGAGAAGTCGCAAGATATTCACAAATTTATTGGGGCATCCAATTTTCATAAGGATAGTCCAGAGAGCTGTACGGTCTACAGTATCAAAGGCCTTAGCCAGATCGATAAATGCCATATAAAGGGGTTGATTTTGCTCCCGGCATTTTTCTTGGAGCTGACGTGCAGTAAAAATCATGTCTACTGTCCCTCTAGAGGGGCGGAAACCATATTGAGTTTCAGGGAGGATCTCTTCTGAAATAGATAGAAGACGGTTTGCGAGAATCCTAGCAAATATTTTACCTGCGGTTGCTAAGAGAGAAATGCCCCGATAGTTTCCACAGTCTGTTCTATCACCCTTCTTAAAGAGGGTGATAATTATGGCATCCCTGAAGTCTTCTGGGATCTCTTCTCTTATCCAGATTTTTTCGATGAGTTTATGAAGATGTTGTACAAGTTCGGGCCCCCCTTCTTTAAAGATTTCAGCAGGAATCCCATCTGGTCCACTAGCTTTGTTGTTCTTCATTTGATTAATGGCTTTTTTTACTTCATCCAAAGTGGGGAGTATTGCAAGTTCCTCTTTAATTTGTTTTTGCGGGATTTGCGAAAAAATCTCATTATCCACCTTAGATTTACGATTTAAAAGGTCATAATAATGCTCTTTCCAACGCAGTGCAATAGACTCTTTGTCTTTTAAGAGTTTGGTGCCATCTTTTGATTGTAAAGGGTTTGTACCATAGGTTTTTGGTCCATAAATGGCCCTTGTGGCCTTAAAAAAGCCCCGTGCATCATGAGATTCTGCAAGTTGTTGAATTTCTTCAGCTTTCTTTTTCCACCAAGCGTTCTTAAGTTCTCTTGTTCTTCTTTGGACCTCAGCCTTTGCGCTAGCGTAGGTTTTTTTCTTGGCAGCGCAGTTAATATCATTTTGCCATATTTGGAAGGCTTTCCTTTTTTGGTCAATTATATATTTAATCTCATTGTCATTTTCATCAAACCAATCCTGATGTTTCTTAGTTTCATATCCAATAGTTTGTTCACAAGCTGCAGTAATGGAGGTTTTCAGCTTAGACCAATGGTCCTCAATGTTGTCAGGAGGTTCCCTAGGTAGATGTTCCTTAAGAAGTGATTGAAGACGAGTTTGCTTAATAGGATCTTGAAGGACTTGGATGTTCATTTTACGCCTTGGTTTCCTTCCTTGAAGCCTACGTTGGGGAGCAATGTTGATAACCATTGTGGACCGGATTAGTCGGTGGTCTGTCCAGCAGTCGTCGGCACTCACCATGGCCCTAGTAAGAAGTACATCGCGGCGATCTCTAACACGGACAATTACATAATCCAGAAGATGCCAGTGCTTTGACCGTGGGTGCTGCCACGATGTTTTAAACTTATTCTTTTGTCGAAAGAGCGTGTTTGTGATAGTGAGATTATGCTCTGCACATATAGACAAAAGTAAGAGTCCGTTCGGGTTGCTATTACCTACTCCGTCTTTTCCAATAGTTTCTGGCCATAAATCAAAGTCACGCCCGACTCTTGCGTTAAAATCGCCCAGGAGGATAATTTTATCCTCCTTAGGTATCTCTGACAGGAGAGTGTCCAACTGGCTGTAAAAACTTTCCTTGATGTCATCATCAGCATCTAATGTTGGTGCATAAGCGCTCAAAATAGTTACCTGTTGGTTATTGGCGAGCTTTAATCGAAGAGTTATCAGGCGTTCGTTAATGCCAGTAGGAACTTCTGACAAAGAGTTCACTAGTTCATTTTTGATGGCAAAGCCTACACCATGTATTCGTCGGTCCTGCTCAGGTAGTCCTTTCCAGAAGAAGGTATAACCTCCTTTTTCTTCTTTCAGCTGTCCCTCTCCTGCTGATACTGTATTGGGATGGAGCGGGATTTGGGATTAATTGTAGAAATGAAAACCTTTTCAATAAAACTGTTAATAGCAGCAGCGGCAGCAAACCCCCAAACTTCTGTATTTCCCTGGACTCTGATATTATTACATATTACTAAATAATAACGAGCTTGAAGAGATGTCAGCATTGAACAGAACAAAGACCTTTATCATGCCAGATGGTGGCACTGCACTCTAACGGGTAGATCCTGAGCACTGCAGAAATTTCCAGTGCAATCCTTCTCTAGAAACTAAGATGAATCAGCCATATCCAGTTCGATCTTCACATGTCGTGCGCCAATGTCTGAAGAGGGCTCCATAAGCGCTTTCACTCCCCCTGCCCAAACCAGCATGTGTGCAAGGTACCTATAATGTTCAAAGTGTGCTCAGGTTGGTATTGTGGGATGCTGCATTTAGAAAGGCAGGGTGTGCATATTAAAATAGATAATATATTTTTTAAAATATTTTTTCCCAGACAAGAAGCAAACTGCATACATTAATAAAGCAAAATTAAGTCATTTCCACTGGGTTCCTGCAGTATTATCTACACCAAATCAGTTGTTGAAACCAAGGCTGGTAACTGAGTTTTAAACGTCACTTCATGCATTCTCTTATTCCTTCTTCGCCTTTTGGGTCTAGACTGTGGTTAGATGATATAAGCTGGAAGCCATCAGCAAGTATGAAGAAGTTTCATAATAGCTGTATGTTCCAAGCCTACAATGGGACTTACTCCTGGGTAGACATGCAAAGGATGTCAATGTAAGGCTATAATCCTATGCACACTTACTTGGAAGTAAGTTCTATTGAACTGTGTAGGGTTGATTTCTGAGTGAACATACATTTGTACTGTGTGACAATCAGTGTAAGTAGCAAAAGCCTTACAATTTAGCACAATTCTAAATAGCTGCGTGTTGGATTTTTCTACCAGCATATGTGCAGATTCCCAGACAGCTTCAAAAACTATACGAAGGGAAGGTACCTGATCTGAAACACCTAAAGGCAGTTGTGCTAAAGGGGGGCGTGTGTTTGTCTTCTCTTGTATTGATTGACGTCGGCTTTATTACAAATTGAGGTATTTTATCTCATTTGGGCAAAAGTCTTAAAGATGTTATCCTACGGATTTTCTTTTTCTTGTTAATTTTTATTATGCATATCACCATATGATCTCACTGTATACACATATTCCACAACATGAGGCAATTGCGATAACAGAATCGACTTTGGATAGGAGAGAGGATGCAAGACCCAGGTCCCCTACAACGCTTTTGTGTTCACTAGCAGAACTAGATCTTAAATTCCCCCCCCCCCCCCAGTTCCAAGATAAATTCTACTGGCAAATCTCAGGCACAGCCATAGGCTGCAAGTTTGCTCTAGAACTGGCGAATATTTATATGGACTGGTTTGAGCAGTCCCACATATCCTTTCAAACAATATATTGTCCTCTACAAGAGATTTTTGGATGGTATTTTCATGTTATGGAGAGAAGACTGAGAAGACTGAGAAGATTCTTCTTGAGTTTCACCAGTATATAAACATCAAACATGAAACCATCAAATCTGAAATCAACTACAATAAATCTAGGTTGATTTTTTTAGATGTGGTGATCGTAGCTCAGAATAGATCTTTCACTACTGACCTGTATCAGAAAAATACAGATGTAAATTCTTTTTTGAAATATGACAGCTATTATCCTGTTCATGAAATACAATCTGCCTTACTCACAGATGCTCAGATTGCATATGGACTGTAGTAATACACAAGATTTCGATAAACAGGCAGAAATACTTATTATGACACAATTGAGTAGAAGAGGATACCCATTACAATTACCATGTATAGGGCCCAACAGGAATGAGCTATTCTCACCTAGGACTCAACAGAGTCCTGAAAGGATAGTGGTCCCTATAACCTATGATGGATGTACCAGTAAAATAAGGGATATTATTATTAGATACTGGCATCTTTTGAAAGAAGTGTCTGGTTGTCAGGGCAGCCCAATGTTTGCATATAAATAGAAAAAGAACCTCAGAGATATATTGGTACATACTGCTTGCAGACCTATCCTAGGGGAAAAGATCAAAGGTAATTTTTCCTGTGGCCAGCAGAGTGTTTGCCACAACTGCCACAGTGGGAGGGGATTTATGAACCCTGTTGACAATGCACTATATCCCTATTGGGGCTTCATAGAATCATAGAAAAGTAGAGTTGGAAGGGGCCTACCAGGCCATCGAGTCCAACCCCCTGCTCAATGCAGGAATCCGAGTCAAAGCATCCCTGACAGATGGCTGTCCAGCTGCACCTTGAATGCCTCCAGAGTGGGAGAGCCCACCACCTCCCTAGGTAGTTGGTTCCATTGTCTTATTGCTCTAACAGTCAGGAAATTTTTCCTGATGTTTAGGTGGAATCTGGCTTCCTGTTGAGCCCATTATTCCGTGTCCCACAAACTGGGATGATCGAGAAGAGATCCTGGCCCTTCTTTAACTGTAACACCAAAGGGGTAGTATATGTCATTGTTTGCCCTTGTAAAAAAGCATATGCGGGGATGACAACCAGAACCTGCAAAACAGAAAAGCTGTATCAGAAACTGGAGGATGCAAGCTCCTCTTGTACAACATTTCCTCGAATGTGGACATAACTTGAATGATTTAAAGTTCTGCTGTCTGGAGAAAGTCGACGGCCAAGGCAACAGCTGCACCAGCTAATTTTACAAAAGGAACTAATTGGATTCACTCCCTAACAACCAGATCTCCAGTCTGCCTGAATGAAGAGTTCGACTGGATGGTTATCCTATAAAACAGATTATTAACATCAGTGTTTTATATATGTACCGGTATATATATTTGATTGGCCATTACGTTTTACTTAGCTTTGCTTTACTGGTGAAATTGTCATCATGGCTTCTTGTCAATAGGTTTTATGGGGTGGGAGTCCTTTAAGGTACTTCAACACAGTTGCATAAGGCTCAATCCACCACACCTGTGTTTACAATCACAAGGTTGAAAGAGCTATCCAAGCCTTTCAGGCTTCCACCCTCAGTTTGCTGTTCTCCACCAGGGTGACTCCCTGTGTGTCTTTAGCAGCATTTTGAATCATCCGGGTTGCCTTTTATATGTTGATCAGCTTGTTTAAATTTGTTTGTAAATTTTAACAAAACTTTTAACCATTTTTGTAGGATCCCAACAGTGCCCTGCCTGCACCGGAATTAAACATTTCTGGGGAGCCTCAGGCCCTATTTAGCTTTATAATATTCTGGTGTGTATTTACTTTGGCATGCACTTACAGGGGTTTTTTGGTCAGGTAAAGTCTAACTGTCTGATCTGGTGAGTTTTTACGAGTATATTTTAACATTTAACAAGCTGGGATATATATATATATATATATATATATATATATATATACCTATACGGTATATACACACCGTATATAAAACCCTGTGTGTGTGTGTGTGTGTGTATAATGAATAAAGCATGTCTCTTCTAATTACAGGTGGGGAAACCACAGTGTTATACACAGTGATAATTGTATATGAGAGGCTTGGATTATATTATACTTAAGAACGCTTGGTGGAAAAAAAAGCTGAAGAAATTCAACAACTTGCAGAATCTCATGATGCACGGGGCTTTTTTAAGGCCACAAGGGCCATTTATGGACCAAAAACCTATGGTACAAACCCTTTACAATCAAAAGATGGCACCAAACTCTTAAAAGACAAAGAGTCTATTGCACTGCGTTGGAAAGAGCACTATTATGACCTTTTAAATCGTAAATCTAAGGTGGATAATGAGATTTTTTCGCAAATCCCGCAAAAACAAATTAAAGAGGAACTTGCAATACTCCCCACTTTGGATGAAGTAAAAAAAGCCATTAATCAAATGAAGAACAACAAAGCTAGTGGACCAGATGGGATTCCTGCTGAAATCTTTAAAGAAGGGGGGCCCGAACTTGTACAACATCTTCATAAACTCATCGAAAAAATCTGGATAAGAGAAGAGATCCCAGAAGACTTCAGGGATGCCATAATTATCACCCTCTTTAAGAAGGGTGATAGAACAGACTGTGGAAACTATCGGGGCATTTCTCTCTTAGCAACCGCAGGTAAAATATTTGCTAGGATTCTCGCAAACCGTCTTCTATCTATTTCAGAAGAGATCCTCCCTGAAACTCAATATGGTTTCCGCCCCTCTAGAGGGACAGTAGACATGATTTTTACTGCACGTCAGCTCCAAGAAAAATGCCGGGAGCAAAATCAACCCCTTTATATGGCATTTATCGATTTGGCTAAGGCCTTTGATACTGTAGACCGTACAGCTCTCTGGACTATCCTTATGAAAATTGGATGCCCCAATAAATTTGTGAATATCTTGCGACTTCTCCATGACAACATGACGGCAACGGTTTTGGACAACAACGGCTCTCATGGTGCTCCATTTAAAGTGGGGTCAGGTGTTAAACAGGGATGTGTTATCGCCCCAACATTATTTGCTATTTTCATCGCCATGATTTTACATCTTGTCAAGGGGAAACTTCCCACTGGTGTGGGAATTATATATCGAACAGATGGAAAGCTTTTTAATCTCAGCAGGCTGAAAGCAAAAAGTAAGGTAATTACAACCTCCATTGTGGAACTTCAGTATGCTGATGATAATGTGGTCTCCGCACATTCAGAGGATGATCTCCAAACTATCCTAAATGCTTTTGCAGAAGCATACGAAAAACTTGGTCTCTCACTTAACATCAAAAAAACCAAAGTGCTTCATCAGCAAGTGCAAGCTAACCCTTTGGTGATGCCATCTATCCAGCTTGGCGGGACAATACTGGAAAATGTCGATCATTTTCTCTATCTTGGCAGCTATCTTTCTGTTACAGCTAACATTGACAGTGAAATCCAGCATCGTCTGAGCTCCGCAAGTGCCGCGTTTTCTCGAATGAAACATAGAGTGTTCGAGGATCGGGATATTTGTAAGAAGACCAAAACACTGGTTTATGAAGCCATTGTATTACCAACTTTATTGTATGCCTGCGAAACATGGACTATCTATAAACGTCACCTCCAACTCCTTGAAAGATTTCATCAACGTTGCCTCCGGAAAATCCTGCAAATTACTTGGGAAGATAGGCGAACAAATGTCAGTGTACTGGAAGAAGCAAAGACTACTAGCGTTGAAAAAAATGATCCTTCAACGCCAACTTCAGTGGACCGGTCATGTTGTTCGAATGCCTGACTGCCGTCTCCCAAAGCAGTTACTTTATTCCCAACTCAAGGATGGAAAGCGGAATATCGGTGGTCAATATAAGAGGTTTAAAAAAGATGTTCATAAGGCTAATCTAAAAAAATGCAATATAAACATCGAAAACTGGGAAGCTCTGGCCCATGAACGATCTAACTGGAGGTTGGCCTTTCACAAAGGTTCCCTGGACTTTGAAGAAGCCCGAGTGCAAGGTGAAAAGGAGAAACGTGCTAAGCAAAAAGCAGGTCAAATGAACCATTTACAGGACCATCTTCCATCTGGTAACCTGTGTCCTCACTGTGGGAAGCTGTGTGGATCTAGAATTGGCCTCCACAGTCACTTACGGACCCATCGCTAGAGTCTACACAATCTTCTTTAGAATTTCCTCCTGTTATCCCGGAAGACAATCTTACTCGGTCACGAGTGATCGCCTGATGATGATGATGATGATGATGATGTTATACTGTATATGTTTGCATATAAGTCTTAGCATTTTTTTATACTAGACCACTGAAGAAGACCTCCAAGGTCGAAACACGTTTGGTACTGGTTCTTGTTATTTATGTAGGAATTATAGTGCAGCATATTTACAATTTAGTTCATTTGTTTATATTTGTACGCCTGCGTGTATACAGATAAAACCGATTGTTTAGACTTCTTAAAAAACTTTCACAGGTTTGCTGATCCTAATTCTTTTATTGAACTGCATATCACCAACCAACATCAAATAAGCATTATATATACTAATTTAGCATTACATCCAGATATTAACAAGAATACATAGCAACCTAATACATACCTATGACCTTCCCCTTCAGACAACAACCAACACATCTATATGTCCAACCTATATCCCATCCCCTATATTCCCTACAAAAACCTGTTTTAGGGTGCAATCCAATCTGGATGCCCATTGCCCTCCGAACTTGGAGGATTACAGGCATCCTATGCAAGGCAGGAGGAGTGAGGAGGCAAAGGTCGCTCCTGTGCTCCTACCTCCCTGTAAAACATTTAGATGGCCGATTTTGGCTAAGTGAGGCACCTCAGAGCGGGGGGAGAAGGAGGCTGAGGTGCCACCAGGATACTTGGCAGCGCCTGTCTCCTCTCCTCCCCGCCCCGCCCCCCAGAGTGCCCACAAAACCCTATCTCCAGAAGTAGCTGGCCACGGTTCTTTCTGTGCCAGCTGCGGGGGGGCGGGGGCGGGGCGGGGGGGGTGCTCTGAGTTCGGAGTCCCAGCTCCAACCTCAGACGGAATGAGTTTCCAACTCCAAATGATCCTATGGCTGCCTAGACATTGTCTAGAGCAGGAGTTCTCAACCAGGGGGGAAATTTTAGGGTTTCAGGGGAGGAATTGGGACCACAGACTCAAGCTGTTGGAATACTGATCTTTCTACAAATTACAATTCTACAGATTGTACATAATCTACAGGACATCACACCTCATTGTATGGCACAGATTAAATTAAAAATAAAGATAAAGATTTCACTTGTTATCTGTGGAACTATTCCATTTATAGTTATTATATATTATATTCATATTACGGTATTTGGAATGCAACTTTTGAGTCAGACAATCTTGGAAAGGGGGGAATGACATTCTGACATATGGTGAAAAGGGTGCATGGGGCAAAAAAAGGTTGAGAACAACTGCTCTAGAGGCCATAGCATTGTGCTGCCTGTTTATTTTACAGTATCATCTCTATTCCGCATAAAACAGCATAAGTAAATGCACATATTAATGGTCATAAGTATAAATATAAATTTATAAATTTATACAGTGGCTGGCAGATCATTTTTTAAAATAAATGAGCACAAAATGCGCGGAAATTGGTTCCTTCTTTTTTAAAAAATTATTTTTAGCTGCACTTGCACAAGTGCAGAGGTTCACAGTTGCCCCAGTGTGGAAATTTGAAGCCTCAGCTGGGGCAATGTCCTGGGGGGCGGGGGACATTGCCCCAAAGATTTGACAGGTGTCAAAGTGGAAGATCTATTTTTAAAATGGGATTTAGAAAAGGTTAAAATTTTCTTTTTGGTCTGGAAACTATACAGGTAGATAGAGTCTATCTACCTGGCTGTACAACTTCCAGCCAAAAAAAGAAGTTTGTAACCCCTTCTAAAACCACTTTTAAAAAAGGAGCTCCTGTCAAAGTACTTACCCCTGTAAATGAGAAGCATGTTCCCAAGATGGTAGAATCTCAGGGACACTGGCAAAACTGAAGGCATCCTTGGGAGACAGGAGGTCCCCTAAAAAAAAACACCAAGGATCTTGTCACAAAGGAGGTGTTTGAGGTGCCACTCCACTTTCGCAAGCAAGGATCACTTGTGACTTTGGAACCATTTGATAGCTCTCCTTCTGACAACTGCCAAATGGTTCCAAAGGGGGAATTAACTTACCTGCAGCTTCGGGTACATACTGCACAGGGTGGGCACCTGCTGGACTTTGCCAGCAGGCACCCTCCTGAACAGTATTGACTCCAGGGTCCCCATGGCTGCACCAGTGCACCTCCATACTTCCAGATTTGTGCAAATGAGGCCAACAATATATATATATTAAAATGTGCACAAATATTTGCTCACATTCGGGGGGGGGCAAATTTCTTTTTTAAAAAAAGGGTGTACAGCCATGGGCAGCCCCTCCAAGGTACCACTTGGGGCCCCTTGGAGGGACAGCTCATAGCTGTTAAAAGGGGGGTTGTGAAAGCCAGCCTGACAGTCAGCTTTCGTGAACTCCAGAAAAAAAAAAAGTTTAAAAGGGGGGAAAAAGCGAGCCAAAAACAGATCACAGTTGCGATAGGGAGGGGGGACAACTCAGTGCTTCTGCAGGGTCATCTATCTGGGATACCCACTGGGGGGGAAGGGGGGAGTGTGAGGAGGGGTCCAATAACCCATAGTGAGCCTGATCATTTGTCGGGCTCACTGTGGGTTGTTTGCATAACAACCAACCCGCTGTGGCTTATTGCAAGGTTGGGTTAGCATTAAGTTCTGGAGAAGAATTTCCTGTTCCTAATTGACAGTATATTTTTCTTTCCTGGACAGGAAATGAGAGTTGCCCATAGAAAACAGTGGAGAAAGATTAGACTGATACAATCATTGACTCAAGAACTTCCTGCTTCTTTTTGACACTATTTCCCCCCCCCCTTTTCTAGGGAGGGAGGGCTGCCTCAAACCAAGGGTTTGAACATAGCTGTAGGCAGCATTTCCACCCAGAAACAAAAAGGCCAGGAGTTTATGCTCTTTCTAATTCAGGACTTATTTCACCACCACCCCTTTTCATTTTGTAAAATTGTCCTGCCAGCGCAAATACAGGCCTTTATCCCCATGATGAAATTTGGGAGGGGATGTATGGGCTGTGTGCCTCATAATGGCTTGTGCAATATATCTCACTTAATATTGGAGATCAGAGGTGGGGCTGAGTCTGGTTCATTTGGTATTACCTTACAGCCAAAAATCCTGGATACAAAATATCCCTCAGGTTGCAGCAATGTTCCTTCCGTTCCACTCCCAGCCCAACAAATTCAGTGCTCAGTTGCATGCAGAAGCCTTGTGTGCTCCATTGACTTCCATGCAGACACATTGTGCTTTTAACAGTTCACCAGCTTTTAAAAAAAAAACCAATCCCCCCCCCACATGAAATATAGAAAGAGCATAAAGTGTTGTCTTTGCTGCTCTGCCGTGTGTGTGTGTGTGTGTGGTGTGTGTGGCAGGGGGCGGGGATGCTGCTGCCCTAAAATCCTGGATTTCTCCATTGTCTTATATGGGCAGCTGCTCTCACTGCTGACTTGAGAGAGATAAAAAAGACAACCCAGAAGCCAGGCACTCTGTGAGATGAGAGGTTTGGTCACACTCCCTTAACCATCCTGTCAGCCACATACTTTGTCTCCCTCACACTTGATCTGTGTTCAAGAAATAAGCCCTTCCAAAACATGAATTGGGGCGCGGGGGGGGGGGGAGGATTATCTCCAGTGTTGTTCTGAGGTGAAGTAGTCTAGCAGTTTGTGCCAAAATCCTGGTGGAATATTTATTTTCCTAAGAAGTAAAAAAATAACTGAGATTGGTGGGCTTCTAGGAATCCATGTGGCACATGTGAGGCGGTGCTCTAATATGGACCAATCATCCCAAGCCTCTTTGTGTAAGCCTAAGGTCTCCAACATTGGGATGGAGAAAATAACAAGAGGTCTCCAGTGTGAGGAGCAGGATGTGTTCCCCCCCCCCCCCTGTTTTACCTCAAGGCTTCCAAAAGAGGGAAGAAAAAGTTAATAAACCCCTCTTCTCACTTTGGAGGCCTGGCCGGTGCCACATCCCACCTCTTCCCTCATTGGAGGCCTGGCTTGCACCACATCCATTCATCCTCACAGTGGAGGTCTCTAACTTTTTCCAGAATGAGACCATGTCCCCTAGAGATATCCATCCCAGCCAGTAGCTCAATGTCTCTGTGGGTAGCAGAATGCGAATTCTGGTTCTAACTGAAGACAATCTGCCTTGATGCAAAACTTGAAAGGGAAGCCTGTTTTGGATCAACATGATGCAGATTGAGGCAACAACTGCCCTTCTACGAGTGTGTATGTCACTTCCCTCCAGCTATGGTCTACTTGTATATTTGTAAATATATCAAATATATCAAAGAAACAGCATAGGTCTCCAGAGATCTCTCCTCCCAAAGGAAGCCAAACCCACCTGGCGCTGTCCCTGGAACTTCTCTCTGCTTGGGGGGGAGGAAGGAGAGAGCATATACGACTACATCTCGACACAGTTTTGGGGCTTTGCTTCCCATTTTGAGAACTTGTATTGTGGTGCCCTCTCCTCCTTTTCTTCCTATCCTTTCATCATAGTGGTTGAGGAACTAGTGGCAGATGCTACCATAGTGCAGCACACTGTCTGTCCATTTAAAAAAAAAAAAAAAACACTGTGTGACAGCTGCCTGAACCTGCCCCCCCCCCCAATAGGTCATGGCAGGTGGCTAGAAGAGCTGGGGTGAATTTCACATCGGTGTAGCTCACCCACTGCCCATTACAAAACAGCATCAGCGCCAGTACCAAACTGTGAAGAAGCTGCCTGACAGACCTCATCCATATTGCTTGCTCACATCAGTCAAGTTGAGGAGAAATGGGCAGATGTCAACTTGGTGGGCAAAGGGAACAGAAAAAATGGTGTCTAGAAAAGGGAAATTAACAGAACAGGGTTTTTTTTTCCCCATAACAAAATTAACAAAAGGTGTTTTGTGTTTACCAGGAAATTAACAGAACAATTTCCCCCCAGATTTACAAAAACACAAATATAAAAGTTTCTGTTTCACAAATTAAATAATTGAGAGTTTTCTTTCTACATTTAAACCCTACTCTAAGGGGCCACAGGTATCCCTTATGATCGGTGATTTGTCATTACTAACTTTAGCTGAATCTGTACCTACAAGTATTTCCCCAGAGTAAGCAATTCACTTTCAGGAAGCACATCTAAATCTAAAATATTAATGAGATCTGATCAGAGGTCAGTGTTACCACTTTTTTAAAAATAGAGGTAGTTATACAATGGTGAGAATCAAACGCTGATGCTGCTGACATCATCAATACGGCTTTTACTATAAATTAACCTTTGCTTCGAATTTCCACCCCATGTATTTTGGCTGATGCCACAGAACTAGTTTTTTTTTTTTTTTTTAATACTTAATTTCATAGGCTTGTAAATTCCTATTAAACCTAGGACAAATTCTCAGAATGCCTCTCCAATGGCTCCTAGAAATCTCCGCTCACACAAACATAACTATTTCTGTCATTGGCCTTAGCCATTTTGGTACTATCATTTTTCCTTCAGCGTCACTTTAGCGATAAAAGATTTTATCTTCCTCTTGCCCCGTAACCTTTTTCTTGATAACACCAAAATCTATTCACATTAAACAAGACAGAATGACACGCTCTTTCCCCTTCCACACCCATATTTGTTTCTTGCCTTAATCTCTGCATTCAGTAACTTTCCCCACAATTTGGCCATTTACATTTTACTAATCTCAGCCTACATTAGAAAGATTATGTCAGATAGTGTTTATATGCAAATTCTTTGTTTTGTTCTTACTGTGTATAAAGAAATGTTATGCCACAATCATATAGCATAAGAGAAATCTATGCTTATCTAAGTTCGTTTGTTTTTTAAATTTTATATGCCACCATTTCTTGCCAAAAAGAGACCCTCAAAGTCACATACAATAAAAAAAATAGTCCACACCACAATAAAAGCACAAAGCACCATTATCTAATAGCAAAAACATCTAAAACATCAAGCAACAGCAGCATTATCAAAATAATTATAACATATATGTTTTCCAGTCACCCCAAAGCCTTTGGAAACAGAAATGTTTTTGCTAGCTGTCTAAAAACTATGAGCAAGCAAGCTTGCCAGGCCATGTAGGTAGGAAGTTCCAGAAAATGGGTGCCAAAACGGAAAATACCCTGCTCCTACTACTCACCATCCTTTCCTCCAAAGGCTGGGAACTTGGAGCCAAAAATGTGTTCAGAAGAGCACCAATGGAAGAACATGCTCCCCATTGACCCTAGATAATTTAGGGCTGGAAAACACAAAAGACTTTGAACTGGGCCCACAAACTAACTGTGCATCAGATGTAGCTGCCTCCAAATGATGGTGTAGCAATATGTTCTTGGCGATTGGCTCAGGCCAACAACCAGGCCACAGCGTTCTGGACTAGCTGAAATTTCTGAACACTCTTCAAAGGCAGCCACCTGGAGAGCACATTATAATAGTTCAAACAAGGACCTGGTTCACACAATGAATCAACCTATGGTTTGTTAACCATGGGTTGTTTGGGAGCACATGGCAGCAAACGAGCATGCTAGCTTCCAAACACTCACCCACTTCCGGTGCACTAAACAACCTCTATCCCATGTTTGTTCTCTGTGACATGGGAATCCAGAACTCTGGGGGAGAAACCCAGAGTTTTAATCTAAAAATGAACCATGGGTTCTAACTCTGGGTTGCTTCTTCCTCAACAACCCAGAGCTCCAGGTTCGCACATCACAGAGAACAACCCAGGGGCACAGCATCCCTGGGTTGTTTTAGCACACCAGAAGAGTACAAGCGTTCAGGAGCCAGCATGCTTGCTCATCCTGCACACTCCCAAACAACCCACCCTGCACACTCCCAGACAACTTTGGGTTGTTTCATCGTGCAAACTGGATTTTATTTATTTATTTATTTATTTATTTCTTATATTTATTAATCGCCCATCTGGCCGGCCACCCAGCCAACCTGGGCGATGTACAATTAAAATAATACAGTAAAACAATACGATAATTAAAACTGTGGAGAAAGCCAACCTAAAACCCCTTTCTGACACACACACACTCACCAAGGAGGGGGGAAGGAGACCCAGGGGGGAGAGACAGCCAGTCTCCACAGAGACCAACGGGGACAAACAACATCTGCATAGAATCACCCCAGGGGGGAAGGCAGGAAGCATCCCCAGGTTCGTCAATGCTCTCGTATATCAGCCCCATCTACATAAGACTTGAATACCTTGCCAGAGCAGACATTTCGGCACCCAAAAGAAAGGGCCATTCAACACCACAGGATGGGACCATTAAGCAGGTGGCTTCAAAGGGACCCCCACCCACCTGAGGAGGGTGGCAACCCACCTGATTGACCGCCCACCTGAGGAGGGTGGCAACCCACCTGATTGGCCACCCACCTGAGGAGGGTGGCAACCCACCTGATTGTCCGCCCACCTGAGGAGGGTGGCAACCCACCTGATTGGCCACCCACCTGATTGCAGAGGGAGGGGCTACCTGAAACCCAAGGTATAAAACACCCTGAGCAAGGGAACTGAGTTGTTGGACCTGATCAGCAATCTTGCCCCATGCTTGAGGTAAGGGAACGAAGGGATCGGCAACCCCGGGTAGCAGCACCCGGCGTGCTCCAGCTAGCTGAAATCACTGGCCGCTTGGGTTGACCGGACCCCCGGGAAACCAAGCTGAAATCACTGGCCGCTTGGGTTGACCGGACCCCCGGGCAACCAAGCTGAAATCACTCACAAGCCGCTGGGTAGACCGGACCTCCGCCGGGAACCCAGCTAGCCGCTTGGGTAGACCGGACCTCCGCCGGGAACCCAGCTAGCCGCTTGGGTAGACCGGACCTCCGCCGGGAACCCAGCTAGCAGCATGCGGTTGACCGGGCCTCTGCTGGAGCCCGAGCTGAACTAACTAGCTGAGAGCCCTGAAATCACGGTGTCCTTGAGACTTCTTGCTTGCTACTTTGTGCTGTACTGATAAGCTGTATTGCTGGCGTGTGTCTGGGTTTGTGAAGGTCATTTTGTAAATAAACTTGTTTTATAAAAGATACTTTTGTGGCTATAAGTTATCCCTTTGTTCTAGGCTAAGGGTGATAGTCGCTGGGGGACCTCGGAGAAGGCCCGCCCCCAGGACTCGCTGCCCCCTTAGTATTGAACCCGCGCAGAAGACCAGGTTGGCGGCCTTCCACTAAAACAGTATTAAAAAAATCTTTTAAAATCCTAACCCACCCCATATTCCCGCCTGAACAGCCATGCTTTTAATGCACGGCAGAAGCTCATCACGGAGGGGGCATGGCGAAGGTCACTAGGGAGGGAGTTCCATAATGTGGGGGCCGCCACAGAGAAGGCCCTCTTCCTAGTCCCCACCAGCCTGGCTGCTCTGGCTGATGGGATAAGGAGAAGGCCGTCTGTGGCAGATCTTGTTGAGTGGCCTACTTGATGTTGCTGGAGGCACTCCTTGAGATAAACTGGGCTGGAGCCATGTAGGGATCAAGAAGTTATCATAGCATGAATGACAGCAGCTACATCCCCATTTCCAGAAGAGGATGCAGCTGGCAAACCAACCAGTGATAACAGGCAATCCTCACCAGGTGCTTCCTCAACATCCAGAAACAAAGCCAGGACTAAAGGTGCCTCCAACCTGCCTACAGAAAGAGATATATGTATTGCTATTTTATTCGTCAATGCTGACATGTCAGCACATGGAAGCTCTGGGGTCCACACTGTGCCGATTCTAGACACATCTATAAGCCATATGAGGTTTGTGCACAACTTGTACCGATCCTTCCTTCCACATGACAGAATGACAGAGGGGATCCTGTCAGCCCTGCCTTCAACCAGGAAGCTGCTAACAATGGATGCTCCATTTGAATTTAAAGCTGCCTCCTGAGGGGAAAGGGCCTCTAGAAGCACAGAGGATTTCAACACTACACCTCTATTTGTGCCATCTCCCTCTCTAATTGTTTTGCTGCCTTTCTGAGGTGTCCAGTTGCTCTTATAGTCAGCTTGAGTTATTGACACCTGAGAATATGCAAGTGGTACTTAGTTCTGTTTGTACGACAACTTGCCCACTCGAGCCTTTCCCTTCCTTGCTATTTCTCAGGAGCTGGAAGAAACTGAAGATATGGATCTTTATGATAATCAATCATCAACCCTTCATTGAGGAATGGTACAGTTGTATCTGATTTGAAAGTGGCAGTGGTGAAGCCTCCATCAAAAAAACTTCCCTTGAAATCTATGATCAGGGAACCGATAGGCCAGTATCCAGTCTTCCATTCTGTTTCAAAATTGTTTTAGATATATGAGTGTCTATGTGTGTACTGCCTGTTTATATGTTTGTATGTAAATGGTTTTTACACTATGTATAATGTGTTTTTAATAGGTTTAATCTTTGTAAACTGTCCAGACAACAACTGGCAAGATTAGGGGATGGGGGGGCACACCTACTTTCCACATCTACCTTCTTGGGAGATTTCAGATGTTGATACTGAGGAGCTTTTACTCCTCAGTTTGGGAGCTCATATGTGGGTCCCTCAGGGACACATACCATCTCCCATATTTTGTATTTATTAAAAAAATATTTTGAACTTGCCCTTTATGCTAGGATGTCAGGGCAGTATACAAGGA
The DNA here is from genome assembly GCA_021292165.1 of Shinisaurus crocodilurus. NCBI lineage: Eukaryota > Metazoa > Chordata > Lepidosauria > Squamata > Shinisauridae > Shinisaurus > Shinisaurus crocodilurus. The sequence continues at coordinate 97,970,233 of CM037881.1, read as the reverse complement.
TCATAAGAACCAAAATATGTCACAATATAAGAAATGAAACAATAAAACATCACTACAATAAAACAAATCGGAAACATAAAAACAGCAGAGCAAGCTAAACATGAACCAGCATAACACTTTAAAATGCCTGGGCAAATAAGTAAGTTTTAACCTGACACTAAAATGATAACAGCATTGACGCCAGTCAAGCTTCACTGGGAGGGCATTGTGGAGATGGGATGCCAGCACAGAGAAGGCCCGCTGCCTAGTTCCTACACAACAAGCTTCCCCTGATAAAGGAACCCAGATATGAGTGTCCTTGGAAGATCTTAAGTGGGCCTGCTGGGTTGGGTGCGGTTTTTACTCTGTTACGTTTTTATTGTATTTTAATGTGCTTTACTGGTTTAATCCATTTTAAATTGTTTTTGCAAGCCACCTCGAGTGCCAATTTTGGTAGAAAGGTGGAGCATACATCAAATAAATAAATAAATAATAAAATAATAATAAATCAGGAGGTTACCAAAGCATGGATCACCACAGACAGACTATCCCCGCCCAGGAGGAGCTGTAGCTGGCAAACCAGCCAAAGCTGGTTAAAAGCACTCTGTATCACCAAGGCCATCTGAGCCTCAGCTAACAGTGCTGGATCTAGGAATAGCCCCAAGCTATGTACCTGTCCTTTCAGAGGGAGTACAATCCCGTCTGGAACAGGTTGTACATCTAATTGCTGGATGTGAGAATCCACAGTACCTTGTCAGGATTCAGCGTAAGTTATTCACCTTCATCCTGCCCATTCCTGAGTTCAGGCACCAGTCCTGTACCTGCACAATCTCACCTGACTCAGATGACATAGAGGCATAGAGCCAAGTGTCATCAGCATACTGATGTTACTTCACTCCAAAGTCCCACTGGCTTCATATAGATATTAAAAAAGCATGAGGGATAAGGTGCAACCTTGACAGACTCCCCAGCACAAATACCATGGGGGCATGCAGAAATCCCCTACTGCTACTTTCTGAAACTTATCCTGAAGGTATGAGCGGAATCACCCTATCACCATGCCTCCTACTCTCATTCCAGCAAAATACCAATTTGCCAGGGCTGATGGTGTCAACCCTGGCAGTGAGAGATCAAGGAAGAATCAGCATGGTTGCACTCCCCTTGTCCTTCTCCCAATAGAGGTCATCCATCAGGGCAACCAAGGCTGTTTCGGTGCCAACCCTGGGCCTGAACCTAGCCCTCAGCCAAAAAGAGGGTATTAACTTCCGGGCAATAGTTGTTATAATCTCTTGGGTCCAAAGAGGGCTTCTCAAGAAGGGGCCGCACAACTGCCTCATTCAAGGCAGCTGGCACTACCCCCTCTCACAAAGAAGCATTAACTACCTTCTGGACCCATCCCCCTGGCTTGCAGTTAAAAGACAAAATGGGCAAGGTTCAAGAATACAGTTGGTTAGCCAAACTCCTACAAGCAAAATGCCCACATCATCAGGTTGCAACAACTGATCCCAAAAACTTGGACCAGACAGTGCTCTGGACATCTCCACAGGGATTGTATCAATAATGGTATCAAATATGTGCCATTCAGCACAACTATGAGTAATTTTACCCCACAAAGTGCCTCAGAAAACTGTCACAGCATGCCTCCGAGGACTCCCCAAATTCCCCACAAGGGTCTGATCATAATAACCCATTCACCACCCGAAAATGCTCTTCTGGACAGGTTTAGAAGGATGCAATAGGGACCTAAAGCAAGAGGGTTTCTAAGAACATAAGAACATGCTGGATCAGACCAAGGGTCCATCTAGTCCGGTATTCTGTTCTCACAATGGCCAACCAGCTGCCCACGGGATCCCACAAGCAGGACATGAGTGCAACAGCACCCTCCCACCGATATTCCCCAGCAACTGATGTACATAGGCATACTGCCTCTGATACTGGAGGTAGCACATAGCCATCAGGACTAGTAGCCATTGATAGCCTTTTCCTCTGTGAATTTGTCCAATCCCTTTTTAAAGCCATCCGCAGTGGTGGCCATCACTACATCTTGTGGAAGTGAATTCCATAGTTTAAAGATGCGCTGTGTGAAGTAGTACTTCCTTTTATCTGTCCTGAATCTCCCACCATTCAGCTTCATGGGATGACCCCGGGTTCTAGTATTATGAGAGAGGGAGAAAAATGTCTACCTATCCACTTTCTCCACACCACCATGCATAATTTGATGCACCCTTATCATGTCTACCCTTACTCACTTTTTTTCTAAGCTAAGCAATCCCAGGTGTTGTCTAGATATGAAGTGGTATACAAATGCTGTAAACAAACAAACAAACAAACAAACAAACTTTTCCTCATAGGGGAGCTGCTCCAGCCCCTTGATCATTTTAGCTGCCCCCTTTTTGCACTTTTCCCAACTCTACCATTTCCTTCTTTAGGTGTGGGGACCAGAATTGTACACAGTATTCTAAGTGTGGTTGCACCATAGATTTGTATAACGGCAGTATGATATTGGCAGTTTTATTTTCAATTACTTGCTAACATGGAGTTTGGCTTTTTCACAGCAGCTGCACACTGGGTCAACATTTTCATCGAGCTGTCCACCACAACCCCAAGATCTCTTTGTCGGTCACCGCTAGCTCAGCTCCCATCACATTATACTTGAAGCTGGGATTTTTTGTCCCAATGTGCATCACTTTACACTTGCTTACATTGAACCACATTTGCCATTTCAATGCCCATTCTCAGTTTGGACTTGGAGAGATGTTTTTTATCTTCTTCCCAATCCCTTTTTGTTTTAACCACCCTAAATAATTTGGTGTCATCAGCAAACTTGGCCACTTCACTGTTCATTCCTAATTCCAGATCATTTATGAATAAGTTGAAAATCGCTGGTCCCAATACAGATCCCTGTGGGACTCCACTGTTCACATCCCTCCATTGGGAGAATTTACCATTTATTTCTACTCTCTGATTTCTGTTCTTTAACCTGTTACTGATCCATAAAAGACTTCTCCTCTTATTCCATGACTGCTAAGTTTGCTCAGGAGTCTTTGGTGAGGGGCTTTGTCAAAAGCCATTGGGAAGTCCAAGTAAACATTGTATACCAGGTCACCCCTGTCCACATGGTTATTGACACTTTCAAAGAACTCTAAAAGGTTAGTGTACAGGGCTTACCTTTGCAGAAGCCATGTTGATTCCATCTCAGCAGGGCTTGTCCTTCTATATGCTTACTAATTTTATCTTTAATAATGCTTTCAACCAATTTACCCAGAACAGATGTTAAGCTAACTGGCCTGTAATTTCCTGGATCCCCCCCCCGCCCCAATCCCTCTTTAATTGGTGCTACATTGGCCATTCTCCAGTCCCCTGGTACAGAGGCTGATCTTAGGAACATGTTATATATTTTTGTTAGAAGATCAGCAATTTTGTATTTGAGTTCTTTAAGAACCCTAGGATGGCTGGACCTGGTGATTTATTAACTTTCAATTTGTCAATAAGGTTGAGAACTTCATTTTTGTCACCGCTATTTGTCTCAATTCTTCAGACTCCCTTCCTGAAAACATCTGTTCAGGCACAGGTATCTGTGTCCTATATCTTCTGCAGTGAAGTCAGATGAAAAGAATTCATATAGCTGCTCCACAATTTCCTTACCCTTCTTTAGTAGTCCTTTAACTCCATTATCATTCAATGGTTCAACTGCCTCCCTAGCTGGTTTCCTGCTTCTGATATATTTGAAGAATTCTTTATTGTTGGCCTTGATGTTGTTAGCGATAGTCTCCTCAAAATGCTTTTTGCATCTCTTATTGTCTGCTTACATCTCTTTTGTGCAAGTTTGTGCTCCCTTTTGTTTTCCTCATCTGGGCAAGACTTCCATTTTCTGAAGGAAGCCTTCTTTTCCCTAATAGCTTCCTTGACACTGCTTGTTAACTATACTGATGACCTCTTGGATTTAGTGCTACTTTTCCTAACCTGCAGTATACATTCTAGCTGAGCTTCTTTTATTGTGGTTTTGAGTAACCTCCAAGCATTTTGAAAGGATTTAACCCTTTCAACTTCCTTTTTTACCAATTCCTTCATTTGAGAGAAGTTTTCCCATTTGAAGTCAAATGTGACTGTCTGACTATGACAACGGAGTTACAGACACAGACTACCTGTCCAGTAGAAAATTCTAAGCTCAGAGTGGATCCTGCAGAATGCATTGGGCCAATGACATTTTTGAAACAGCCCCATGGTTGTCATGGCAGCCATGAAGTCCCATATTGTTTAATATCAACAAGAAATTGGATATGATATCTGATCTGGTCTGATATGAGCTAGCCCGGATTGCTGATTTGTTTACAGCCTAAATTCAAGGTGGTGCTGGAGCTCACCTTTAAAGGGTTTTATAGCCTGGAACCAGGATATTGACCCAGGATACTTGAAGGAGTATCTTCTTCCATATACTGTATCCCCAATTCCCCATTCTTTGAGAACTAGGGATCCAGATCTCTTTGCAGTTCCATCATCTATCAATCTATCACCTATCAGGCCGCCAACCTGATAAGCAGTTACCACTAAGTATTCAGTTTCCAAGTTTAGTATGACAGATGGTAGACCACATGTTTTGCATACAAAAGTTTCCTAGGTTAGTCCTTGGCATCGCCTGCTTGAAACCCCAGACAACTACTGCCAGTCAGTGCAGAGAATACTGAGCTAGATGAACAAATTATCTAATGTGGTATAAGGCAGCTTCCTATCCTATCCTATTCCTATCCTATCCGAGACTGACCCTTTTAAACTAACTGCCAAAACCTCTCTCGTCAAGCAAGCCTTTTATAACCAACGGTACAATCCTATGCATGCTTAGACAGGGAAAAAAAGTCCTACAACTCCCAGCATTCCCCAGCCAGCATGACTGGTTGGGGAATGCTGGGAGCTGTAGGGCTTTGTTCTCGCCAAACATGCACAGGACTGCACCTCAAGATGCTGTTTTAAAGCCAGCTCTTGTTTTTAATCTGACCCTGTTACAATGTTTTATTGTTCTTACTCTGATCGTTTTGGCATTTTCTTTTTCTTTCCATGTAACCATTGAGAACAACGGTTGAGATGGGGGGGAGGGACAAATAAATCCCAGCCTCAGGCCTTGCTCCAGATTATGGGAGACCCTGGGCAGGCTGCCCTTGGTGTGCTCCCCCAGCACCAACTGCCCACCCACCCACCCCCGGTGGTGGTGGTGGTGCCATTATGACTGCCAGCCCCACCTTCATCCTACCCCTCATGTGGGCTTTCTACAGTACGTGCTGCCAGTGCCGGGTTAATTCACTTGCGAGGGGTGTGTGGAGCAGCCACAAGCCTCCCCCTCAGGCTTGTGGACAAGCAGGCTTGCCCTGTGGCAGTGCTGGTGCTGTAATGGGCTGGGAGCTAGGCAGCTGTGCCCACCACCGCAGCCTCCAAGCAAGCCTGATCCAAAGAACGAGGCGTGAGGGAGAGGGGGGGCTGGGCCCCAAGTGGAGTCAGGCGGGTGCTGGGAGGGGCAAGCTAGCAAGGCATCAGCCCTAGTGGACCCGGCTGCCTGGACGGCCAAGTGTCCTACTTCACAGAGGACAGCCCTCTCTATTTCATGATAGGCCATCAGAGGACAGTCCTCTGTTGGAAGACATCTTCTACCTGAAGAGCTGTCCAGTCCAAGTCTGGTTGAAAGGCAAAGAATGATAAGACGGGAGAACAGTAGCCCTGAAGCGGCCCATCATCCACAGCACCTGGACAGCGGACTGAGCCAGGCACACGGGTCACCTGGCCACAGGCTTCCCCACTAGGGTAAGATGTATTGTATTTTTTATTTAAATCATAGTAATTATTACTACATTTGCATCTACACATATAAATTACACTTCTACACATCTACATTAGCATATTCAGGTTTTATGTAAATCTGTATACAGGCCTGTGGCTTACGCTGGCTCAGCTTGTCTGAGCGTGGAAAGCTAAGCAGGGTCAAGCCTGGTTGTTACTTGGATGGGAGACCCCTCCTCTAGTTTCTTGCATTGAGCAAGGGGTTGGACTCGATAGCCTTGTAGGCTTCTTCCAACTCTATGATCTATGAAATCTATGAAATCCTCCTTTGTTGGTGAAGCATAAGTGGCCACTCTGCTTGCTGGGTGTGCACCATGGCAGATGTCCCCCTACGCTGGCGTGTGTGTGTGTGTGTGTGTGTGTGTGTGTGTGTGTTCAAGAAGAGAAGGTATAATTTTGATGTGAGGTTTCATAGATTTCATAGATTTCATACCAATACCTTCATTTCTCTGAGTCTGCTTTCCCACACTTTCAGCTGTTCACAAACTTATTGTTCATTTTATACAGTTCTCAGTCATATTCTCTACTTAAAAGTACTCCAATATCCAAGCAATCAAAAGTAAAAAGCACACCAAAAAATGATCAATAAAACATGTCAGCACATGTGACATTAAAAAAATGAGGAAAACCCAATAACAGTGCCATAAAACAACAGCAGTAAAATAATAAATATGTCAGAGGATACCTTTACGATTAATTAAAACTACTTTATTTACTGACCCATAAATCCATTGTAGTTCAACTGGACACCCAAATCTGTTCCTAGATTCTGGATTACCATCCTTGCTTGGACCTCACCAATAGAATACTTGCACATTGGGCATGTTCGCACGACACAGCAACCTACCCTGAGAATAAGCTATGCAGTGTAGGTTGTTCCACAACCTACAGTGTGCCCAACAGACAATCGGGCTCACCGTGGATTGTCCCCCGACTCCTTTCCCCTCGGTCCTCCAGGAGGTGGCCCAGGGTACTTGGTGGCTGAAGATGCCTTTCCTCCTCTCCCCTTTTGCACTCACCGTGTCTTCCTCTCCCTCACACACACTTTTTTCTGGGGGGTTTTCTGGAGATTGCTTTTCGTGATCTCCAAAGTGACAGCCACTGACAGCCCCTCCAAAGTGGCCAAGTGGCACATTGGAGGGGCTGTTAGTGGTTCACCACCCTTTTTTATATTTTTGCTCAAATTAATGTGTGCAAAAAAAAGAAGCAAGAATGGGGTGGGGGGGAGCCACGGCAAGTGATTGTGATTGCAGTGGGCGAGAGTGAGCCAGCGATGGTTGCTCTAAAGTGCTGCATAGGCACTTGGGTGAAGCAGCTGTCACTGGTAGTGGCTCGGGCAAGCTTGACAAGAGCAGCAAGGGATTTTTGCCAGTCTTGCTGAGCAGCTAGCTTGCCGCTTCCCTGGACCATGAGGGGGTCAGTCGCCTGGGTTCAGATGATGCAACAAGCCATTGTGGGTCCAACAACCCCTAGAACAAGCCATGGATTGTCAGGGTGGCTTGTTACCCATAAACAAGCCACCCTGCAGGAAGCAGTCCGGGATGGCATGACACGATAACCCAGCATGGCGAGTTACCCACGATGTGTTGCCACGACGTGCGAACCCAGTCATTCACTCACTTGGGTATCAACATTGTTAGAATACTTCCACAAAGGTAGCAAGATGAAATTTGGTAGACACATAGTCCAATATACTAGAAATTGAGAATATGACCATTCTTATGCCTCTTGCCTGAAACTCAGGATGCAACATGCACCTCATAAATAGTGTCCAGCGCTCCAGCGGAGAGCAAGCCAAGTTGCATATACAGCAGAATGTGGAAGATTTGCTTTGTGTATTTGAACCAGTCTCAGACTAAGGAAGGAAGAATGTTCAATAGCAGCCATTCATGTATTCTTGTCAAATGCAAGACTTGTATTCATGCATTGCTCGCATGTGCCTGTATCATATGTATGTCTGTACTTGTATGTACAGGCCTATATGCCTATATCTGTCCACCTTGATATTCAAACACAGGTCGGTCTTAACATCTGAAATATTTTTAATTTCTGCTGAAGTTGCCAGCAGGTACCGTGCTGGCAAGCACAAGTTGTGGCAGAGCGGTGATAGGCTAACAGGCCAGGGCACGAATAGCGGCAGTGCCCACATGAATAAGTTCTTCTTGCTCACCCACGTTAAAATTGTGCTTTTGGCCCAAAGAAAAATCAGTACTATCGTTCTGAAGTAATTTCAGGTACAACTTAACATTTCCCCCTTTCCATGAACAATTAGTCATTTTCCATTTACGGTAATCATTAGATTGATATGTGGTTTTTCATTTTCAGGGTAGGAAAATCCACAATGCACCTCTATATGTACGTCAAATACTTATCTTTTCCTCTGGTGCATGATATAAATAATCGGGTTGCAAATGAACTACCAACAGTAGGGATCCCATTCAGAGTTGTTAACAATCAAAAGAACATGAACATGTTTTTGAAAGCAATCTTTGCAGCCTGTTTTTTAGTAGAAATTATTTCTACAGCTCCAGCAGGTGACAAGTTCAAAAGAGGCACAGAGCTCTTGACAATTATTATAAATAGCACATGTAATATGCTGAAGGTAAGTCTAAGATCTTAATTTTTTCTTGTCATGTTGTTATTGTATATCGTTGTCGATGTATTTCTTGCTTAACTAGCACAAAAATTAGTATTGCTCTTTAATATGATATCTTATGCATGTGATAATGATGCCCTAGTTGGTATCATACATAAACAAAGCTATTGGGTGTACTGAAAGAGAGAGAATGATTTTTAAATGTACACTTTGAGAAGGGAAGACGTCATTAAGGGTGCAATCCTATGCATGTTTAGACAGAAAAAAGTCCTAGAAATCCCAGCATTCCCCAGCCAGCCATGAAGGCTGAGGAATGCTGGGAACTGTAGGACTTTTTTCTGTCTAAACATGCATAGGATTGCACCTTAAATTGTGTAATTGTAATTATCAGGCAAAATCTTTCCATATTTTGCAATAACGAGCCCCATCAGAACCGAAATATATTTTAAAGAGGGATTTAAAAATACAGTAATACCTTGGATTGCAAGTAACTTGGTTTGAGAGCATTTTGCAAGACAAGCAAATTTTAAAATATTTATTTAATATTTTTTTTACTTGATATACAAGCGACGTCTTGCAATACAAGTACTGTAGTACGGCTTAAATTAAAAATCTCTGTACAAATTTTTTTGGGGGGATTTCGTTTTGATATAAGAGTGTTTTGGATTACAAGCACGTTTCCGGAACGAATTATGCTCTCAATCCAAGGCATGACTGTATATCAGTTAATATTAATTGCCTTGAAAATAAGATTAAATGCAAGAGGTTTCATAATTGATTATTAGCCAGAGAAAACGGGGATGTAATACTATTGCAGGAGAAACATAGATTCATAGATCATAGAGTTGGAAGGGGCCTACAAGGCCATCGAGTCCAACCCCCTGCTCAATGCAGGAAACTAGAGGAGGGGTCTCCCATCCAAGTAATAACCAGGCCTGACCCTATGGAAGGAACAGTATTGACAGGTTCTGGAACATAAAAATTAGGCCAATTATTACGTTCTCCAGGAACATCGGAAGCTAAGAGAGTTACGATTAATATTAAAAAGCAGTTAAAAATTAATTCCTCGATTCAACAATTGGGAGGAATGGAAGATATGTTTTAGCAAAAATAAAAAGTAGCACAGAAATATTGAATATTCAAAATGTTTATGCCCCCAACCAAAACCATTTTTGACAGAGATTTAGCAGCACTAACAGAGCAATGCTATCTGGTCCAGAGAGGGAGGTGCTGTGGCAGAGGGCTTGCACTGGTTGGTCAGTCAGTAGTGGGGTGGCATTTTCTCTCCTTTTTTGGCCTTCTAGGGGCCCCTTTTTAAACACTTCCCCCTCCATTGCTCCCAACAGGAGGAAAATAAACCATGCCAGCTTGAGGGCTGGCATAGATTTTCCCTGTTCTAGGGGCATGTCAGGGGAATAGGGAATCCACCCCCAGAATGCCTCCTTTTTTCCCCTTTCCACAGTCAGAGTTCCAATGGCAGAGGAGCAATGGCAGGTCCACTGCATAGAGGAGGCTTCTGAGGGTGGACCGCATTCTTTGCCCATAAGCCTCCCTCTCTGCTGGTGGTGGTGGAGATCTGCAGAATCATATGACCCCTGGGACTGAGCCCTATGTGACTTTTTAGATGGAGGGCTAGTTCTGGGAAGAACTATGAATATGATCATGGACAAAACTAAGGATAGATCTAATTTTAAAAAATCTATACTCACATTAGAGTAAACTTTTAAATAAGCTATTACACTTTTTAGGTTACATGGTGTGTGGAGAGAGAGTTACACCCATTACATCAAGATTTTACTTATTTTTCTCCTTCCAATGATAGATTTTCAGGAATTGACTTATCTTTAATTTCCCCTAAAATATTAAAACAATAAAAAAATAAAAATAAAACTGTCCCTGTATACAGATTATAATCCTGTAACATTTTACTTATTTTTCTCTTTACAATTATAGTTCTTCAAGAACTGGCCTCTTTTTAATTTCCCTATTATTATTATTATTATTATTATTATTTATTTTATTTTATTTAATTTTATTTTATTTCTATACTGCCCAATAGCCGAAGCTCTCTGGGCGGTTTGCAACAATTATATATTTATATAATACAGTCATGCCTTGGATTGAGAGCATAATTCGTTCCGGAAACGTGCTTGTAATCCAAAACACTCTTATATCAAAACGAAATCCCCCAAAAAAAATTTGTACAGAGATTTTTAATTTAAGCCGTACTACAGTACTTGTATTGCAAGACGTCGCTTGTATATCAAGTAAAAAATAAATAAATAAATATTTAAAAATTTGCTTGTCTTACAAAACGCTCTCAAACCAAGTTACTTGCAATCTAAGGTATTACTGTATTTAAACAATCAAAGAAAAATAAAATAAAATTGTCCCTGTATGCATATTATAACTCCTGTAACATTAGAAATTGAGGTTTATGAGATGAATGCAGAGAGAAGTTGGAAAACAAATGGTTCCTAGACAATAAAGAGGTAAAAGAGAAGATGGGAAAAGAGTTAAGATTTTAAAAAAGTGAATGACACAAAAGGTTTCTCCATATCTTCCCATGTACCATATGGGAAACCAATAAAGTTTATGCAAGGCTTTTGTTTTGTTTTTAAATTAACATAGCTGGTGGATTAATAAACAGTAGAATGTGGAAAGATGTCAGATTGAAAAAGAACTATCAGATTTAGAAACATTTCATAAGAAAAAATAAAGATGTACTAGCTCAATTGAATAGAAATACCTGAGGCTATTAAACAAATAATTTTAAAGACCTCAAAATTGAATGAAATGGAAGAGGTTTTTCACCAGACCAGGCTTCCATTCACAGAAAATGTAAGCAAAAGGTTCCTTCCTTATCTGATTATCACCTTTTTTTCTACACAGGATGTGCCATGCGGGAACCAGAGAGTAAGAGAAATCACGTTGGGATTCGCTGTGGATAAGAACAAAACAAACCTCGTGAGTGTTCAGTTTCATACAATATAAAGGGGCCCAATATGTGTATAACATCTGTTCTGTTATTGAGACAAAATGTACATCTTGACTTAGACCATTTCCGCAGATTATTGTCCATGCTAACAAAATACATAAAAGTCCCCCCCCCACCTCAGTTTTGGGAAGCACAATTTGTGTTAAGGAATATTTTCTGCCTTTATGTTTTTTGCATATTAGCCAAATGTCCACTGCAATGGCAGGTACGGGAGAAGAGCAGAAAGAGGGCTGTATTATTCCAGGGAGATCTACAGGGTGCACAATGCATCTTGCATCTACCACACCCGGAAGACACTTGGTTCAATTATGTCATTCTTGGCCCTCCAACTATGACAACTATAGCATGATGGAACTGAATTGACCTTTACAGTGAAAGAGAAGATGTGTAATATTGGTTAGGTCCTCCAAAAAGGAAAATGGGCAGCTAGATGTGGAATGAAAGTCTTTGTTCTCTAGGTTTCAGTGTTCTCTAACCAAAGATTTCTGCATACTTCTGACAAAGGCAGTCTTAAGATGTTCAAACACAAGGCCTCTTGCAGGCGCAAGAACCATTTCCCTCCACTTCGAGCTGGTTTGTTGTGGGGTGCATTCCATAGTTTGAAAAATGCTGCCATCACCTTCCTCTTAGGGCTTTTGTACACAACGCATTCATTGTGCACTCATGATTCCTCACTCACGGTGGTTTGCGGGTGCTTTACACGAACACGATGTCGTCGTCATCCTCCAGGCTCTCTCCTGTGTATTGCAATCATTTTAGTGGGGGTGGGGTTTCCTAACGAGGAAAGCGTGGTTTTATCAGGAAATGGTGACATGGAATCCCTGTGTATGTACACAATTCTGCCATACTGCAGCACCACCTAGTGGTTGTGTAATGGAACATATAGAAAGGCAGAGAAAAAAAAACCCTGGGGGGGGGAAAACACATGTAAAGGAGCCAATCTTAATCCTGCAAGGAATCCAGAAGCAGAATCCTTGGTAAAGTAGTGGGTTAAAAGCCTCATGCAGAAAAGCCCTTAGTGCTCTATAGTGCTCCTAATCACTCATGCTCCTATTACAAATATTGTTAGAAGGCAATAGCCAGACCGTTACCAGAATTAAAAAAAGAAATGTCCAAATCTTTCACAATCAAAAGAAGAAGAAATAATGGGCCAAAAGAAAGTCTTGGTCTATGGTTACCATCTTCCAAAATCAATTATTATAGCATTTTAGGTCTCCTACAGTAAATCTCTGGAAAGAAGCAACTTTTACAAAAACTCATAACAGATTAGTCAGACCTGTTTCAGTAGAATTACTGCTTTATTTGAAGACTTCAGGTAGCATCCTCAATAGTTATCATTTCATGTAGCATCCCACTAGAAGAACATATGCTTATTCTGAAGAGTTAAAAAAATAATATTGCCTTGAAGTATATGACATACATTCAAAAAGTGCTTGCATCTGGCCTGGATTGAAAACTCTAGAATACCTTTCCTATAAAACAAATAAACATGAAAACGGATTTATATAGAATGAGTAATATGATTCCTTTTGTCAGCACACTGTGTACAGAACTGTAAGATCAAACATTCTTTCCCTAGAGCTGGTCTAACACAAAAGCATCAACTCAAATGAGGAAGCTGTATGAATCCTGTGTTCAACATATGTTGAAATTCTCACATTGCATTCAATTTTCAATTTTTAACAGTGTACTACCTATAAAGACACATTCTGCCAAGTCAATGAAGCTCTGCAAGAATTCGATGACGTATGCAAAAATATTACCTCACCAGTTATCAAGAGAACTTCAGAATTTCTGAAAAGACCTGTAAGTATTCTAATTGAAAGCACCTATTTCCCACTGAAGAAAAGTAAGAAAGCTAACACGCACGCACACAAATATTAGTACCGTAATTAAAAACAAATGCTTGAACTTTTATGAAGGGAATATTTACATACTTGCAATAGCTGTTGTGGTTGCAATCCTGTTATATGCAGCACAATGCTATGCATGTTTACCCAGAGGAAAGTCCCACTGAGTTCAATGACCCTTACTCCCAAGTAAGTGTATTTAGAATTGCAGCCTAAGGCTACATTGAAAAGCAGGCTTATGATTCCGTGTTGCCCCCACTGTGACTTGCACTGTTATTGTTCATTATACGTTTTAAAAACATTTTAGATTTACAACGGCAACTATGAGAGGAAATCCTCTTTTCAAATTAAAAAAAGCATTTGTTGTTGTCTTTTTTACAGTGTACAAACAATTGGTAGCTATCTTATTATCCACTTAAAATTTTTAGGCATCGGAGCGTGCTGCCAATAATTAATTTCAATGGTGGTGAGAAGAATTCCAAACTTAAATCTCAGCTCTCATCATGGATCAGTATAAAAATAGCCACGCTGGCTGGGGCTGATGGCGGTTGAGGTCTAAAACATCTGAGGGACACCAGTTTGGGGATGGCTGGTTTGGAACGTCCATTTTATTTTTGAGGGCTGGAAAGAGAATGCGGGGGCTGGGACAGAACAGTTCAGTTCCACATTGCAAACCCCATAATTCATAATCTCCTCCATCATGTTTTTCAGAAATCTGTCATTTGAATTGTGAATTTGAGTATGAGCCGTCTTTGCTTTCCCAACTGTGCTCCAGCTGCAATTAAAGTGCAGCTGGAGTCCTCATTACAGTTAGCAGCCCGCCTCCAGAAAATTGTGTGAGCCCCACAGGCTGCCTGTCCTCACCTGTGATCATGGGAGACAGGCAGCCCCGACCACCGACCTAGGCTGAACAGGGGTGTGCATGAGGTCCCCACACACAAGCTGGGATGTGGGAGGGAGCCCCTCCCTGCCTCAGCTGGCTTTTGTCAACCCAGTTCAGCTGAGCTGCTTACAGAAACCTATTTCTGCATGTGACTGAAGTTCTCTGGACCAGGGTGAAGCAGTTTATGTGACCGTGCCAGACGTGCTGAATAGCTCCTGTGTTATAAGTATATCTGATTGTGTATGTGTGTTCTTTGAGAGAAGATGGGGCTTCCCCAAGCATAGGAAGTCTCTTAAAATGGGGAAATATTGGATGCTGTCATTTTCAGCTGCCGTTATTTCAATAACAAGGCCCTGTTGGAGCTGTTCAAAAAATTCAGATCTGCTTCTTCTTCTTTTTAAAGGTCAGCTGCAAATTGTCAACCGATCGTACTACTATGAAGGAGTTCTGCCCAAAACTAAGGGATTATGTCCAAAGATTGTATAGCAGGTGTACAATACCATAAGGAAAAGTCATTTTATCAGAGAAAATATGGCACTGGGCATTTTCCTAAAAACCAAGACCTCATTCATGTTTGTAATTCTTGAATTATGCTGTCAAAATACGAAATGCAATAATTAACTTAGCTGCAATAATATCTAAACATGGATATAGGGTTATTATCCAATGTTAATCTAACAAGTCCCATTCATTTCAATGGGTCTACTGTAAGTAGAACTAACATTGGATAGAACCCATAGAATAGGTACAGATCGACTAACTTCTGTACATTCCAACACACACATGCCTTGCCCACCCTTTTTATGGCAGATGATGGATCATGAAGCCAGAGCATGTGTAGGGATATGCATACTAGATCACATAGCATGTTCTTCACCCATTCATCTGCCATCAATAACGATCCATCCAGCAGGTAATTATAAAAAAATACTTTTATCACAGGAAACGGATAAATACGCATCCTGTCTTGGAAAAGATACAGGTGTTTTTCATACTTTATGAGCTTGTCCCCCTTCTAAATTTATTCTAATCTGTTCCCAGCACTAACCACCTGTGTATTCCACAGCTGAGTTCAGAGACCCTTGAACACAGTCGTGCCTTTGCAGACTGCTGCTGTGTGTAAGCATTTGTGGTTTGAGGCATTAATCCAACACTGGAATTAGGGGGGAAAGGGGGGGATAAATAGAACAAGACATCATGACACCTCCCAAAACCACATTAGAGAAACCATAGTTAGAATAAGGCATTTGTTCTTCTCAAGTCAGGTTGGTCTGATGAAGCGAGAGAGAGAGAAATTGTAACAATTGCATGGCCGGTATTTAATATTTAAATTTATATTATTTAAAGTTCTTTGTTATATTATATTGTTGATTTTTAAAAATTCTCCTTACTACCTCATCCACAAGGTTATTGCTTCCGTCAACTTTCCTGATTTAGTATGGTTGTATAATTTAATACACATTTGTATTACAACTGAATTAGAGGTCGCATTGTATTGACTTGTTTTTAGTCATTTGTGACTTTTTAAAAATTGGTTTTAAATGTTTATATTATTGTATATTTTTAATATTGTGCTTTATTGTACTTTTCATTGATTGTTGTAAACCTCCCAGAGAGCTTTGGCTATTGGGTGGTATAGAAATAAAATTAATTAATTAATTATATATTTAAACTGACATGGATGCCTTAGGTTTTTATATTAAACTGATAATGGAAGTATAAACGATGTTTAAGATGCTCAACAGACAATAAAATCTTTAGTCAGAATCTCTTGAAGTATTTTTCCTGTATTTTTACGTATCCTCAAAATACTTGAATCTACTCATTTGTAAAAGAGTGGTGAAATACTAGTTTCATAACAAAGTCATAGAGGCCCCAGGTTATTGCTCTTACTCATATAGCAAGTCCAGCTGAAGTCACAGTAGCATTCAGAACCTGCAACAAAATGTTGCAGTAAGGAGTCTGTTCAGCAGATATTATATTCAGAACATTCTATCAAATCAAATCAACCAATGGGTGCTAGAGGCTTCAATTACTGCCACCACAAAATCTTTTAGCCCACTGCAACATAGATACAGCATACTGGTTTAGCATTAATATTTAGCAAGTGACTTCTGCTACATCTTCCAAAACGATCACTGCAATATTTTCTGAAGAGAGATTGTAGGAGCAGAGTCAAGCATACAAAGCGATTGTACCCAATACTGTCCTTCCACCAGTGGAATGGGAAGCACTGGCAAAACTGATTCCCCTCCCCCACACCCCACAAATCTGGTCTGGAGGGTTGGTGGATACTCTGAAACAGATATAGGGGGCACGTGTGAGTGCCAGGGGAGTCCACTCATGTGATGCTGGATGGAGTCCAGAGAGAGAAAGCAAATACATTGGGAATCCAAGATGTTTATTTCTTGGCATCAACATGCTCAGTGTTGAGACATTGTACCACTATATACAACATACGGAATCACTTTGTACACAACAAAACCACAAACCAGAAATGTTAACTAAGAAGTTAGAAAAACAATAAATAGGGATAAATTGTACATCCTTTTTCACCTCATCCTTATATACAGAATTGATGGCATGGACTAGTAATCAACTGCTATAATTTAAGATATAAAGAATACAAGGTAATTAATTGCAAAGGCACCGAGAGAATCATTTTTTCTTCTCTTCTTGCAATCCAGGAAGCAGGTAAGATATTTAAAAACAAAATACTACGCACACAAATAACTTAAGATGCTGAAATAGAAACAAAGAAAAAAATAGAGGCTTCAGGTCAATTTTCCTGAATCAATATGACTGTGCTGGGGTGGACAAGCTAGGAGATGCATCACATACAGTATGTCAGAGCCTCTTACACCCATGTTCACCTAATAGTAGGCAGGACTGGTACTCTTCCCAGTACCAAGAGTAATGGTACTGTTCCCAGCAGCAATTGTTAGAGCTATGAAAGACCATTAGACCACAAGGACTGATGGCAGGATGTGAATTAAGCCAAAAGGGAAAGATGCGGTTAAAGCAGGCGATAGACAGCTAACATTGCATTAAGCTGTGGTCACAGCAGCCATCGCTGTATGGCACTCATTAAGTGTAGCCTGCCATGGCTAGTATAGTAGCGGAGCGGGCACTGTTGAATCTGTAACACCGCTGTTTCATCTCCCCTTGGAAAAGTCCCCGTGGTTCCCAAGGCTGTGTCTAAACTGGAATGCCGCTTTGGATTTATTGAATTATAGACCATTTGGGGTTTCCGGCTAAATAACTAGCCTAGGTACAGAAATCAGTAACGAACTATATAATCTACTGCCTATAACGAGGCCAAATGTTCTGACTTTTAAAAAGAGAAGTCATGTCTGCCAGGGTTCTCCTTGAATGTACTTTTGGGGCGGGGGATCTAAGTTTGCCACCTCTTAACAAGCAGGGATTGTAACCCTCCAAAACCAAAGCTATCGGGAAAAGAGATAAACTTGTGAATTATTCCAGTAGCAATCAAAGGAAAATGCATGCATTGGCATTCCCTTTGGTTAATTGTTAGGTCTCATTTCATCATCAAGCTGCCACAGAATTATAAAATCAAGATATGTTTTTGGCACACACTGCATGCTCCATGTGCCTCATGTGACAACTCTGCATGGAGTCACCAGTGGACCTATCAGGCAGGTGGGTATTTGGGTGGAGACAATTACAGTTACAACACTGCACCGATCAGAAAAGAAGCACTGATGTGGTGCTAATATTGGTTCTTCCTGACTTCTGGCTCCTTGTAAATGCCACTATGACTTGCACTATGGAGTATAGCATAGCAGTGAAGAGGTATTTTTACTTCTTAGAGATGTTACTGAAAATGGAATTTTCGGATCAGTGACACAATAGGATTAGCTTTATGTCCAGCTAGCATATTAATGTTTGTCAGCTAATTGTAAACACATACTGAATTAAACCCCTCATCACCATATTCAAACACATCATTTGACTAAGGGTTTTATGCACAACCACCACAGCATCAGCTAACAGTTATATATGAGTTCATACGACAGCTCAATCTTGTTTGGACTGAACTATGAACATAAAGCTATTCTTCCTCCAACTTCATCCTTCTTTCTCTACCCAAGTATCTGTTCAGCTGACATTTAGCTGAAATTGTTATAGTGGTTTTACAAATAAAACAATATGGCCTACAGCAATTTGGTGCAATTAGTATGACTCAACAGCAGTCAATTGCAAATCCTGTTACCAAAAGATAATAAAAATTCTCTTTTTGTTTGGAGCATTTCACATCAGCCATAACAGCTTTTTAAAATACACATTGCACAGGAAGTGTCATGTTAAAATTAGACTTTTAAAATACATACAGTGAAGTGACAGATATGTCCAGCAGTCATCGCCATCCTAAATATGTAACAAAAGTAATATTACAATATTCTGTGTGTGGTAGCTACATAACTTCATAAATAAGAGATTGGATCTGAAACATAATTTAATATGTGGAATGAACACGGAAGAACCTGTATTTCCTTTAACTGGAAACAGGAACTACTAGAGAGAAGGCAGCAATGTACCAAGTTGTTCATGCTAGGGTGACTCCAGTGTCTCAATATTCTATAAATCAAGCCCTGGTTCAGTAGCGATGGAGTCGTTCCTAATTCTGGGAAGATTTAGACTTTTCCTCCACTAAAACACGGTGAGGGATGCAAGCCCAGGGTGATTTTCTAACACATTTCCAGGCTCACTTATTCTGTCCAAAAACTTATTTGACCTAGAACCAAGCAGATCTTTAAAAAAAAAAAGAGAGAGATAACTTTTAAAACTACGTACACGAGCTTCTTTCAGAATAGCATCACAGCATTTCATTTTTCAAGCCTCAAATGCAATACAATCTTTGATTGTAACAAGGTTTTTAACAGCAGCTCTTCTCATCAAGAGTCACGTAGACCTACTTTAAGGGGGCTGATAGGTTAACAGTCAGAGAGAGAGAAATATTACACTTTTTGTGTCCGGTCAAACTAGAGGTGTCGTGTGGTAGGGGGAAGAAGTGGTGTGAGTTATTGGTAGAAGTACTGGGAATAAGATCCACAAGATGCAGAAGTCACTAACAGGGTTCAATGATCACTGCAAGCAAACTCCTCAAGTTCCACAGAAGTCACTTGCACAGCTTCTCTGTCTGCTTCTATGTGAACCAGGCCCTACGGCAACCCCAACATAGCTCCTTGCCAGCATTCTTGAAAATACAGTTTAGGGACCATGTTGTGATCAAATTTCTCCCTTGCCCCACCCAAAAAAGCACTCTTGCCCACTACAAAAGCAACATGGTTTCCCACTCTGGAATCTTGTCTGCAGCCAACTGCTAACATGAATATGCTTTTTTCCAGATCAAAAGGACAATCAACAGAGGCCACCCAGCCCTTCTCTTCTATACCTTCAATGTTAACTTTGTAAACCCCAGTTAACATGAATGGAAGTTGCAGAGCAGTACTTATTGGATTGTTCCCATAATCAAGCATGGCCCATTTGAAGTAGAATACCTGCTGCAATTTTAATCCCAAGGATTCCTCATCCTTGCCCTCCAGACAAGGGCAAGCCCACAACCAGCTACATTTGCAACCATCCATCTTTGTATAACAACATAGAGTTAAGTCTATGCATATCATATGCTACAGGAACTGTAAATTATTTGGACAGGTATGGTAGAGGATGCTAAAGAAAGAAGGGTATTCAGAGTATTTCAAGACTCTGCAGCTACCACT
Organism: Shinisaurus crocodilurus; assembly: GCA_021292165.1. NCBI lineage: Eukaryota > Metazoa > Chordata > Lepidosauria > Squamata > Shinisauridae > Shinisaurus > Shinisaurus crocodilurus. Next base: position 97,950,357 of record CM037881.1, on the reverse strand, counting down.
CCTTAAAAAAAGAAAAAGAAGAAGTCTGCAACAGTGCAAACACAGAACAATGTGAGTGGCAAACGGCAATGTACAAAGCAAAACTAGTATATCAGGATATAGAATTCTGGTTGTCTACTTATAATCTGTTTAAAATATAGACACACACACAGAAAATCCCTTCCATTCTATAAATGTCATTTTAAAACACAGGATATCCCAAATAACTTCCCCCTGCACAATGCCTGGAGCGTCATTAGTAACATTGACAAGTTTACAGTTACCACATAGTTTAGACTGAACATATTACATTAGTATAACAGATGACATAATGGCAAATCAAGGAAAACAAATGTATTTTCTTGTTGCCGCAACTGCACAGGCCTCTATAGCTACTTCTGGATCAGCAATGCATCAAACTCTCCTGTGATCTCCAGAAAGAAGAACCTGCATATTTTGGCCAAGCATTATGTCGCAAACAAATCTTTATTGCAATCCCACCCGTTTTAGTCTACTGCAGCAATGAGTCAATCACAGCTCCTGATTTCACAGAACGTTTCCTGTTTGGAAAGGAGAAATTTCACATTAGTCATTATTCTCAAGAGAGAAATGAATGCTTCTGAGATCAAACGTATACATAAGCAATAACAAAAACGACAAACCCAGGTGATTCCAGGAGGAAACCAAGCTGCCCATATTTTAGGTTGTGCACACTATCACAATGAAGCACTGAAAAGTGACTCATGCTCACAGAACAGTTCAAATGGCCAGTTTGGAATGGGTGCAGTGTGTGAGGTCATGATCAATGGCATGAGGGATGTGGGGGCAAGGAATGGTGTGAGGCAGCAGAATGGGAGAAGTCACCACAGCTGAAGAAAGTCAGCTATACAATGGGGGATAAATGGGTTGGTTCAAGTGATGCGGGCGGGAGGCACTTGGCCTGGTTCCATCCAAGGCATCAATAACTCTCTCGATGGACACTTGATGGGATGAACTAGAAACTTTACATGTACCACTGACTTGTCTAAACAGCTATTTTAAACAGCTGTTTAAAAAATCCTGAGGCCATCTTTCTACCATACAGTACTCACGGCAGTATATTAATAAATATACAATATTCCGTGAAACCATGCAGATGGCCCCACATTGTTGAGATCTAGACAACTAAAAACATATTTGTCCACTTGGGTTTTTGAGATGTAACCTGGCCCTGGGATTTTACTGCTTTAAGATAGCATCTGTGTTTTATGTTTTTAGTTTAATTTTATGGTTGATGTTTTAAATCGTGTATAACTGAGGTATTTTATGGTGTTTTAAATTATGTATAATTGATGGATTTTCAATATGTCGTGTATCACACTGGGCTCCTTTGGGACGAAGGGCACAATAATGAGAAAATCAGAACCATCATCTGCAAGGAGTACAATCTGCAGCAGTAAAGTAGTATATTTTTATACCAGCAATGCTCCATGGGGTAGTTTTAATGTCAGGACTTCTTCATATGGAGGGAAAACCTCCATTAAAAAACAAATCACAAACCCCCTTTTCCACGTGTAATTTTAGACTGCGGACAGTCAATGGTCTGATTTTCCTATCATGATCACACCCCAGTTGAGAGCTACTTTTATTTATTCCACACGTCTATAAACTTTCCCTGCTTCCACAGAGTAAAAACTGAAAATAGAATCAGGCTCACCACACACACCTGGATCCTTTGGCTCTGGTATGCACACAAAGCAGAGACCTCCCCATCTCTTTAGTATCCGTCTCATACATGCAACAGGGATATTCATGGAGCTCTTACTGACACTGAACAGAATGGGGATGATGCCCCTGCTTCCTCTGAACCATGGGCCACAAGGTAGACACCCCTTTTTAAAGTTTCAAGCTGGGTGCAAAACAATATTTTACAGCAGTTCTAACCTTCTGCCAGTTTTGGGCCTTGATCTTCCTTTTGAAGTTCTCGGTCTCTCTAGTTTCATCAAAGACTGTCTCAAGCTCTCTTCAGTGTAAGCTAGATATACATGGGAAAGGTCCACCTCAAAGGGCTGAGCGTGGAAAAAAGTGGACATCATGAGTTGACATTCATGGGCCATAGTAAAGTACACCATCAAAATTGAAAAGAAAAATCATATTGAAAAAGTAATGGAAGACAACTGGGCAAATGTGGAGTGCAACAGCCTACATTTGCAAATGGTCACTTACATCTTTTTCTTTTTTATCTGGCACTGGAGTCTGTTTTCTCATGTTATTTCCGGTATACGCCACACATTTCTTAAGGGGAAAAAAAAAGTTAATGAAGGCAATTATATACTGCATCACTAACCACACTTGTGTGAGGGCCTTTGTTTTCTTTGTCACAGTGAGGGGAGATCTCACCAACTTATGGAGAGGCAGTTTTTTGTTCTCGATCGGTCCAACACAAGCTAGTAAACTAAGGCTGGAATGTAATCCCAAGCACACTTACTTGGGAATAAGTTCCACTGAAATCAGTGAGATACTTCCAAGTAAGCCTGGACAGGACTGGGATACTTGTGTAAGAGGCAGAAATTCCATCTCATGAAATACCACACATTTTAAACTAGCTAATGAAAAACTCAAACACTACGCACTCTGAGCAGCATAAACTTCACAACGGGGAGTTGCTGCTTCTGTATCCAACAATACAATATGTGGTGTGTTGGTAAATTAAGGCGAAGACTTAACATGAGAGTGAGATCCTTCAAGCTGAACTAACATTTTTTACATCATCAATACCATTGATCACAATTGTGCTTACGTACCAACTGCCATTCTCCAATATCTTCATTCCAGTGAACATAGTTTTCAATCATTTCCTTGAAAGAAATCAGAAAAAAACACACACCTTGAATTCATGACCTCTGCCCTCACCGTTAAGCAAGGCAGATTCAGAACCACATAAATCTCTTTCCAGTACATCACCTCCCAAAACCACTTGCAGGAGGTGAGCTGAACCTTTCCCCATCTCCTCCACTTCCCACTGCTGATGACTTGAGACCAGTTCTTAGGTAACAGGAAATAAGAACATAAGAGCAGTCCTGCTAGATCAGACCAAAGGTCTATCTAGTCTAGCATCCCAGATGCATCTGGGAAGCACCCAAGCATGATGGCAATAGACCTCTGCCACTGTTGTTCTTTAACAGCTGATATTCAGTGGCATACTGCTTTTGGAACTGGAGGTTCCATTATAGCCTTTATGACTAGTAGACTAGCTATGTGGCTGCTGCTCCCTCATGGCTCCATTCCATGCAACCTAAGTGTCATTTTAGCCTAGGGAAGAGCATGTGGGAAGTAACCACATTGTTAGTCCCCCCCACATAATCTCTGGGCCCCAAATCAGGACTGGCCCTATCATTAGGCAGCTGCCTCAGGCAACAGATGTTGAGGGATGGGGAGCAGCAGAGTTCTGTGCATCACACAGCCTGCCCTGTGTCCCTAAGCTAGCCTACAGTACTCAGATGCAGTGGATGCTATCCCTTTGCCAGTATCGAAGTAAGATTCAGCCACCAGTCCTGTTGGCTTCTATACATTGAAGGGGAAGGTGCCATCTTGTCCTTTACCTCAAGCAGCAAAATGTCTTGGTCCAGCCCTGCTCCAGAGCAGCATGGGAAGCTACTACAGGGGAGCTGCCATTATGCAGCTTCTTTAATATAAGAAGTGACCCTGAGAGTGAACAAGTTATGAGGAGAGGTGCCTTTATTCTAGAGTTACTACTGAATCCCTCCAAAAGAGCATGGGGCTCCCTTCTTCACCTGATAATCCTGAGGTATAAAGTTGTCAATGATGAGCATCTGAAGACGAAGCTCCCTGCTGAGCTGTCGAATGTTCTCCAGTAAGCCTTCAATTTCTCTCTGGTGTTCTTGCTGCAGATCTGCCATCTATGAATTCGAACCAAACCATCAACAAGCTACAACTAAGATCTTCCACTAGGAATTTGAACATTTAAATCAGGACCCACCCCCACCCCCCTGCTTGCACATTACATTTGTGGTAAAGATAATCATGATCATCTCTACCAAGCCATGTATTTCTAGGGAGTATTTTCATGTTGGATTTATAGTAAGTAGGCCCTTTTAAAAGTGAACAGATACAAACTCTACACTACTTTGCTTTCTTCTTCCTCATTATCCTTTCTTCCCTTTGTGTCATATCTGTTAGACTTTAGGCTATTCTGGCAAGGACTGGTCTATTTTGTTCTTTGTACAGAGCTTCATGACATTTTAAGTGCGGGATAGGGAACAAGCTAAAACTGTTTAGGATACTGACCTCTGACTTTGCTGCCATTAGCATTGTCCAGACCTTCTTCAGTTTCTTGGTCTTCCCTTGTGCTTCCTCTTGAAGGCTAGTATACTTTTCCTCAATGTCCAAACGCTCTTGCTATTTACAAATAATTAAAAATGCCATAAGTTAACCAGAACTATCCAACCGATATGAAAAGATACTATTCAGCAAAGGGTTTTTTAAATCATTCACATAACAAGTGTATGGCAGGGATCCTATGTTAATTGTTGCCAGAAAACACAATTTTGCCTCTATTTTGTCCCCATACTATCACCTTGGCTTAAAAGTCTCCATCTCAGCTCTACGGACTACCGTCTGTCCTCTAGCAGAATAGAGCCAAGGCTGCAGAGGGGAAAAGGCTGCCTGTGCACTAAATTCCAGCCAGTAAAATTCATGTTCTGGAAGGGCTTATTCTCTCAGCATGGACAAATAGGCCTCAAACATGCATAGAGACACATGTCCCAAGCAGGTGTAGTAGCATACTCAAGTAAAATGTTTCTAATCCTTTAGGCCAGTGTTCTCCAACCTTGGGTCCCCAGATGTTTTTGGCCTACAACTCCCAGCATGCTGGGAGTTGTAGGCCAAAAACATCTGGGGACCCAAGGTTGGAGAACACTGCTTTAGGCAATGTCATGTAGACATTACCTCTCATTTCAAATATGCCTTAGCCTTGCCTGCACACGTGACCATAAGCTATAACAGAGATAAAGAAGAGTATCATTAATGCTGTTTAGTAATGGAGCAATCAACAGTACAGCAAAGAGAGTAATCGAACCTCTTTCTCTTCAAGTTCCTTACGGAGCTGTTCTGCTCTTTTCCTTCGTTCCTCAAGCTCCATGTTAGATTCCTCTAGAAGCTTCTCCTGCTCCTCTGCTTTTGCCAGCAAGTCCACACCTCCCACAATCACTTTTTTTTCCAAGGCCAACAACTTCTCCAGCAACGACTGATGTTCTTGCCTGGATAAACAGAGAGGACAGAACTTAAGTTCCTGTGAGCCAGGATTCTTACACTACAGATCCCAAATTCACCTGAGGGGCCCACACAGTGCTCGCCTGACAGTCCTAAACAATTTCTTTCATTTATTTATTAGCTTATAGTGTGTGTGTGTGTGTGTGTGTGTGTGTGTGTGTGAAGCTACTGTAGGAATATTTAAGCCTAAAGGTCTGTCAACTTTAGCCAGGCTGTAGAGGGCCTATTTTTCAGCAATTCATCCTATCCACTAGGGGCTGCTGGTTTACAATGAGGATACAGTTTCAGCCTTTTTTCTCAAAAAATTCTTCTGTTGTTCCAAGTTGCTGTGCTATCGAGACTGTTGCAAAGGGAGCAAGACAGAAGGCTCTAAGCCTTGTTCCCATTCGTAGCTTCCTCATTTCTTCAACATTTCCTATGAAACTAGGGAACCTGAAAAAACTTCAGACAACAGAAGTGTAAAGGACCGCAGCTGGTCCTATGCGCGGGTTCGAAGCATTACTAATACCCGACTCTATACTAACATCTGAACAATCCCAGTGTACATCCGGGGTGCGGGGGATGCTGTACATATCTGAGAAATGTATATAGGCAAGGAATGCATGTTTGGAATGTGTGGCTTGGATGCCTGTACAGGGTGGGGCAGAGTGGATGAGATAAGACTTTCATGGGCAGTGAACATTTGCAAGATGGGAATATGAAGAAAGAAACTGCATGCATGGGATCTATGTAGGTATGATTTGGGAATATTTTAAGTACATTTGGGCTCCTTAGAGTGTGAAAGATCCCCAGAACAGGGGCATTTAGGGTACACATACACCCATGGAAACTTAATACTACCAGCCTGACAAAGTATGGAGTTAGTACTTACAAAGCATCATGCCTACAATCGCTGGTTCAGTGTCAGGGACCTGCCACTAGGCACTGTGAGCGTGATGATTCGTAAGCCGTACCATGCCAGCCTAGCAGTGCAAGTTTTAGCATGCGTGCCTGTGTGCGCACGTGCATACCATAGATCAGGGGTGGGGTGGGCAACTTGTGGCCCTTCAGATGTTGTTGGACTGAAACTCCAAACAGCCTTAGCCAGCATAGCCAATAGTGGGGGATGATGGGAGTTGCAGTCCAACAACACCTGGAGGGCCAGAAGTTGCCCACCCCCTGTTCTTGATGCCCCCCCCCCATGTGGGAAGCTTGCATATGCCAAAGACCCCAAACATATTTGGAATACTCCCAAGGCCCACATATACATATCCTAAGCCTCATCTCAGCAAGCCCTAATCACTACTTGCCAACATTGTGGCTGAGAGATTGAGCTACAACTCAGGAAGTCCCCGTTTTTAATCTCGCCTCTGCCATGAACTCCCTTGGTGGTATTAGGACAAGCCACTTTCCCTCAGCCTCAGTCCCTCCATCTGCAATATGGGGTAGTGGGAGAGATCATAATACTGGCTTTCCCTCCATCTGCAATATGGGGTAGTGGGAGAGATCATAATACTGGCTTTCCTTACACCAGTCTTCCCCAACCTGCTGTCCTCCAGATGTGTTGGACTGCCATCATTCCCAGCCAATGGCCATGCAGGCTGGAAATTATGGGAGTTGTAGTCCAACACAACCAGGTTGGGGAAGGCTGCCTTACAGGATTGTTGTAAGGGTTACAACTAGATAAGGCATGTTAAGCACTTCGAACACCTGAAAGCGCCATACAAAGGTCATGAACATTATGTCTGATATTCCAAGTTCAGAACCGCTCACTGTGCTTTAAGCAGGTCTTTCTCCCTCTTCTCAAGCTCTGCCCGGGCTTTGTTTCTTTCTTCCTCTTCCATATCAAGCTTTGTTTCAAGGGCTTTCCTTTCTTCGTCTATCTTGGCTTGCATCTCCACCATCTTGTCAGGAGAAACTTTCTTCTTTCCTTTGAGGAGAATCAAGGGCAGGTTTAAAGAACGTTAACATGCTGAAAACATACATATATGCAACTTCCCCCATCATACGAATGAAACGCCTTCACAATAGAGTTCTTGTAACAAGAATTAAAGAGCTCATGGTCGCAACTGTAATTTAGAAGCTCCCAGGATGTACATCACACAGTCGGGAAGGACCCAGTTTAACGGCCCTTCTTAGTCTTCGTACCAAATGTATTTTGATGGGTCACTAGCAGCTGCAAATCATGTCAATACCCTTAGTAATGCAGACATGCCAGGAACTTTTGCCCTCCAGCCATGCAGCAGAATTCCAGTTGATTAGTGTCACAAGCGAGTTAAAAAGAAATATGAAAAATTGTAATGGAGGGAGTGAATTAATTGATTTCTAAAGGTCAACTGTTTAAAGTGCCACTGTTCGTTACACAAAAAATATTTTCTTTCACTGATCCGATTCAGAGTGATTTGGAAATTATTATTATTTTTTTAAAAAACAACACATCCACACCTAACCTAGAGAGGTCAGCATTTTTTTTAAAAAACTAAAAATTAGAAGATGTATAGTGTTGGAACAATAAAAGAATATATATGCATGAAGGAATAAATTAGAATGCTGGAAGGGAAAAAGAGCAAAATGATCAAGCTAAATGCTTGCATGTATCAAAATAAATCTCTTTGTACTGAGATTAGAGGGAATAAAATGGAGTGTGGGAAAGAATCACGCCTTTGTTTGCCCCATTTTGCTCTTTCCCCGCACTACATTCTGGTACTTCTAGGATATCTAGACACATCTAAGGATGTTGTCTGTAGATAAAAATGAGCAATGGTTTTGTTGCTGCTGTAAAGGGAAATCCCTCAGAATACTCTTGCTCTGTCTCCTGCAGCTACATTTGGCTAATGTTACACTAACTTGTCTTAACAGTGCACCCCATTGCAATTCAGTTTGTAAGTGCATTGGATCCGTCAGCTTAAAGCTGTCAAGACAGTGTTGTGCATCTTGAGTCCACTGTGGTTTGGGAGGGGAAAAAGCTAGGCAATCTGAACAAAACCTTAAACAAGTCCTTTAAACGGTATTAGATGGAGTGCAAATCAAACACACCAACCTGCTTGATCTTGCATTTTAAGAGGAAGAGGCAAACAAATCGCAGAGAGGCAGCACACGCACAAAGAGGAAGGGAGTGGGGGGGGGGGGGAAGAAACACATTATTGCTTGATTTGTTTTACAAAACAAACAAGGTCATAAGTAAAAGCATTCATCGAGAGATCTGCATCTACAGACAAAAAAAGAAAAGAAAAATCAGCAAATTAAATCACCAAATGCAAGATTAAATGTCAGCATTGCAGTCCCATTTCTATACTGAAACAGGGTAAGCATCCCAAACTGAAGAACAGAATTTATCTTCAGCTCACTGAATGATGACATTGTTTTTCTGAAGAATATTATGCCAATTCTGCTGTTCAAACTATAAGCCTCTCACAAAGGCCATGCCCTAAGAAACACCCCAGAGGATTATCTCCCATCCTAGAACAAAACCTGGGTATCTGAAGCAGCCAATTGTCACAGACGTCCAATTAAGCTTGCTTGGAGTTTGATTACAATTGCCAGTCAACTGCCTGCATCTCATATGACCAATCACACATACAGGAGAGATAATGATAAGATGTCAAGATTAATTTGAGCAGACTGTTAAAATAGATTTGTTTCTAGAAACTGGTGCTATCAGAGAAGGAGGGAAATGCAGTGAAAACATGCAACATGCCAAAAAAACAAACAAACAAAAACAACAACACAAAAGTCACCACATGGGAAGCAAATTTTTGTTGCAATTTGAAGGCCCAATCTATGTCACACTCATGTCAAGCTGGAGTTTATTCCACAGACAGTGAAGTGTTCCTCAAGTTAGAAAATTCCATTGTGAATTAAAGCAGTGGTGTGAGAGAGAGACAGAGACAGAGAAAAGCCCATTTGTTTCAAACTATTAATGAAAGTGCCTAATAAAGGTCCCTTGAACTTGATCCACCTCATCAGCTGCCAGGAACAGTGCAGATCATCGACAGAGATGTTCCCAATAGATGAATGCTGCAACCTAGCAGGTCCAATGCACACAACCAGCCCCACAGATGCAGGGGCACTCCATTCCTTCTGTGGCCTGGTTCACACATAACTCTAATGGGTTGTTGAATTCTGGATAATTGTGATGTGAGAACATGGCTGCATTAACAAACCATGTTTTTTTAAACATGAACAACCTAGAAAGAGAATCCAGTATTTGTTGTTGACTTTGAACTCCGGGTTGTTTAAACCATGGTTTGTTTTTACATGTGAACCTAGAACTGTGGGTTGTTCATGGGTTGTTTCGCCACGCTAGAGAGATGGTGGGCAAGAGCAGTAAAAAAAAAACAAAAAAACCCAAAACCAGCCGCTCTACATGCCAGTTCTGCAGCACTGCAAAGGGACACAGGAAGGGAGTTGGCAATGGAGGAGGGAAACAACCCCCCAAAGGACTGAGAACCCCCCCCACAGTTTGCTCAATCGTTTGCCAGACAAACCCTGAGTAGGGGAACAAACCATGGGATAGTGTTATATGTGAACCAGGCCTGTGAGACTGGAGAATGCCTGACATGCAGAATGAGAAATACCAATGCACATATGTTCTGCCCTGTAGAAGCTAATGGGAACTCCCCTGCATGAGCCGAGTTTTGGGCCCAGCAAAGGAGTTGCAGTCATATATTGTTTAGGCACAAATGCTTCAGCCAGTCTTCTCAAAGATTACCAAATTATGCACTCTATCTAGCTCCATTTCCAGAATATCTTTCTCTAGATGTATTGTGAACATCCTACTGAAATATTATTCACATTTAGTAGAATGCTAATATAATAGAGAATACCAACAAGATTTTAAAAATCCACTCTATTTCCTGCCAATATCAAATTTTCCTGATCAATACTAAACATAGCTACCTTCTTGCTTTCCTGAGCTATTTAGCCAAAGGTGAGCCTCAAATAGATTTCTTTTTTTTGTTTGAAGTTTGAAACAGCAAAGGAAAAAAGCATGCTTTGCTTGATGGCGCGGGGGAAGAGATCCACATTTCACTCTGAACAAAACCAATGCCGGGGACAGGGAGCAAAATGCAGCATCAAAACAATGAGTGCACAGGTTAAGGACAGGCCAAAGTTTCACTGGATAACTTAGGAGCTCCCACTCACTAGTGAAGGATTTGTCCAGAGGTTTTTCTATGACAGAGCACGTAGAGTCTGAACTACTGCCGCTGCTACTGCCTGGAAAACAGAGAAGTGGGCCCCATGGAAAAACCAGGAAAGAAGAAGAAACAAGAAACACATGCGAAGCATTAGCTCTGAAGGACAAGAAACTCCTTGAGAGGCTGGTTTAATGATGCATAATCCCATTTTGATATCTTTCTTTGAGTGCCTTACTGTACAGCTGCATAAGTATAACTTAGAATAAAATGCACCCTGAGTGTTGGACAAGCAATCCCAAATCATGGGATTAGAAGACTTCCCCCCCCCCCCGCAATAAAAAATCAACTGCACAATTGACAATTGTCTTGGCCTCAGTGGAAAAGTGCCACTGCCACTTCTTCAGGCAGTCAAAGCAGTGCTTTTAAATAATATTGTTTTTGGTATTGGATCACTTATTATCCATGAGTAGCAAAGGATCAACTAAAACTCAGCAGTACTGAAAATGCTGGCATCTAGAAGCAAATTGGTGTCACCTGACTGACAGCATGAAGGCAAGACTCCATCATGATGGCCTTTATTGTTTCTGTCTTGCATTCCTCTGCCACGCCAGGCCTGGTCACAAAACCACTGAATTGCAGGGTGTGTGTGTGTGTGCACATGCAGATAGGGGCAATCTCCCAATCTTGGATATTTGCTATGCTGTTAATAGGGATCAAACAGCAATTTCCTTTATTGTAGAGCTGCTCCATTCCTGAAAAAAGCCCTAGCGTTTGACTAGTAGGAGCAGATAATAAGTGGGCATCCAAGATGTTGGTGGAGGAACTAGCCTCCAAATGGCTGTTAATGTGCCAATTGGGGAGGGGGGGGGAGTACTAGTCCCCCTCTCAAAAACATATCTTACTTGGGTGACTACATCAGTTGCTGTCATCTGAGTTAGTTTCTCCGACAATGAAGCTGGTAGTTATTATCAACTACAAAGGGAACTGGGGAGGAGAAGCAGAAATAAGAGCCACTGTTCCCCTGCATATTTTTGAACAGGCTCTGAGATCTTCCAGCAAACTTGCTACACTGCTCTGAAACAGGAACAACATTGGAGAGAGAAAGAGAGAGAGAGAGAGAGAGAGATGGAGAGAGAGAGAGATGGAGAGAGAGAGAGAGCCCGCTCCTCTTAACTGTGATCAAGGCAATTGTCAGGATTCTTGTAATCTGCCCACTTGCCCCAGAAGGACGATGCAGATAGTTGGTCAGACCATCCACCTGGAAAAGCCAAGGCCAGTTTTCCAGACTTATAGACCAACACTAGTTACACACTAATCTAAATAGAGCCCACTGAGATAATGTCTTAATACAGCAGACACCTGTCAGCGTTTCGTACAGACAGGGTGGAGCCCCACAGTGCTAGCCATGATTTAAACAGATATAACACGGCGCCTATTTGGACATTTCCCACTGCCCCCCGCACACAGCACATGGTGAGATCAGGAATCTTCATGTACTACCACAGTGCATGTAAATGACAACATCCAGCCCAAGGGACCCTGCATTCAGTTAACCACAGGATCTCCCTTGCTCAGAATATGGCAAGTGTGTTCTCTGGCGAGTCCAACATCCAGTTGAATCAACGTAGAAATAGGGGCCAAGATCTCCCTGCTTGGATCTTCCGTACACAGTGCTGGGCTTCATGGGACAACAGTGAGGAAGTACACGAGGCTGGATGCCTGCTCTGTCCTGATCGCACCACACAGAGAAGCCCATAGATATTATCCACCAAGGGAGGGGGGGAATAATCATAAACCTGAAATAGTTCATCTACTCAAACCACGTACAAAGTCATTATTTGTAACATTCAAGTAATAAAGGAACTGTGTCCTCACAGCACATCTTTACATTATATAGTTTGAAAATAAATACTGAAATTCCGTCCCAAGTTATTACCATGACTTGATTCATACTAATTTAAGGCTAACATGCAGTTAGATAGGACTAAAGTGATACTCTCATCTGTGCTTTTTGCCTCTGATCAAGTAAGTAAAAAAATAATAGTAATTAAACAAAACAGAATCCAATGGATGGCTTGAAGTCTTGCAGACTTTTTTCTTTATAAAAGTCTCTCATAGCACCAAGGACACCATCTATTTTTAGAAGCAAACTGTAGAAGACCTGCTACCCAAAAGCAAAATAGCAGAGAACACAACAAATCTGCCCTTGAAACCATGACAGAATGTCAGATATGTTCAGCTAGGTCTCTCCAAGTACACAATCAAAATCTAGAAACTAACACCCCAGCCCTAACGCACATTAGTGAAACACACCCCACTGTTTTAAGCGGAGCTTGATTTCCTATCATGTTTTTAGGACTGGGGTGTATATCCTAAAGTGCAGATGTCTGTACTAAGTAGGCCAAAACATTAAGACAAGCAAAGAACCACCGTGGTAAAAACATGGGAAGATGACACAAGCCTTGGTTGAGATCAATTTATACTAGAGGTAGAGAACTGTGGTCCTCTGGATTGGGGATGGGCAGACCTCAGGCTTCTGGGATCTACTCAGTTTGTTAGTAGAACCTCAAGGTCCACTAACTGAAGTCGGCTACAAAATAGTGGCTCGGGACAGACATGCACCAAGTAGAATTAAGGAACAGGGTGCCTCTGAGCACCTGACTTAGGCTAAGAATTTCCTTTCGGATCAAAATTGAACTTGCAGTCCTTTCACACAAAAATCTACCCTTGGTTCCCCGCCCAAAAAACTTTTTTCATTTCAGCAGTGTTATTGATATTAAAACAAATGGGAGTCAGAAACACTTCGATGTCTACTGCAAGTCACCAAGAGATCTATTAGTAGATCCCACTCTACCTTCTGCCCACCCCTGTTCTAGATGTTGTTGGATTGCCACTCCCATCAGCCCCAGCCAGCATGCCATCAACGGACAGGGATGACAGTTGTAGTCCAATACCATCTAAATAGCCACAGGTTCCCCGCTCCTGGTTTAGATGGCATTTAATCCAATTTGTAGAGCTGATTAACAGGGAAGGTGTAGGGCTAGTCTGATAATAATCTCTTAACATTCCCCTCGCATCCCCTCCCCCAAGAACAATTGTGCAGTCATGAACTATGAGCACTGCCCTGCTGTCATTTGGGAACCACGCTACTCAACTTTACCACCACAAATAAAAGCAAACTTGATTCCCCCCACTGTTAAGTGTAGCAAGTCAACTTAAACCAGAAAAACTTCGAGAGGGTCTGTTTCTAAAAGGGGCAAGATAATTGCACAGGCACTCTGACAATAATGTTAAAGAGGAAAACAGGGCTACTTTCTCACTCCTTACCCCTTCGTTTCTTTCGCTTTTCTCCATCTTCACCAATCTCCCCATCATCATCTTCATCATCATCTTCAGAGCCACTGCTCTCGGAGCCAGAGATCTCTTCGCCTACGGTATTAGAGCATTTACTTACAGGTTTGTCCAGGAAACAGACACTTTTCAGTGAATGCTCATCTACAGAATTGTATTTTGCCAGTAAGGGGCTTTGGGTGCAAACCTATACCCACTTTCCTGGAGGCAAGGCCCACTGAACTCAATGGGTCTTACTTCTCAGTAGAACTGCATAGGGTTGCACTGTTAACAGGCTTTAATTTAAATCTCACTTCTGTTTCTTAACCTTTCCCATCCTTCAAAGCAAATGGAACTGAAAAGCAACCTGACTGACTTTGCCAAGTGGATCAGCAGGAAAGCGTTAACAGCTGGATGCGGCGCCTCAAAGGGCCCCAATGTACATCAAATTCAATTATTTGGTCCCTTTGCTTTACATTAGTTGCAAGCAATAACTACCAACCCAGTATTGGCTCCAAGTACCATCTAGTGGGCAGATGGAATATTTTATTGAAAGAAGTTAAGCATTCATTTGAAGTTGAGAGCAAGTGTGGTGCAGAGGCTAAAGTGCTGGACTTAGACTAGGGAAGACCCAGATCCAAGGTCACCCATCAAGCTCAACCACAGCTTGATGAGTGACCTTGGGCGAGCTCTCAGCCTAACCTACCTCACAAGACTGTTGTGAAAATAAAGCAGGGACATCCTATACACTACCCTCAGCTCCTGGAGCTAGGACAGAAGAAGGAGGAGGAGGAGGAGGAGGAGGAGGAGGAGGAGGAGGAGGAGGAGGAGGAGGAGGAGAAGAAGAAGAAGAAGAAGAAGATCACCAGAATTTCTCTATCTATGGAGAGTTTTGAATGTATTTGGGGTATGTAAAGCTGTTTCCACTACTTGCTTGTGATTTCTATAAAGTACTGCTAGGAAAGAGTCAGTGGGTTACCTTCCTCCAGCTTTTTCTTAAGCTCTTCGATTTCTTTTTGAAACTGGCGAAGCAAGGCATCCTTTGGATCTTCATTAATTCTAGCCTTATTCTTGATGTTCTTGGCACGGTTGGCATACCGTAGAGTGCTGATAGTCTCATCATAATTGTAGTCTGCTGGGCCAATGTTTGCACACTAAGGCAGAAGAAAAAGTTAAATAGACAAGAGAAGAGTTTATAGGAACAAGAAGCCGGGAAAGCTGTAATTCAATGTAAAACAAGGTTTCTAGGGCAGTCCCATGCTGTTCCCACAGATCACAGAACTAGTCTGTGGTCATATTTAGGATAACGCCAGATGTCTAACCTAGCTGTATCCTAATTGTAACCACAATGTTGTGTGAGCTGAGAATGGGGCTGCCCTATATACCTACAAATTCCTATAGCTTGGTCTGTACTTACATAGGGGTACCCCAGTTTGGAGGTGTAATATGTAAAGAAGGCTCCATATGAAGTTATCTATTTGGTTAGTGTCATATTTCACTACTTCCCTACTCATTTCTAAAGGGAACTTTAGTATAATATGCAAACACATACAGCTTACACAGTTCTTTTATTGGAGGGATTTGTCTCCTGCATTGTGCTTTGAGTAATTGTGATCCCACACAAAAGGGTGGTAAATTAAAACTTCACATATTACCCCACCGCACGTCAAAACTAAACCAAACAAAAATATCAACTGAAGGCCAGCATGGTGTTGTGGATAAAGTGCCTAACTCAAATCCCTGTTCACCGGTGAAGCTTCAATGGGTGACCTTAGGCTAGCTATTATCAGTTAGCCTAACCTGCCTTGCAGGATTGTTCTGAAGACAAAGTGTGTGTGTGTGTTTTAATATTGTGTATGCAATCCTGAGCTTCAGATGAGGAAGCATGGAATAATGATAATATCACCAACACACCGCAGCTTTTACAACAAGTAATTTTGTTGCCTAAACCCACTAGACTACCATGAGATCTCCCATTATTACCATCATAGTCTTGGAGTTGCCCCCAAGGGAATCCTGCAGCAGTCGAGTCAGCTTGGAGTTACGATACGGCACATGAGTGCTCTTTCCATCCACCAGTGCAGAAATGACATTCCCAAGGGTAGAGAGAGAGAGATTAATTTTTGTGGCTTCCTTGAGTCGTTGCCCAGTGGCTCCAGTTTTTGCTTGCCTTTCTGATCCCTTGAAAAAAGAGAAAGAGTGATGGGGAGATGTTTAGAAGGGATAAAAGGTTCAGATGCAAGCAATTTCTACAAACAAGAGCGTAGTACAGGGTACACCGCAAAGCAACTGGAAAAGGAAGCAAGATGATTGCCTGTTTGAATAAAACAGCAACGGGAAAAATGTTGGTTAAGCAAGAAGTGTATACTAGCTGCATGACGCTGCTTCAATGGCATCCCTAAAAAGCAATGCTTGGTCTGCTTGCATGTGCTTGGACCTGTCTCCAACACAAGGAAAGGAGCGAAAACAATTACAAGGCTACTGCAAGAAAAGAACAGTGGAGTTATTTTTATTAAATAAAAAGTTTCCGGCCCACCGTGTTGCAGAGACAGAGGAGCTAATCATGACTGCAGTGTATTCTAAAAGGCTCACAAGCAAGAAGGCAAATTATGTTCCAGCTTGACTGTGTTTTTCAATCTCATGAGTTCAGGGAACTGATGCAGGTTTTTAAACACTGGTAGAAATAAATATTCCAGCCAGTGCTTGGGAGTCTCAGCTGACCTAAGGGAAGCTCCAAAATTTTTCAATAAGCCAAGAACTGCTTTCCCAAAGGAAAAGTATCAGAAAACCTTGTCCTGAGCAATTTGAATATTTGTGAGAAAACATGTAATAATTATGTAGTGCAGCCTTCCTCAACCTGGTGCTCACTAGATATTTTTGACTACAACTCCCAGTATTCCTGACCATTGGCCATGCTGGTTGGGGCTGATGGGAGCTGAAGTCCAAAATATTTGGAGGGCACCAAGTTGGGGAAGGCTAACATAGTGGATAGGTTTAGGGAACTACTCTGCGGAGCCATGTTGTGCTTCAGGCCTTGAAAATATGAGGATCTTGGGGCAAGGGGCCACATTTCTGAGTACTTTACTCAGGTGCTAAGTCCTTATTATTCACGTCTGGGCTTGGGCGAACTTGCCTAGATTGTATCAATGTTATCTTTATGCTCAGAGGCTGCAATCCTATGCATACTTACCCGGGAGGAAGCTCCACTGAACACAGCGGCACTTATGTTCAAGGAACCACACATGGGATTGCTCTCCATGACAATGCCTGTGATGGCGGTCTCAATGCTCAACTGAGAGCCAGTGTGGCGTAGTGGTTAGAGTGTTGGACTGGGACCCGGGAGACCTGGGTTCGAGTCCCCACTCGGCCATGAAGCTGATTGAGTGACTTTGGGCCAGTCACAGACTCTCAGCCTCATCTACCTCACAGGGTTGTTGTGAGGATAAAATGGAAAGGAGGAGGATCATGTAAGCCGCCTTGGGTTCCTTGCAGGAACAAAGGTGGGATATAAATATAATAAATAAATAAATAAATAAAGTCTAGTGCTAAGCCAGCCCAGGATGGCTGCATGAGAAATGCATGTAACAACTTACCGCAAGATCTACTAGGTGCAGCTTGCCCATGCGCACATGTATATTCCCATCAACACCCTTCTCACTGCACTCGATGGTGATGGTAAAGATAGCATGGGAACGGGAACTGTGTTCATTCATATTAGTGGCACCAACAGAACCTATTGACCCAGAGAAATCAAAGGAAAGGCTGCAATGAACAACAACCCTGCATTGGCTCCATTTAATAACAGCAAGAGTAACTGCTTCCCTTTGCACAGGTGATAGTTTTACTCCTTACAATACCCAAGACACACTTTCGGACCTTATTTATCAAAGTTAGGCATAATCATTGTCATTTCTTCATTACTAAAAACTAATGCTCATATATACTGTAATACTTCAGTTTATCATATCACCCGTGCTGTAACAAGGAAGCACTGTCAAGGGTGAATTGCAAAATTATTTTCCAATGCACTAAAATTTGCAGTTTTTTATTCAGTTTCACACATATTCATGCAAGAGGCCAGAAACTGATTTAGATTTAGGTCTTACAGTGCTGAATACTTTTCTCTTTCTTTAGAACTTAGATATCAAGAATCCATACAGACAGGTTGCCTCCAGTCTGCAAGTTGGGCAGAGCAATCCGATGGCCCCTAGACAGCATCCAGACAGCCATAGGATTTTTCGGATTTCCAGCTGCAGGGTTGTTACAAAGATAGGAATGGGATAACCCCACATTTATCACCCTGAGCTCCTTGGAGGAATACAAACAAATGATTTCGACAAGCTTCAATAACTGAATCTAAATCTGATCATTTCTTTAAATGTTCCAAACAAATACAGAACCATGTGTGCAAAACTGGCTACATCGCAAGTGACACCCAATCACCATGAGTACTCTGGGTGGCTTTCCTCAGCCCCTCATTGTCAGTGGGCCACAAAAAAGGAGGTGGGGACAACCCATTAATGGTGCAAAACAGCCAGATGGGGCTATGCAACTTACGGTTCTTGTGCCCCAGTGTCATAATTCTGTCCATGTCATCTGCATTGTTTACAACATAAGCGGAAAGATCTTTAATATAGACTCCCACATCAGGTCGTTCTTTGACCTACAAGACAAATCAGGCAGTCATTTTCAGGAGGCACTCTAAAAAGTGTGTGTCTCTATGTTAGACACACACTTGTGTCTAACATAGACACAAGTGTGTCTATGTTAGACACAAGTTACAGTCCTTTATAACCCTTGTGCTCAATACCATTAATAGATCATAAAAGTACTTCTATGAGAGCCAGTGTGGTGTAGTGGTGAGAGTGTAGGGCTGGGACTCGGGAGATCCGGGTTCTAATCCCCGCTTGGCCATGAAACTCACTGGGTGACTTTGGGACAGTCACGGACTCTCAGCCTAACCTACCTCACAGGGTTGTTGTGAGGATAAAATGGAGAGGAGGAGGATTATGCAAGCTGCCTTGGGTTCCTTGCAGGAAAAAAGGTGGGGTATAAATATAATAAATAAATAAATAAATAAATATTCTGGTAATATTAAACAAATCCTAGAAACCACAGATGACAATTAATCAAAGGATTTTTTTTCCCAGTGCTGTTTTATAGTGCAATGTTTTACAGAAGTCTATCAAGGAAGGCTGATAACAACACAATGCTATTATTTACATAGAAGTCAGCCCCATTGAGTTCAATAAGATTTACTCCCAGGTCAGTGTGCATACAACTGCAGCCTAACAGAGCAATATTATGTGGGAAGGAGAGGTAGAAACTGAGGCAGAGGAAGTGTCTTTTTCTACGCCCTGTGGGCTTGCATAGGCAGGAGGAAAAGATGGGGGCATGTAGATTTCCCCCTTTTGTGGGTGCCTTTTATGGCTGTTTTTGTTTGTTTTTAAAAAACCCTTTCCCTTCCCATTGCTCTCAATGGGAAGGAAATAGACTGCTCCAGGGCTGTCAAAATTTTTACCCATTGGGAATGTAGGTAGGGGTTTAGATTATGCGGATCCAAGCCTCTCCTGCCACAGTCCTCAGCATGGCTCCTTTTTATCCTCTCCACTATTAAAGAAACACCGGCTGTGGGTCCTACAGGTAAGAGGCTTGCAAGATCAGATCTCTTACCCTCACAGGCGGAGATCCAAAAAAAGTATGACCCCTGGGACGCTCTCCCAGGGACAGTAGGATTGTGGCCTCAGTTGTTCATTTCCAAAAAGAGGGGGGGTGAGAAAGGATTAGATATCACAGCATTCCCATTTTGATGATCAGGGAAAGGGGAAGTGGCTGACAGGTGGGGAAGGCAGGGATATCCAATACTTGAAGAACATAGCTGGAGGCATGCATTGGGCTTGTCATAAATTTTAGAGGCTGACCTTCCATTACAAATGTTGAGAGTTAGAGAATTAGAGAGGAATGTGTGAAAGTTGGCAAACTATTGGATCGCACGGCAAGTTTATATCACACTGACTGAAACTTCAACAGATATTCTGACTGAGAGCTCCTTGGCAAACAATATCAGCACAATATGTCTGGAATGACATAAGCTAATGAAATTTACAGCCAAATTCCAGCTAATCAGCTGTGCATGCGTGTTTTTTTAAAGTCACATTAATAGCTAAACAAAGGCAGCAGAATTTTAAGTCAGTAGGATTTTAACATCAGCAGATTTCAAAGGACAAGAAAGCTAGATGGTAGACATGAAGGACTGAGAAGTTAAAAAAAATAAATCTGTGTCATGATAAACAAATGTTTGTTTCAAGGGTAAAACTTGCCACTCTAGGAGCACAATTTGTCAACTCTACAGATAGAGAAAAGGCATCAAGATAAGCATTTACAACTTTAGCTTAGGGCGCAATCCTATGCATATTTAGACAGAAAAAAGACCTACAATTCTCAGCATTCCCCATGACTGGCTGGGGAATGCTGGGAATTGTAGGACTTTTTCTGTCTAAACATGTATAGGATTGTGCCTTTAAAAGGTAAATGACTGCATTAAACTTTGCCACAGAAAGCTCCTTTACACCCTCTAGCTAAAAGATGGAGTAGTAAACACTGGAACTGATCTCTCCCTGCCACTTCCTGTTTTAAAAAGGTAAGGACGCCTGCTTCAAAGTTTCGGAGTTATCCAAGTGATAAAGGTCCTTTTCAATACTTTGCACTTGTTAGCAATAATTTAGAAATGCTCAGTTCTTACTTCTAGCCTCTGAGTCTGGTCTTTCCCCAGCAGGTCACGCACTTCCTCATTGTAGATTTCCAAATACGAGACTCGAACCAAAAATCTGAAGTTTTAAAAAAATGACAAAAAACCAAAAGCATTAGCAGAATAAAGTTGGTCATACAAGTGAATATATACACACAAAATGCCAACACAAACTGGACTGATGAAAATAATAATTAAGGGATCTGTGTTCAAGAAGAGGACTGGAGCACCTTCCCTATAAGAAAATAAGAAAGTAGTGGAAGAGTTACTCTAGAAAAAACAACAACCAAGGTTTATAAACCTCCACCATGACGGAGGTTCATAAAACATGAATCTTATGAACAGAGTAATTTTTTTCACCCCACAACACTAAAGTGAGACTATGCACTGAAACTGGTGGGCAGTAGATTTGACCTACACTAAGGAAGTATTTCTTTATGCAACACATATTTAACAATGGAATTCACTTGCACAAGATGTGCCAATGGTCATTGGCTTTAGTAGGGCATTATCACAGAGGACCGCCTTTGAGAGCAAAATGGAACCTCCATGTTCAGAGGCAGTATAACTCTGAATAGCAGATGTTGGGGACAAACACCTGGGGAGGGCTGCCTGCCTTATGTCCTGCTTGTCTATTTCCCAGAAGCATCTGGTTGGCCATTGTTGGAAACAGGATGCTGGGCTTGGTGGCATTGGTCAGAGCCGGGATAACCCTTCTTAAGTAAGGGTCAGCACAGAAATGGGGTCAATACCAGGGGGTGTGGTGTGGTGGGAGGAAGGCAAGTGAGTGATTTACCTTGTATCGCCTTCTGCCTTTGCAATGTGCCCAAATATATGAGCAAAAGAATTTGGAATGATCCCCCTGAGTTCCGGAACAGCCCGGACACCTTCCATCGTAAATGTCTTTCCTGTTCCTGTCTGTCCATAAGCAAAAATGGTGCCTGCAAATACAAGACAGCACTAACAGTTCCACATAATGACAGAGAGAGGAGAAGCTGTTAATCCCTTCTTTGGCACCAGCAGCACTATTAAGGCAGAAGAGCTTTTCCAGCATGTGCGCATGCCTACAAGTGGGAGAGAAGGAAGCTCATGGAGTGTTCAAGTAGGGGTGGACAGATACATCTATTTCTAGTCCCGCTCAGTTTCACACGCATGCATTTGTTAAGTCCATTCTGTCCCATTCCTGCATCAATCTGCAATTTTAAAAAAGCATGAAAATGCACATTGACTGGGTTTGCATGACATGCTAAGCCACAGTGATTGTGCTACCTGGTGGGGGTGGGGGGGGAGAAGGCACTTTCCCCCCTGTCCCCCTTGCGATCACACTGCCTGACAGGTGGGGGAGAGGAGGCGCTTTCCACCCAGTTTCCTTGGGAGGAAGCCCAGGGGAAGCAACCCCCTCCCCGCTTAGGAAGGGATGAGCTGCCTCGTGCCCCCTGCCCATTGGAGCCGCTGTTCAGCTGAGCAGCGGCACTGTGAAACAATGGGAAGGGATGAGGGGAGCCTCTGACAGCTGCCCAAAAGTGCCACTTGGGCACTCCTTGGCAGCTGTCATCCCTCTTCACTCCCCTCCCCTCAGTGCTCCCACGGTGTACCCTGGGATACCGGCAGGAGGGAGGAAGGAGGAGGCTCCCTAACCCTGCTGTGCCCGATCGTCTGTCAGGCACAGGGGGATTTTAGCCACAGTGGATGGCTAAAATTCCCAAGGGGCTTAGGGTGCTGTGCGAACCCGCCCATTGCTTTTGTACATCGTTTACCCTAAAAAGTGCCTTTTCATATGCATTTTGCATACCTACACACTTACTCATCTGAACTGCAAGGTTGTGAAAAGCTGAAATGACTCAGCACATGTCTCACCACAGAGACACAGAAAACTATCACTATGACACAGAAGACGATGACGTGATCTGACGGTCTTTGCCCATAAAAATCCTGTGTGCACTTCAGGTGCTTGCAAGGATCTCCAGTTATCAGGTGATGGGCACACCTTTAATTTAACCTTTCCCTGCAAAAACAGTTGCTAGTGTGAGTGGAAGAGCAAATTTTTAAGACAGGTTGGGCTTCCTTATACAAAGATTGGGAGCCAGGAATGGGCATAGTGCTTAACCCTTCCCCTGCCAGTTGGTTTCCCCCTGAATTTTATTTATTTATTTGACCATCTCCCAGCTGCTTTAACCTTCATGCAGCTTCAGAAATGTGTTTGTGAGGTAAGGTGAGGTATGGAACATTGGTTGTGAAGTTGTAGAGTTTCAGAGAGAAAATGGCTGGCAGGGGAAGGCTCAAGCACTCCTTTTCCCCCACAAAGGCACTTTACAACAGAGAAAGGACCATCAGGCTAACATTACATGCAGCTGCACTGTAGTGTGAATTTTGGTCTCTCAGTTTATCTGAGATAGAAGTACAGATACCATAAGCTAGCCCTTGGGGGAAAATACTTACATTATCAGAAAATATGCATTACTGTGCCTAACACAGAAGAGGAAACCGTTCTCATTTCTTTTTGAGTGGCAAGCCTGGAAGCTGCAGTTAACCATCGTTTCCTATTACATCCCAACTGGGAACTATGGTTAATGATTTCCAAACAAGCCAGGATTTAGAAGCCAATGCTAGACCATGGCTTGTTTGGAAGCCATTAACCATAACTCCAGGTTCAAATGGAATGGGAAGTTATGGTTAACTGCATCTTCCGGGCTTGCTTGCTTGCATGAAATGGCAGCGTGCCACTGTACAAAGCTCATGCATATCATGAACTCGGCCACTGTTAAGCCATGGTTTAGTGCTACATGAATAAGCCTGCTCAAGCCCTGTACTTGTCTGGCCCTCACTAGGGTCTATTGTTAAATTTGAAAAGGACAAACATTGGTTAACTATGGTTTATTGAACCAGGCTAGGATCAGTGTTTTATGATTGTGGGTTATTTAAGCCATGGTGAGCTGAGGTGTGTGCCAGCGCATGCAGGCAGTCATTATGAATATTCAAGCCACGCCCACAGCTTGTCATGTCATCTGAACCCGGGTGGCGAGGGTTGTGCGAGGGTTAAACAACCCTCGCCTAACCCATGGACTATTCTAGGGCTATGCGAGGATTGTTTAACCCTCGCACAACCGCCACCACCCAAGTTCAGATGACATGACAAGCCGCGGGCATGGCTTGAATACTCAAACAATGCCCAGCATGTGCCGGGGCTCACTGGGGCTTAAACAAGCCATGGCGGGCCACTGTCACTGTGCGTTAAGCATTATGTCTGAATTGGACCATTATCTTGCAGAGTGTGGGGTGGGGAGGAAGGCAGCAGTTACACAACTATTCCCTGAGCAAAATAGTTTCCACTGCAACAAAGTACAGCCCCACATGCTGCCCCATGGGGACCAGATATGGTTCTACAACAGTGATGGCGAACCTTTTTGAGCCCGAGTGCCCAAACTGCAACACAAAACCAACTTACTTATTTCAAAGTGCCAACACTGCAATTAAACCTGAATACCGAGGTTTTAGTTTTAGAAAAACAACTCATACAGTTGTCCGAACTAATTAACATCTTTTGTCGTAAAAGAAAAACACAATAACAGAGCTTTCAATGATACAAACAGTTTTTTGTTGGGGAAAAAAATCAACTCAAAAAATTATTATAGTACTACATTGTACACACAGCCTGAAGGGAATTTATACAAACTTTTTAAATAATTAGGCACATGTATTTTTGGATAAGGGATTCTCAACTTGTAATATGATTATATGCCAGACTGAAATTGTATGGGGCAAGCTTTACCCCGGGTCCTTTCCCTGCTTCTACAGGTATCGGATTAGTAAAAGTAAAAGTCAACCTGTACTAGGATGAGCAAGATAAACAAGAAAACTAAACGTGCTTAACACATTTTAAACAATTTATGTTGTGGACTGCAAACACTGCATTAGGTAAAAGTTTGCATTGGGCATGCTTTTGCACAATTAATGTGATTTTTGCTATTGCATGCATGCTGATAATTTGTCAAACCTTGGCTCATACTCCGTTAGTTTGAGAGCAACACATGCAGCACTCAGATCAACTGTTAGGGCTTTACATCCAAGCCATGCTCTGTGCATCATTCTTCAAAATCTTTTAAATGTGATAACAATGTAGAAAAGAATTCTGTAACAGGAATTCTAGAATAAAATCATTTTGTTCCACACTGTGAGAAAGAACAAAATCATTAGTGTTTTGCAGAAGGAGACAGTCTTTTTGCGATCTGGTGACTAACGGCTCGAGTGCCCACAGAGAGGTCCCTGCGTGCCAGCTGTGGCACCCATGCCATAGGTTCGCCATCACTGTTCTACAAGGAACTGTGAGAGGATCATGGAGAAGAAAAATGCAGATAAGATGTATTTTGCAGGAAGATGTGAATAAATCTTAATCACAATACCATATTGGTCATGATTTCACTGTTGCGAATGACAAAAGCAGAGACACTAGAAAGAAGCAAGTCACTTTATAAATAGTATTCTATAATGAAGCAGTATTTGGGGTATTTATAATACCTGCATGAAAATGTTTACTACAAATGATGCTCCCCCCCCCCATCATTTTTATACAACAAAAAAGCACTCACCATTATATCCTTCTAGAACAGAGTCAATAATTGGCCTAGCAGTTAAATTGTAAACATCGAGCTGTTTGCTCTCTGGCCCAAAAACAGTATCAAATGTAAATGACTTGGGAGGCTCGTTGGAAGAATCTGTTTTATGGACAGTGATCGTGCCTCGCATTTCATCGACATTAACTGCCATCTTGTAACACATCACTTTCTCTCGCTCATTGAAAGGCCGGCAGCGAACAACGACCTTGACATTATCAGAATTTTCAGGCTTGTCTGGCTTCTCGGATTTGTTGATCTAAAGAAAGAAAGAAATGACGAATTATAACATACACCAAAGAGGAAGAAACAAAACTAACTCATAGAAGTAACTGATAATTCCTACCGTAAATGACTAGATAACAGCTCTTTCTGAAGCTAGTGGAGATCATCACTTGATTTCACAAATTCTGAGACATGTAATCAGTTCTGGACCAAAGTGGCCACTGATCACCTAGCACTAACTTACCTCTACGAAACACGGTTCAGTTTTGCAATGCAGAAATGAAATTGACAAATCATTTTAGTTACACATAGGGCCTGGTTCACAATAATGACAAACCAGGTTTAAAAACAAAACAAAAAACCCTGGGTTGCTGTGAATGAGCGAGTGTGCTAATTCACACGGGTCAATCACTCCTCCTGCTAACTGAAGCAGCTAAACAAGCCAGGGATGCTGCATCCCTGGGTTGTTTAGCATGATGTCCAAACCCAGAACTTTGGTTTGTCTCTCCCTGACAAGCCAGAGTTGCAACCAACTCTGGCTTGTCAGGGGAGATGCAAGCCAGACTTCTGGGTTTGGATGCCATGCTGAACAACCCAGGGGTGGAGCAACCCCTAGGTTGTTTAGCCACTCCTGCTGGCAGGAGGAGTGAAGCAGGAGCAATTGTTCATGATGACCCAGGGTATTTTTTTAAAAAAACCTTGGGTTCTTGATACATGCAAACCAGGCCAATTTTATCAAGCAATTCGAAGGAAGATGCATTGGGATGAAACCCACAGGTGCACTGGAGCAGGATACTTTTCCAGAGTTTACTTTTCATAAGATGTCCCCCTAGGACTCTCCCTGAACTGCCCTTTATAAGTCACACTGAGTATTCAGCACAAGAGCGTCTTAACAAGAAATTCAGTGGAAGACAGCATGCATGAACCAGTGGTTTCTGTGCTTTTAAAAGCTTTTGTGCCAAACCCCAAACTCAGGTTTCTACAATTTTTCGGCTTGCTAGACAATCAAAATTTGGGATTGCCCCTGTCCCTCCCTCAGGAGGAAGGAGGGACCTCACACTGCACCTCCAAACGCCAGAGACTATTTGATGTTCTGGCTCCAAGTTCTAAGCCTGGAACAGCAGAAACCCAGAGCCCAGCACAAGATTCATTCCTTTTGAGGGCTGGGAGTTGTTTTGGCATTCCAAGCACCTAGGAAGCAGAATGTCAAAATCATCCTCACAACTTTGGAACTGGAGATGGGGATTGCCCCCATAGCTGATGTGCCACACTTCCAAAGAGCTCCAAGTACCTCCATAGTCCAGGGTTTCATGGCTGGGAGGAAGGCTGGACATTATCACACTTGCTATGGTGAGGGGAATTGGGGATCTTCGCCCAAACTTGCAAGATCTTCAAGAAAAGTTAGAAGATGCTCTCCCAGGATCTCCAAGGAGAAAGACAGGACACCCCTCTAACATGCCTGGATACAGCTGAGAGCCTTTGTCCCTCCAGCTACCAACTATCAATGCTAAAGCCATCAGAGGGAGAGGAAGCAGCAATCCAGCAATTCTCTAAGGTGCTGAGATCTGGGTCCAGGAATTATGGCCCACCATGCAGATGCAAAGGGCTTTGGAAAGCAAAAACTCAAGACAATCTGAGTAAAAGATTTACAGTGAGATGTTCAATTCTAGTTGCATTATATTATAAATGCCATGTGTTGGAAGAACATAGCCCATTTCAATATTATTTG
Source organism: Shinisaurus crocodilurus (assembly GCA_021292165.1). Classification (NCBI taxonomy): domain Eukaryota; kingdom Metazoa; phylum Chordata; class Lepidosauria; order Squamata; family Shinisauridae; genus Shinisaurus; species Shinisaurus crocodilurus. The sequence continues at coordinate 97,923,348 of CM037881.1, read as the reverse complement.
ATATCCACGTTTTTAAACAGAACATGTTTAGAAACAAAATTAATAAAATGGAAAACAAGTCTTATGAGGAAAGGTTGAAGGAGCTGAGTACATTTAGCCTGGAAAAGAGAAGGCCAGGGTGGGGGATGGAAGACATGACACTTCAAATGCATGAAGGGTTGTCACATGGAAGTAAGCAAAGACTTGTTCTCTGTTGCTCCAGACGGCAAGACTAGATGTGACATGCTTAAGTTACAGAAGGGTAGATTCCAGCTGAACATTAGGAGAAATGTCTTCACAGTAAAAGCAGTTTGACAGTGTAACCAATTGGCTAAGGGGCAGGGAATTCTCCCTTGCTGGAGGTCTTCCAGCAGAGAATGACCAGTTATGTGCTGGGGATGCTGTAGCTCTAGATTTCCTGTCTCAAGCAGGGGTTGGACTAAATGGGGAGTCTGAGGCCCTCCAGATGATGTTGGACTGCAACTCCCACAACTGCAGGGGCTGATGGGAGTCCAACAACATCTGCAGGGCCACAGGTTCTCCACCCCTGGACTAGATGGTCTATAAACCCCCTGCCAACTCAATTATTCTAAGTTAGATATGCATTTACAAGAGAGGGCATATGGGCACAATAAGATGCAGACGTGTCGTCCAATGCTTAGAGACTCATGGAACTCTGGGTACTTTCCCCATCTATGACAACGTCACCCTTGAGTCTCAAAACACTAAGTCTTCATTCATCTTCTGTCAAGATGTTTTGTTCAAATAATGAGTAAGGTAACAAATAAAACCCACTAGATTTTCAGACTAAACTGCCTAGAAAGCCTTGCTGTGGAACAGTTTATAAACACAGTATATTTGCATACAGATGACATATAGCAATTCACAGCAGATCACAGACATGACAGAAGGCATGAAAGGCTTCATATACTGTGATATATATAGATATATAGATAGGAAGAGGAAGAAAGTTTGGCCTTGACTCAATAAAGCTAATGAACAAAATCAAAGGGGGATGCAGCTCAGCATTAGAGAACACATGTTTTGCATATGTGATGTTTCAGATTTGATCATCATTTGAAGTCTTCAGTAACAGGGATGAAAACATTTTGCACAAGGCCTGGTGATTAAAGGTGAAACACAGTACCAGTGAAACTTCACAGTATTGGGTTAAGTATGACATTGCATGACATTATATTGTCATGCAAATAATGACAAATATTAAGATTTACCATATTAAGGTGGCAGTTTGGGGAGGTTTTATTTTGATGTATTTTATAGGTTAGATTTTTCATTTCAGTTTTTGCATTCATATTTTAAATTTATTGTACCATGCAAAGACAGACAAAAATGAACTTAAATCCTAGTACTCCAGCTTAACCCTTTCTGTCTTCTAACAAGGACTCTTGTGCAATTCAAAATTGCTAAACCATAGATTAAATAAATCAGTTAGCATGCTAGATCTAAGATACAAAACGGAACAAGTCTAAGTACTGTATAGATTAATACCCTTTATTGTGATGGGCTGATTTGTCCATAATGAACAAACAGGCCATGCTGAGAGGATGAAGAAGTGATGAATGCTCTCTTCTAAACAACAGAGACTAACAGCAATGAACTAAAACAGTAACGCCAGAACAACATTTGTGTGGTTTCTAATTGATGGTCCATCTCCAAACAAGAGATGCACATTGCTAATAGTTTAACGCATCTGACCACCACTAGCTTGCTACCCCAACAAATCAGTGTGATATACACAAGAATGAACAAGGGCACACCCACAACCTTTTTCCAAAGAAAAAGGAGTACCAACCCGTCAGCCCTTTCTAGAAGCCTACCCTCTACACCGATATCTACAGATTACTGTGAATTTCTCAGTAGCGACGTGTAAGAGGAGGAGGAGGCCTTCACATTTCCTAGTTAACACCTCTTCTGTCGTCATCCTCAATGTGCAAACCTAAGCACATCCCAGAATACCTAATTAATCCCAGAATAACAAGCCAGGAGAACAAACACATACAATAGATGCTACTGTTGTGATAACAAACTTGCTCTATGAAGAGATTTAAATAGCCATGGGCCATATGGCATCACACGGTTTTATTTTGGATGCATAATCGGTGCCATACGTGGGATTTTATTTTGAAAGCTGCCTTCAGGACCCTGCTCAGGGAGGTATATATTATTATTCACAACAACATTCCTTGCGCAGCCCTTTAAGACAGATGAGGTGCCACGACCCCAGGGGCCCATTCCTACCCCCTCCCCTGCCCCACCGCACAAGCTCAGGACCGGACCCCTCCCCTCCGCCATCCTCCATTGCCCTTCCATCATCCTCCGACGCCGAGCCTCGCTCCCCGGCCAGCACCGCCCCTAGCAACGGACCCGCCGCAGGAGCGGAGGGCCCGGGAGCAAGGCAAGTCTGGCTTTGGCTCTGGCTGCTCACCGGCATCTTGCCTGCGCGGGACTCAGCGGGGCTAGAAGGCTCCGCTCCGGCCCAAGTGGGGGGCAGGGGGCAGAAGGGGGCCGCTCGCAGATACAAGGTACCCCGTCGCCGGCTTTGATACAACTGTAACAATAAGCGGGACCAGTGCGCCTGCGCCGCCTGAATGACAGCGCAAGCAACCCGCCCGCCCCCCGCCTGCGTCATGCAGAGGCTCCTCGGCCAATGGGCAAAGGTTCACGCCGGTTCTCAGCAAGTATTGGTGCCGAATTGTAGCCAATGAGGGAAAGAGAAGGGCAGCTCGGTGGCGTTGGTAGGCAGCACGCGCTCCAGTAGCAACAGTAAGAGGGCGGGATTTAGCTAGGCGGATAATCGAAGGCACTACATCAAAGCGAAAGCAGATCCAGTCATTCTGTTGTTGTTATGAGACCTCTGCAGGACCATCCTGGATATGGGCCATTGAATAAATTTGGATAAGTTTGGATTTAAAAAACAAAACAAAAACATTTAGGTGGACTCCCCATTCTAGGGAATGGATCACTTGCCAGCCTGCATATTTGGGGAGGAATCCCATGCTACTTACAGCCATATCCTCGTCTTCACCAGGCATCGGCCAGCTCGGGATGGATCCATCACACCAATGGGAGAGGATTGTTGTTTTATCGTGTGAGAAAAGCTGCTTATTGTCCTTCAAATCAAGACGGGCTGTCCAGTTTGTTCTACAGATGTATGGCCTTAAGAGTCAAGAGACACTCCCACTGGTTTCTGTATCCTCCCATTTTAACAATCCAATCCTATGCATGTCTATTCAAAAGTAAGTCCCACTGAGTTCAATGGGGCTTACGCCCAGGTAAGTGGGTATGGGATCATAGCCGAAAAGTCCTATTTGTCCCATTCATTATCTGGTACAGGGACCAAGCAGAGGTAATCAGAAACCTTAACACCTACAGAAAAGCAAGTAGCTAAGGCAGCTCATATTGAGCAGGCAGTAGTGGCTAAGGATTGCCCCGTTTCCTGACAACTTTCAGAAGAGGGATCTGCTTTTGCCACCGAAAGGAGAAGTAGGAGGAGTAATATCAATAGAGAGTCAGTGTGGCATAGTGGTTAGAGTGTTGGACTGGGACTCGGGAGATCCAGGTTCTAGTCCCCGCTTGGCCATGAAACTCACTGGGTGGCTTTGGGCCAGTCACTGACTCTCAGCCTAACCTACCTCACAGGGTTGTTGTGAGGATAAAGTGGAGAGGAGGAGGAGGATTATGTAAGCCACCTTGGGTTCCTTGCAGGAAAAAAGACAGGGTATAAATATAGTAAAAAAATAAATACCACTATACTGTGTTCCTGGTCTATGGTTGCTTGGCCACTGGCCAACATGGTGGTAGGCAGGGTTTGCCACTTTGCCCCTACTTCACCATTGTTCCCAATCAAGTGCAGTGCTTGACTCTCCCCATAGGAATGACTGGTAGCTCATACACTTATGCAAGAAAAAAGGAAAAGAAGCACTCAGGGGCATGTGATGTGGGTTAAACCTGTTCCCTAGTGGGGTTACCACTGATGAAAACTTATATTTGTATAGCTCCATCCTGGTGCTCTGTTTCTTGGTCACACTTCATTCAAGAAATGCTAAAATCCAATAAATGGTGGCAGTCAAGCTATCACTAATAATTTATGTAAAAACATTTTTTTAAAATCCGAGTAAAAATTTGCTTTACTCTCAATCGCACAGAATCGCTTTTCTTCTATAATGCTTTTCTTCTATAATGCCTTCTTCTATAATGCCCTCCCCCAATGGGGGAGGGGTGTCAGTGGGAAAATAGTATAAGGGGAAAGGGTTAACCGTTAACCCTTCCCCTATTCCCAATCTGGATGTGGGGTTGGTGGCTGCCATGGAGGAAAAGACATGGGGAATTCCAAGCATAGGATTTAAACATGCCATTAAAGTTGCATCTAGTTTGCCCCTAAAGTGTGAAAAAATGTTGGGAGAGAATGTGGCAAATGGGCTTTATAGATCTTTATTTGAGGTAAGGCATTATAGAAGAAAAGCGATTCTGTGCAGTTGAGAGTAAAGCAAATTTTTACTCGGATTTTTTTAAAAATGTGTTATTACATAAATTATTAGTGATAGCTTGACTGCCACCATTTATTGGATTTTAGCATTTCTTGAATGAAGTGAATTAATATTGTTGTTGGCTTTTATTAATTACTTTGTGTATTATTCTTGTATTGCATTTTATCTTGGATGCCCGTTTGAGAGGGTCTTTACCCTTGCTGACTAAACATATTTTAAACAGATAAATAAAATTATCCCAGCTGACAAATAGAAAGTAATTCTGTTATGTTAATAGTGATCATCTTAATATCTCTCGCTTATTAAGCATAAATCCAGCCAAATCCTCTCAGACACAAAAGTTATCCTTTATGTTTTGACTGTATTTCCATAAAGATTTTTGGGGGAAAGCCCTATAAAAATTAAAGCAGAAGCTTTTTATATTTATTTTTTGTCCAGCCCCTTCCTGAAGGCATGTGGCCACAATGTATAAAACAGTCATTAAACTAGAGCAAAATATAAAGCTATTAACAAGAGCACTCTTGGCTACCAAAAGCTAGGGTGTTTCTAGATGGAGGACTCCTATTGTGCAGTTATTCCATCTTTTCTTCCTTGTTGTTGTTGTTCTCTGGTAAGAAAAAGACTGGAAGCAGCAATGGGACCCGATTTTAGAGCCTACGGTTGCCCGCTGTGATGCCTTTAACAATCATTTCACAGATAAAATCTCTCGGATAAGAGCCGACTTAGACGCCCTCATTGTAGCAGAAGCAGACAATGGAGTGTCCAGCAACTCCGCAAGTAGGATTACACTGGATCAGTTTCAGTTGGTGAGTACCGAGGACATAGACAAGCTGCTTGGCTGAGTGAAGAAGACTACCTGCCCTCTCGATCCCTGTCCTTCCTGGTTGGTTGTCCAAGGAGGAGATGCAGTTGGACTACAAGTACAGCGTATTATTAATTAATTAATAATAATTAATTAATTAATTATTAATGCATCTCTCCAGGGAGGGAATTTTCCATCATGTTTGAAAGAAGCGGTGGTGCGGCCGCTTCTGAAAAAGCCCTCCCTGGATCCCTTGGACCTTAACAATTATAGACCAGTGTCCAATCTTCCATTTTTGGGCAAGGTGATCGAGAGGGCGGTTGCCTTCCAACTCCAAGCAGTTTTGGATGACACCGATTTTCTAGACCCATTTCAAACTGGCTTCAGAGCAGGATACGGAAGTTGAGACTGCTATGGTCGCCTTAGTAGATGATCTGCGCCTGAGTACCGACAGGGGGAGTGTGTCCCTGTTGGTGTTTCTGGACCTCTCAGCGGCTTTCGATACCATCGACCATGGTATCCTTCTGGAACGCCTGAGGGGACTGGGAATCGGGGGCACTGTGCTTCAGTGGTTCCGGTCCTACCTCTCGGGTAGGTTCCAGATGGTGATGCTTGGGGATAGCTGCTCCTCCAAAAAGGAGCTGCTATGTGGCGTGCCACAAGGAGCTATTCTTTCCCCAATGCTATTTAATATCTACATGAAACCGTTGGGAGAGATCATCCGGAGGCATGGGGCGGGGTGCTATCAGTATGCTGATGACACCCAAATATATTTCTCTATGCCTTCGTCAACAGCATCAGCTAAGGATAGTGTCTCCTCTGAATGAATGCCTGGAGGCAGTAATGGGCTGGATGAGGGAAAATAAACTGAAATTGAATCCAGACAAGACGGAGGTGCTTGCTGTCAAAGGCCACAACCTGGGTTTGGAGGTATGTCAACCAGTTCTGGATGGGGTTACACTCCCCCTGAAAGACTGTGTTCGCAGCTTAGGGGTGCTCCTGGATCCGTCGCTCCAAATGACATCCCAGATAGATGCGACGGCTAGGAGTGCCTATTATCAGCTTCGGCTGATACGCCAGCTGCGCCCCTTCCTAGAGTTGGAAGACCTAAAGACGGTAGTGCACGCACTGGTAACTTCGAGGCTCGACTTCTGTAATGCGCTGTACATAGGGCTACCTTTATACCTAGTCCGGAAACTTCAATTAGTGCAAAATATGGCAGCCAGACTGGTTGCTGGTACACCTAGGGGTGCCCATATCACACCAGTTTTAAAAGCACTCCACTGGCTGCCAATCAGTTTCCGGGCGAAGTATAAAGTGTTGGTTATTACCTTTAAAGCCCTACATGGTTTGGTCCCAGGCTACCTACGGGATCGCCTTCTCCCGTACAATCCACCCCGCACACTTAGGTCCTCTGGGAAGAATCTGCTTCAGTCGGCCAAAACTAGGCTGACAAGCATTACCCAGAGGACCTTCTCTTCTGCTGTTCCCAAATTATGGAATGGCCTGCCAGAGCAGATACGTCAACTTGTCAGTCTTTTGGAATTTAAAAAAGCCGTAAAGACTGAACTCTTCCGGCAGGCCTATCCGGCGGAATTTTAGGATGTTTTAAAGATGTTTTAAGGATGTTTTAAGATGTTTTAATAGTATATATTGTGTTGTTTTAGTTTAGGTATTTTATATTTTCTGTTGTTCCCCGCCTCGATCTGGATGGAGAGGCGGGTAATAAATAAATTATTATTATTATTATTATTATTATTATTATTATTATTATTATTATTATTATTGGAGAACACGAGAGTGATATAAATTGAACACAATGTCGTCTGAGCCTCCCTTAACATTCTGTGATTGCCTCATCTGGAAGCACCCCGAGTTTACATGCTGTACAAATATGGCTTTGTTGATTCTCTGGTGAGTCTCTGAAGACATTACAGTTGGGAGTTCTTCACAAGCATGGGAAAGGCTTCTGAATGACAAAAGAATAGTAATAAAAAAGATGAATATAAACCTGTGGTTACAGGGCACAGGTTGCAACCACTCAAGGGGGGGGATAGACACTGCTCATGTGTACGCAAATTAGATGGAGGGTATACAAATTAAAAATTAGTCATTATTTAGCACTCAGGATAACCTTTAAGATGACCAGCGACCTGTCTGATCGAAACCAGACAGGTTGGTTTAAACCAGACATGTGGCAGCTTAGTTTCACTTCCTCTCATTCATAGTGAGTTTCAACATTGACCCATGAAAAGCTAAAAACAAGGCATAGAATAAAGCAAGTGTCCATTCCCATTAATTGCTATTGTCACAACAACATGTTTGCTAGCTCTTTGCTGAATTGCCGTGAAATTGCATAAACTTTATGCTGCTATTTAGAATTTTGTTTGAAAATTGTTTTTCACGTGTAAGAATTATTGCACAGCTTTGTTCTAAAAATGTCAAGAACAAACAAGAATACCTAAAATGTAGCAAGTGGGGATGTTTAGTTACTTTTCAGAGAGGACAGATTAGTGATATATGGCTAGTGATGTACAGGAAGGATAGCAACACTTTGGCAGTATTCAGTAGACCCAAAGTGAACCACTTTTATCTGTCCCATTGATTTTACAAACTTACGGAAAGCCCCACTGAACTTAATGGAAGTTACTTCATCTGAGTAAGTGTGCATTGGATTGCACTGTAAGTCTGCAGTCCTATACCCACTTACCTGGTAGGAAGCTCCATTGAACTCAATGGGAATTACTTCTGAGTTGACATGTATATGATTGCGCTATATATGTCTTTCAGTGATTACAGTGGGATGGAACAGTGTTTAACTTGCCCTAGATGGTGCTTTTACATTGCCAGGAGTGATCAATGCCTGGGTGATCTACTTTACCATGTTCAATTTGTTCGTTTACATCACAGTCCTAAACACAGTTACTCAGAACTGTGTCGGCAAGCTGCTTGGTACAGAGCATGTACAAACATCCCAGCCCAGTATTTGCCAAAATATGGTGCAGTCACTTTAAGAAATTCAGCCTAGCATAGAGTAAGTCAAGGCTGAGAAACTTATGGGATCAGCTGAATGGCAAGGGGTTTAGCAAGTGATTTTTGATTTAGCAACACCACTTAGGGCATAATCCAATTGGGATGCCCTTAACCCTCTGAACTTGGAGGATTACGGGCATCCTATGGAGGGTGGGAGAAGCGTGCAGGTGAAGGTCACCTCCATGCTCCTCCTCCTGCCCTGTAACTCAGCTAGATGGCCAATTTCAGCCATCTAGCTGAGGTGCTTTGGAGTGGGAGGGAAGGAGGCTGAGGTGTCACCAAGATACCTCCTATCTTGGCGGTGCCTGTCTCCTCCCCTCCCCGGCCCCTGGAATGCCCCCTAAACCCCATCTCTGAGGATCGCTCTTGTAACCTTCCACACCGGAAATGTGGAGACCCAGCTACGAGGTCGGAGCAATTTTCCGACCTCGTAGCTGGGTCTCCAAAAATGCTATGGCCATCTAGATGCTGTCTAGCAGCCATAGGATTGCGCTGCCAATCAAGCCACACCCACACTAGTTGGGCACAGCAATCAGGAACTTTGATATGCATACACGGTACACCCCAGGCACAGAGCAACTTCCCTCCAGTTGTGGCATAATTACTTATAAGTACAGTAGTTGGACAGAGATTTCACCAAACTTAAGCACCACAATTTCAGCATAGCACCATTTTGATTAGATTTTGCCCTTCTTAAACTAGCCCTTTTGAAACCCCTAATGGCTTTAGCAACAAGTCATCTTGATCCTGGCAATCCAAAACCAATATTGACTCTACCTGAGTCTTCTCCCCACTTTGGTTTTATTGTCCTCATTGGACCCAAAGCCTTTTGTTCCTTTAAACCCTATAAAAACCCTGGGCTCCAAGCTCTCAGTGTTCTGGCAACCACACCAGTCCCACTCTGCTGAAATCACTGATTGGTTTCCTAGCCACCTAAAGGCTAGGAATCATTTTGCTGAAATCACTTCCACATGTGTGGCAAGCCCAGTTTGTTCTGGTTGTATCCGTTGGTTCTCGCTCCTCCGCGGCAGTCTCTGAACCATGGAACCTGGGGTTCTGTCCAAGCATCATCAGGCTCCTTTTCCCAGAGCACCTGCTCTGGCCATCTAAGTCCCCGCTTTAGCTGAAATGGTGACCTGACTGTGACCGTTCTCAAGGCTTGCTTTTGCTGAAACAGGAGTTTCCCCACACCGCAGCGTCTTCAGGAACAAATCCATCGGGAACACAGGAAAGGTATCTTTCAATTCCATTCTATCTTCTGCAGGTCCTTTCTCTACAAATTATAGCTTCCACCCGTGTATCCACTTTCCTATTGTTTGCGTGAGTGGGCTTAGCAATTCAGTCTGTTTTTGGGACCAGCTTTTGGGTCAGAAGCCCAAATGCAGCCTTGTCATGGTCGTCCAGTGGGAAGGATTGCGGCTGGAGCCTGCTTTGGTTCCCCTTTGCTTCCCTTTCCCCAATGAGCCATTTCTATTTTATCAGTGAGTATCTGTGGCAGTTTGATAAAATAGAAAAGGTCAGCAAGGAAGATTGTTGAAGGGAACAGAAGAAAGCAAATAGTGCACAAGGCACTATGGAAATCGGAGCTGGATATAGGTAACTCGAGTCCTGCCCTCCCCTTTTGTCACTGTGACTGTGTGCAAGGATTTGCTTTCGCGCACACCGCCTGCTGCTAAAGACAAACTTCTGTGAGCTCTTCTTTCCCTTCTCACTCTTGCAGTCGCATCTCCCCAAACCTTCTTCTCTATCTTTCTGTCCCAGCAACAATAGGGCTCCCAGTTTGCTTAGACACAGCCTCTGCAACTCCCTCGGAACCATAGTCCAATCCAACCTGGACTCCTTGCAAATGTCTGCAACTTAGTCTGTGCACTGCAGCCCTCAGTTTTGCTGCTGATCAGGTCCTTGAGCTAATTTCTCCACCATTTGAACCCTGTCCATGGATGCCTATGCTATTCATTTTGCCTTTTGTTCCATTTGCTTAATACGTAGGTTTGCTCATAATGCATCAACTGATCACTGTCATTCTAAAGTTCATATAGTGCCTATTGACATTTAGCTAATCCCAAAGAGCAATCTTTGTATGTATCTTTTTATTCTTGTGTGTCCAATAAAATCCCACTGTTCTTGAAGAGATCTCTGGGTGTGTATCATTAGGTCACCTCTGCCAAGATGTGCTACGACCAAAGTTCAGAGGTCCCTTAGACAGGTTCCTGTCTGAACATGTGTACACTTGTACACATGTCTGGAGAGGACATTCAGTAACAGTTGTGTGTAACTGATTTCAATGGAATTTATTTCCCCCAAAAAATATACTTAGGGTTGCGAACCTTTGTTTTGTGTGGATTCCATGTAAATCTTGTGATGCAATTTTACTTCTCATTTCAGTAGCAGATTATTTGTATATTAACTTCAGCAGTGAACTATTTCACTTCTGTAATACGCATATTGCCACTTCAGTGGAGATTAGACCACTACTGTTCCTCTGCTTTGCCTCCATATTGAGAAGAATCCCTTCTCCTAGCATACATCAGAATAGAGGAGGGCTACGGAGCAGACTCAGCACAGCCTCCCCACAAGATTTTTGAGACGATGGGCAAGATGGGCAACTTTAAGCAGGACTTTCCTTTATTTTAGAAGATAAGAAGACTAATAAAGAGAAACACTCTGTAGCCCTCCCTGGCTCTGCTCCACCTTATTACCTGAAGGAAAGGGGGGGGGTCACCACCTTAGCAACTGTCCCAGATGATTCAAGTAGGCCCCCTGACTCCACTCCACTCGGACTCCACTCTGTAAGGCCCCCTGACTCTCATAACCAACACCCTCCAGTTCTGTTGGACTACAAACCCCATCATCCACAGCCAATGTCAGGGGCCATGCTGGTTGGGGATAATGGGGTTTGTAGTCCAACACAACCACCGAGCATCAGGTTGGGTAAGGCTGCTGTAAGGAATGTTTGGCCTACATGATTTTTCAAGGTGCTCACATGAGAAAATACTGCTCTTCGTTATTGTAGGGATTATAGTCGACATTTGGGGGTGGGAGAATCAAGTGTCCTGGTCATAACACTTAATTATTTACATCCTCCCAAGTAATCAGAGTGTAACAGCTGAGTTCCCAAAATTTAGGTCTAAGATTACAGACTCTGTACCTGGTTAATTGGATTTATTTATCTGGACGAATAATCTGCTTCGTCCCAAGGGCCTTAGGCAGGTGACAGTGTTACTTGTTCTGCCTATAAAAGTGCCACCCCAAACCAGTCTGAATTAAAACTCACAGGCTCTGGCTTAGGGTGGCCATCTGTCCTTTTTTTACAGACGGCAGTCCTCTATTTGAAGGGCTACCAGAGGACTATCCTCTGTTTTGAAGGCGTCCTCTGTTTGAAGGACTGTCCAAGTCCAGTTTAAAGATAGAGGACCATCCATCAGGAGGAAGAGCTGGGCCAAGTTGAAGTTGCCCACCAACAGCACCTGGACAGCAGCCTGAGCAAGGCACAGAGGTCACCTCGCCAGTCTTCCACACCAAGGTGAGATGTACTGTTTCTATTCAAATTATATATATATTTAATTTGCATTGATAGATAAAAAAAAATAGCATATGCAAACCAGCGTCCTCTTTTGCTCTCTCGCTATCTTTTTTTGGTGATTCACAAGTGGCCACCCCTACTCTGGCTTTTGGCAAGTACCCAGGGAAAAAGAATTCTAGTTCTGGCCAATGAATTTCCACACCCATTCGTTTGCCAAACCAGCTGTATTTTCTGCAGACTTCGGACAGAGAGTTGATATAGATCACTGGGTCTTCGCTTCCAAGGACAGCCCAAACATCTGTTATTGTTAGATGGGGGCGCGGGGGGGGGCAGTTACAAAGACATCGCTTGGGAGGATACACCAGCGATTCCCGCAGAAGGCTGGGACAGCAGAAAGTATGCGGATAGTAGCGATCCCGTGTGAAAGATTCCGGATTCAGTCAGCTGAAGGGTAAGTTCTAAACCAGCAGGCGGGGTGCGTTTGTCTCTCCCCTCCCCGCAATCCATCCCGCTCACACCTTGGTAGGCTCATGCAGTGCATCACGTAGCTAGCGAGCCCCCTGCTGCTGGCTCCGAGCATCCCCCAAAATTCAGGGGCGGGAGGCGACCTCGACGGGAAAGAGTAACCCGCAAGCAGAGAGGCGGAGCCTGGTGCAGCTTGAACCCGCCTTCGAAAGACTGTCCCAGCCGTTGTGCACTAGGGCAGGCCGCCTGTAAACAGTGGAGCTGCCGCCGCCGCCGCCACTCTGGAGGCAATGCGCTTTGTTCTTGTTCTTTTATTTTATTTTACCCTGGGTTTAGAAGCATGAGGACCTTGCTCTGCCCACTCTGATTTTAGAAACTGGAGAGGGACCAGAAACGTCACCAACAAGTATGATGGGCGTAGGCGTCTCCTCTTCTTCGCCGATCGCACCTTCGCCGGGGAAGTGGAGCAAAACAGCATGAGAGAAATAACAAAGGCGGCACGGGCAGAGCCCCCTCGTAACAGCTGGGCACTCTAATGTCTGGCCAGCCCGGTCCAGAGAGGTAGGAGCCCGCCCGAGACGAGGGAGGAGGAGGGGAGCGAAGAGGATCGTTCTCGGACGGTCGCCGGATGTGTCCTGCTTCCTGATCTCTGGGGAGGACTCTTTTGGAGACACATTCCCCGTGCTGTTGTAGAGCTCTTCCCCCTTCTTTCCTACGAGTTTGCTTTCCGAAAGCTGATCGCTTTTGTGATTGACTTTCTTTCTTTTTCTTTCAAAAAAGTGCCAGCCCCTCTTATGATCGATGTCACGAGTTTTACTTCCTGTTGTTTGCTTTCATGAAAACGGAAGATCTGTGGTTTGACTGTGTCTGCGCGTCCACTTGCGCTTTCCTGCCTTCTTTCTCCTCCTGTTGTGCAAGGCAATTTTTGAAGCTTTAGGCAGGTTGCGCTGAGCAACAGTGTTACTCAGAGCCACTTCATACCTTACTTTTTATTTTTTAATGTTTTGCCTAGAAGTCTCCGTTTACTATAAAGCGTGTATTTCCTCCTCTAAGTGGGAGCACTAGAGGGCACTACGGGCATGAAGTGCAGGTATTTGGGTTTTTTTTGTTTTTTGCGATAGCCTCTGGCTTTATTTATTTATTTATTTAGACCCTGCCTTTCAACAAAATTCCCAGGGCAGCTTACAAAAACAAAACAAACAAACAACAACAACAACCCCCCACACGCACACTAAATGCGGTCATGGTCCATGTTGGTACCAATGACGTGGGAAAATTTAGTCTTGAGGTCCTGAAACCCAAATTTAGATTGCTAGGTAGAAGGTTGAAATCCAGGACCACCAGGGTGGCTTTCTCTGAAATGCTACCTGATCCACATGCAGGGCCAGCTAGACAGGCAAAGCTAAGGCGTCTCAATGCGTGGATGAGACGGTGGTGCAGGGAAGCGGGGTTCAGATTTGTTAGGCACTGGGGAACATTTTGGGACAAGCCAAGCCTGTACAAGAGGGCCGGGCTCCACTTGAACCACAATGGAACCAGACCGCTGGTGCAAAATATAAAAAAAGGTGGCAGAACAGCTTTTAAACTGAACCTTGGGGGAAAGCTGACAGGAGCTGGGAAGCATCCGGTTCGGGTTAAATCCTAGGGGATGAAGATGAAAAAGTTTCTGATTGCCCAAATATAGAAGGGGAGGAAATAGGCCATGAGCATATGGTGAGGCATGATAGCCAATCAAAGAGGCCTGCCAAAATAGAAGTTGCACATGCCAGAGACATCAGGAGAGGGACACTGTGTATAGGTGTTTCTATGCAAATGCTAGAAACCTCCAAGCCAAAATAGGAGAGTTGGGAGTGCCTGATTTTAAAGGAGAACCTAGATATAGTGGGCATTGTGGAAACCTGGTAGAATGGAGAGAACCAGTGGGATATGGTCATCTCCAGATATAAAGTGTATAGGAAGGACCAGAGAGAGCGTACTGGAGAAGGTGTTGCTCTGTATGTCAAAGAGGGCATAGTGTCCAGCAGACTTGAAAACCTAAAAGAGGCAGACTCTTCCACAGAAGCACTGTGGGTGACAATACCTGGCTCCAAAATTAATTTAGTACTAGGAACATGCTATTGTCCCCCAGACCAGAATGCACAGGGTGATCTTGAGATGGAAAACGAAACCAGGGAGGCCCCAAACAAGGAATTGTTGTAATAATGGGTGACTACAGTTATCCCCACATTGACTGGATAAATGGATGTTCCAGTCATGACAAAGAGGTTAAATTTCTTGATGTCCTAAATGACTGTGCCCTAGAACAGTTGGTCATAGAACTGACCAGAGGTGAAGCAACCCTGGATTTAAGCCTAAGTGGTGTTGCCCAGGAGCTAGTACAAGATATACATGTTGTTGAACCAATTGGAAATAGTGATCACAATGCTATCAGATTTAATATATATTTAAATGGAAGATTGCTAAAGAATTCTAACACAGTCACATTTGACTTCAAAAGAGGAAACCTCCAAAATGAGGGAACTGGTAAAAAGGAAGTTGAAAGGGGGGGCAGGAGGGTTAAATCCCTTCAAAAAGCTTGGAGATTACTCAAAACCGCAATAACAGAAGCTCAGATAGAATGTATATGAGCAGTGTCAAAGAAGCTAGTAGAGATAAGAAGGCTTCCTTCAGAAAATTGAAGTCATGCCCAAATGAGGAAAACAAAAGGGATCACAAGCTTGCACAAAAGAGATGCAAGCAGACAAGAAGAAATGCAAAAAAGCATTTTGAGGAGCATATTGCTGACAACATCAAGGGCAAAAGGTGAAGTTCTCAACCTTATTGACAAATTGAAAGTCAGTAAGTCACTGGGCCCTGGTGGTATCCATCCTAGAGTTCTTAAAGAACTCAGATATGAAGTTGCTGATCTTCTAACAAAAATATGTAACATATGCTGGCTCAGCTTGTCTGAGCGTGGAAAGCTAAGCAGGGTCAAGCCTGGTTATTACTTGGATGGGAGACCCCTCCTCTAGTTTCCTGCATTGAGCAGGGGTTGGACTCGATAGCCTTGTAGGCTCCTTCCAACTCTATGATCTATGAAAATCTATGTCCCTAAGATCAACCTCTGTACCAGAGGACTGGAGAATGGCCAATGTAACACCAATTTTTAAAAGGGGATCCAGGGGGGGATCCGGGAAATTACAGGCCAGTTAGCTTAAAGTCTGTTCTGGTTAAATTGGTTGAAAGCATTATTAAAGATAAAATAAGTAAGCACATAGAAGGACAAGCCCTACTGAGAAAGAATCAACATGGCTTCTGGAAAGGTAAGCCCTGTCTCGCTAACCTTTTAGAATTCTTTGAGAGTATCAATAAACATATGGACAGGTGATCTGGTAGACATTGTTTACTTGGACTTTCAAAAGGCTTTTGACAAAGTCCCTCACCAAAGCAAACTTAGCAGTCATGGAATAAGAGGGGAGGTCTTCTTATGGATCAATATCTGGTTAAAGTACAGTAAGCCTTTGCTGTGGCGGCCCCCATACTGTGGAACTCCCTCCCTAGTGACATCCGCCATGCCCCCTCTCTGTTGAGCTTCCGCCGCTCACTAAAAACATGGTTATTCAGGCGGGAATATGGGGTGGGTTAAGATTTTAAAAGTTATACTGTTTTATACTGTTTTAAATATATTTTATATCATGTATTTTAAATGTATTTTATCATGTTGTACATCGCCCAGAGTGGCCAGTTTTCCGGCCAGATGGGCGATCCAGAAATACAACAAATAAATAAATAAATAAGCAGAGAGTAGGAATAAATGGTAAATTCTCCCAATGGAGGCATGTAAACAGTGGGGTCCCACAGGGATCTGTATTGGGACCAATACTTTTCAACTTATTCATAAATGATCTGGAATCAGGAGTGAGAGTGAAGTAGCCAAGTTTGCTGATGACACCAAATTATTTCGGGTGGGGAAAACAAAAAGGGATTGTGAGGAGCTCCAAAAGGATCTCTCCAAACTGGGAGAATGGGCATCAAAATGGCAAATGCGTTTCAGTGTAACCAAATGTAAAGTAATGCATGTTGGGGTGAAAAATCCCAACTTCAAGTATACGCTGATGGGATCTGAACTAGTGATGACTGACCAAGAAAGAGATCTTGGGGTTGTGGTGGACAGCTCAATGAAAATGTTGACCCAGTGTGCAGCTGCTGTGAAAAAGGCAAACTCCATGTTAGGCATAGTTAAAAATGGAATTGAAAATAAAACTGCCAAGATCATACTGCCCTTATACAAATCTATTGTGCCACTGCACTTCAATTAATGTGTACAGTTCTGATCACCACACCTAAAGAATGAGATTGTAGAGTTGGAAAAAGTGCAGAAAAGGGCAACTAAAATGATCAAGGGGCTGGAGCAACTCTCCTATGAGGTAGCAGCAGCTGAGATTGTTTCACTTAGAAAAAAGGTGAGTAAGGGGAGACATGATAGAGGTGTACAAAATTATGCGTGGCGTGGAGAAAGTGGACAGGGAGACATTTTTCTCCCTCATAGTACTAGAACCCGGGGTCATCCCATGAAGCTGATTGGTGGGAGGTTCAGGACAGATAAAAGGAAGTACTTCTTCACACAGCACATAGCTAAACTATGGAATTCACTTCCACAAGATGTAGTGATGGCCACCAATTTGGACAGTTTTAAAAGGGGATTGGACAAATTCATGGAGGAGAAGGCTATCCAATGACTACTAGTCCTGATTGGCTATATGCTTCCTGCAGTATTAGAGGCAATATGCCCATGTATTCCAGTTGCTGGGGAACATGGGCAGGAAGGTGCTGTTGCACTCATGTCCTGCTTGTGGGATCCCATGGGCAGCTGGTTGGCCACTGTGTGAACAGAATGCTGGACTAGATGGACCCTTGGTCTGATCCAGCATGGCTCTTCTTATGTTCTTAAAAGCAAGTTAAAACAAAAACATAAAAACATCACCATTTAAAAGAGCAGCATAAAAGTCTCTTGGCAGAAATAAAACTCACAGAGCAGCATCATTCAAGAGCCATTTGCAGAGAATTAAAAAGTCTAGGAGAATTTAAAAGTCCACACCTGGTGTTGAAACGACATCAAGGTAAGCACCAGTTGAGCCCCTTGGGATAGGGAAAGAGGGTTCTTTTTATGGTCAGCTTTAGCAGTGGATAGCCTCGCACTGCTATCCACTGCTAGGTGCTAACAGCTTGTGACCTGTTAGTACCTAGAACCAGTTAAGCCTTCCACAGCCTGGGCAATACTTCATGGCATTATTGCAGGAGTCCGCCCATGTGCATTACCAAGTGTGGTGAAGAAGTTAATTCTTCAGCCCTGCTTTAACCTGATTTTATAGTTTCAGATGTGAGGATGGTCAGTCTGGCATGGATGATCTAGGGTGTTTCAGATTACATTGCTAGGCTTATGGTTCTGGGTAACTGTGGTGAGCCAATGCATACTTTATGTGGCATTCTGTGTGTACATCAGTTTGCAGCACTGAACATGGAGAGTGTGAAGTGGAGATAGTGGACACGTGACAAGGATCCACAAACTATCATGACTCCCAGGAGCATGGCCACTGCACAGTCCTAAGTGCTTGGGGACATATTTACTGTACTGTATTCACCATGCCATGTACAATGTGAATATCGGCCCTTCCATCTAGATAGGATAGGACTGGGACTTTACAGAGCTTTCAGATAGTTTCCATGGCATTGTTTCATAGTTATCAATGGAACTACTTTGAAGGAACAGGCACAGACTGCACCGAACAGATCAGTCAAACTGTTTAGATTATAATCAGGTCGAATGTGTGGGCAGAAATGTAGACAGAGAGACTTCAGGCTCCTGCCTAGGGAAAGCAGGAAGGAACCAACGAGTTGCTATTCTGTGTGCATGCACACACACGCAGAGAAATATAAATAGGGATGTGTATTTAACCACTGCACCTCAGTGCTCCAGAAACAAAAATTCATGTTCAGAGATTGATTGTAAAGTAGAAAACGTGGGACACAATACAAAACCTAATGACGTAGCCCTAAGACAGTCACAGGGGCATTCCAGTTGCTGTGATTGCCATCTTTACAAATGGATGTCAGGCTGTTTTTAACTTCTCATGCCATCTCTTCAGCTACTCTTGTCCTGAGATGGCCTTTCCACTGAGATGACCTTTCCACCTATCTTCTTTCTCTTGAAATGAGGGGAAACTCACCTTGTCTCTGCTGTTTCCTGATCCAGAACTTGCAATAATTCTCAGACAGGATACCATAGGCGTTGGTGTAGAATATCATGATGCAAGACAAAAGGTGCTCCATGCATTAGAACTTCACAAAGGGACCCCACCCTAACCCACCCCCAAAAGATAGGAAGCAACCAGAAGGTTACCACAGCTATTCAATACTTGGCCATCCAGGACAGCTGCTAGATCAGTCTGTGAGTGAGATGTTCCAACACATTATGCACCTACCCCCCTTTGTGGATGATTTCATTTTTTAAAATCATTTGTATGTTTGAATGTAGATCCATAAATCTTTGTGTCAATCATGTGTACATATTCCTAGATTCACCTGGCAGTCTGACATAAAACAACATCAAAGGTTGATTAAGATTGATGTGAGAATGCATTTGAGTGTTCTCCTTTCCCTGGTTACAGACTATATGGCCATTTCAGCCCACAATCATGTTCTGATTGGTCTGTGGGGAATCAATGAATCTGGGGTTTCAAGCACAAGAGCTTGCGGAGGGAGGGAGGGAGGGAGGGTATACACACGGGGAAAGCAGTGGGACAGGCGGTGTGTACAGGTGATTATTTATGTAGAGCAACAGGACTTATTTCCCCCATGCTGCTATGGTACATTGGCCCCAATCCTGTTTTAGTAGCTTGTGCAAACATAGGGTGGTGTCGAGTGTTAGTCCTACATAGAGTAGACCCATTGAAATGAATGGGACTTAAGTTAAGCATGACTAACGTAAGTTTCATTCATTTCAGTGGGCCTACTCTACATAGGACTAACACTGGATACCACCCATAATGAAGAACAGGAGAAACCGGTGGAATAGCCCTTGCTGCAGAGAAAACAGGCTGCTTGTTCCTTTAACACAGCTTTCCCCAACCTGGTACCCTCCAGAGGTCATAGACTACAGCTCCCATCACCCACCATGCTGGATGATGATGGGCTCTGTACTCCAGCACTCCTGGAGGGCACTGGGTTTGGGAAGGCTTCTTTAATAGAAGGCAATGCTCACGACTGGAGAGGGGAAGCACGCGTTGCCCGATTTAAGATGATTTAAAAATTGAGAAACTGTTCTTGGCATGGTGGATGTACCCTAACAAACAGAACACTGTAGTTAATATTTGTAAGAACCAGTGTTACCAGTTGGCAAAGAAAACTAAATGTCATTTTTGCAGTTTATTGCTATAAAATCTCATAAAAGGAGATGCGCCTGTAATAATTTTGAGCATTTTATTCAACAGTTCTTTACTTCATTGTGACACTTATATTAATATAACACTAAATTGCATAGTGAAATATAGGCTGCCTTCATATGTAATGGGAAGCCACAAATTCTGGTTTAATAAGCCAAGATATGCGCAAGTAGTATGCGGGTGAACAAGGCTGTTTGCTCCTGCTCTTCTTTTCCCTTCTTGTGAGCAAGAAAACTAATTAGGATTCATCACTTAAACATACAGTAGCTTCCCATTACATTCGAACAGGGAACTATGATTAAAGTGCTTCCAAAGAAGCCACAATTGGAAGCTAGCTTTAAACCAGGGTTTGAAGTTAGCTTTCGATTCCTGGCTTGTTTGCAAGCATTTAACCATAGTTCCTGGTTTCGACATAATGGGAAGTTATATTTAGGTGTTGAATCCTAGTTTGTTCCCTTTGTGTGAGCAGGAAAACTAAGGGGCTACCGTATGTGCATCCACACACTTACATGCGAACTGAGTCATAGTTTTCTTTGACAATTCTCAAACCAAATTCTTACATATATGGCTTAAAGTGGTGGGACATTGCTCTGGGAAAGAGGATAGCCTTAAAGGGTGACATGTTTGTGTGGATAAGCACTGATACTTTTGTGTGTTAAAAAGACAGTGCCTTGCAAAAGTATTCACCCCCCTTTGACTTTTCCACATTTTGTTGCGTTACGGCCTGGAATTGAAATGGTTTTAATTGGTACATTGTGTACATCAAATGGTAACCATGCCAATTAAATCCATTTCAATTCCAGGTTGTAACACAACAAAATGTGGAAAAGTCAAAGGGTGTGTGTGTGAATACTTCTGCAAGGCACTGTAACGTTAAAACAGTTATGGGGAGAGTGTGTTCTGTTTCACAGTGCTATCCAATGGGTGCCCATGAGAGTCAGGAGAAAATGTATACCTTCCTATTGGAAATTCCAGTTACGTTTCTGGGGTGGGCGGTGGGGTTCTTTCAGCTTTTTCAGGGCACACTTTGAAGTGATACACAACTATTCCAAATCAAAAAACCCATTAGGTTGGATCATTCTGTGTATGAAATAGTGATGTGTTTTTTCTGGAAAATTCTGAATTGGAAAATTTTCCTATGCAAATTAAGCTGATTTGCTGAGATCATTTGCATCAGAATTTTTTTAGTTTAAGTGATCCAGTTTAGCATGTTTATTTTACTACTTGTATTTAGTAAACAACAAAGCATATATATATATATATATATATATATATATATCGTATATGTCCCAGTACACCACAAGTATTTGACCTGAAATATTTGAGTGGGGGATTAATTCATCACTTAATGTGATTCAAATGTTACATTATGTAGAATTTTTTATTGGAATACTTCTAAGTAATTAAAGACAATAGGTTGTACTTACCTTACATTGTATACATTTATGAAAAAACTAAGGTACTGAAAACTGTTGGTACTAATACATTTTGGGTGCAATCCAATGGGGATGCCCGGAACCCTCCAAACTCGGAGGATTACGGGCATCCAATGCAGGGCGGGAGGAGCTCCTCTCGCCCTGCAAATCAACTAGACAGCCAATTTTGGCCGTCTACCTGAGGCATTTCAGACAGGGAGGGAAGGAGGCTGGGGCACCACCAGGATACATCATATCCTGGTGGAACCGGTCTCCTCTCCTCCCTGACCCCTGGAATGCCCTCTTCACCCTTTCTCCAAGGTCAGTCTTACGACCTCAGAGAAGCAGCCAATGCGGTTCTTTCCATGCTGGCTGCAAGGGGGGAGGGAGAACCAAGCACAGATCCCCAGTTCTGAGGTTGGAGCTCTTTTCTGACCTTAGATTTGGGAATCTGAACGATCCTACGGCCCTCTAGACACTGACTAGGGGTCATAGGATCACTCTGCCCAACAACCCAAAGAACTGTGGACAATATGCTGACAATCACAACTTTGAAACTGCCAGGCTTCCCTAATATTCTATTTGTAGTTAGCATCCATTCATTGGGTAGTATCCAGCGGTGCCATTCCATTAGTGCAATACATTGCACGAGAGCACGCTCCGCTACAGCTTGCACAACTGAATGTTTTGATGGGAGTTCTGCTAGCACTATTTGAGTTTGCAGAATGACACCACTGGATACTACCACTGGATACTAACCCCTACAGGCCTGTGGCTCACGCTGGCTCAGCTTGTCTGAGCGTGGAAAGCTAAGCAGGGTCAGGCCTGGTTATTACTTGGATGGGAGACCCCTCCTCTAGTTTCCTGCATTGAGCAGGGGTTGAACTCTGTTGGATCATTAAAATTGCAGTCAAAACCTATGGCTCATGTTTCACCAGGTAGTTGGGTGAAATAGTTAAGATCACTGGTATCTTCTAGTGTGGATTCACTGGAAGATACTCATTGAACAATTAATAGCCTGAACAGGAAGTGGGCGTTGCTCTCAGCTTCTTCCTTTTTCTGTTCAGACTCTAGTGAATGTAGCACCTTCGGTTGTTGTCTCCATGTGGTCCTTGTAGCAGCATGTAGCCAGAGTTGCTGGTCTGAACTCCACAAGTTCAGACCCCAAGTAACTACAAATGCACTTGTACCAACTGTAAGAAACGTCTTTTAAGCCTGCCTGAATGAAACTGCATAATCTGAGTGAGTAAATGTTACTTTTAACTTTTACAAGACTGTGTCTCTGATTATTGTTCTGAGGGAGAGAAAAGGGGGCAAAACCAGGGAAATCCAGTCTGCCTTAAAGCATCCTGGATTACCAAATGCTAACTGGCTAACACTAGCCAAATCTAAACTTCTTTTAAGCTGGAAAGGAACTCTACTCTGCTGATCTCACTAACGTGAGATAGGAAGGATATTACTCCAAAATATATCCTCTCCTAGTATCTTTTTCAAGTCCCAACAGACTCGATAGCCTTGTAGGCTCCTTCCAACTCTATGATCTATGAATCTATGAATGTTACTAACAAACTTATCAAATGGAACATTATTATTACTCCATAATAATTATCGTAAATTATTTCCATGGAGAAATAAAGCACTGGAAAATGTTCCATTACCAATTACATATAACAATGTTTATTGATCACATTTTGAGTGTGCTGCTTTATCTTATTTTTCTAGGAGTCAATCTGTTTTGAGGTAGCTACATGTATCAAATTGGATTCACCATCATGCTTTGAAAATGTATTTTCTGAGTAGGAAAAATAAAACTTTGCTCCTATAAGAAATGTGGCCAGTGGTTGGGTGTGTTTTTTCCTTTCTCACTTTGCTTACAGAGCACAAGTGTCTATGTAATATAAGCTGGACCCACTAATGCTGCTCAAGAGAGCTGGGAATGAGTAGTAGAATTGCTAGTGCAGTTCAAGGGGAAGGGCTGCAGCTCAGCGGTAGAGCACCTGCTTTGCATGCAGAAGGTCCTAGTTTTAGTCCCCGGCATCTCCAGGTAGCGCTGGAAAAACTCCTGCTTGGAACCCTGGAGAGTTGCTGCCAGTCACTAGGCTTGTACCCATCATATGACAGCCCACCTGTGGGTTATTTAACCCATGGTGAGGCTGTGGCACATGCAAGGTGTGTGCAGCCACCATTTTGAATATGCAGCCCCTGCACGGGGGTTGTGTCATGCAAACCCAGCGAGCGTGGGTTATGCGAGGGTTAAACAATACTCGCATAACCCAAGGTCTGTTTTAGGATTATGTGAGGGTTGTTTAACCCTCACATAAGCCATCCTTGCTGGGTTCACACGATGACATGACAACCACCGAGTGGGGTTGAATATGCAGTCCGCCGCAGTTCATCGTCGGTTAAATATTTTAACCCATGGCAGGCGTGTCATCCAAACCCGGTCAGTGTGAGGGGGGGGGAGAAAAATCTGTGAAGCCGTGGAAACCCCCTTTTCCGAAGAGAATGGTGGGAGCTGTATACAAGTAACAAATCTGTGTAAAATAGTGGGAAGCAAAATCTCCAGAGATCAAGGTGCACTTCCAGTTACACACTGAAGGTAGCTCAAACACAGCAAATTGAGGATATACCGGTAGTGTGCTGGAGAAATAGAATATCATGTTCTTCAGGGAGATATTTAGATCCTATCTCCCTAAGAACAAAGGTGTGAAAATCTAAGCATTTAGTCTTTTGACTTATAAGCTCTGCCAATAATTCACAGTTCTGAGAAATCAAACATTAGCTTTGATCCTTGTTCCATGTCCACCATTCTGGTCTGTCCTCCATTCAGCATGTAAGATTGGGGTGGGATTGACCTGGGAACTTTGGAAAGCTGTTTGGAGGTTTGGCAGCTGTGTGTGTGTGTGTGTGTGTGTGTGTATAATCACACCCTTGGAATGTACTTAAATGAAAGTCCCCCCCCCCAAAAAAACCTCACAAGTTCACATCCACTTATCTTTTTATGCACGTTACTTCATTGTCTAAGTTGGTGCCTTCTATGCCCCATTGTCAAACCACTTAGTGATGGTATCCTCTCGAGCAGCCTTCCCCAACCTGGCGCCCTTCAGATGTATTGGACTTCAAATCCCATAACCCCCCAGGGAAACATGGTAGAGTTGAAGGTCTGAAATATGCATTGTATAAAGAAACAAACTGTGGGTCTTCCCACCTCGGAAAAGATTTGAACCTCTCCATATGTAATCGTGTGTGTGTGGTGGGGAGGGTTTTGGCTGGCTGAGTTTCCTGGTATCTTTGGGCCAGTAAACGTTATGGGCACCCCATGAAGGCTGCTTTAACCCTTGCACTCAATTTTCTTTTTGACAGTATCAATGTGCTATTGGGTTACAATGGACCCCGGCTGAAAAGAAAGTGTTGTATCCAGTTGTGGCCCTCTATTCATGGAAGGCTTCCGTGAATGGAAGGGGGAGGGCGATTTTTGTTGATTTCCCCTTTCCCTCTGCAGCCCCTAAATATCCCCCACATAAAATTTGCTCCCACCCCTTTGAAACTGAGGTTTGGAACAGCATGGGAGGTGGCACGGGGTGGGTGGGTGCTGTACGAGGAGGGATTATGTCCTCCCTTCCCTTTCCATGCATGGAAGCCTCTACTGCAGTGTTCTCCAACCTTGGGTCCCCAGATGTTTTTGGCCTACAAAGACCCTTGCTTCCGAGAGCAGAGGTACACAACTAGATACAACGCAGAGTTAATGAAAAATGCATAGGTGAAATACTGGACTCATAGACCTGGGTCGCACAACACGACAACCCATCTTGGGTAACTGGCCACAGTGGATTGCTGTGTCATCTGAACCTAGACCGCTTCCTGCAGGGTGGCATGTCGTCCGTCCCCCCCAACAAGCCGCCCTGAGAACCCACGGGCTGTTCTATGGGTTGTTCAACCCACGAAGAGAAAACAAAATAGAACCTAAAGATGCCTGGATGGAATACTGGACGTTCAGTAAATAATGCTAGGAGTCCCGTGTATCCCAATAGCCTAAACAATGGAAGGAGTCCAGTGTATCCCAAAAGCCTGTTCTGCACCCCGCCCCCTCAAAAGAACATTACAAATAAGAATTCAATTTGTGCTATGAGAATGTGAACCTTTATATTAAGATAAAGCCAACTTGTGGCAGAATTAACTCCCCAGGACGACTGTCAGCACTGCACCAGTTGCTCACCATACCTGGGATTTTTAAACTTAATTTTTGGGAGGCTGGGACTGGGAGTTCCTCAGAGCGAAGCACTGGCCTCCAGCTGCCACCACCTTTACACCCCAGAGGCGTTCTTGGGAAGTAAAGGTGTTGGGCGGCTAGAAGCTTTGCTTTGAACTGCTGCTGGCCACCTAGAAAAAGAAGAAAGACGCCCTGTCACCACTGCCTTGTGGCTGGGGGGGGGCAATCTGACCAGGGGAAGGATGAAGTGGGGAGGCTGGGCTGAGGGGGGTTGGGGTGACCCAGCAGAGCTGAAGAAGCAGGGTGGCTGGGATGGGAAAGGCTGCGGAGAACAACAAGGGGTGTTGAGGAGGCCTGTGGGCCATCTGACCAGGGGGGAGAAAGTGGTGTGTGTGTGTGTGTGTGTGTGTGTGTGTGTGTGTGTGTGTTTTGAGTGGTGGTGGTGGTGTGTGTGTGTGAGAGAGAGAGAGAGGGAGAGGTGTGGGGGTGATCCTAAAAGAGAGTCAGAAATGAATGACTGGGGTGAATGGATCATGTGTGCTGGTAGTGAGCCGGGGCAGAGAGAGTGAGGTGGGCGGAGGGCCCTGAAAGAGAGAGCGGACTGAGGGCTCAAAGGAGTGGGTTTGTGTTTTAAGGCCCAGGCCCCACCTCTGCCCTGTACTCAGGATTTGCGGGCGGTTACCGTACTTGTCTTTTAACCTCACCAGTTTGTCTTTCTGTGAGATGGGTGTTTTGTGACCTGGTGCAGCCACCATGGGAGCCAATTTGTAACAGCACCCTTCAGAAATTCTCAAAAATTCAAACTGGACTAAAATGATTGGGGAAACCTGCCCTCAGGTAAAATTTACTCCCAAGGGCCAATGGACACGTGTAGGTGTTTTGTAATGAGTTTTGTATGCGCAGGAACATACAGGAAAAAATTACAAAAGCAGGGAAAAAATACTCTTGTGCTCTTGAAGTGGTATAACTATGTGGAATAATCTTCTTGCTGACATTAGTCATGTGCCAACACATGTCGTCAACTCCCATTAGGCGGATGCTGATGACCCGTCCGTTTATGCAAGCCGTCCCTGTGCCTTGTAGCCTACCATCGTATGTAGATGTTATCTATTCTATGTATTGGTCTTTATTTTTATATTTTTATGAATTTTGTACACCACTTAGAAATCTTGAGATGTAAGTGGTCTATAAATACTCGTAAATAACTGAATAACCACGAAATTTATGAAACAGGCAAAATGCCAGGTCATTTCCCTTACCCTATTTTGAGAAGTTGCTGGGGACAGAATGGAGTCCAGTTATGTTAGGTATTTGCTAGTTTGACTTTACCATTCATTTCAGTAGGGTAAACCAGACCCCTGATAGCTTAGTAAAACACCACAGGACAAAACACCACAGGACAACTGATCCCATAATTGTTGAGGAATACGTGGGGTATGAAATAGTTTAGGTTTGCCCCCCAAAAAATGTTGTACAAATATTTGGAACAGCTGCTTGGGTCCACAGCAACCCCACTGGTTTAGGAGGGTTAAACAGGCAGCTGTTTCTGTGCCACAACTCCTTGTATGGGTCAAGCCATTTTCTCGCATGTCACCATTCCCTATTTGAGGGAAAGGCTTTGTGGTGACATAGCAGAAATCATTCAGTCCACAGTATGAGCTGCTGAATGCAAACAGCTTGCCACATGGAAACAGTTGCTGCCAGGAGAAGAAGTTTGAAGTGCCTTCTACGTGGTGACTGCGACATATTCACTGGGCCTCATCCAGGAGGGGGTGAAAAGAGGAGGCTAAAAACAGAGAGAGTCTGTCTGGAAGTCTCAGTAGCTATAAGGCAATAAAATATAACCAGACTGCACATTTTATGATTTACTGTCTCATTAATTTAAGTTGCTTAATCATGACACTTTGCATTTAGGGTTAGAGTTAGCCAGGGTTATATTAGTCACCACAGCTACTAGGCATACTGACCTATCTGGAAAAGATTTGCCCCTCTGCAGTAGTCTGTTCTGGTAATGCAGCATTCTTCAACCTGGTGCCCTCCAGATGTGTTGGGCTACAATTTCCATCAGCCAATGGCCATGCCGGCTGGGGAGTGATGGGAGTTGTAGTCCAACACATCTATAAGGCACCAGGCTGGGGAAGGCTGCTCGAGCTTCAGCCTCTTGTCTCATATATTTAAAATGGGTCTCTGTGCCGACACGTGCCTTCGTGTCACTGAACGTTTACACAAGAGACTGTAGTTTGGAAATAAAATAATACTTGGGTGTTCTGGTTGCAGGTAGTGGTTCCAGTCCAGGAAACAGGCCTATTCAGCAACGGCTATGAAGTGCACAGGGCCTTTGGAGAGCGAGAAACTTGTCTCGGCACTGGAGTATGCTCTAGCAAGAGAGGCAAAGATCTGGAAGGTGCCAGTCTTCCGCGATTTCACACTGAAGGTATGCTCTTCCAGGTTTCATATGAAAGGACTGTCTATGACGTATGCAGCCTGAGACCCACATGCATATGGGAATTATGCCCTGCTGGACTTGTGTTTCCCAGCCTTAAGACTGGTAATTATTAGGCCATACAGGCACCCACACGTTCTTCCCACATGCGCTGCTGCCCATTTTTTTAGATGGACATTAAATAGCTTGCTTAGACTTAATAACATTTTACATAGAACAGAATCCTTCCGAAGACATGAGTCTGGGTGAAAATGAAGAACCCTGTTCCCAGTTTCTTTGGCTTCACCTGCCAATCATCCTCTTACCCTTGTGGGGAGAAGAGGCCTGGCATCTGTTTGTCTGAAAAGGCTCTGCCTAGAAATGAGCATCCTGTCCCCATGACAATCAGCAATGATAAGCCAGAGCAAAATCTCAGGTGCTTTCATTTGGCATGTGCCTAGAAGAATGTATGCGGCACCTATGAATTTGAAATCCATTTCCAGCCTGGCTCACGATGACCATCTTTAATCTCTGGGACATCCCAAATGATTGTTTTGTAGGTTTTAACTCCATTCTTCCATTCTAGGGCACAGACATCTCTCCATTGTATTATGAGAAAGCAGTTTTGTGGGTCGGAGAATTAAGCTCCCGGTTTCAGTTTTGCTCTGAAACATTTGCCTTGGCTATCAGCTTTCTGAACCGGTTGCTGGCATCAGTAAAGGTGAGGAACTTGGGGCCCTCCCTGTTGTTTTTATTAACCATGGGGGAGTGTAACGGAGATCTCACTGGGCTGCCGCATGCACACACATGTAATCTCAGGGGGTTAGATCCAGACTTACAGCATAATCCTAAGCATATCTATTCAAACATAAGTCCCATTGAGTTCAATGGGTTGGATCCTGGATCTGCCTTCTGCAAGAGGAAGGGGCCTTCCACCACCCAATTTTGGGGGATCCTCCCTCCCTTACACAGCTCATTTTCAGGGGGCTGGAGGGGCTGCTACGAGAAAGAGGGAGTGGGGAAGTCCACTTCCACCAGCGCAGTCGATCCAGCTTAAATCTGTATCCAACCCAGTGAGACTTACTATGAGGTAAGTGCATATAGGAGTGCAGCCTATCAGTGCAATCCTACACACATCTACTCAGAAATAAGACCCAAGGTGTTCGATGGGGCTTACTGCCTAGACAGTGTGAATAGGATTGCAGCCTTCATTAGCTGAACTTAGGTCCTCTTGAAATCGGTGTGAAAAGTTAAGAGAGTCCCTGTGCGAGCATCCCAGGGGCCATAGGATAGCTCAGATTCCCCCCCCACACACACACACACACTCCAAGGTTGGAGACAGTGCTCTGACTTCAGAAGGGAGAGTAGGAGATCCAACCCTTCGCTCCCTTGCAGCTGGTGTGGAGAGAACCGCACTGGCTTCCTCTCCGAGGTCAGAAAATCAACCTCAGAGATGGAGAAAACCTCAGAGAGGGGGCGTTCAGATGGGTGGGGAGGAGACCAGAGAGGCCAGGATACACTTTATCCTGCGCCTCCTCCAGCCTCCTTCCTTCCCACTCTGAAGCAACATCACTTTGAAGCGGACTGAAAAGTCAGTCTAGCAAAAAATCAAAGATTGGCGGATGGGAAGGCAAAGATTGCCTCTTCCTCTCCCCCCAGAATGGCAGGGCATAGGAATCTTGGAAGCCTCCAAGTCTGGGAGCTTCTGAGCAGTGAGGGTGCAATCCACAGCATTGTGCCTTAAGTCATGAATTAAATACCATTGATTTCAATGGGACTTCAGTGCAACTAACTTAGTCTGGATCCAACCCAGGGTATCCCGTGTGCTATAATTATGTGGCTGAGAAGATCCCTCAGGGTAGGGCCGAGGCACACTCAACAACCTGCAGTCCCACTTGCAGACATTTGAAAGTGTAATGAAGCAAAACATCTATGTATGTTCCTTTCATATGATGGGGTGTGCCACTGTTTTGCGATTGGATATGCATTCCTATGTACATAAAGTAGGAGCATGGGAGAATGCCTCAGGTGAGTCTTTGGAAGAAGATGATTGGACCTCTTTTGCCACCTTATCAGTCAACGCAAATATAAAGGAAGCACAATGCAAAGGTCTCCATGGATGGTACATTGGTCCACTGCAAGGTTTCACTGAATGAGTCAGTCACCTTTAATGGGAATGTCCAACAGTACTGGAATCCTGGTGCATAGTTGGAGGGTACTGCCAAGAATTTCTCTACATCAGACTTCAGGTAACTTGCTTCTTCATCATTGACTGGGTTCAGACAACACAATAGCCCACACTCGGGGGCTGAGTATGGGTTGAGTGTGGGTTGTCGCTGAACTGTGGTTTGTTGCTGAAACATGGGTTATTGTGTTGTCTGAACCCAGCCAAAATAACAAATCATGGTGAACAACCCAGAGTTCACAACCCAACAACAAACCATGGGTTCTCTTCATGGGTTGTTCAGGGTGGCCGGGTGACCGGCCAGATGGGCGATTAATAAATATAATAAATAAATAAATGGCTAACAAGCCATGGCTTGCTAGCATGGCTGTGTTTAGACAACACGATAACCCACGTTTCAACAATCACCCACGGTTCAATGACAACCCACACTCAACCCAGGTTCGATCCCCGGCTTCCAGGTAAGGCTTGGAAAGAATCCTGCATGAAACCCTGGGGAGCCGCTGCCAGTCAGTGTCAACAGTACTGGGCTAGATGGACCAATGGGTCTGACTCAGTATAAGGCAGCTTCCTATGTTTCATACTCAACCCTTGAGTGTGGGTTATTGTGTTGTCTGAACCCAGTCATTTTGAACCTAATGACCTCAGATTCATGCATAAAGACCTTGCAAAGTAATTGTATGCAGCAGCGAAGTTGAGTATAAATTGTAGTCAGATTGATAAAATTTCCACAGACCATGATTATGTACAAACTTACTCAGCAAGTGCAAGTAAGGAATCTGATTTATATATAATGGCAGCATGGGGTTAGATCTAGAATTGTTCTGCCAGTGGAAGGGTATTTCTGTCAAAGAGGACTTCCATGTCCTCTCCTGCCCCCTGCATGCCATCTGGAGATTTGGAGGGTGCAGGGAGACTGCAGGAAGAAAGAGAGGATGCAGAAGTTCTGTTCCAGCAGTGGTATCCTTCTGCTGGTGGAACGACCCAAGCAATGATTTCTCTTTCTCTCCTATATGGAAGCCCTTCAAGCTTCTGAACACATTCCAATTAAATACAAATGCATTCTTCCCCGCTCCAATCTGATTTGGCTACATAAGTTGCACCTCCCGACTCAGTCAACAGTCCTCTTAGGCTGTTTTACTCTAATTGTCCCAACAAGCTTACTCATGATGATATATTAAGGACAGGAGCCAGGAGCCCTCTCCAGCTGCGCTATCCATCATGCGATTAGAATTACATGAGGGCTTGCTGGCTCTATCCTCTCCACATTTCCCTGCTGCTGAACTTCCACATTCCAATTGCTGACAGGCTCCTCTTATTACTTGTGCACTACAGTGAACCAGCTCAGAAGCCTGAACTGTAATATTTCTTTATATTGTTTCCAGTAGTTCTTTTCCCACTTGGGTGTCATCCTCCATTCTTGTTTTTTCCTCTTCCCCCCTCTTTCAGGCACAGTTAAAATACCTACGATGCATCGCAATAGCTTGTCTGGTTCTTGCAGCAAAAATCAATGAAGAAGATGAGGTATGTTTGGTTTTAATATGGTAGGGGGATCCATCTTACATTAAGGGTGACATACATGATGTTCACCCCGCTGTTATAAATGGGGTGTTAATGGAGTTACAGGGCATCCTTTGCACGACGAGTGGGACCTATCTGTCTCCACTAGGCTGCCTGTCAGGTGCAATCCCATTACAGTAATACCTTGGATTGCAAGTAACTTGGTCTGAGAGCGTTTTGCAAGACAGGCAAAAATTTTTTTTTTAAATTGACTTGATAAAACGAGCAAGGTCTTGCAAGACAAGTCGTAGGGATGTAACCGCTTGCCTCGAGCAGGCGTAGCAGGCCAAAATCGGCCCCGCTCATGCCCACCAGAGACTCGCTTTGATATAAGAGTGTTTTGGATTACAAGCACGTTTCCGGAACAAATTATGCTCTCAATCCAAGGCATGACTATATAGTCACTTAGGCCAATGTATCTGGTGTGTCGGGTCACACTGACAGATTGTCACCAAGTAGTGGGCAAGCTTTTGAGTTCCCTAGAACTCTTCATCGGGCTAGATGGTAAACAAAATGGGTGGAGTGAGGGGGTGCGGGGGAGGAAAAAAGCCGGCTTATATTGAAGCCACGGACTCTGCATTTAGTCACAGTCTTAAGATGGATTGTGGGGAGGAGGCAGCAAGCATTCCAGCTGGGCTCAGTCTCGGCACTACGACGGTTTCAAGTTGAACATCAGAAGCTGCCTTAGACTGAGTCAGGCCATTGGTCCATCTAGCCCAGTATTGTCGACACTGACTGGCAGTGGCTCCCCAGGGTTTCAGACAAGATTTGATGACTAGCCCTCCCTGAAGATGCCAGGGACTGAACCTGGGACCTTCTGCATGCAAAGTATGCACTCTACCGCTGAGCAACGGCCCCACCTAGGACTGCTGGAATGAAGAAAACGAGCAATGGCTCATCCTCCATTTTTGAAAATACCACAGGTGGATTTTATATTTTCAAAAATGGGAGATCAACCAAGTATACTGAGCCTAATTGGAATGTCTGCTACCTCCTCCCACATTCCATCTTAAGACTGGGACTAAATGTAGACTCCAAGGCTTCAATGTCATCTGCTTTATCTCTCCCCCACCACCCCTGCTTTGTTTACCATCCACCCAGATGAAGAGTTATGGAAAACTCAAAACACTTGCACACTATTTTGTGACATTTTGGTTGGCCTAATAAAGATATTACCCTGATATGGATTGGGGTGGATGGGGGGTGGGGTTCCTTACAGCCAGCAAGACTATCTTTGCTTTTTGCCTGACACAGTTGGCTCTTTAGTGGCAAAAATGACTCCTAAGAATGGTGTCTAGCCTTGCCCTAGTCTGCCTGTGTCCTATACCCACACTCTCCATTTCTCAGTTGTGCGTCTCATTGCATCTGTTGGGGGATGGTGCTTGCTGATGGAGTAGTATTGATTCATGCTGCAATGCCAACAGAATACCCTTGGCAACCTTGCAAATAATGCAAGTTGCCACATTACATTGCTGCAAGTTCTTATAAGCTCTAGTGTTCCAGCAATCCAGCTGTAAAATAACGGTTTCCATTCTTAAAGCATTGTTTAAAACCAAGTGTTAGGGGCCAGGTCCAAGTTTATGACGTGCAAATGTGGTCAGTATGGAAGCAAGAATGCAGTTGGGGCAACAGGCATCTCATGAAGTCTGGTGTGTAAAGATCAGGATCGGACTTCATCAGAATTCTCAAGGATCTTAACCAGGACTTTATTTGGTGTATATATAGGTTGAGAAAAACCAGTCCAGCTATAGCTACAGAACACAAAATGAAACAGTTGAGGACAATTTTTTTCTCTTTTCACCCTTATCCTCATTATGGGTTACCTCAGTGGAGTTAGTCTTACCCATGAGGAAATTCAGTGCAGGGGCAAATTAGATTTATTAAAACCTGAGGATATTGCCCTTAAGTACATAGTAGGGGTGCCTTGGATTTTTAATTTCAGAGAGTAATCACTTTGTTTACTCAAGTAGACAATCTAAAAGGCAGCTCTTCATTTTTCAGGTAATTGTACACACACCACCACCACCACCACCACCACCACCACCACCACACAGAATTTCATAGGAATTGGGCTTCATTTATTATTTTTCCTTTTGTTTTAAAACAGATAACACCATCGGTAAAGAAGCTTGCAGTGCAGAGTGGTTGTAAATGTTCTCCAGCTGAGATTTTGAGAATGGAAAGAATTATACTCGATAAACTTCACTGGGATCTTTACACAGCAACATCAATGGATTTCTTAAACATTGTAAGCATTAAATACATTTTGTTGTTGTTGCAAAAGTCTGAACTAGATTTTTTTTGTACCAAGTAAGACTAGAAAACAGCAATGATGCACACACATTCCCTTCTAGTTAGCCTCACAGACCACATATTCGTAGGTATCTGCAAGTCTTTTCTGCAAGGAAGATACTAAAATTCCATTTGAACACCCCACTATTCCAAATGGTTCAGTCTGATTTACAAATGATGTAGATTCCCATTTTGAAAGGACAACTAAAATGGACTTTTAAAAAGAGTTACTCATTCTATACCACTAGAGATCATTTTTGTTTGTTTAAATGCACACTGCAAAAATATTTCTAACTATCTGCACTCTTAATACTGTACATAAAAAGCTTTCAGAGTTTTTGCTACATTTCACAAATAGGGCATCTCAGATCAGCTTTCTATCGTTTTTTGTTTTTTTTTCCACCCTGCATAAACACACTTGACCCTCATTTTAGGCAAAATAGATCACTCTGATCTGGCACTTAAGTCACATCTTATTTGCTAAACATTTATAGAAAGAAAATTCCCCTTTAAGAAGTTATCATGTGCTATAGTAAGGCAAAAATCATGTGATACGACAATGTCTCGAAACTCATCTCTTTATGGCAAAGGGTGGATTCTTAGTCCATCCTGGCATGAGGATTGTTTGGGGAAATGTCCTATCACAACCAGGATGATGAGATGGTGTTAAATCTGCTTCAGTCATTTCCAGTGATTTTTCCCCCCATCCTCTTTTGCTTGTTTGCTGGCTTGAATATCACTATTTCTTAATTATACAAATGAGAAGTCAAATCTTCTGAATTTACGATTGCGACAATGCAATGAATTCAGAATTAGTTACATTCGGTATAAGCTTAAACATTTCAATATTTGGCAAATACGACACAAATGGTAATGGTGGTACACAAAAATAATAAAATTTAGAGGTTTCCTGCCATGAATAAGAATTAGTTTGCACTTCTGGTCAATGACATATGAAAACGTACAAAGTTCACGGTAGACCTCTGTTTTGTTTATATCTCCAGATATATATATATGTGTGTGTGTGTGTGTTTAAATATATATATATATATATATTTATAATATAAATAAATGTTTATCTTCTCTCCAGTTCCATGCCATGGTGATGTCCAAGTGGCCCCATCTACTAAATGGACTGCCTCAGAGGAATCCTTCCCGCCATGTTGCATTCTTGACCAAACAGCTACAGCACTGTATGGCATGCCACCAAGTATTGCAGTTTAAAGGCTCCACATTGGCTTTGGTGATCATCACCTTAGAGTTGGAGAGGCTGACTCCTGACTGGTTTCCTGTAATTACTGATCTGCTAAAAAAAGCACAGGTAGGAGTCAAGATGGCCTCCACAGCATAAATCTGAGGCCAACACAAAGATTAAAAAAGGGGGTGGGAACCCACAAATACTTTAAAACCATTGCACGTTTTAAAAAATGTACTTCTCAGGAGTGCTTGCATGTCTTTGTTAGGATGCAGTTTCTGCTGGGTGCAAAACTCCACGTTAGTTTAATGAGGGTTAATGTCCTGATGAAGAATAGCCATTCAAAGCCCATTATTGGATTATGTGATAACATGACATTGTGCTTAATTTAGGTCACACTTTCAAGAGTGCCCAGCATGTAGCCCAGATGTTCTAATCTAAAACAAGAGAATCACAACTGTTCTAGCTGTTGAGAATTTATCATCCCTCCCCACCATCTTTAACCTGTCACATGGTTTAGCTTTATAGTCTGTTGAAGTATCTGGTGGCCATCTCCAGTTCATCAAGCCAAGCTCTGAATGAGGATCCAGGGAAGCGAAGATTGGTTAGATTTGGCACTAGCCACCAATACAGCCCTCCAATTACCATGGAGCTGAACAAGGGTGGGGTTGAGTGGAGTGGACCAACTGTTCTAAAAGGTCAGCACTATGAAACCATATGCATTAGGTTGGACACAGTATAGCACAGAGCTTTGCACCTTGCCTTACTCTCTAGTTCCTGTAGGAGCTGGATCCAGCACAACTCAGGCTCTTCTGCCATGCTAAAATTTCCCTGTGCCCTCAAGCTCTACAAGTAGCTGTTAGATCCCTCACCATTGGCTGCCCTAGCTAGGGTTGATGCAAGTTGTAGGCTACATAATGTATATTCCCCTGGGGTAGATTTTGACTTGGCTAGTTTAATAGAGCTGTATAGTCAGAGATACTGGAAATAAAATGTTCCATCTTCGCATGCTTGAAATTACACATCTAAATGATGAGAACACCGATGGCAGCTGATAATGACAGAAGCAAGAGAAAAATGGTGTTGTTCTATATTGCATTACAGATCGACAGCACCCAATTCATCCACTGTAAAGAGCTTGTGGATCAGCAGCTCCTGGGCTTCCAAACATCCAATGCCGTCTATATTTTCGACCCTGCAAACCAAAACATCCAAACTCACCTGGACGAAAGGTTACCCTGCTGCTGTCATTCCACAGTGAAGGAAGCAATGCAAATTAGCTCACAGGCCAGAGGGAGCTGGCCGGCCCCAGCAGCTTCCACACTTCTCAGAGCCAAAGCCCACGAAGGTGACATGCAAACTGATGAATTCTATGATGGATTCAAGTACCTGTACAATGAGGATGGGATGCCAGAAGCTGGGGGGACCAGCAGGACGGGCACTCATTATGAGAGGCAGGAGGAAAGTAATAGCACTTGTCCACCATTACAGCCTGCCCCTCAGTTTAACTAGTGAGGCCTATGCAGTGACAAGGGACCAGATGGCTCTAAGGGCCATTTCTAGTATTTCAAAGGTTAGTGGAGCGGTTTCTTTCTTTCTTTCTTTCAAACAGCACTTCCTATTTTGTAGCATCTAACTCTGCACCTTTTAAAATGCTTCCTGCAAAGCTGTATACCATTTTGTTGTATGTTCACAGTATAAATCAAAAGGATGCAGATCTTAACTATGAACACCCAAAAGACAAAAAACCTCAGGGATCAACATTCAGCAGATGGAGCTTAGTGCTCTGCTTAGAAATGCAGATCAAACCCAATTCCAGGAAGACGTGGGAGCTTGCTACATTTCTCCTTAGGACAGCTTCAGAGTTTGTTCTTTTGCAGACACTAACTTTGCTCTCCTGCACATGCTAAATGATACTGTGTTTATAATGAGCTGTGGATGAAGTTCTGAAGGTTAGTTGTAGGGATGGGTACACTAATGACACGTTAACAAACCACCTAGCTGAGCTGCATGATGAGTCTTAAGACGCTGAGTAGTTCACTAAAGCTACTAAAGTTCACTAAATGGGCCTGACATTTAAAGGTCTGGTTTAGACACTTACAAGACACTTACTTGGGTCAACTGCCTGAGTTTGGCTTCAGCGTTACTGAGACTGAGCCACAAGAATCGAGCTTTAGTGAATTACTCAGCGTTTCTGCCTGCTGACGGACTCTGAAGTCAAAGCTAATTGGCTTGCTCAGCACACTTCAGAAAGAAACCTTACTGAAGACACTGAATCCACGGCCTGTAGAGCTAGCCCTGATGCAGCCTTCCCCGACCTCCAGATGTTTTGGGCTTCAACTCCCAACATCCCCACAACCAGCATGGCCAATGGGCAGGAAAGCTGGGAGTTCTATTCCAAAACATCTGGAGGGCACCAGGTTGGAGAAGGCTACCCTAACACATTCGCACTTTTCTTCACAATGTAGTATGCAACCTCTCTGGCTTCTTCATCACCATTTCTCCACAACAAGATGATATAAGTGGAAAGTTGCACTTTGAAGAGAGATTGGTTGCAGGCGAAGTTATTTAAGTGTAACCTTTAAAAAAAGTGAGTGGAGGCAGCATTTAAAACGTATTCACATATTAATTTAAAAATGTTGTCTTGGACATTGATAATACAAAAATCAGGAAATCATATTTCCCCCCATTCATCACTAGTTGATTTCATACAACCCTAAGGGATGTAAGCGAGCGAGCGAGCGAGCTCTCCCCCCCTCCCCCGTCCCATTCCAAGCTGACCATTCAAATGAGCTCATGGTACAGCATTCATGTAATCCCATCAGGGCACACACCTCCAGCCTCTTATATTAGGGCTATTTTACAATGGTGTGCTAAGTCAGGTGTGAATCTGGCCTCTCAGGTCAGATAGAAAAAGAAGAGGCCTAGCACACACCCAAGGGTCATGTGACTCAACCTTCCATGAAGGCTTTAAGTACCGTATGTAGTTCATCCAACTAGGTAGATGATAGTGAAGTCCTCTAGCACCTGGTACTTTATTCCTCAGTCCAAGAAAGGGACAACCCTGGGTTGAGACATGTGAAATATGCTTGCTACCTATTTCTCATGTCTCTACCCAGGCCTGCCCCATTAGATGAGTTTCACTAGAAAGGAATGACTGTTACACAGCATCAAAGTGTGGGCTTCTGGCACTTTCCAGTTCCTAGGTCATCAATGGGTAGAGCTGCACTATTTTCTGCACACTGGTCCTCAAGTATGGTGCTATTGTTTGAAGCCTTTATTTATACCACACCTCTGTGGAATGGTGCAGAAATCAGCACCCCAAGAATTCTATATCAATTAAAATCTTCCTAATTCTTATAGAGCAATGCAAAATATGCCTGCAGGAACTGTGACCCACCCAGCTCAAATCCACAAGCCATGTACTGTGGTTGTCAGTCCCCTATCGTTTGTAATCCAGAAAAATGTAATGCAGAAAAGGGCAACCAAAATGGATTAAGGGGCTGGAGCAACTCCCCTACGAAGAAAGGTTACAATGTCTGGGATTGCTTAGCTTAGAAAAAGAGTGAGTGAGGGGAGACATGATAAGAGATGTACAAAATTATGCATGGGCTAGAGAAAATGTAATACTACAGCCTGGCTTTTGGAAGCTGATTGGAGGAAGATTCAGGACAGGTAAGTCCTTCTTCACACAGCACATAGTTAAACTATTGAATTCACTGCCACAAGATGTAGTGATGGCCACCACCTTGGATGGCTTTAAAAGGGGATTAGACAAATACATGGAGGATAAGGCTATCCTCAATCGCGACTACTCACAGTGGCCGTATATTACCCTCCAGTATCAGATACCAGTTGCTGGGGCACATGAGCGGCAGCATGTTATTGCACTCATGTCCTGCTTGTGGGCTTCCCATCGGCATCTGGTTGGCCACTGTGTGAACAGAATGTTGGATGAGATGGATCTTTGGTCTGACTCAGCATGGCTCTTCTTATGTTCTTATTAATCCTCAACGGCAATAAAAGCTGTCTTATTGGAGCTGTAGCTGGGCACCATGTCTACTGAGCTGCCTGATGTAGACAACAGTTCTGTAGATTAGATTCTTAATTATTTAAAGTTACACCTGCCCCACCTTTCTGAGATAAAATCAAGTGTCCTGCCCTTCCTTCAAAGAACTCAGGGCGGCATGCACAGTCCCTTCACTTTTTATCTTCACAGCAACCCTGTGAGGTGGGTAAGGCAGAGAAATAGTTACTGGTCAAGGTCAGTCATGTAAGCTTATGTAGCCTAGTGGGGATTTAAACAGGCTTCCCTGGTTGGTAAAATCTCAGAAGCAAAGAGGGCAAAGCAGGATTTCCAGTGATCCAGGGAGGGGTTTCAGTCCCCTGGGTAACATATTGTCCTTCTAATGACTAGCAAAAGGAGAGTAAGTTGTGCAAAATGATCAAAGAGATGCTTATTTCTCATACATTTAATTTTATAATTTAGCTTTCCTTTAAGCAGTATTTATTACTTTAGTATATTATTTTGTTGTTTAAAAAAGTATATATATACACAGCCCCATTACACAGCCCCGTCTATGATGGATCAGACCCTTGATTAAATAGGTAAGAGATTCCATTGTAGGAAGCATGTCCGTGTCAGGGTGTTACAGCACCAGTGTTTGAGTTGTGCAGTTGAATGGGCTATGGCTCTGTCATAGATTTCATAGATCATAGAGTTGGAAGGAGCCTACAAGGCTATCGAGTCCAACCCCCTGCTCAATGCAGGAAACTAGAGGAGGGGTCTCCCATCCAAGTAACAACCAGGCTTGACCCTGCTTAGCTTTCCACACTCAGACATGCTGCAGGGTAGGATAGAGCAAAAATTGCTTAGCTGTGACTAGACCAGACTTCCTCAAACTGGAACCCTCCAGATGTGCTGGACTACAATTCCCAACACCCCAGCCAGCACGACCAGTGCTGGAAGTTGTAGTCCAGCACATCTGGAGGTGCCAGCTTGGGGGTCTGAACTGGAGCATTCCACACAGTACTCACAGGAACTCAATGGGAGCAGCAGACTCCAGCAAGCGAAAAGAGAAAGATAGGGGGTAGTATTGCAGCTCCATTATTGCTGGATGAGCAGTCTCTCTTTCTCTCCCTATTCCCACTTAACATAAAAATCAATAAGATGGACCACACAACAGGTTTTCCACACACATTGGCAATACTGCAGAACAGATGTATTTACCCCGAGATACAAATCCATTATGAGCTCATGCCAACTGGTGGTTTCATGTTGAAAAACCATGTATCAAGTCATAAATACATCGATATGGAGACACCGGAGATGCTTTGCCCCAAATCCTTAAAGACATTTGTTCTCGTATAACCCAGTTTGGACTACCTTAAAAATAAAAGAGCTTCAGAGATGGCCTAAAACACTCTGGTACCCAAGGCAGAAAATCAAAATACACCCATCCTGATAGTAAAATAATAATATAGTCAATAATTGACAATTTGCTGTCCACTAATGGTGCCCATACCTCTGCAGCCTGAAGTGGGCTACTCCACCCTGCTTTATGGTAGGGCCTGAAGGGCCAACAGTGCAGTGCATGTGAAAAAATCTGCAAAATGGTGCTAATGTACCAAGGTGAAAATATCCAAGTAATGTTTAATATGAATGCGGGGACGGGACACACCTTTCAAAGATGACTGTGTAACATGGTAGCCACAGAAAACTATAGGTTCTGATTCTCATTGACTGCTGGATG
The DNA here is from genome assembly GCA_021292165.1 of Shinisaurus crocodilurus. Classification (NCBI taxonomy): domain Eukaryota; kingdom Metazoa; phylum Chordata; class Lepidosauria; order Squamata; family Shinisauridae; genus Shinisaurus; species Shinisaurus crocodilurus. The sequence continues at coordinate 97,882,585 of CM037881.1, read as the reverse complement.
TAGGCATACACCAAGCCAAATACTCAAGAGACAAAAGTTTGCTGTGTTATTCCAAGAACCAATTCATTCATAACCATGCGTCTGTCTTGCCAGCAGCATAGATTATACTGTATACAGCCACGTTGGCTGGGAATTGTGGGAGTTGCAGTCCCAACACATCTCAAGGGCACCAGGTTGAGGAAGGCCGATATGACACTGTGCATGCACCCATTCAGCTGCCCCACACAGCATTTCCCTGTGCTAACCACATGCCTGATGGTTGCGTGAAGAGGCCCTCCATAGACACACGTGGCAGTGCACATTTCAACAAGTGCTGGTATATATCGTGAAGGCTACCAACACCCACCACCAACACCCAAACTGTGAATGTTCTGCTTAGTGCTAAAGAACTCGACGCAGTGCCTTGGCAGCAGAGCAGTGTGAGTGCTGCTGATACACAGTAAATAAGCTAGGAACATAGGAATTTAAATTATGCAGCATATTTGGCTGCAAAATCTGCTTCAGGCTTTCCATATGTCTGGATGTCTAGTTATTAAGGGTAAGCGTGGAACAAGTAGTTCTTGATCTTGCTTTTCAGGTGTGGGACCAAAAGAACTGCCTTTTTTTAAATCACAAACTGTGACTTGACTGTTTCTATATTTAATGTAGGCAAAGCTTGGGTTGTTTTTGTTTTGTATTTTAAAAGGTGGGTGTTGTCCGTCGTCCTGTGTGTCGTCGTCCCCCCCCCGAATTTTTGTTATAAACAAACACCTAATTGAAATCTTGTGTCTGACTTTTCCCCCCAAACATATGCACATTTTTTAGACATCTGCAAACAGGAAAAGCGCCAAGTGTGCCTAAGGCTACAATCTTATGCACACTTCCCTGGGGGTAAGTCCCACTGAGTAAACCTGCATAAGATGGGGCTGGAAATTTTGCCACCAGATTTCTGCAGGTTCTCTCAATCTGACTAATACTGCCTGCATTATATATTATTCCTTATGGATATGCGACATCTAAAGGCATGTGCAGAAGGAGAAGCCAGAATCAAATGGAGGAAAGGGAGGCAGGCACCAAGGCAGAGCAGATGAGAGAGCAGTGGATACTTTCTGTGAAATAGAAATGTGATAAAATAAAATAAATGGGGGCCAAGAAATGGAGTTTGATGATGCTACATCCTCATCCTCCCAGAACTACTTTTCCCAACCCATTTTTGGCTGCGAATGAGGAGGGAAAGTTCCACAGAATGATGTGTTTGAGGTGACAGAGTCCGGGTGGCACAATAGTTTTTAGTGGAAGCCAGCAGTTCCCAAGTTCAGCTGCAAGTCCAATAAGGGTTAACGGCACACTAAGTAATGCCCTCTCAGCCTTCTGAAGGGAAATTGTACAGCATCCAGTTGTGGTTGAGGACTCAAAATCAAACAGTCAATAACTACCTAAGTGCAAAAGTGGATTTTTGGTAGAATGTGATCCTATAAAGACCCAACATGTTCCAAGCTGTAACCAGCTCTTCATCAGAGGAAAGTTCAGTTGTCATCTGATAATATTAAAAGGCTGTTTTGCCAAACAGGTAGAACACATTTCAGTGCAGGAATTTAGACTCTTGAATACAAAAGTAACCCTGAAATGGTTGTTACATGTACTCCAGTGTTCCCTTCAGCCAAGTGATGCTGAATCCAGACAAGACTGAGGTAATAATGGTGGGGGGAGCCCTAAGTACTGTGGAAATATGGACACAGCCAGCTATCCTGAGGGAAACTTCAGAGGGGAACAGCTACTAGATGGTTCGATTAGTCCCTATATCCAAGTTGGATGACAGATTTTCACGTCAGGAGCAAATCAGATGTCCTCTGGCTTCACCCTGCCCAGGTATAGTTCACCATCTTTCAATTCCTATGCGTTATGTTCGCCAGCTATCCTGAGGGAAACTTTGGAGGGAACCAAGTACTAGATGGTTGTACGTATTAGTCTTTCACCCCATACCCAGGTCAGTGGAGGTCCATAGCACTCCTGATATGCAAATCAGTCATCCATCTGATGTGGGTATAGGGGCGAAAGACTAATCGAACCATCAAATAGCTGGTTCCCTCTGAAAGTTTCCCTCAGGATAGCTGGCACTCATAACCCATAGGACCCACTAAATGGTGAAGCATGTTTTGTAGCAAGGCTGTAGCTAAGGAACCCTTCAGCTGCACCTGAAGCTTTCCCTCCTGGTCACGCTTCCACAGTTTCAGGACTATCACACCCCATGAGGTGCCTTCTCTGAAGAACATTTCAAGGCTGTACTGGTTGCATATTGTGGCAACATACCTCTGGATAGGGCTGGGCTGCCAGCTACAGCAATGCACCAGAGCCAATGCTGGTTTCCCTTGCCTTCCAGGCAGAATTCAGTTTCTTTTTATTTGCAAAATCCACTGCCACTACTGCTTCCTTCCTTACATCTTATCAAGGTCCTTTAGGGTGCAATCTTATTGCAATGATCGTAAGCTCCGAAACTCGGAGGTGTATGATCATCCTGTGCAGGGCGGTAGAAGTGGCAAAGGCCATCTTCGCCTTCCTGTCCTCCTGCCTGGCATTTTTGTTGGACGGGCTTTTTTACCCATCTAGCTGGTGTATTTCGGAGGGGGAGGGAAGGAGGCTGGAGAGGCTTCAGGATAGCTCATTTCCTGGCCTCTCCAGTCTCCTGCCCACCGGAACGTCCCCTTTACCCCCTTTCTGAGGTCACTTTCCCAACCGTGGAAAGCAGCCAACATGGTTCCTTCCACGCCGGCTGCAAGGGGGAGGGGGGATGGAGCTCCGATTCCCAGCTCCCAGGTTGGTAGCTACCCAGGTTGGTAGCAAACCAACCCTGCTACATTTGGGAGCCCTCCTGCTCATTTTGCGGAATGGGGCCCTGGCTCTCTACCTGGCCCCAAATGCACCACAGTGCACGTTAGAACACCTCAGGCCACTGCCCTCATAGGAACTTTCCTCACATTTTGCCCTATCGACACTTGTCAATTTTTGTTTATGGGTTTCCCTGATTTGCAAAAAGGAAAATCCCAGAGCTGTACAAAATACATGAAAGCACGTAATAACCCCTACCAACACAGAGCAACTCTACTCCCACTTGGGCTTTAAGGCTTACACCAACAATTTTTTCTTTTAGTCTTCAATGAGTTGGCAAGTGATAGGTTTACAAACTGAATGCAGAAAGTTATTCTGAATCCTAGCCCTGGATACGTTTGGCTTTCACCCTCTTGGATCTTACCTTATCCTTGAACAGGGCAATATCTATACAGCAGGGTCATACAAACCTGTCTGGTATTTCTTTACAGAGAGAGGGCTATTCATTTCGTCATTTCAGGATGCTCGGATACAGAAAACCACACATATCCCCGCTCCCCCATTTAGTTGTCCTTTAAAAATGGTTTCACAATCAGGTTCAATTTATTATTTGCAGACAGGAAAGGATTTGGGGCGCTTCAGCCATTCCTGAAAGAAGAAACAGTTGCAAATACAGAAATAGGGAAAGGAAAGAAAATGGGTCATGGAGAGAAGAATGGAGAAGTCCCTCTATCAACTTAGGCACATTGTTATTAGGAAACTATTAGTAAACTGAGCGACTGACTTTCCTTCCATAGAAAAGTTCTCAGTATAGATTTACACATGGGGAAACCCTCTGCAAAATATCATTTAGTGCTAAGAGATATCAGAATTCCACAGAGAGATTAGGGATTTTTTAAAAATGGTCTTTTAAGCCCCAATCTTAAATACAATTGAGTGATTATGAATCCCACAAAAGAAAGTTAGAAAAGAGTGGGACATTTGTCCAGGTAGCACATTTAAGATACAGGGTGTTACTGAACCGATCCAAGTCAAATTGACAGATAAACATATCAAGCCCCCAATTACAGTGACAGTTTAAAGCAGTGCATTTGAAACACCTACTTCACACTGAACACATCCTCAAGTGTGTTCGATCTGCCACTGGAAAACTTTTGTTTGGGGTTCTTTTCCCATCTAGTAAGAAGATTAGTACTTTGGTTTTAGTGCATGCCATGCATTTAGCCTGAATTAACAGTATATAGTTGGATTATCAGAGTTTCTACTTAATCAAGGAACCTGGTCAGGTAATGTTGTCCAAATCAGCTCTTGCTTAAGAATTTCTTCTGTGCAATACATTGCAAGCATAAAAAAAGTAGAAGCACCAATTAAAATTTCTTCTGCATGAGGTGTTTTGGCCTTAACAAATCTTCTAATTTACATATCTTCCCGATGTTATGGAGCACGAGCTGGGAAGACTAAAGAAGCTACAGAAAGAACAAGAGAGAATCAATATTTAGCTTGCAGGTTTACTGATTTACATCAAGTCTATCGCATGAAAGCATTCTCTACAAATGGAGGGAGCACGGGTGCAGCTAGTTCAATTCATAGAAGCATGAAAGCCCAGTGACACAAATGGGAATATTTCCTATCTTCTATTGAGAAACAAAGATACTTAAACCTGCAGCTAAACTTCAGGGGGATGTGTGGTCACCAACCTTTTATACAGAAGGCACACAAGGTATGCAGGTAGGTATATTAAAGTTTATGTCACCAGGGCAGCTAGGCCATGCAACACCACACACTAGCCTTCTTTCAAATGCAGGGGAATTCTGCCAGCAGTGACTCGCTCCCAATAATTCAAAGAAGCCTTAAAAAAGAGGGCAGCAAGTCAATAGAGCTCAGGATCAGGACTAGGGTGCTCAGGGAGGGTAGGGTTTAAGCTTCCCCCCTCCACCAGTTTCCCCCCTGGAATTTCTCTTCTCTCAGACACACACACAACCATGGAGGGGAGGGCTTGAAAATTTTGGGAAATATGTGGAATTTGGGGGGGGGGGACGGGGGGGAGAAGCTTAAACCTTCCCCCTCTCGAAATGCCATGGTCCCAAACCAGATCGGGACCACACACGCACACACATAATTTTTTTTTAGCAGATTCAACTACACCAATGTGATGAGTGGAATGTGTAGTTTCGCCCTGGGGCTAAGTGTGGAGCAGGGAACTGGATTTGCAGAAAGGCCTGCTGTGCACTTGAGACTTGTGGACACTCCCGCAAGACATGTTTAACCATGAGGGGATACACAGGGGTAAGACCTCCTCTCTCAGTAGGTACTGATGGGTAGCGGCTCCATGCCCAGTCCTTAACCAAGCCAGGATAACTTCCTTCCTTCAATTCGTAATGACCACAAAGTGCAGGTTTTCAGTGTTGTTGGTCTGGCCATCCCACAGTTCTTGCCACTGTTCAGGAAATGGTTGCAGACAAGGTGGGCAGAAAGTAGATCTCCAGGTGTTTAGGACTTCAGTTCCCAGCATTCCTGACCACTGGCTATGCTGGCAGGGGCTTCTGGGAGCTGAAGTCCAAAACATCTGGAGCTCTACCTTCTGCCCACCCCTGGTGTAAGATGAGCCCAAAAGAAACCAAGTGGCTCAAACTCTTCTTACTCTCCAATTTATGCTTTTTAAAGCTTAACTGCATGGCAAAGCAAGTTTATATTCAACACCATTATGTAAAGCTTGATTTAAATATATGCATATGGCAGAACCGGTTCTGTGGTCTCTTGGGATTTCCCGTCTTCCCTTGCCATGTAAGAAAAACCTCTCTCTTAAAGATGTAGAAGTCACTCAAATGTCCAAAAAAGCCTCCAAGAAGGCTTGAGAAAACAAGCCATGCACAAAGTATTGCAGTTGCATGAATTAGAACAGGGGTGGGCAGGAAGTCCAAAATGTCTGGATACCTACTTTCTGCCCACCCTTAGAACAGCCTTCCCCAACCTGGTTCCTTCCAGATGTGTTGGACTATATCTGGGGATGCTGGGAGTTGTAGTCCAGCACATCTGGAGGGCACCAGGTTGGGGAAGGCTCATTTAGAAGCAATCCAACAGTTTGCAAGTAACAGTTAACAGGTAAGAATGGTAGTAAATGGCAGACACTATTCATTCCAAAAGGACATCTACCCTTTGGTTTCTGACTTGACTTGAGCAAGTCGCCCCATGTCTTTGCATCTCAGTATGGAAAGCAGCCTCAAGTCTAGAAAAGAGCTCTAAAAGTGTATATTCTTTTTGTAATGCAAAATCTCATTAGAGAAGCATTTTAGCATTTTTACCTCGCCAAGCATTTTCACTTAACAATGCAGTTAGCAAACGCAAAGCATTTCCAAGCAGGAGCCCAGGTTTACACTGCTTTCCGCAAGCGATTGAACACTGACAGCCAGCAGGGCCTCTCCATCCTTAAAGGATCTGCCTCTATGATACTGTCATTGGGAAACAATGTGCTCATTCAGCCATTCTACTTCCCACAGACACACTGTTCTGCCACTATAGCTGAATGCGTGGGGGTGGGACAATGTAACTCATACAACAGAATGTTGGTGCCACTATTCCAAATTATTAAACTGACTGAACACTGTAGCATTTCACAATAAGCTCATAACTTAGTCTAGTAGGAAAGTGGGATCGTATTATATGCTACTGTCCAAAGTAACATGTTTCTCAAAATATCCTTACCTGTCTATTCTAGAGATATATTGTCCAGATTTATTATATTTATATCCTGCCTTTTTTCCTGCAAGGAACCCAAGGCGACTTACATAATCCTCCTCTCCATTTTATCCTCCCAACAACCCTGTGAGGTAGGTTAGGCCGAGAGTCTGGCAGGTTTGTACTGTGAAATCCCTCAGGCCTGCATTGAGCAGGGGGTTGGACTCGATGGCCTTATAGGCCCCTTCCAACTCTACTTTTCTATGATTCTAAATGCATGCACAACTCTCACTATAATATGAAGCAGTACACAGAAGGTTACAAGTGCAATCCATAAACATGGCTGCTACTCAATATCCACTCAGTTCAGTGGACGTGCAAAATGCAGGCCCTTTTAAAGTGAACCGAGGATACAACAACAGTTGGTAGGTTATGCTTTAGATGCCTTGGTGTCTAGGGTTTTGGTTTGGGTTTTTTTGCACTGCCTGCTTTCCAGACACCTTTATCAGCTGGTTCAGTTCTCATTTTCTGTTCTAAACAATATAAGTTTACTGCGATATATGGAATTCAAGTAGATTCCATCTGAGCACTCTCACTTGCTCAGGTCTAACAGCTGGAAACCTGCCATTCTACTCCTTTAGTCCATTCTACCAACATAGGAAGGATCTCCTTAGGTTCTCCACTTGGCACCTTTATGTTGTCAATGCATTTCCTCATTCACACAGTTAAAGCTAGGATCGTGATTGCTTTTGGGAAGCCAAAGATTGTAATATTTTATAATGCAGCTTCCTCAAAGATTTCTCTATAACCAGCACACTACTCCTCACACATACAGTGCACATTAAGCACTCCACCACACTTTCACAAATGCAGAAACAAGTCCAGCAACAAGAAGGCTCTCATGTGGAAGCCAAACCCCATCACCCTAAACCTAACAAGAAATGAAGCCCATGCCCTTTTGGAGCAAGCTTGACTTTACTCTTTATGCTATGACATCTTGCCAACTCTGTCAAGCGCAAGGCATGCTTTGATGTACCCCAGAGCAGTGTAAAAAAATTTATTTATTTATTTATTATATTTATACCCTGCCTTTTTTCCTGCAAGGAACCCAAGGCGGCTTACATAATCCTCCTCCTCGCCATTTTATCTTCACAACAACCCTGTGAGGTAGGTTAGGCTGAGAGTCAGTGACTGGCCCAAAGTCACCCAGTGAGTTTCATGGCTGAGTGGGGACTAGAACCCAGATCTCCCGAGTCCCAGACCAACACTCTCACCACTACGCCACACTGGCTCTCCTATGCATTTCCTCCACCTGTAGAGAAAATGATTTTAAGTTTGTGGTATACGCCATATTACTGAGTCACCTATTTTTTTAAACCCAGACAAACCTAATTCCAAGTGTTCCTGCATGTAAAATGGCTTGGGCCCATTGATATCTATGAGATTACGGTTTCAGCCCAGGCATATCAGTTTAAGTGGTATGTCAGTACATGAAAATCTTGGAACTGATTTTCTGTTAATTATTTTTCCATTAGAAGCCTAATAATGTTGAATGAAACGTGCAAAAAGAAAACACAACAGAACTCAAAAATAAAATGTAACATTTAATAAAAAGAAAGTAGTACAAAGGAAATTGAAAAAAGTTTTTAAAAAACTGGTAAAACAAAAATGAGTGACATGCTAACCTTTCATGAAAGCAATTCTATGGGTTTTCCTGTTAACACCTTGCAAATATCATTCAATGTGATCTTCTGGGTGGAATCCACCACTTTGCTCTCATTACAGCACACAAACTACAAATGAATATCCAGCTAAAATACACAAGCTTTGAGAACAGAAAAAATATATCTGGCAGTTAAGATTCAAAGGAAAAATGCATCTTTCCATTAGTCAAACTATATAAAACAGGAAAATTTGAACTGATTGTTGTGTTTTCCTGCCTTTCTTACCTCACACACATGAGGTGAATCTTCAACTTGGTTTAAGATTTAATTTAAGATTAGTGTCACATTATAACAACCTGTAACTTCTTAAATAAGAAATAAAATGTATAGAACTACAATATGCCATTTGGTCTCATACAAAAATGTGAAGTCAAGTAGTACCCAACCAAGAAAAAGATATTGGTTTCTATTGGGGAAGACTGTTACAAACAGATTACCAGAGACTGAGGCAAAGTTGAGGCCAGGATTTCACTAAAAATGACAAAACGGTCAGCACAATTTAAAGTATATATATATATATATATATATATATATATATACACACACACACACACACACACACACATATAAAATAATTAATATATTGTTACATACATTCTGAATGTCTTCATCAGAAATATATTGCCATTATGGCCATGTTTTCTACATGTTTTATCTTTTCATTATTACTACCACATTTTCATAAACTTCCAAAAAGGGGGCAGGAACAAACTGAGCTCCAGAAAGCCAATCAGGAAGAAGATATTTGCATAGAAGATCTTGTTGGCTTTAGCAATTACTAGAAAAACTCAAGCCCTCATTAGTTTGCATATTGGATAAAATGTTATTCTACTGCCCTGCAGCCTCCTTTGTATTAATTTTTTAGGCTTATACGAAATCTTAATCTCACAAAGGAATACATGGTTTGCTGTGCAACTTTAACCAGTCATGTATCAGGATTGTCATCATATACATAACAATACATCGTATTTGATCCTGTACACAGCCATTCCCTATCCCTAATATTTTGAAAGTTACCTTTTAGAAAATATATTTAGCTTAACAGAGGCACAGCCTTTTCTTTCTTTCTTTCTTTCTTTTTTTTTTTTAAAGAAAGTCAGATTACAACAAATGCCTGAAAAAAAGTGTAACTATCCCCTATACCACCATTAGGTGGTTTGCCATTAAAAAGTACCTGTATATTTTTTTTCCATGAGGTTTTTTTCTCTTAAAAATATCAAGTAATACTGTAACATGATTTTCAATATATTCAGACATTGGCCTTAAGTGAAAAAAGCAACACAAGACAATATTTCAATATCTGAGAACTTCTAAAGGATGCACAAGACAAAGAACCTCAGGCCCACAACACAACTAAATGCTACTTCTGGAAAGACAAGAAAAATGCCTTTCATGTTTTAAAAATAAAATATAAGCTTTGCTACTGCACTGAAGTGAATTTAATTGGAAGACTAAAATGCTTCCGGAGCAAAAAGATCTGAACAGTTGCTAGTATTACATGGACGCAGGGATAAAAAAAAAAACCCAAGCATGACCTCTGAGGATCACAGCTGCCTTCCTGCAGGTGAGAGATGCATTCCACTTTGCACGGTATAGGAGAAAAGAATTGGTGAGAGACACTCAATGCTCCTTTCACGCTTCTAAGAGCTAGCAGTGCATATGGTTTTACTTGCAGTTTCTTGTACAAAGAATGGACTGTGTTCTTCAAAGGCATTAGTGCAAGATCATATATATAATCTGATCAAACTCTGTTCTGCTGCCCTGCAGCCTCATTAATATAATTAGTCAGGTCCTGCAACTGACTTTCCCCATCCAGTGAGAGCTTTCACTATGGAAGACCTTGAACTTGCCAATCTCCATTATGAATTCTAACTCATGAATTCTAACTCTATCCCAACCCACAGTGTACAACCCTGCCAGATCCCAGAATTGCCTGTTTTTAGGAAGCTGGGGAACTACTAAAAGTATGTTGGAGCTTCAAAGGCCCAATTTCAAATGCATCTTTTCACAAACCACATAGCAAAAAAAGGCAGAATGTATTTGGAAAAGCAAGTTATGTCAATTTGCCTTTACCTTTTCATTTAGCCAAGAGTCTAAAGGGACTTTTAAATTTGGTCAGATAATCACCCTAATCATGTGTGTCTATGTGCTCGATTAAGAATGTAAATGAGCACAAAGCCATGATCTTAAGTATTCACATCTAAGTGTTTGCAGGATTACTTTAGCTGACAGCTCTGCCTAATTTTTAAGTATATGGAACTCTTGCTATCAATGCCATTCCACAGATTGTCTCATCTTCATTATACAGAGTAGCTTCCATTAGCCAAAATACTCAAAACCTATGTACTTTTTCAGTCTTTGTAAGACAGTCAAAATCAACAGGTTTAAAAAATGGCAGCAGTATAAAAGACAGAAGGATCATCCTTGAAAGAGTGGAGATGGATGCTTAATCTTTTTTTAATACTGCATTTTTCTACTTCCTACCTTTGATTAGGGCAGTGTTATTTTTTTAAAAAATAGATTTGAGGGTGAAACATCTACCTGGACAGGAGCAAAAACCAGTGAAAGAAAAGGAATTGCATGTCTCTCCCATAGCATACAGTGAACATGAGCCCTCTTAAAATCCCCGTTTAATAAGGCTGCACATCAGCAACAGAAAAGTGAAATTTTGACATATTACTTTTATATTATTACTACATACTACACACAACATACAAGATGTTTAAGGGTTTTGTTTAGGGTGTAAGTGTGCAGTTCTGAAGAGTGTTTCCTTCAAATAATTAAAGTGTCACCTCAAACTCTTAACACATTCAATTTACAACTGTTGACCAAAAATAAAATGCTGGTGTTCTTTATACCAAAATAAATTTCAAAAATATTTCATTTTTTTAAAATTAATGAGATATAGCTGGGGCCAGTTTATAAATACATGGTGATTCAATGGATTTAAAACAGATTAAATGCCTGACATTTCAGAACTCAACATACGAAGCACTTTCCACAGGGAATCTGGAAGACAAGACAAGTATTTCTTTTTTCTAAACAATGTTAACATCCCACATGGTCACAATCCATTCACTGAAAAAGGCAGAAGATGGTCAATTTGTCTTTCATGTAGTTTCACTTGCACAAATGGTATGACAGAAGAATTCACAGGGTGGAAAAAGCAAGCAACTAAAACGTATGAATGTACAGAGTCCATTCCCAGCATTTAAGCCTGTGTGTGAGATTAACTGTAACAAAAACATAAAAAGCATGAATTAAATTATAGAAATCAAACATAATGAAAACATAAAATATAATAGCAAATCAGGCTAAAAAGGCAATGTGACCCTTTGGGATGTAGTATGTGATCAAAACTAAAGGGCAAGTGTTTTTTAAAAAATCTAGTAATTGCACCAAAGCTAAGCTCTCCCAGGCCTCAGTTTCAATCCCAGGCATCACTCCATTTGTATTATAGTCCTGGTAGACAAGATATTGTGACTCAGAATATGGCTGCTCATTATGTCTGAATTTATGGTAGAAATGACAGTTACATTATCACTGGATGCCGTTCATACATTAGCCAATTCCACTGAAACACTGGGCTTAAACAGACTGTTCACCAAATCTACTAGAATAAAAGCAGAGTAATAGTTACTACCAACATTGGACATAACTAATAATGTTAATTGGATATCTCTCAACAGGAGATGCCCATATTAACCTTAAACACAAACTCTGATAATCACCATTCATAATTCGTGGAAGACAATAAAAGCTGAAACTTAGCATATGAGTAAAGACCAAAGAAACCATTCGAATGTGCCAAGACAGAAGCCCCTGCAGCAATCTTGTGCTCTGATTCTCTAACTTCTCTAGGTCTTGCATTAGATGCGTTGGTATGAACTCATAGTAAGGGATGGACAATTTTTCCCGCCACAGCTGCCACCTACTGGACTGGTTACTGCTACCTAGAATAAGTATGTATGGAAAAAGTGCATTACACTGTGTATCGCTTGACTATTCTGAGATGGAAACACACTCTTACATACCCATTCAATGCTACTACCTTTTCCATAGAACGGATGTTCACGCAAGGACACTGGGAATAATTATGTCAGACATGGCCAACTATCTACATACAATTACAGCTTTGCTGAAGTTCATATCTTAAGACATCCCACAATGAAAAATATTTATTCTAATACAATAACCACTAGATTTTGCTTTCTGTACTATCTAGCATTAACAAAATTTACTAGTAATCAAAATAATTTTAACAGCTGCCCAAATACCAGAGGTATGTCAGTTCAGTTAAATCTGAAAAAATCTGTGTTTTATTTAAAAAATGTCTTTTGCTGTAGCTGCCTTTTGTTGCTTCCCCCCACCCCATAGCCCACTTTCTATCCATATGTTAATGACATCAGTAAATTACATCTTCAGCTGGGCTGCCACATAATGGAAATACACTCCGCCCATCTCATAACTAAGGCAGATGAAGAACTGACTGTTATATCATCTGAGCCTATGTAGATGTTGGATAGAAACAGGCCTGTGGCTCACGCTGGCTCACCTTGGAAAGCTAAGCAGGGTCAGGCCTGGTTATTACTTGGATGGGAGACCCCTCCTCTAGTTTCCTGCATTGAGCAGGGGGTTGGACTCGATGGCCTTGTACGCCCCTTCCAACTCTATGAGCTCTACAAGTAGGTAGTTCATACTAATCTGTCAAGTTCATAACATTTGCGCAATTGCTTATTATAGTCACAGCCAGCTTTCGAAATCTCACAAAGTTTAAAGGGGAGAAAAGCTGCAACAAGCCCAAAACAGCTCACAACAGCGACGTGGAGCAGAGGGGATGCCAGTGCCAGCTGTCCCCAAGTGCCACTTGGGCATCTCGGGGGTGGCTGGCACTGGTGCTCACCCGGTAGCCCCATGGCAAGAGGGTTTTTTTGCCACTCTTGACATGGGGCTCGCTAGCCCATTCTCCATACCCACGATGGGGTCGGTTGCCTGAGTTCAGACGACACGACAATCCATCGTGGGTACAACAGCCACGGGTTGTTGGGGTAGCTTTTGCCCACGCACAAGCCACCCTGAGGAAATTGGTCTGGGTTTGCATGACACAACAGTCTATCGTCGTCATGTTGTGCAAACCCAGTCAGTGTCGACAGTACTGGGCTAATGGACCACTGGTGTGACTTTGTATAAGGCAGCTTCCTAACTTTGCCCTATAGTACCTCTTCCAGTTTTGTACCCTCCCAAGCTCTTGCACACTGTATTGTTGCAGCTATTCCAGTTCTGTGCTGTAGCTATAGACACAATAGTTTGCTGGCACTAAACAACTTATCAAAGAACCACCTCCTATATTACGGTAATTATTAGGAGAAAGTAATTCCTCCCATGGCCCAGGATGCATAGATTTATGTCTGATCAGTGATGAGCAATTAACAGACCAGGGATCAACTGCTCACAGGTAGACTATTCTTCTCAATGTGCCTCGTGATACAACTTCACAGGTCAAGTTATTTGTTGTTTAGGATTTAAAAGGTAGGTGTTCCTCCATGGTATTGGCAAGACAATAAAATATCACACTCTAAGCAGGAAAATGCCACCATTCATTTTCAATGGTGGAACTTCATCGTCTTGGAACAATCTTGGGTAGGAAGAAGCAAACCCTGAATCTGTGTGTTCAAGCATCAACTTGAAATATGCTGCTGCTAGCCCTTACCTTGTATTCTCTCCATTATTAACATTATCATGAATGGTTAAGAAAAATAAGGTCTGAATCTCCTTGGAACATTAATGTTTAATGCAAGAAATATAAAATACGTGTAGCAATGGAATAGTATGATTTTTATTCTAAACGCCTTCCATTTCTTGATGGCTCAACTAGAAACAGCAGCTATAAGGAGCAGTGACCTATTGGTAGGGCACAATGGAGAAATGCTTCCTTTTAGCAGTTGATTCATCACAAAACAAAATGTATTTGTATATTGAAGACTTATTTTTATGGGATTCAAGTGGCACATGATGCAGTGTGGCCACTGGCTTAGGGTCAAACATTACTTTAAATCTGTGTCTAGCAGCTATACATTTTTAGTCCAGAGTAGGTTCAGGGTAGGCCAGATCTGGACTGAGACCCTAACATGGGGAGTAGGGAGGCTTCCAAGGTCTAGGGTTTGGTCCAGCACTGTGGCTCTGCCAGCAGAAGGATGCCGCTGGCAGAACAGGACTTTCGCATCCTCTTCTCCCCCATCCCCCACCCCATCCTCCAAATCTCTTTCGCAGGGTTGGGGGACTGCTGGTGCAACCATGATGCTAGATCCAACCCCTGGATTGGACCCCCTGCTCCTAGAGCAAAAATGAAGGGGGGAAAAGATGTAGCTGCTAGGTGTGGGTTGTTTTGGCCCTTAGATGGCTTTACAAGATGAATCCACGGCTATTAGAGATCCACTCCCTCTGAATAGGGAAGGTTTGTTTGAGTTAACAGATACTGGAGGCAAACATCAGATGGTGGCTTTCTCCACGATGACCTCTTTGTGGACTGCTCAGGGACATGTGGCTGGCAACTGATTGACTCAAGAGACCACTGACCTGGTCCAATAAGGCAAATCTCATGCTCATAAGGAGCAGCTTAACTTCAGTGGTACATAACCTGCTTTGCAGGAGGAAGGTACCCAGCCTCTCTAGTTAAGAGAGTCTTGGGTGGCATTGTGGGGGAAGATCTCTGCCTAAGACCCTGGACAGCTGCTACCAGTCAGAGTAAATGGTAATGGGTTAGATGGGCCACCAGGCTGACTCAATATAAGGCCGCTGCGTATGCTCATACGTATGTTACATATTTTTCAATAAAATAGCTAAAGCTATATGGAACACAGACCTACTCTAAATAGTGATATGGAGTCAAGAACATGTAGAATGTACCCCCACTCCCCAATTCACTGTACCTTGCTCTTCACTTTTTAAAGCCCAATTTCTGTGTTTTGTAAAAGCACCAAAAGTTTGCCAACTAGATTTTGCAGTCCTATGGAACAAATATCCCAGCAGTTGTTGTTGGTGCTTAATTGTTAAACATTGCAGAATACAGCAATATACAACTTCCTTATTTTTCTTCGGTGGTGACCAGCAGTCACAGCAATCCTTTAAATCAGTGTTCTCCAACCTTGGGTCCCCAGATGTTTTTGGCCTACAACTCCCAGCATGCCCCAGCCAGCTATGCTGGCTGGGGCATGCTGGGAGTTGTAGGCCAAAAACATCTGGGGACCCAAGGTTAGAGAACACTGCTTTAAATACTAAAATCAAGGCTATCGTGGGACCGTCACAAGCATTAACTGGATCACGTTCACGAGTCTGAGAAGATTCAAGCTTTCCCCCTCTCTAATCTCCAGAATGGCTGTGACGCCAAGGCTAACATTTATGCAGCACTGCCTTGGCTTCTCCTCGTAGCTCTGAGGTAGTTCTGAGTGAGAAATAGGTGCTTCTTTATAATTCGGGCAATTACCTAAATCTCTTCCCAAAGCCTTTATTTTTTTTAAGTAACTAAGCGATTACAATATTTTTGTATGACTAAGTGTTGTGGCCAAGTCATTTTATGTGCCCATGGGCACAGTCCTATGCATGTTTAGACAGGAAAAAGTCCTATAACACCCTGCATTCCGCAGCCAACCATGCTGCCTGGGGTACGTTGGGAGTTATAGAATTTTTTATCTGTTTAAATATGCATAGGATTGCCCCTTAAGTGTATCTTGGCAAAGATGGAAAAGCAAAGATGGAAACAAAAGCAAAGTTATGGTCAGACTGCTTACTTTTTCTTGTCTTTATCTTTCTTCAGTGGCTGTTGTGAAGTAGCTTGCAGAGACTGACACTGCAGCGTTTCAACTGCCACTTTCCGCCTGTTGAAGGCATTCATCTCCTCCTCAAGCTCTCTTCTCTTCTCCTCCACCTTCTTCTTCTCTTCCTGATGCATTCTCTTTAGATGTTCAAACTTCTCATGCAGCTGGCAGAAGGAAAGAAAGGAATTCAGTTGACGCCGCTTTCATTTCTACCTGGCAAGAGGACCCAATCCTGACCTATAAGAGGGGCCAACCACTCAAGCAAGAGTGTCCCATAGGAACTCAGAGGGGGATGATTTAAACGTTACTAAGCAACAAGGGTGCCTTGTCTGCATGACTGGAGCAGCAGGGACATCCAGAGCACAGCGGAAGAGACTAAACACCACCACCACCCTTATCGCTGTTGGAGCTTTAAGAACTGCACCAGAATGAGAGAGTGGAGCATGGGAGAGATCAGCTGCTGCAGGCTGTAAGAGATCTGGTTGCTATTTCCTGCACTTGGTATTTTTGGGGGCCGCTGTTTGCACATTGTGTTGTTCGTTAATGTCTCCATGCACTGGTGTATTTGGGTCTGGCTTACACTTTACTGATAAGTAGTGACAATGTATATTGGGGCTGTTCACATGTAACAACAACCCATCAATTTAAAAACCGATGGGTTGTTGGGGGCACACGCTGCCTGCAGCGGGCACCCCTCTTCCACTTTACAGCAAACCCGTGATCGGTCCTTCACAGGTTGTGCAGCATGATGTGCAAACCTGGACTGCTGGGTTGTTTAGCCCCTAAACAACCCAGCAGTTAACCCAACACCAAAACATGGGTTAACCGCTGGGTTGTTTAGTCCCTGGACAACCCAGCAAGTATGGGTTCGGATGTCATGCTCAGGAGCCAATCATGGATTGTTGAATAAAAGCAGAGGAGGTGGGCACTCTGCAGGCAATGTGCCCACTCTCTCCTGCTCATGCATGACAACCCATCGGTTTTTAAACCAATGGGTTGTCGTAACATGCGAACCAGGGCATTGTGTTGTAATGGTTGATACTGCCTATTTTGTAATGAATTTTAAATGTTACAGGGTTAGTATTCGTGAACTGAATTGTTTGAATTCCTCATTTTGTTTATTATTGAAACAATGTTCTATTGCAATTGATGGATTGGTATGCATTTTTGTTTTTGTATTGCTCTTGCGTTGTGAGCCGCTTTGGGTACATTTTGTGGGAAAGCAGCATACAAATTAAAATGCTGCTGCTGCTGCTTCCCCCCCCCCCCACCCAGTAATACCTGCAAAGAAGAGTTGTGGGGGATGGGTTACTTACGCACTGCCCACACTCACACTACCACAGGAAGAAAGCGCATGATTTGCCTGACTCACATGGTTGCTCTCTGCAGACATCCCCAGAAGGGTGGAGGAGCCAATTCTGGTGAAAGCAGCAACTCCTCCATTCCATCAATATATGAACTGACCCTTAGTCTCACTTTAAGAGTAAATGTATGATTTTCTCCTCAGAGCTCCAACCCTCCTCCCACTTGTAGCCGGCATAAAAAGAATGATGCCGGCTGTTCTCAGAGTTCAGGAAAATGACCTCGGAGAGGGGGGAAAGGGGTGTTCCGGTTGGTGGGAGGAGGAGACTGGAGAGGCCAAGATACAAGTTATCCTGAAGTTACAAGTTATCCAGCCTCCTTCCCTCCCCCTCTGAAACACTCTGGCAAGATGGGCAAAAAAGCACATCTAGCAAATTATGCAGGGCAGGAGGACAAGGTGGCAAAGACTGCCTCCACCACTCCTCCCACTCTGCACAAGGTGACCATAAGCCTCCAAGTTCGGGAGCTTACGAGCATCGCAACAGAACTGCGCCCTTAATGTCTTTTTCCCCCAGCTTCCAGAGGGATTTGGCTGTCTACTACTGGAGACAAAATGCTGGACTAGACAGGCCCGAGTCTGTTCTAGCAAGGTAATTCTCCCTTTCTTAGCTCTTTAGTGCTGGGATTAATTTCTTATAGCATATTACTTACAGGTGTACACAAAACCAATCCTTTCAAGCACATGAATCTGTGGCGCAGATTCATTCTCTGCCACACTCACATCTCTCTCCTTTACTTTCAATTCCGACTCTGTCTCCTTGACCTTGTTTACAAACATTTGTCTCATTTCTTCCTCTGTCTGCTGCAATTCACAAAGGAACTCTTTTCTTTTGGTCTCATATGTTTCTTGAAGGCTGGTTGAAAACACAACACACACACAAACCGCAAATCATGGTGAGATTAAAAAGAGTTTTTTTAAAAAACAGTGAACGGTTATAAACAGCTGTAAAGATATGCCTGCATACACTCGTTGGCAACAGTTGCACATGTCAAAGAGGGAAAATATCTTGGATTAGCAGGGACACAGAAGATGAGCATTAAAACATGTCAGGTTACTCTCATCCTGCTCGCAAAAATCCCAGATATTCCAATAAATCTTCCAGCCTCCAACACATCTCTGTAGGTACATCAGCGGAAATAAATAATCGGGGGGATGCTCTCTCACCTGAATGGCTGGCTGTCAGGATCAGTATCTTTGAACCCCATTTCTTCTAGCTTACACCGCCTGTAGAGCTCATAGTGGCGAGCGTGAGTTTGCTCCCGAAGGTCTTCCATGTTGACACGGATCAGCATTTCTCGCAGCTTCACAAAGTCACAGTGGCTTTCATTTTCAACTGATTAAACAAAGAGAAGTGTAATCAACGTTTAAAAAAAAAAGGTTACTAACTAACTAGTCTCAAAAACCTGGCATCTCTTTTGTTGGAATAACATCCAAAGTAGAATGAAAACAGTGTTTCCTATGGTAACAGGAGCACAGCTTCACACAGGATTAGTAAATTTTATAGTGCAATCTGAGTGAACATGCATAGGAAATCTCACACTGTTCAGAGGGGCTTACTCTCTAGCAATTGTGTTTAGGATTCCAGCCTATGATTAAATTCATATTGATATAATATATAATTCATATTTTTTCATATTGTTGTTCTGCGCTCTTTTTAGGATTGTTTACATGGAAATGTTTTTAAGTTTTGATTTCTGTGGGGAAAATACTGATTTATGTTTCTGTATGCGAACTATTTGAATTGCTTATTGCATTGTTTTTTTCTTCTTGCATTACTGTTACATTTTGCTTTTCATATTATAATGATATGGATATATTGATAGACTGACTGAAATGTCATTTATACATTTTTTAATACTTTAATATTATTGGGAGTCACTCTGAGCTCAAGTTTTTGTTGTTGGAAAAGCGGCTTATTTTATGTATGTATTTATTTATTTAATATATTTATTTACTGCCCATCAGCCCAAAGGCTCCCTGGGCAGTTTACAAGAAAAACAGGATAAAAACAATCTTAAAACCAAAAATATCATTAAAATAGAAATACAAATACAATATAATATAAAACAATAAAACAAAGCAGCCAGATGAATCAGACCGGAGGTAAAGCAGTGATAATAAAAATGGGAATAAAAATCTAACCATTAAAATATTGGGTAAATAAAAAGGTCTTCACCTGGCACCTGAAGGAATAAAGAGTAGGTGTCAGACGCACCTCCTTGGGGAGTTGATTCCAGAGATGGGGTGCCACAACTGAGAAGACCCTTCCCCTAGTAGCCACCCTCCTAGCCTCTTTTGGAGGGGGCTCTCTGAGAAGGACCTCCGAAGAGGATCTCAGGGTTCAGGTAGGCACGTATGGGACGAGGCGTTCCTTCAGATAACCTGGCCCCAAACCATTTAGGGCTTTTAATTTATTTATTTATTAATTAATTATATTTATACCCCACCAATCGGGCCCGGACTTCAACTGGTAACCAATGTAGTTCATAGAGGACTGGCATAATGTGTTCTTGTTAGCCAGTCCCCATTAGCAGCCTTGCTGCTCTATTTTGAACCAATTGAAGTCTCCAGACCGTTTTCAAAGGCAGCCCCACGTAGAGCGCGTTACAATAGTCCAAACGAGAGGTTACCAGAGCGTGAATCACCATTGCTAGGCTTACAGATATATGCCTTGTGAATGACTGTTCAAAGTAACATATGAATTCCAGACATCCCTGGAATTCACGGCACGCTGGCACTGGCCACAAGACAGTGTGTTCATTCACCCATTGCTTGTAATGGCTACATGACTGGGAAACATTCCCTAACAGCCACTACAGTCAAGGATACACATCACTGCCGAAGAGGCCCAGCTTCTGACTTACCTTGTACCACACCCCATGGATATTGCCGAGCTCTCACCATTTTATTTCCAACCTTTACCTCTTCTGTGCTTCCCACGACAGCAAAGGGCAGATGAGCCTAAAATGACACATCACCATGGAATCACACGCAAAAGATAAAATTTCAGTTGCTGTCTCATAGAACTGGTCGTCTTCTCCCTTTGTCTCATTTGGCTCTTAAACTCAAGTCTCTCAGGGACAAACCACACATTGCATTAATTACTTAGCATGTAGGTGACCCCTCTTGTTTTCTTTTTCTAAAGTGCATGTGGCCCCAATTCAGATTGTGACCACCATGCACTGGGAAGGGAGGATTAACCCCCTCCCACGCCCCACTCTTTGCTTGTTTCTTGTTTTTGCTTTTTAATACCAATGGAGACTTTTTTCTTTTTACTCGCATGTGGAAGGAGGGAAATTTTGGGAAGCAAACAGGGATGTGTGTGTGTGTGTGTGAGAGAGAGAGAGAGAGAGAGAGAGAGAGAGAGAGAGATTTAATCCCCCAGTCCCAGCGCACGGTCGTCCCAATCCAAATCTGGACTGCACACACACAGGTCAGCGACATGCTACGCAATTAATGTAACAAGTAGTTTGACAATGAGAGCACAGAACCTTGTTTTCCAGGTCTGTGATATTTGCATGTTGTGAAGGTAGAATTGCCAAAACCAAACACTCATCTTGAGAAACCATCACCCTTTAAATAAATACTTTAAAAATTCCAGGATTTTCAATCAAACAATAAGTGAAGATTTTATATAGTCATGCAGAGAATTTCTAAGTGCATATACCAGTGTTCTCCAACCTTGGGTCCCCAGATGTTTTTGGCCTACAACTCCCAGCATGCCCCAGCCAGCATAGCTGGCTGGGGCATGCTGGGAGTTGTAGGCCAAAACATCTGGGGACCCAAGGTTGGAGAACACTGGCATAGACTTAGCCAAGAAGGCTGTGTGGCGGACTGTACACATCACATGCCCAACATCCCACTTGGCTGTTCCTTGTAACCTTGCTGAGACATGTAGTATGTGGCTGGAGGAGGTTAACTTCAGCAGATAGAAGCAGAAGAATACTTGTGCAGCACTTAAAATCCTTACGATGGTGATTACTACAGGGTTACTAGGATGTATATTTTGCACTCCGCAGGGTTCAGCTAGTAGTAGCCAAGAAAGGTATCTGGTTCAGAGCCAGTGTGGTGTAGAGATCAGAGTGTCAGACTAGGGACTGGGGAGACCCAGGTTCAAATTCCCAGTCAATTATGAAGCTCACTGGGCCAGTCACTTCCTCTCAGCCTAGCCAACCTCCACAGGTTTGTTGTGAGGATGAAATGGGAGGAGGAAGAGAACCATGTATGCTGCCTTGAATCCCTTCGAAGACAGACGGGATGTGGTAAATAAATCTGACCTCACTAAATGACTGCAGGCAAGCTAGCCCCCTTAAGTCTCAGCCTCCTCCCACCTCTGAAATATAAAATCCTAACACTGTTCTACCTGGTTGGGCTCTTGTACAGACACAATGTCTGGGAAGCACTACAAATGTTTGGTATTATTGTTTCCTCAGCTTCTACAATCAAAGGCTTATTCAAGCATGTGAAGAGGAAACTCAAATATTCCTTCAATCCGAAGCCAGCATTCACCAGTATGCTTCTGGCTGGCACTTTAAATTCACTCCCCACACCAAAGATGATTGAAGTGTATGAACGGGAAATTCCATATCCCTGCATTCTATCCAAGATGTGGCTTGTCTTGTCTTGCTGTCTGATGCAAGTGTTGTCTGCTATGATGAAGTATAACATGTTGCAGTCTTCCCCCATCAACTCCCATCTGCCCCAGCCAGCATGGCTAATAATCAAGAGTGCTGGAAGGGTAGTCTGAAACATCTGGAAGGCATCTGGTTGGGGAAGGATACCACATTGCAAGTTTAAGCAAGAGGCATAAAATGTCTCCCATTCTGGTAATCAGGTTGTTTAGGACCATGTATGCAACCCCATGAGTATTTAGCCAGCAAGGCTCAAATGTCTTTACATACATGAAGTTAAATAGTCAGTCTAAGATTCCACTACCGCCTTGTACAAAAACAAGCACCCAGTTGAGAAATGGGAGGAGTAGCACCTAGGAACCACCATGAACAGAGTACACCAAGTTCACATGACCTTCAGTTTGGAAATGTGACCGCTGTAAATACAAAACTATATGAATTTATAGAGTAGCAAGCACATTACTCACATTCATTACAGAGTTAATCTCGGCTACGGCATCATCATCTGTGGGGAACTGATAGATTTGGACTCCGTTACTAACCAGTTCACTCATTATCTTAATCTTAAACTTGTGTAACTCGCTCTTAGAGATGGTGTCAGCTTTGGCAATTATAGGGATAATGTTCACCTGTGCAGGAAGGAAAACCAATGAACATAATTAAAAACTCAATTTTTAGGCTTACCATTGGCTTAACTGCAACCAATTATGTACTGGTTATAAAACTGTGTTAATATCTGTTAGGAGTGCGGCCAGCATCAAGGTAACTAGTAAATGGAAAGAGGCTGAAGGGTCCATATTCAGTGGACTGGTTAAAAAGGACTTGGAATACCTTATATGTTTTGCATTTGGCAAGATTCTCTAAAATGAAGGAAGGAAAATGTCAAATGAAATAATTTTCGTGACATTTGGAACTGGTCTCTAAGTTACTGGAATAGATGGCTTAATAAGAATGTTCCCTTGGCAGTATTAACATTTTGATTGGAATGATTTAAGCTGTTAAGTACTTTTTGACACTGAATTGACTGAAGTAATTTGCCTGACTAATTTAATGCTTATTTGACTGTAGAATTAATTTATGGCATATATTTTGTATATAATGAGCATGCATTTCCCATGCAAGATCCTATACTCTTCATTTTAAGGATTCTGATGCCCCATCTCAGATTCATTTAACAATCCAATACTTATTTTGAATTCAGATCCAAGGCACTGTGTTAAGCGACACAACATGGTTGTTTGACTATCTTTTGGATAAGTTCCTTAAACCCTTCAGGAATAGAGCATCCTGGCTGCTTGCCAGAACATTAAACTTTTCCCCTCTCCATAGAATTAGCACAATTACTGGACCACAGCAGCACCAAAACCATGCTGACTGTGAAGGTTTACAATGTATCAATGAAGAGGTAAAGCAAGATGGGAGGGAGCAAACCAAACTGGCTCTACATGGATTGTATTTTCTCCACATATTATAACAGGGAAAATATCTTTCTTCCCACTCTAGTGACCTATACTGGATGCAATTCAACATTTCTAAGCATTTCCCATATTTAAAATTGGTCAGTCAAATCAACAGGGCACCTTCATAGCTCTAAGCTGTCTCTGTAGATCAATAGTAGGCTTATTTTCTGCTTTTATTTCGACAGTTTGCCAAATAATATGAAGGCTGGCCATCTGGCCAAGATATGCCCATTTGCAGACTATGGCATATAAAGGTTTGCACTCAGGAAAAGGATGAACAAAATAGTGCTCACATGAGCACTGGAAGAGGTCAACTTGAGCAACTCCAAATACAGTTCAGTCCTAGCTAGCCATATCCTATATACACTACTAGTAAACTCATTGTCCAATGCTTACTTGGCCTAACGGCACTATCAGCACACAAAAGAGAGGTATCAGTGGGCTTGGGGGAAATCCAAAGTTTGCAGAACTACACAACATGTCTAGGAGAAAACCCTAGGGGGAGACTCAAAAGAGCCCAGTGAGGATTGACCATGCTCAGTGGGTCATGGGATGCTGACTGACACTGGGGAGAACAAACAGAAAGACAGAGGGGGAAATGGAATGGAGCACCCTGCAAACGGTCATGACTGGCTGACTGGAACACTGAACAGAAGCACTCTACACTACAAGATTGTGTTGGAGGCCCCACTTGTATCCTGTTTGTCCACAGTTCTTTTGGTTGAATTCCCAAGAATAGGAAATTACAGTGCCATTTATTTTAAATGATTTGCCTTTTATTTTAAAGGAGGTTGCTTAGGACCCCACATGGCAAGTCATTGGGCTCCTGGATGACTGTTTAGTCAACAATCTGGTGTTTGCTCTTCAAGTCTCTCATATATATCATCAAGAGCTAGAATGCAAGAAGATGCCTCAGAGTCATCTAGCATTCAAAGATGTATCAAAGAGTTGCCCAGGCAGGCGACTTCATACTAGGACATTCCTGCGTACCAAGAGGATACTGACAGTTCAAGATACACCCCATTATGAGATATGCGTCACAAAAATATACCCACGTGGCCCAAGCAAATCCATTATGCTACTCTTTGCACAATGGGAATATGAATATCCTCAGGATCACTAGCTTAGCTGAGAGAAAAACTCCCGCCTCAAGCACCAGAACCAAGAGGAAAATGTTCTTAGCACTGGGCTC
Organism: Shinisaurus crocodilurus; assembly: GCA_021292165.1. Taxonomy (NCBI): domain Eukaryota; kingdom Metazoa; phylum Chordata; class Lepidosauria; order Squamata; family Shinisauridae; genus Shinisaurus; species Shinisaurus crocodilurus. The sequence continues at coordinate 97,857,921 of CM037881.1, read as the reverse complement.
GCTGGTCTGCCACATCCAGTACGTAGTTGAATTAGCAAGTGTTGCCATCCAGGCTTTGAGTGCTTAGCCATCCTTCTCATGGCAGCCCCGTGTACTTCGTTGGTACAACTCTGAAGTGCTCCCTCACCTACGCCTCCCTTCAGGCTTTCCTGAGGGTGTGGGAGGGGGAATGCTATTGGAAGGGAGAGATGAACCCCCATCCCACCCCCATGTGCCAGCAGAGCACTGCACATAGCACTTATGTATGTATGTATTTATTATATTTATACCCCGCCTTTTTTCCTGCAAGGAACCCAAGGCAGCTTATATAATCCTCATCCTCCTCTCCATTTTATCCTCACAACAACCCTGTGAGGTAGGTTAGGCTGAGAGTCAATGACTGGCCCAAAGTCACCCAGTGAGTTTCATGGCCGAGCGAGGACTAGAACCCGGATCTCCTGAGTCCCAGTCCAACACTCTCACCCCTACGCCACGCTGACTCTCAGCTTTGGCCTTTAATGCCCTGGAGAGCTTCATGAACCAATACAATTTATAAACAACTGGCAGCAAATAAAAATGTTAACTTTTTCTTATTTTTTCTTAACAAATAGTCTAATTGCTAGACTATTTGTTTACTGACTCTGTCGACTAGCTGTAAGGAATGCAGAGGTGTGGATATTTTTAAAAAATGTGAATTAAGTGAGAAAGGAAAAAATGCTCCAAAAAGAATGCGCTGGCAGGCTACTAGAAAGCAGCAGTATAAAAAGAGTAATGAAACTTCATTGAAATTGAGCCTGAAGTTGAATACCTGGCCACCCACCAACACACAGGTACATTGGCAATGGTTTTCCTATACAGGCAGAGACAAAGGTCCACAGAAAATTCCATTTACATTTAATTTGTGGGTGAATAGTTTATTGCAGCCCCCCCTTTAATTATCCATGCTGGCTGGGGATTATGGGAATTATAGTCCAGCACATCTGGAGGGCACTAAGTTAGGGGAGGCTGGTTTATTTTATGAAAGCCAAATGTGCATCACTTCAGTGCTCCATAGCACTGTCAGGGAGGCAAGTTGTCAACACTGGCCATAATTTAAAGAAGTACAGAACTACTTCGGTCAGCCCAATGAAGCTTCAGACTTGTTTTCTCAAACAGCAGCTTCTCTGCTCCCTCATGCCACATGGCAAACCGAGTTTGAAAGTGAGTGGCGTTTCAAAAGCAGTTTGTGACATGGCTCAAGGGGCAACTGCTGAAAGAGAGTGAAGCCTTCCATGTGGCCAGCACAAACCCGGTGTGTGAGCCCCAGCACTATCTTTCAATACTATGACCCAGTTTGCACAATCCAAACAAGCCACCGTGGAGAGCCAATGTGGCGTAGTGGTTAGAGTGTTGGACTGGGACTCAGGAGATCTGGGTTCTAGTCCCCGCTCGACCCTGAAGCTCATTGGGTGACTTTGGGCCAGTCACTGACTCTCAGCCTAACCTACCTCACAGGGTTGTTGTGAGGATAAGATGGAGAGAAGGAGGATTATGTAAGCTGCCTTGGGTTCCTGGCAAGAGGAAAAAAGGCAGGATATAAATGTAATAAATAAATAAATATTGTTGTGAGCCACAGCACGTGCTGGCACATGCCAGGCACGATTTGCGTAATCGCTGCCTGGGCACGGCTTGTCATGTCTTTCAAACCCAGGCAGCATGGCTTGGCTTGCTGGGGGGTTAAACAATCCTCAAATAATGCTACAACAGCCCATGGTTATTTGAGGGTTGTTTAGCTCCCCAACAAGCCATGCCACCTGGGTTTGGATGACACAATAAGCCATGGCCGGGCGGTGATTATACAAAGTGCGCCCAGCACGCACTGTGGCTCACAAGCCACCAAAACAAGCTTGTTTTGATCATGAGAACTGGCCCTGTATGTTTGACTAAATATCAAGATGGGCAGTTTTTACCATTTGGGGATCTCTTGATTCTTGCATGATTCATCTCTAAACTTCCTAACAGATAATCCATCATTCCTCTCAAAACTGCATCCACTTGGAAGTCCTGCGATATCTAGTGGATCCTTTTATCTCCATCTCCCAATCCTATTTCCAGAGCTGGGAATGAAGCCAGAATCTATCAGCTGAGGCCACCACAGAGAAAGAACTACCGGCAATATGGAACAAGATTAAAGATACACAACACCCGCTTATTATATCATATATTCAAACCAAAATAATAAAACATGTGTAGATCACAAAAGGCCTTTTAGAGGCAGGTGGCTTTCCAAAACAGAGCCATACTTTATTGTGCCAACATGTACACTGAGTTAAGATAAAGTGGTATATCAGACCGGATTGGCTCCTTTCAGCCTTTTTGTTGTTCCATATGAACAGCTAGAGATGGTTCCATTCCAGCCTGCCTCGCTTGTTTCAACTGCAATCCAAGGCATCTATTATTTAGCTTAAGAATTCAGCTTTGAAAATTACTTTTTGTCTGTCTGGAAGTAATTGGATACAGTAGGCAACAGCTGGTTTGGTTATGAGTTCAGCCTCACACAAATGCATGATGGAAGAGCAAACTGTCTGTGCTGAAAGATCCTCCACCCTGGAAAAGCCCGGTGAAGTCACTCTGATTAACATTACTATAACAGGAAACCCAGAATGTCTACCCCATCTCTGACATCATCCGGCTGACACTGCAGAGCTGCTGAACAGCTGTCCCTATCAGTGCATAACCAATTCAGATGCCTACCAAAAGACATCTTTGCTGAGCAGATGTCTGATCTGAAGCCAATGCAGTGTCTAAGCCAGTGTTCTCCAACCTTGGGTCCCCAGATGTTTTTGGCCTACAACTCCCAGCATGCCCCAGCTATGCTGGCTGGGGCATGCTGGGAGTTGTAGGCCAAAAACATCTGGGGACCCAAGGTTGGAGAACACTGGTCTAAGCCATATTAGACTCAGAAGCAGCTCTCAGAAAGAGGCAGAAGAGAGAGCCGGAAAATGAGAGCATTATTTCCTACCTGGCTCACACATCCTGAATATCCTCATGAGAGGTTCATCACCCAGATCTACCCATACCATCCTTGAATCCTTATATCCATTCTATCGTGGCACACCCCTTCTGTACAAAGGGGATAACTTTTCCTGGTCTTCCAAAGAGTGCTGTTTATTATTGTGTTAGAATCCATGCCACTGCCTAAGAAACTCAGCTGGACTGTAATAAGGGAGGGCAAAATATGAATTAAGTTCTGCAGTGGAAATACCCTAGTTAGCTGCTGTTCTTATAAATCAATCCCTGCCTTGATGTCTCACACTTAAGAACTTCATATGCCAAGGGTGGCTAATCTGGAGCGAACCACCAGATCTTAAGTACGTTTACTTGGGGCTGATTCTCTCTTTTATTTTTTCTGTCTGGATACGCATGCATCAGTATAATATACACATGTCTCCTCTCAGGACCACCCAAGACATTTTGCTGCCTGAGGCAAAGGGCAAGATGGCGCACGCACGCACGCACACAATTCTATACATGGAAATGGAGCAGAATGGCAGTTAAATCTTGCTTCAGCACTGGCAATGGATCAACATCGGGGGTCATTGCTGCCCTCCTCCCAGCATCTGTCACCTGAGGCAGCTGCCTCACTCTTGCCTAATAACAGGGCCAGCCTGTAGCCTATCAAGTGCAAAGGATATCTGCACAAAGAATTAGGTTTGTGACACTCTCCGTAGCAGTGCCTGCTGCTGCTGCTGCTGCTGCTGCTGCTGCTGCTGCTGGTGGGTAGCAGGGGGACTACAGTCCCACACAAAGGTAACATGCAAAGCTCTACATGTCCAGTCCAGGGTACAAAACGCAGGGAGTGGAGGCAATGATCTATAGGTGGGCAGCAGAAAAACATTGTGTGTGTGTGTGGGGGGTCATTTCTATTCTCCAGCAGACTAGATGTTTCTATTAATACGTAGGAAAGGGCATATAGCTTGTTTTGTGTTCAATATTATTTGTTTGAAAAGGCCACTCATTAGAAATGTGACATGAACATGACTGCTTTTCCTTTTGAACATGAATCTTGTGATGTCAATGACCTTTGCAATTTGTCCCAGGCTCCCCTCACAGCATGCACTTCAGAAGACTTGCCTTTTCTCTTTGAATGCTATGTAATGAATCAAGTAACCAATGATCAGCTAGGCTCACTGAAACCACGCTGTAAAGAGGCAATTATCTGCGTTCCTAAGACAAGTTAGGCTTGGCTACAACTGCCACACAAATGGCTCCCTTCGAAGCACCCCAACAGAGCAATGCATCCTGGTGGCTGCTGCATCAGAGCAGCCGCAAGTCATGCAAACTGACTGACCGTGTTAACCATCTTCTCATAACTTGCTCATGAAGCTGTTTTCCACACAAATGTCAAGATGATCTTGCTGTAAGCCAGTGTTTCTCAACCTTGGGTCCCCAGATGTTTTTGGCCTACAACTCCCAGCATGCCCCAGCCAGCTATGCTGGCTGGGGCATGCTGGAAGTTGTAGGCCAAAAACATCTGGGGACCCAAGGTTGAGAAACACTGCTATAAGCAGAGCAGTAATGACTAAGCTCCACGCACAGACCGGATTTCCTTTCCCTAACCTATTCGCTCTTCATGCACATCTCAGCAGAGCCAGCAGAAGATGCACACACAACTCTGGGTCACCAGAAGAATGGCATTTAGAAAATTAACACATTTAATACTACTGAACTAGCCCTGCTCAAAATTATCATGAGATAGTGGGTACGGTAAATACCCATAGAGGCTACTGAGAACAGAATATATTGCACCCCCTGTGCAGAGTGCGTGCGTGCGTGTGTGTGTGTGTGTGTGTGTGTGTGTGTGTGTGTGTGTAGGTAGGTAGAGGATAGATAAAAATATCTATATAAAAGTATGGCACTGAGAGGGTTTAGTATATCCTCACTGTGGGAAGCTGTGTGGATCTAGAATTGGCCTCCACAGTCACTTACGGACCCATCGCTAGAGTCTACACAATTTTTTAGAATTTCCTCTTTTTATAATTTTCTTTTTGTAATTTTATCCTGGAAGACAATCCTACTCGGTCACGAGTGATCGCCTACTACCTGCAAGGCTATTGTTGACACAAACATAACTGAAAGCCACTGCTTTTGGGATATGCATGCCGTCAAGTACATACCTTACTATCCAGCTTTTTCATGGTTACCAGATCCAAGGATTTCAGTGAGTGGCCAGTTGGAGTGATGAAGTAAAGGCAGACGTGGATTCTTGTATCATGATAATTAAAGAGGGAGCGCCGGATTTTCAGCTCTTCTTGCAAGTAGTTTTCAAACTGCGTGTCAATGTATTCTACTATCGGCCTGTAACTAAAAACTAATTCCATTAGCAACCTGAATGGATGGCACAGTTCCCACAGAATGACTGGATACTTTCAAGTATGTTGTTTGGAAACATCTGCCAGAAGAATGGCCTGGTCTTTCCCATCCACCAAGCTTTGATTAGAATTTGGTACAAAAGTCATTAAAAAGCCTTTAGCACTGACTGATGACAAGTCACACCACAAGTTTAAAGCTAAATTAGCAGAAGGTGGTTCACAAAACAAATAGTGAAATGGGAAACAACTGCCAAAAGAACTTGTTGGTATGTATTACATTCTGATGTACTGAGCTGGATGACACAATTATAGAGTAGAAGTGATAACATGGAACTAGAGCTATTTCACATTTTGACCCATTTCACATGTAATAGCAGCAAATTGTGGTTTAATTAATTAACCCACAATCTGCCATGGCAAATGTTGGGTGTGTAGACAGCACCAGAGCCAGAAAAAGAGTAATATATGAAATGTAAACAAGCAAATAGAATGTGAGACTATAAATATAATTCACTAATTTGCAAATGGAATGCTGGTATTATACTTTGAGACTAATAATAAACTCATAACCATTCAAGTGCAAATTAAAAAGAATACTGATATTGTGTTTTGAAAATAATACACTGATAATAGTACAAGTTCACATAGTACAAGTTCAAGTTTACAAGAGTGCCGGCTAGCAGCTTGTTTCGGTGTCTTCATCAGAATGTACACAAGATTCTTCACAGTGTAATACAGTTGAATTGATTCTTCTCATATATTCCTCAGAAATTCTATAATACAAATTATCTTACAATCAAAACATTGAAAGTATTGTACTTAAAACAATTGTATAAATACAATACTTATACAAAATATAATTCTCACCCTTCAAAAGAGGAACACTAAGACAACAGGGGTGAAGTCTCCAAGAGTAATATGGTGCTGCTTACAGCCAGCATACTAAGGGAAGAAGAGAATCAGGGATGGGCAGACACAGCTGATGGAGGGGAGGAGCAGCACCTCGAGCCCCTCCCCCCCGCTCCCCAGTTTTCCCTTTAACCTGCACACAAGACAGCAGTTTGCATTATGTCCAATTGAGTAATCAAGAAAGAATGTAGTCAACTAGTGAGGGCCTGGGGAAAAAAACGGGGGTGGAGGGATAATGGAAAGATTCATAATTGGAAGTGAACAGAAAATGTTTTAAGAATAACTGTGGCTGCTTATAAGCTGTGGAGAAGATTGGAAGTCTATTTTAACTGTGTTTATTGTTTGTTGTATATGTGTTTTTGTGTTGTTGTTGTTGTTTATGATTAAAATTATTTTTTAAAAAAAGATTCAAAAAAGTTGGGTCGTTTTTTCCCCAGGGACTTTTTTTTGTCCTTGAAGAAAAAATCCTCCCCCTGCCCATCCCCTGGGGTTTTTTCCCCAGGCCATAACACACCCCATAGTCCAGTGTTCTCCAACTTCGGGTCCCCAGATGTTTTTTGGCCTACAACTCCCAGCATGCCCCAGCCAGCTAGGGACCCAAAGTTGGAGACTACTGCAATAGTCCAAGGTTCAGGGCCAACATGAATTCTTTAGTTTCCTAACAAGCCCAACAGACCTGGAAAAAGTTATTAAATGGGTAGTCTGCGTGGACAGTGCCGTTATATAGTTTAGTCACTAAACTGGTGGCACTGGACTTAATGGTATCTGGGGGTAGAGTCAGGAGTTTCCTGTTACTGCTCTATTCTGGTTTATGACAGACAATAAAAGCTCCCTGACCGGGGTGTCCTCTAAGCCTTCCGTGATAGATTTTGTAAGCAGCTGATCATGGAAACTATGACCCAGCTGTATTCCAAGAAGAATGACATTCTATTCTATGTCTTACCACTGCAAGCTTTTTTGCACCAAATCAGAAAGTGACTTGCCTTTCATCTTTATTAATCTGATCCCCAAACCCCACAGCATCCACAATTGTCAGTTTCAGGTGGACATTGCTTTCCTGCAGATCATAAGTCCGTGGCCTTAAGCGGACTGCATGCTCATAGTGACTGGCTTCTTCAGTTTCAAACGTTGTATTAAAGAGAGTGTTCATCAGTGTGGATTTGCCAATGCCAGTTTCACCTAAGAAATTTAAGAAAGAAAGAAAGAAAGAAAGAAAGAAAGTCTTCAATTATGTTTTGTGGAGAAAGCCTGACACGCACATACACTCATACACACATATGACTTCCCTGACCCTCCCTGGATGCATAATCTCTCCCCGAGGAGGCGGGAGGGGCACCGGAGATCCAGGGGGGAAACAGCCAGACGGATCTGGCATACCAACAATAAGGGCACCTTGGCCGGAATCCACAAAACAGAAGTATGGACCATCAAGAAAACAGGGCAGTCTCAAAGAGCTGCAAAGTACCCCAGGAACCATGACACGTCATCTTTTCCCGGGCAGGGATAAGCCCACCTGATATGAAGGGGCAGGCATAAGCCCACCTGACCAGGCAGGGGCGGGAGAGCGGGAAAACCAGAGTAGAAAACCCCTCTCCGCACCCCCTGGGGGTTGTTGGGAACACGGGTGCACAGACATCAACTCCGTCCAGCTAGGGCTGGAGCAAGCGGTTCTCTTCCCCAGGTCAGGCAGGACTCGGAGCCAGGCTGGAAACTCACCAGCGTAAAGTCTTGGACCTAAGAGGTAACTTCTTCCCTCAATAGTCAATTTCACTTGTACTGAACAGCTATATCTCAGCAGCGATTAACCCGTTGAGTGCCGAACTTGTGCCAAAGACCCAGTTGTTGGGTCTTCCACAGTTTTCTTCCCACTGGGGATTGTTCATGATTTCAAAGCAAATTGGTTCCAGAGAATTACAGCATAACCCTCAGGGGTCAGAAATAAAGATGCTCCCCTTTCATTTCATTTATTTCATTTATATACCGCCCCACAGCCGAAGCTCTCTGCCTTTGACTATTCTTTGTCTTTCTTCCCAAAAGCTTCTAATGAACAAACCAAGCCTTCTGTGCATATACTCCTCAACCTCAGTTGAAATGCAAATGGTGTATCCTGCCCCTTCCCACTTCCTTTGTTTTAATAGCACAGGACAGTATCCTTTCATGGCTATAAACATTTCAGCTTTTGAAGTTCAATATTCAACCAAGTTCTGTCCTCTGCTCTTTTAAGCAGCCATGGGCTTGCGTTGCTTCTCTAGCTACAAAACAAGCAGCAAGATGCAAAGACCAGCAAGGCAAAGGTTTGCACAGTCTCCCAACAAAGATATGCCAATGCACTTACAATGCCAGGAGAGTACTCTCCCACTTTATAGTATCAGAAAAAAAGAAAAAATATATATAATTTATTTATTTGAAGTATTTTTATGCCGCTCCTCAGCCAAACAAGACAGTCCCTGTCCACAAGATTACAATCTAAAAAGACACGACACACGACAAAAAAGTAATGGGCAGAGAAGGAGGAAACAAAATTCATTGTTTCAGCAGGGCTGGTGGAATGGCCCTGCACTCCCTCTCATTTCCCTCAGCAAAGTCTGCTGGAATGGCTGCTGGTGGTGAGTTGAGGGAGGAGGAGCCTTCATGTGGGAGGCCTTTCAGCATGGCTGAAGGAATGGCTCTGCTCGCCCCCTCAAGAGAGAATGAATAAATATATATATAGAGAGAATGAAAATGAATTTTAGCAGAAAGGAAACTTATTCATAGAAACTCCCTTTGAAAGACCAGTAATTAATGTGAAATAGTATAATCATTTCACTATACTTCAAATCCTCCACACAGACCTGTTTGACAGATGGCAGAGCCCCAGAAACCCCTGGGTCGGTGCTTTACGGTGCAAGGATATGTTGCTGGCAGAGTCAGAGGAGCAAACGTGAAATCACGGAATATTCACTCCAGGCCATGGCTGGCAGTTACCCAGGCTTGTGAAATAGTGGAGTGGTCTCGTCAAAGAGTCAGTGAAGTGTGGTATATTTTGAAACACGAGTTAACACAAAGTTTTCAAAGCTGGCCCAGGCCCACTAATAACTGAGATTCCTTCAAGATGTTCCAAGCTGCAAAAAGATTGCTCATACATTTCTTTTTATTAATGGCCTTTAGCCTTAATCCCTTTTCCCCACCCACAATGCTGCATCAGCACTCTGTGCTTAGCCTTCCTGTCAGAATTTACATAAGCACTGATCATGTTTGTTTGTTATATGAATCTGTGTTGAATGCAGCACCCAGGCAGAGATTCAAATTTTGTTGGCTCTTTAAAAATCAACATCCAACTCTTCTTTCCCTTTTCTAGAGAACACATCAAGTTCCCTCAAAAGCTTGGACCACCTTTAGAACTACAAGTTGTTAGTGTGTGTGTGTGTGTGTGTGTGCGTGCGCGCACGCGCGCACTCAATGATTTTAAAAAACCTGTCGGTTTAAGATCAGAGTTAAGCTCAAGCTCCATAAAGCCAGGAAATTGGAAGTTAAGGCTGATGCCTTCACTGTCGTGCCCCGTGATCATTGTTGAGGAAGGGGGGGCTGGCTGACCCGCCACACCCCCACCCTTTCCTACCCCAAAGGACCCAAGACCCCCAGAGATCTCAAGGTACCAGATTGCCAGCCTCAGCTGTCTGCAATCCTACTTGAATCTCTGTTCAGGGACTTGCCTTTGTCTATTACCTGGATTTAGTTACTGAACCAAGCAGAGCAATCCACAAACACCATGTGGGGTAAAACCAAGAAAGGTTTATTCTGGTAGCATTTTACAACAAAAGGTGGGAAATGAGAGAAGCACAAAATAGAGAGACACTTTGGTACAAAGTAAAGCTGCAAAATAACAAAACCCGATTCCTTAATATCTCCCAGGCACACAACTCTGTTACCTGGGGGTCAGTTCTCTTCCAGGGTTAGATCCAGCACAGCCTTGCTGCCTGGGGAGGACTACTTCACCTACCCGAAGGTCCAAGATGGGTAGCCCCCCACAAGGCTTGCCTTTACCAGAGCCCTCATTCAGCTAATTTCACCAGGAGCTACCTGGGGTCGTATCCTGAGGCCCTCCCAAAGGCTTGGACCTCTGCCTGGCTTGCTGCCATTGCTCCACAGCCAGCAACCACGCGACGAACAAAGACAAAGACAAAAACCCACACGTTGGGAAATAGCTCTTTCCCCCTCCCCTCCTCCTTCCTGTAGCTTTGCTGCTTCTCAGCCAATCAGGATGAACTTCACCTGGCCAGGCAGGGAGGGGAACTCATGACTTACTGGGCCTGAACTACATTTGCATGTGAAAGCCGGGTCACTGTAGACTTTGGGACGCCGGCATACACCCCGTCCGCCCCCCAGCCTTTAGCCGGTTCACACATGAGGGTGTGTGTGTGTGTGTGTGTGCATGTAGGAACCCCCAAAGGCTCCTTCTTTCACAATCATGTTGTGCAATGTCACAAATCATGCTTGCTTACAACTTTCCCCTCCATGCATGCACACTTTTCCTAGGTCTTTCAGGCTCTAAGCCAGATAGGGAGGATGGAGTGCCGGGGACCAGCAAAGATGCCCTGCATTGTCCTGATTGCCTTATAAAGCATCTGAGTTTTACGGTTTTGCTAGAGGAATCATCCTGTGAGTTGGCAGTTTGTTGCTTATGTCAGTAGCTGGCAGGGGCGGTGCTAGGTACTGAAAAGATCTGGGGCTCAGGGTCACAGGACAAACAAAAAAAAGCACAAACTTGCATATGCTAATTTCATATGCTCTAAAGTGTGTGTAAGTGTGTGTGTGTGTGTGTGTGTGTGTGTGTGTCTGTCTGTCTGTCTGTAAAGGGCTCTGTCTCCTAAGGACACCCCATTTGTAAAAAGGAATGTATGGGGAAGGGAGAGGAGGGCATTTGATTTCAGAAAAAAACCTCAGGCAGAAAGGGGGGGCAGCAGGAGGTGAAGCACATGTGGGCAAAAAGCCAGCTAATCCAGGGGGATCAGATGTAAACAGAGATCATCAGGGCCTTTATTTCAACAAGTGCCCATGGACAGCAGGGTGGTGGGGCAGATGGCTTCCCAGATATTCAAGGCTCCAACCCTAGTGGGCCCACCCTAACAGCACCTCTGGTAGCTGGGATGGGTGGGTTAAACAGTGAGAGGAAGCCCTCTTCCAGCAGTAAGGCTAGATGCTTCATGAGGCAATACAGGTTCAGGACAATGTGGGGCAACTTTGCTGACTGAGGAAAAGTGTTTACCTGATTAAATAACATAGCTAAGCAGAAAGGTGTGATACAAAAGAAAAGGTGAAGGGATTCATCCAATTGAGAGATCCACCAAGAAGATCATAAAACTACATAAGACGTTTTTGTATACAGCTACAGCTACCAAGAGACACCTGGAATGCATTAAATTCTTTCCCGAGATATTTTGCTAAACAAAGAGTATGAGCACATAGAAAAACATATTACTTAAAAGCTCTGAAGTAAAGTCTTTCTTGATACTCTCCAGATTAGACAGCTAATTTATAACACAGAAGGCATTTATGGCATTTTTGTTTTAGCTAAATCTGCAAAGAAAGAAAAGCACGAATTTGACTTGCAGATCAGTTCTACTCTCTGGAGAATCAAGCCAGAACCTGTTTTCCCTGCCAATAAAACAAAGATTGTACACATTGATACATCTCAAAAAATCAAAGGCCTGAATTATCAGTGCCACCACAAATTGTTCCAACCTGATAACAATTATACCAGCATGACATTAATGCTCTCTGTGAAAGTCACTCGGGAAGTACATCTATCAAAATATGGATGAGGAAATAAGAAGGAAAGCTGCTAACTAGGGGAGCCACATATGGTTCCTTTGCTAACTTCAAGGCTGCTTAAGACATGCTAAAAAAAATTCCTGTATTCAGTGGCTGCATTCGCACATGATACTAAGTCATGATTTAGCACCACATGGACACAGCTCTGCAAGCCTGACCAAAGCTACAGGCTTGCGTGCCACTCCTGCCCCTTCCCACACGGGCAGAAGGAGGACAACTTCATCAGGATTCAATTTCTACAATTTCTGGCTTGTTGTTACTTATAAAACAGGAATCATGGGTTAACACAAACTCTAGTCAATTGCTAAACAACGCAACTTTAAAGCATGGGGATCGTATGCAGGGCTTTTTTTCTGGTGGGACTCACCGGAACTGAGTTCCAGCACCTTTTCTTCTATTAATTGCATTACAATTTAATCGCCATCTACTCCCGAGGAAATGTAATCCAAGAGTTCCGGTACCCTTTTCTCCAGAAAAAAAGCACTGGTCGTATGATACACAGTTATCAAACATGAAACCAGGCCACGTGGTACAGTTAGCAAATAATGGATCAGACTATTTGCCCATTCTCTACTTTGTCTGACAGCAGCAACCCAGGATCTCAGGCAGAGGTCTCTCACATCACCCACTACTTCATCCTTTAACTGGAGATGCCGGGAATTGAACCTGGCACTTCCTGTACGCAAAGCAGGTGTTGTCCTTATGAGCTAGTTGGTTCTCTGTGTTATTATCCCCAAGCACGGCTCCTTTGCCATAAGCACGCTACTCACCCACACAAAGGATGTTGAAGCTGAAGCCTTGCGCCACAGATTTGCTGACAAGTTGATCAGGAAGACTGTCGAATCCAACATGGCCCCCCAGAGAGAGATTTCGTTTCTCCTCATTCTGTTAAAGACAATGATACCAGTTAGCAGGGCTTTGCTGAGGGGAAGCTAATGAGAGCTAGAGGATATACCATAAAGCTGTAAGAAACGTTACCATTTTAATTCAAATAGCGCAGGCTCCCTAAGTCACAGAAGCAATCCTACAGCTGCCCACGCAGAGGTTTATTATGTTTTTATATACCACATTCCAGACATACTGGTAATTACAGTCAAGCATCAGAAGGGGGGGGAAACCCTTCCTGGTCTTAACAGGGAATTATCTTAAGAGAGACAGGAGACTAAACTGTGAAGTCATTTTGAAAGGAACATCAAAATACAATAGGATCTAAGGGCTTTCATTATGCAAAGGAGAGGCAAGGAAGAAAGACCAATTCACATGATTTATCATTTCCAATCCTTTCATTTTCTAAAGAGCCCTGCATCTGGAACATGGCAGCCAGCAATGCTTCTAAGGAGCCCTTGATCAGTTTCCTTTGACTCAGCCATAAGCAGCTTTGTTCAATCACACTCCCAAGGGGAGTAAAGATGGGGGCTGCTCTGCAAGATGACTGAACCAGGTGCCATCCGAGACGTTAAAGCAGTATCTTGTTCTAACCTCATCTCTTCCCCATCTCCAGGAACTTCCATCTGTTCCTTTCTTCTCAGTGCCGACCCATTAGGCTGACAACCTTTTCCGGAAGCTTTGGTTACATCAGATGAGTCAAATATTGTTGAGTTAATGCCATGCACAAATCAGGGAATTAGAAGAGATCACATATCAACTAGTACTAAAGGCAGGTTTGTGCCACAAGCAGCCACAGACAGAAAGGTTCTAGGCAAGTCATTCATCCAGCTGCCTCAAGAGAATCAAGCCACATTCTGCAAAGAAATGAGACACATACACTCACTGGCCCGGTTTGGATGTAATGACAACCCATGATTTGTTTAACTCACAGGTTGTCGGGGCGGCATGGGAGCAAGCACTCTGCCTCCTGACCACTTGCTGCTTTGTTTGCATATTACAAAACAACCCAAGAATTACTCTATTCCTGGATTGTGCTCAGTGACATTCAAATCTGGAACTCTGGTGTTTCTCCCCCAACATAGTGGGTCATGACATGCGAAGCGGGTCAATATCTCTAGTGAAACTGGCACACACACAGAGGGAGAATGTACAACACAACACACACACACACACACTCCCAACTCCCTATGTGGCAGCTAGATGCTGGATCCAACTCTATGCCACTAAACATTAACTGCGTAGACGTGGGTAGTATGCCACGGTCATACAAGAGAATCCAAAGAGCGTGTGAGAGAGAGAGAGAGAGAGAGAGAGAGAGAGAGAGAGAGAGAGAACCCTCTGAAACCCAAAAGGGTAACAAATAAGGTATTAAAACTGCACAATTAAATGACACCGCAAACAAGACCCTTTCCACATATTACATTTTACCACTACAGTATTAGCTCACTCTCCACCAGCCACTGCTAGATAGGAAAAGAAATCAACTCTTAAGGCCTGTTTCACAGATAGCATTAAGCCATGGTTTATTTAACCCATGGTTTGCTGCCCTACCCTGGGTTTGTCTGGCAGTTTGTTTTCTCAGTCCCTGGGTTGTTTGCTTCCCACGGTCTTTGCCCACTCCCTCCCTGTATTCCAAATGCCTTTGTGGCACTGTAGTACTGGCATGTAGCGTGGCTGGGTTTTTTGACTGCTCTTGCTCGTCACCTCTGTAGCCTAGCGAAACAACCCATGGTTCTGGGTTCACACATAACAACAACAAATGGTTTAATCAATCCAGAGTTCATAATCCAACAACAAACCATGGCCTCTCTTTCTAGGTTGTTTGTGATTAACAAACCATATTTTGTTAGCGTGGCTGCATTCACACATCATGACAAGCCAGAAGTCAACAACCCATACCATGGGTTGGTGTTATGTGTGAACCAGCCTAATGAGACAGCATTAGGGCACAGTTTTATGGTCTCTGGAGAGTGTCCCAGGGAACCATAGGATTTTGGGGATTCCCCCTCCTGAAGCCATAGACACTGCTATGACTTCAGACGGGGAACTCCAAAATGTGATGCCTCCCCCCTCCGCTCCCCAATGCTGTGGAAAGAACTGCAGCACTTCCTTTCCAAGGTCACAAAAGCGGCCTCAGAGGACTTTATAGAGGTCAAAAGGGGGATGTTCTGGTGGGTGGGGAGGGGAGAGGCCAGGATATGAAAAATCCTCTGGCCTCTCCAGCCCCCAGACCTCCCCTAAATGGGCTCGGAGGCCTGTCTAGAGGGAGAATAGAAAAAAGGAGGAGGGGCAAAAATTGCTTCCATTGCTGCTTCCCCCCCCCCTTGCTGGCAGTAGCCGGGCAAGGCACTGAATACTTGGACGCATCTGAGTCCGGACACTTCCTTCTAATGGGAGCGGAACCCATAGGATTGCGAAGGGAGCCACAAGCACAGACTTTGGCCTCTTTCTGGCTAACTTTTAGTTCAGCTATTTATTTATTTTTTAAAGAGAAGCCCTGCCCATGTGGCATGCATTAAAGTCAATGGCATGGCACACGAAGGAAATGGAACAATGGTTGTTGTAATGCAGAGTCCAACTACAGACTCCTCAGGTGCTCCACATACTCTAGCAGCCTGCTCTGGCCCACAGACTATGATTTCCTGCCTGTGCCTGATATCGCAGTGCCCTCCTCTATTCTTTTTAAAGTCGCCCATCCAGCTTTATGGGATCATGTCTTTGTTGCAACATGAGAAGTGCCAGCTTTTCTCTGGCAGGACTTCTGTGCCATTAACTACCATGTAAAAATTACAACAGGAAGAGCTTTCCCCCTAACCGCTGCACCTCCATGCCAAGAAAGGCTTTGTGTATTAAATATATGGGGCCCGTGTGGGGCCGTGCACTAGCACAGGAGCCCTGCCATAGAAAAAGCTGGCAATTCTAGCCTCAACTCATTTTAATGCCCCTATCAAATACTGCAGGTTGAAAATGACAGTAGGAAGCCCATAAATACCTATGGTCCTAGGTGAGGTCTCTCAGTTCACACTCACATAAATTCTGTCATGATGATCCAGCATGCTGAACAGTCTACAGAAGCTAAATGTTTATGGAAGCCTTGATTGTCTCCCAATTTTTAAATTTATTCCCATGGAGGACCTGAAGCCTGAGACTTCTCTCTTCTCTCCCTCCACCCGAAAGATTACTAAACAAAATATTAAATTTGTTCAACTTAAGCACAACTCAAACATTTTTAATATCCTCTTCCGAACACACACACTTCCTTATTTTAGAAGGCAAGAAATCTAAAGCAGCTTTCTTGGCTATGATGGAACTCTGGCATTCAAACTCTCTTTGAAATGATTATCCTTTTAACTGAACATATTGATCGACATTTGTTCCTTTTTCTTCTTCCTTCCTCCCCCAAATGAAGAGCAGCCCAAATGCCTCCAACGGGGAGTAGTCAGGTAAGAAGATAATCCAACCATAATAGTTTGCTCCATCATCAACTGCATTTTTAAAAAGCCATCAGTACGGATTGTGCTCATGCTGACCAACAGATAATAAAGCTGTCACCTCGAACTTCCCATTGCGAGACTCTCTGGTGTTCCATTCCAGCAGTAGTGAAGCTATTTTTATGTTCCAAAAATGGACCACAGTTTATTAAGCAACACAAGACGTGGACCCACTGATGGAAGTTAGCCCTGTGCAGCCATTCACCATCATGAAGGTCTGCTGCAGGGTCATCATCATGCAGCCTAACCCTAAGACACTAAAAACTGCTGTTTAGCCCTGGGAGAGAAGTATCCATGAGCACCAACGGAAGCTTTCCTCCCAGGACTACGTTCAGCTTATTGGGTGGTGGAGGGAGGGAAATTAGTGCATCTGCGGTGTACTGGGGGGGGGGACAGACAAACCCTCCTTGCCATGCACCACAGTCCCAATTCTGCTTCTCTCCCCACCCCACCCTGGACACTGATAAAAAACAGTGTCAGACTAGGACTGGGGAGATCCAGGTTCAAATCCCCCCTCAGCCATGAAGCTCATTGGGTGACTTTGGGCCAGTCATCAGCTCTCAGCATAACCTACCTCAAAGGGCTGTTAGGAGGATAGGAGGAGGAAAGGACTATGTATGCTGCCTTGAGCTCCTTGTAGGTAAAGGAGGATATAAATGTAATTTTTTTTTTTTTTTTAAAGGTTACATGTTGTTTGGCCCTCAGTCACTGTTTGGGAGTGGGGGGGGGGGAGATGAAACTGGCCAATTCTTTTCCAGTTTACAAAAGCTTCCCTTTTCTGGTCATCAGGAGACCATTCTTCCTCTACACAGAAAGCCAGGCAAGTGGCTTTTACAAGCCTACTTTTGCTATCAAAATAGGAACACAGTCAAATCGCTCCAATCCACAAAGTGTACTCCAAATACAAATTTGGCTAGGTGAGGCATCACTCCTCAAATTTGGCTAGGTGAGGCATCACTCCTCACGCTCATGGGCCATTTTATTTAAAGCATAAATGAAATGAAATGCAAATGCTTTGTGATCTCCAATGCCAGGAAAGGAAGTAAACAAGGCTTTTCCAGAGAACTATGATTAGAATATGAATGCCCCCAAAGACCAGAGACATGTTTCTAAGCAACAGCAAGGATCAGTATTATATGAGTTTAAACTTTAAAAGAAAGCTCTGCTCTCTCATAGCCAAGCCAAGTCACAAAGCCAGATCATCCAAAAAGGGAAGATACAGGTTTACAGAAGTGATCAGTTCCTGCACTTGGGTCAGCCAGTAGCACATGCTTGGAAACACATTCCAAGGGGTCATATGTACAGAATCTTCCACGCTTTGTTGGTACTTCAGTGAACTGGGGAAAGAGCCTTGCTAGTTAAAAACAACTACTGTAGCGGTATATGTGCTAGAAGAAATATCAGTTAAAAAATATATAGACTGGCCTACTAGAAGCCGAACCAAACAGACATGTGTAAAAACCACATTCTCAGGTGACGAAAATGCTGACTTCCTAATAAGAGCTTATCTATGCGTTCTACTGCAAATGTTTTGTGTTACCAGACGGGGGTGTTAAAAAAAAAAAAGTGTTTAATATGGATAGGGAAAGACACCAATTATAATTTTGAACGTTAGTCTGCAATATAGACATTTTTGGTCCAAAAATGTCTACCTTGCAGACTAATGTCCAAAATTTTGGAGGACGTCAGAAGAAATAAGACTAAAATGATTGTTAGTTTTAATGTACTCTGTCCAGTCTTTATAGGTTGAAGCAAACAGCACTGATTAATACATTTCAGAGAGGTATATATAAAGCACCTATTCCTGCCAGTTCAGCTTTTACCATAAAAAACACACACAAGCCAAACAAATTCTTCCAAAATATGCTCAGCCTTGGTGTTCAGCAAAGATCCAACTGTAGGGCACACATGCATCCCTTTGAGTCTTTACTGTCCAAACGTGGTGCAGGGAGGATCTCCTTTTAAAAAGAGTGTTTATTTTTTTATTATATTTATACCCCGCCTTTTTTCCTGCAAGGAACCCAAGGCAGCTTACTTAATCCTCCTCCTCCTCTCCATTTTATCCTCACAACAACCCTGTGAGGTAGGCTAGGCTGAGAGTCAGTGACTGGCCCAAAGTCACCCAGTGAGTTTCATGGCTGAGCGGGGACTAGAACCCGGATCTCCCGAGTCCCAGCCCAGCATTGTGCCTCCATTTAGGATGGAGGAGGAAGACATAGGACAACTGAGCCAGAGTGTGTTTGGGGAGGGGCCCGGCACGTCTCAGCTGCAGCCTGGCCCATCTGTGCTGCCTTGCCAATCAGCGCTTGCTTAAAAGACAGGCCCCAAACACACTTCAGGTGCTGGAAGCAACCGTTGTTGCAATCAGGAGCGTCTGGCTACAGCTGCCACCTCCCGGACTGAGGTGATTTCATAGATTTCATAGATTTCATAGCATTTTGACTCCAGAATGACCTTGACTACTCTTCAGCCTGCTCCTAAGCTGGTTCATGTTTTCTTGATTTCGGATACATATTTTGGCTTCTAACCTTGGACTACGATAACGACTACGGCTTAGCTCTGGACCGGACTAATTTACGACAAAGGGTAAAGTTCTGAGAGTTCATAGACCATAAAATGACTACTCATTTTGCACATGCAGGGAGGTGGTATACGTTTGGTTATAACAGAGGAGTGTTCAAATATGTGATCCATCAACTTGAAGTCTAAAATGGTATAGTGCAGCAAAAGCTACAAGGCTTTTGTCTTATTTCAAAGGCAGCTTGTTATGCCAATTGAAACTCAAAGAGTTCTCAAAGTCTATGATGCAACAAGGGGGAGCACGTGTTCAAATTTTATGAAAAGTTGAAGACCCTAAATCATGGCCAGGGTATACACAGAAGATTACACAGAAAAGTAGCGACAGAGCCTGCTGGTCAGTATTCTTTGTTCAAGCATGTGGAGAAGTAACCTAAGCACAACTTAAATTCCACACATACAGGGAAATATGTTTTGTATTGCTTCATTTTTCTTCCAGCTTCCTTGAGAATCCCCAACACACCAGATTCTGAGGGCAAAACAACGGTGGTTTGTCAGTTTAGATGTCATGCCAAATGAGTTTGCCCAAGCTGTGATTTGCAAATGAACTTCAAGTCATCATTTCAGATATTGGTTTGGAAACCACTTGCAAACTATAGTTTGTGTATAAGACAACGGTCCTATACACATGTAACAACAGCCCATGGTCTAAACAAACCTACAACTTATAATCAACTCCTTTGTAGGCTGTTGAGTGTGGTGTCTAAACTTGAATGATGGGTTTAGGGGCTAAACAACCCACGGTTAACCCAGCAACAAACCATGGGTCAACCTCTCGCCCCTAAACAACCCATTGGTCTGGGTTTGCACATCATTCTCAACAATCTACAAAGAAGCTGATTGTGGGTTGTTGAGTAAAGGCAGAAGTGGAGGGCACACGGGAGGCAGCGTGCTTGCTCTCTCCCATGGGTTCTGCACGACAACCCATGGGCTGTTTAAAACACATATTTTCATTGACTGGGTTCGCAGGACGAGTTAAACTTCAGTAGGTTAAGTGCTACTGTGGTTTAGCTTGTCGTCTGAGCCCTGCAGGGTACTTTAGAAGCAACTTGATGGTGGCTTCTAAACCACTCTGCTATACCATGATTTGCAGTAGGGTTAAGGAAACTGTGGGGGACCGGGACCGGTCCTTTGCGTGGGTTCGGGACGGAAGGGGTTAACCGGAGCAAAGGGAACTCCTTCCGCGCGGCTTTACAGCACTTAAAAGGAAGCTGTGACTGAAATTGACGAGAACACAGAGACTGAATGAATTATGCTACTACACTGCTTATAGGTAAACAGAGTTTAATTGAGCATATCAAAACAAACATGGAGCGGCACCCAGGCGCACGCGCTCCCAATTACAAATGCTAGAATGAGTAGCAGCAGTACAGTGCAAGGTTTACCTGAGATGATCTTAAGTTCCTCGATAGCCGCGTCTTGTATAAGCAAGGCGAAATTGCAACTTTGTTCACCGGGAGCTTCCCGGGGTTGAGTCCTTGAGTCTGGACCGGAGTCCCAGACATCCATGCAGCCTAATGCCCACCGACCAACAACCTTTTCCCGCCACAGACCCCTTCCTTTTACCCCCTTCTTGGCTCCCCCCTCCCTCCTGCACCTCCTCCCCTCATGATTGATCAAAACAAATCTAGAATAACCTGTTTTCCCTCGGGTGCTCCTTGTTGTTTGGGGATGCTTCACAGCTCATTTGGCTGCCAGGGCAGGGGAAGTTGCCACTGGGTATGCAGATGTGTCTCATTGTGAGCCTCATTGAAGTGCAGGTAAACAAGGTTCAAGGTGGAGCCTGAGCTGCTACTGCGAGTGGGATATGCATGTACCTGACCTGGCTTTCTCATCACAGAAACCCTTGTAGGTTTAGTGTGTCGTTCGAACCCAGACGACACGCTAACCTACCCACAACCCAACAAGGCACAGAGTCCCTTGCCCAGAGCAGCAAAAAGGGCTGCTGCTCTGGGCAAGGGGCTTTGGCCGATGACAGCTGGCCAATAGCTCAAGCGGTGCTTGGCCGGCTATCATCAGCTTCCCCCCCCCAGCTGCCCCACCACTCTTTCCCCTTTCCCCCAGGGCCGCACTCACCACCACCATCCTCTGCCGCAGCCGTCCACCACTGTGTGCCATATACACCTCACCGAGGCTGGGTGAGGAGGAGCTGCATCGGTGAACCCTCGCAAGGCCAGGTTCTCCCACAAGAAAAGTGGGGGCGAACTGTGGCGGGGGAGCCGCCATCACGTCAGCAGTCCCGCACAAGGCCGGGTTGAATCTGGCCTTGCGTGGGACTGCCTGCCCTGGCTGGTTCAGTGACTGCATCAGGGCCTTGGCCAAGGCCCTGACACAGCTGCCGAACCAGCCAGGACAGGCAGCTACGCAGTACAGTGGTAGAGGACCCAGCTTCTGGCCGGGTCCTGTACCCCTGCACTGCAGTAGCCACCTGTCCAAGGGTCCACTGTGCTGGCATGCCTCTCCAGGAACACCAGCACCGCAGGTCCTTCCCACGCCTCCTTTCCCTCTCACCTGCCACGCCGATCGACCCACTGCTTCAGCAAGACCACACAAGCCTAAGTGTTGACAGTGCTGTAAAGACCTCGTTATTCTTCACACTCAGTTCTCTAGCCCACCCTATCCTGGCCATGCTGGCTGGGGATGATGGGAGCTGTAGTGCAACACATCTGGAGGGCATCAGATCGGGGAAGGGTGGGCTAGCCTTTTACTCACCACCTAGTGTGATCTCGTCTATTGATTCAGGAAGGGCACTGCTCTTATTTAACTGAGCCGCAATTCGATCCTAGGGAGGGTCTTTAATTCACCCAGTGTGTGCCACAGAGCATAAGCAAGCTTTATTCCTAGCACAGGACCTAAATATACCTAAGACTATAGAGGCCATGTTTCAGGTTTATTGCCAACACCAACGTAGCCTCCAACAGAATTTAAGAATATGTTTAAAAACCTGTGCCAAATTCCATTATATACCTGAAAGTGCAGTTGGTAACCCTCACAATATGACAATATTAACAGTGCAATACCAAATATGTCTAGTCAGAAGTAAGCCCCACTCAGTTCAAAGACCATGGCAGGAAACCTGGTCTTAATGGAGCCTCTTACCACTAACAACTTGGAAGCAATCACAGCCTACCATGGGATAGAGGCACAATCTACAGTGCAAATTCTTGCTTCTAAAGTTCTGGTGGGCAGTGGAAGATTTTGGATACCCCCGTGAGCGCTGAGACAGACAGTGCTGCAGTCTAATCCTGCAGGTAAGCGAGTACAAGATTGCAGCTTAAGTAATTTAGACTTGGAGAAACATGGTGACTTTGTGCTTCAAAGGATCCCCAACCTGGTGCCCTCCAGAAGTTTTGGACTATATTATAATCCCCAGCATACCTGATTATTGGCTATGTTGGCTGGGGCTGATGGGAGTTGAAGTCCAAGACCTCTGGAGGGCACCAAGTTGGGGAAGACTGAGTAAATGAAATCAGACATTTCTAAGCTCTCAAGTTCATGTGTTTAGAAAAATGATTGTGGACAAGAGGTAGCTACTGAGAATCAAAATGGAGGGAGCAATCCTATGCCCCCTAAACACTATCTGAGGGGCCATACGATAGAGGGGATCCCTGTTCCGAGGCTGGAGACAGCGCTCCAACCTCGGAAAGGGGAGTCGGAGATCACCCCCCTCAGCCAGCGCAGAAGGAACCACGCCAGTTGGCCTCCAAGGTGGGAAATCAACCTTGGAGGGGGGGGAAGGGGTGTTCCAGTGGGCGGGGAAGGGAGGAGACTGGAGAGGCCAGGATATGAGCTATCCTGAGCCTCCTCTGGCCTCCTTCCCTCCCCACTCTGAAGTGCCATCCCTAGACAGGCAAAAAAAACCCCATCTAGCAAAAAAAACCCAACAACAACCCCAAAAACTCTAGTTTCCTGCATTGAGCAGGGGGTTGGACTCGAGAGCCTTGTGGGCTCCTTCCAACGCTATGATCTATGAAATCTATGAAACAGCAATCGGAGGATGGCTAGGCAAAGATCACTTCCGCTACTCCTCCCGCCCTGCCAGCTTCAGCCCGGCAGGGCACTGGATACACGGACTCGGCAGAATTTAGCAGAGTTGGTCTGCTAAATGAACCCTAAATAAACCTACTTCGTACAAAAGGAGATTAGTTTAGATCTTGAGAGTCTGGATATTTATCACCTTCTGATGGTCAATGTATTATATGCATATGAGTACTAGAAGGTTTGGGTTAGACCTGAAATAAATAGGTACTTAAAATGTGCATTTGTACCCAATTTACATAGGTTGAGAACTACTTCTCTGTTCTGTCCAGCAAAGAGTTCGCGTAATTTGAATGTCTGCAAGTTCCTAAACCAACTAAACCTTAAGCCGCTACAAAATATGTAAGAAAGTATCTTTTATCTCTTATTTTCTGGAAAGAAATACAGTGAAAATAATCTATACCAAGTTTGAGCCATGAGCCAAGAAGCTCCACGGTGAGCTCAGCGGTGCTTCTGAAGCTTCTCCTTCCAAAAGCAGCCTCCAAACCTCCTGACAAGATGTGCCTGAAACTTGGCAGATGTTCAGAAGAGGTCGCCATTGCAACATGAGGAGCTGCAATTGAGGAGGAAGGAAAGAAGGGAGAGAGAAATATGCCCCCGAGTATGCACACAGACATCTATGCATGCCTGGAAGAGCTTTTTTCCTTCTTCTTTTGCACAGAATTGGTCTGCTAAATGAAGCCTGCTGAGTATGCTTGTTGGGGGAAGAACAGAAGGTATTCAAACACCTGGAGAAGCTTTGGCAGGCAGCAGGACCACCACAAAGCTAGGAATTCCTATTAGCAGAAAAATCAGGATCTGCGCCAAAGACCACTGAAAACAGATGAAGGGGCGTGAGGAGGAGAAACAACACCCACAACAGCTCATCATTCTTGGTTTTACTCCACTGTAGTTTTCCTATTTTGTGTTTTTGGTCTCTGAATTAGTCTTATTTTTATTGCTGTGAATCTTGCTATAGGGCCATATTTTCCAGTCATCATCTTCCAGATCACACGTCAGAAGTCCACACAAACATTTTCATTGCAGGAAACTCTCCAGCAGCTGTGTTGATTTAATGGCACTTCATCTTTTTCTTGCTCAAGGCTGCAACTCTATACACACTTACCTGGCAGTAAGTCCCACTGAACTCAGCGGGGCTTACTTCTGAGTAGAAATGGATGGGATTGTTTCTTCTCTTTTCCCCATGGAAACACGAACACACATGTGCTATACATTAATTGTACTGCACACTCAATTGTAAAACCTGTGACAAAGGATGAGTCTTCCAGGCTAGGCCACCCTTTGCTCCTGAAATGTGTATGTTACATTGATCAGGTTTGCACAACTGGGGGAAGGAAAATAAGCTACAGTAGCTTATTTTCCCGCCATGCACATGCCGGACCCGTGTGCTGCTGAATTACCATAATTATCCTTGCCAGGCAGTTTGTTGTGTCATCCAAACCTGGCATGGGGGGGTTGGGTTTACAAACCACCCTTTAACACAAGAATAAGCCACGGGGTGGTTTGTAAGGCCCCCCCAAGGTTCAGACAACATGACAAACTGCGCCCAGTGAGGGTAATTATGGTAATTTGGCAGCACGTAACCAGCACGCGCGGGGTGGGAAAATAAGCTAGGGTGGCTTACTTTCCTTCCCCGATCTGCGAACCTGCTCATTGCGTTATTTTTAGTATTCTGTTAATGAGGATTGGTTGTTTTAAATGATTCACCTTTAATTGTTAGCTGTACTCGGAACCCCTTGGGACTGAAGGGCAAGATATAAAATTTTACAAATAAAATAAAAATGGAAATCACCACCATCTTTTCTTTATGTGCAAGCCCATCCAGGTTGCAACACTCATGAGATTCCCAAGACAGACATTTTCTTGCCCTGAAAAAGCCTCTGTGTTTAACGGTGCTTTTTTTTTCTTAACTGCCCATTGTTACTAACTTCAAAACACCTGGAGATCGATTTCTCCCTCATATAATTTCCAAGAGTGACTGGCCTAACTACACACTGTGAACTTTATGGCAATGCACAGAAATGTATCTTCAAGATTTAGCACACTCTAGTCTACAGGATCCATCCATCACTTGAAAAATAAACCAATAAAAGAAAGCCTCTGACCTGATTGATTTCACCTAAGGTGCCCAATTAGAGCACAGCTGCAGGGTGCAAAATGGATCTCTTCCTATTAGTGAAGAGTTTGTGCAACACTTCCAGACACAAGATAAGGCACTAGAAAACTACATGCCCATGGGAAGTGTTAAGGATTCTCAGCAGAACCCCAACATCTGTACAGCAGCAGGACAGAAACCATTCAGCCATTTTGCATTTCCTTCTGTGGCACAGGGGCACATACCTCAAATGTTCAGATTATGTTCCAAGTAAACGGCACTGATTAAAATGGCATTCCTTTTAAAAGTTTAACTTTTCCTATTTTATTTATTTTATAATAAATTTTATTGATTTTAAGTGATTTTAAGGTCAGCTTTAAGGGAGGCTCTCATGGAGGCTTAGAAAAGAATACTTCCTGCAGCTCAGCAAACATTCAGAACCTGCTCAAAGAGTCCAGGGTTGGAAAGGTGCAAGAATTACTAGAATAAACTGGCGAGTGGCTCCTATGCTTAGTAATTGGACAAAGGTAGCTTCTCTTCAGTAAATAGTCACATCATAATCCAGCCAGGAGTGGTGCAGGTATGAGTGTTTGTGGAGATGGGGGTGTGGCGGAGTGACAGGTAGAAGCCCAGGGAGGGGCCAACCTTAACATTCCAGAGGCTCTGATTGGTTGAAGCAAGAGCATAGAACCCCAGGGAGTTGACAGTTAAGGGAGTTGGTTGTCAGTTGGGGAAGAGAGTGGGTTGGAGTGAGAGAGGGAGTGGAAGGTTAATAGAGTAGGTAGGGAAAGGTGGTACTGAAGAGAAGAGTTCACACAGGAAATCTAGTGACTTAAGTTGTGAGAAAGCAAACGTGAAGGTGTTAGTATAGAACAATTCACAGGAGTCTCCACTTAGGGAGTGAAGGACCTTCTGTCTGAGGAAGAAGGAGAAACTCTGGACTAGTGTGAGGGACAGTTAAGTTCCCTAGTCTGATACTGTAACTTCAAGTAACCAAGCCAAATTGATACAAAGAGCACTGTATAACATCTGCCTGCCTTTAACCTCAATCTAAGCAAAGAACAAGCTTGAACGTAACTGTTGAAAATTCCAAGTTATCTGTTCCTGAGTTGAATATCAGTTTAGAGACTTTGTTAGAACAATAAATCAACCTTTTTATTCAAAGTTCTAATTCTCCAGAGTCTGACTGGTGACAGGAAAGTAAGAAGTGAATTAACGGAGGGGCACCCTACTTCAAGTAATCAAATAAAACAAACTGCTCTTAATAAAGACAAACGTGGGTGAACAGCTACATATAAGACCTAAGACACATAATCGGCTAACGCAACTTTAAAAGACAGCTTAAAGTCTGAAGTGACCAATACAAGGCGGCACTTGGTGAGAGCGAAGTACACATCGAGGGTGTGGGGTAAGGGGTCCCGTCCGCTACAGGGGGTAGGGGGAGAAGAGTCACTTGAGCGTCCTTTTGTGTGGAGGGGTATGTGCAGACAGAGCAAATGACCCAGTTTGCACAATCACTGCCGCCTACCGGGTGCTGGGCAGTTTTTGAATGTTCAAGCTGCAGCCACGGCATGTCCTGTCATCCAGGCCTAGAACAGGCCATGGGTTGTACGAGGGTTGCTTAACCCTCTCATAACCCACACCACCTGGGTTTGGTCAATATGACAAGCTGTGGCTTCATTAATCAAAATGGCCATCCACCTGTGCCTCAGCCCACGCCAGCTTATTCAATTGTGCAAACTGGTCCAATGACTGTTGCCTGTAGCTCCTGAAGAATTTTTTTTGGGGTGGCCAGAAGGTTATGGTTATATTAACTGCATGAAATTAAATATGCTAATTAGCTGCAGCCCTCTAGTTCACAATGAATTGCCATTGTGACCTTCCATGTTGACAAGCTGCTCACCGGCATTCTATAAAGTTATTAAAGCACTTGTTCAACAGCTTGGATACAACCCAAGGCTAGAGCTGGTCATCGCATGGCACATTTCTCCTTTATGTCCAGTGCCATGTTTACATGACCACTTTTTCAGGAGGTATTTGCATTTCCTGCAGGCCTTGTCCCACAGCCACCAACTCCTGTTTGTGTAACATTAATTGGTCAAACATTTGAGGCGTTCCAGAAAAAACAAACACAAAAAGCACAGCTCTCTCGCGCTACTCTGAACTGCGTCCTCTCTACATGCACAGAAGATGTGACCAGAGCAGCCCACATCCCTTTGCTAAATACAGAGTCTTTAGCTGTGGGAAGGTTAAAAAAAACATTACTTTGCTGAAAACAAAATGGTTACTTGATCAACCATGGTAAGTAAATGCTGAGTTTTTAAATGGCCACAGCAGCCTCTAGCCATACTGCAGTAAACATCAGCCAACTCTAGTTTTCACTGAGATAAACCTGCATCTGGGTTGAACCACTGCTGATCTATGGAGGAGCGTTCAACCATGCGAGTCCACTACTTTCAGTACTTCTTATATATAATCCACCAGCATACTGTATGAATCGTCCTCTCCAACATCTATGTGGATTAGGGATTGATTGATTGATTGATTGATTGGTTTGGAGGCATGCTCAGTTATGTGAGCCTCCACTTGCTGTCCAAAGTGGTACAGACCAGAGACAAATTAACCACCTCAGTGAGAACTAAGCCTAAATTTCCCTTCAGTTTATGCAGGAAAACTCTCATCAGCAACCAGGTATTAACCGTGAACGTACACGTACACACACACACACACACACACACACACACGAAAATGCCACCAAATGCTGTTCAAGTAGTTGCTCTACCATGATTAAGGATCAAATGTTTTCAAAGATCCAGACTGCAACACTGTAGCGAACGAGGGCAGATTGTGCAATGTTGGAAAAGAACATTTATGTTCTTTTATATTGGGTTGTTTTCTCTCCCAGTTACAAACTGCGGTACAATCCCAGAATTTACATCAGGGAAGAGGGAGGAAGAATCTTTGAACAATTACAGTTGTGACACCACTTTTACTAAAATGGAATGCGGAGCAGCAAAATGTTTCATCAAACTCTGTAGCTTCAGGCCGTTCTAAAATAAACTCTACTGCTTCCCAAATGGGGAAACCGAGTTAGAGAGATGTTCATTGACTCCTCAGTCTCCCCTTGCCACACACAGCAGACAATGTACCAGCAATAATATACAGCTCTTCCTATACCTCCGGCCATCTACGACGCAAAGCAAAGAGTAAGTTTCACTAGGATGATAAACTGACCCCCCCCCCCATGATCTGCTGCAAATAACTGTTCAAACTGCAAATATCTACAGAGAAAATATTTGCTTCCGCTCAGCAGAGCGGGAGCTATATTAGCAGTGTTGCTCTCTGACCTTTGAGAAGTGCTTCTATGATGCTGGCAATACATAGACAGTCATTCAAAACTGAATTCTCTTAGAAGATAAAATGCCCTCCCCTGAACAGCCCCAGCATATGCACAGAAGGCTATTCAGTGCATTATGGCTCCTACCAAGCAAGCTGGTGCTAAGAAGATCAGGGGTGGGCAATATTGGACCGCATCTGTGCCCCGGCCTTCAGTATGGCCCCCCACAGCCACATTGGCCACCGTGGCAGTAGTGGCAAAACAAACTAGCAGCTTGCCACAGAATTTTGGCGGCAAACTGCAACAGTGGTCCAAACCAGCCAAAATTAGCTTTAAAGCCTTGTTTTAAAGCGGAATTTGGCCTTTTTAAGGCCACCGTTTCAGTTGGTGGCAAGCCACCAATTGCTTTGCCGCTGCCGCCGCCGCCACAATTGAGCAGCACACAGTGGTGAAGGTGCAGCCCCTGACCGGTCTCGGGAGGTTGCGATTTCTTTATGCAGTCATAGGTATGCATCACTTCATTTCTCAAAGGGGTTGAGATAGCAAAAACAGTAGAGTACCCAGCCTGTCCAGAGCTCTCCACCACTGTGCTTAAGTTTTAATGGAAAATAAAAGAAAGCCATCTTTTTATCACTTTCTTAGAACGTAAAAAAAAAAAAAAAAAAATCCCATGCAACACTGAGGGCCAAACTACAGGTGAAATCCATGATTCATTTCCGGATGTTTTGGACTTTATCTCCCATCAGCCCCAACCAGTAGGGCGGATGGTTAGGAATGCTGGGAGTTGTCGTCCTAAACATCTGGAGGCTGGGCTGGGCTGGAGTACTGGCCTTAGAATAGGGAGCCTGGGCTAATTTGCAAATTAACTCTCAGCCATGAAGCTCAGTGGGCCAGTCACCATCTCTCAATTCTAACCCACCTGACAGTTTCGGTGTAACGATAAAAATGGAACCACCCCAAGCATGCCACTCACACATCTTGGAGTAAGGATGCGATAAAAATAAAATCGTGGGGGGAAAGCGTCAGAGTTTCCTGCACCACACACACACACCTTCTCATGTGTAAACAAGTATAATCCCAGCTGGGGGGTGGGAAATGCAAAATGTACATAGTTCCTCTGATGGCTCCTGACGCCCCTGGTGCCACAGCTATTTGCATGCAAAGGCGGCAAAGAGCCACCCCTGCCTGGCCCAGATGAAGTTCATCCTGATTGGCTAAAGACACCTGGGCTACTGAAAGGAGGGGTGGGGGGGAAGAATCTATACTGTTTGCCATGGCTTTTGGGTTGTTGTGGTCTGCAGGTGAAGAAGCGCGGGGTAGGGCTTTTGCTGAGGCAGCCCTAAGAGGAGGACCAGCCCCCAGGTAAAGTGTGTGCCTGGGTACGTAGTTCTGTAGTAAAGGAACTAGCTTTGTTATTTTGTAGCTCTACTGAGTATGTACCAAAGTGTCTCCCCACCTTTTCTCCTTCCCTCATTTCCCACCTTTTGTTGTAATCTGTTTACCTTAAATAAACTTTCCTGGTTTTACCCCACACGCATGTGTGTGGTTCCTCTGTGGTTCAGTGCTAAATCCAGTGTACAGACCCAGGGCAAGGCCCTGAGAGAATCAGATCAAGACGGCAGAGCTAAGGCTGGCAGTTTTGCACCTTTGATCTCTGGTCTTGAGTAAAGGACCGGTTGGCAGTCCTTCACAATAATGAATACTAGGATCCTGTTTCTTCACTCTATACTTCAACACCTCCCAAATTCTCTGCTCTACATATATACACATAAATCAAAGGTCTTACATTTAATCTCCTTTATCAAAACACTGTTTTTGGACTTGTCTTCAAAAGCAAACAGTACTTGCCTAGGGATGGCTCAGTCCCCAACATCTTAATTGCCAAGCAAAGCCTACGGATGATCCAAGTATTAAAAACTTTGGTTGTGAAAGAAATAGCTGCTTAGTCCAGAAACACACGTTCTGCCAGTTGCTCATCCCATTCATGACAGCAAAGAGTTGATTACACACACACACACACACACACACACACACTGTATTTTCTATTGTATTTGATTAACTTCATTTCTACAGCAGGTGCAAATGCCATGCAACAAGACTATCTTTGAATATAAGGAGGGAGGACATGACATGCAGACATCCAACATCAAAATGCAAACTCAGCATTCTATTCAACTGGCCATGCTTGGCTTGCATTACACCTTATGCCAGGTGGGCAACCACTTTGGGTCCACAGGCACCTTTTACATTTTGAAACGTGTCCACAGGCACCACCAAACCTTGTTGTCGAGGTGGTGGGTGCACCTTCTTCCTCTTCCTCCCTCCCTCTTCACTATTTCCTTCTTCTTCTGCCCTCCCCACACCACTCATGACGACTCCTTTCTACTCCCTCCCCAACTCCTTCTGTAGCATGGTGGGAGGGAAGGGAAGGCCACAGTAGAGGCAGGGGAAAGGAGAGGGAGGGAGGGGAGGAGGAGAGGAGGGGAGGAAAAGCTTCAGCAGCACATGCGGTGGCACCAGCAGAGAGGGGGAAGCCAAGGCGGCAGGGAGGAAGACAGGCAGCGGCGCGCAGTGGCAGAGGGGAGCAAAGGAAGGAAAGGTCACTGCTGGGGAAGGAAGGAAGGGCCACGGGAGCCTGGCGGACACCCCTGGAAGTCTTGGAGGGTGCTAGGATGCCCACAGGCTATGCATTGACACCCCCTGCCTTATGCATTTGAAAACCATGTGGAATTTTCCATTATGATGTCTCCCTTAACTAAATAAGGGGTATAATCTAAGTGCCTCAGAATTTGGGAGACACCGTTTGGATGAGGTCCGGAGGGCTGCGCATGGTGTTTTGTTTATGTACGAAGGCTGCAGTGAGAAGAGGGCCGAAAAAAGCCCCCCGTGTCCCTCAAAAAGGTGTTCCTGAGGGTCAGGGGCCCCTCCAGAGAAGCATGGCATTGCAGCACATGGGAATTCAATGTGGGCTGGGGGAATCTGGACGCCCCAGTGTACATGCATACAGGGAAGTATCCAACACTGCTGCTGCTGCTGCACCTCTCCTGGATCTGTTGCGCTCGCAGGACCCACCGTGAGCGCAACAGCGACCAGCACTTGCTAAAGGAACCTGGGAACCAGAATGGGACAGGTCAGCAGAGCTTCCCCATTGCTAGCTCAGCTGACTTGGGCCGTTCCGGAAACAAGTGTTTCCGCTTCCTTCAGGAACCACCAGGTTCCCACTGCTCTAGCAGCCATTTACACAGAGTTCTTTTATTCCTGGCCTTTGTTCAGATTTTGAACAATGCAACATAATGCCAATCTCTAGATGCCCTCATCACAAAATGTACTTTTTAAAAAGGGCACCAATATGTATTTGTCTACATTGTATTTTGCCTTTCCACCAATGGCGCTCAAGGAGATGAAGAGCAATAATACAAACAGAATAGAATAACATTCAGGAAAACAGCAATAAAAATCTAAGTTAAAACTATTAAAACAAGACAGTTAAAACATCAATACAAATCAATCAAATCAACCAATTAGAACTAATTATAACTTATTTCCAAGTCAGCTTATGGGTCTGTCTAAATAAATACGTCTTTGCCTGCTTGTTCTGTAAGATCTGTTACCTGCCAATCGTATTTTGCAACTACCCTCCCCACAACCCTCTTGAAAATATGTTTTCTAGGAGCTTCCATTGCAAAACCAGACAGACAAACTTCTCTAGCCCAGACAAATCAGCCAAACCCAAATAATTCAGGTCAAAACTCTAACTCCTGTCAATCTGTGTCTGCTGAAATAATAGCTGCCCAAGTCTTTATACAGATGGGTAAGGACTTAGGAATGATGCCTCCCAACCTAGCGCAAACTGAAGGAATGCTGCACCTACTAAATTTTTCTGATTTTTGTTATTGTTGCCATATTTAAACTAAGCTGCCTAATATTTAGAGATGAGAAAGGAGTGAAAATAAGGTGAAAATAAGGAAAATAAGGCCTTCAATTCTCACTGAAGTGGTAAACCTGTGTCTGTACGACTTCAGTTTGCAGGTGGGGGCTCAAATTATTTCAGTGCTCCTCTGTAGAAACATTTCCTGTACTTACAAAATTAGCATGTAAGGGTGAAGACAGTGCTAGAGCCCTTTTCCTTGACATGCTAGTTTTCTTTGTGCAGTAATTTTCTTTTTCATGTGGAGGACAGCAATGAAATCCCCACATGCAGCCACGTGGTACAGGCCAGATGCAGCTATACCAAGCAAATAACCATGAACGCACTTCGGCAGACCCAAATGATGCCTTGGAAGAGTTAATGAACACAGAGGGAAACCATAAAACAAAACAAAAAAATGAAAGACATTTCCTCCAAAATGACCTTAAGGGATGAGAGAGTTCATGATTTCAGCAGCACAAGAATTCCATTCCCCAAATGAGGTCACACTGAAGAACGAAAACAGAGTCTGGCTTAAAAAAAGAAGAAAGGCCAAGTCAGCAATGCTAACAGGCCACTGTTCATTTAAAAACTTTAAAGGAGTTAAAAAAAACATTCATTCCTTACCACTAGTCTCAGAGCTCTTCAGCAATGGAAAGATATTATACGATACATCACACATTTCACAGCTGGAGCTTAAAATCCTGCTGTTTATTTACAGCTCTATGCAAGCAAATCCTTGGAAATTCAGAGCTTAGGCCCAAGACCGGCGGGTCAGTATTTGCCACATTTGTACAAGGCCCGCCCTTCATGGAGCTCAGGGTGGTGCAGAGCAGCCTCCATCCAACCTGGAACCCTCCAGAGGCGCTCAGACTACAGCTCCCATCTTCCCCGGCAAGCATGCCCATTTGCCTGGGGCAGATGGGAGCTGTAGTCCAACACACCTGGAGGACACCAGGATGGGGAGGGCTGGTGGAGAGGGTCATCCCATTTTAGCTTTACAACAACTCTGTGGGGCAGGTCAGAGAGAGGAAGGCCCAAGGTGTGCTTCATAGTTAAGCAGGGAAGAGAACCACACCCAGGTCTGATGCTCTATCTGCGACATCTCATTGGTGTAAAAAGAGGCAAATGCCCTGCACTTGAAGCCCTGTTCATTCAGGTTCTGCACCACATGCAGGTATAGGTTGATCTGCACTTGAAAATCATCATCATGATCATGATCATCAATAACAATTAATAATAATAATTCCCTCAAATTCTGGTTTAAGAAAAAGCTTATTTTTGTGTCTTGTATAAATTATGTCTGTCAAGGCTGCAATCCTACGCCCTCTTAACTGAGCGCAAACTCCACTGAAATTCACAGAAGGCAGAAGGGAGTTATGCAGGGCATCCAAGCTCCCCAAGCCCTCAAAAGTATCACTTTTGTCTACCTCTGCTTCCAGGTTTTTACAGACAGTGCTTCCACATTTTTGAGCCTATCTTTGCAGCTATAAGAGCTCAAACAAAACTGTGGGGATTCTGAGGACCAGGAGTTGTGCCGCACACTACATGGCATACACGCACGCTGGGATCTCCAGATCTGTCACGGTGATAACTAAACCATGATCAATGTGATCTCTCATTTATAGACTATGAATCCGATTCTACTTGAAGATCCAGCCAGCAACAGGTTTTTGTGCTGCCGCTGCATGCTTTGATCTGCCTGGCTCTGGTTATGTGGTTTTTCTTCATCGCTACCATTATTTTTAGTTGTGCGAGTCGTTTCACATTTTACCATCGATGACTATCGATGCTAGTCATTCCGGGAACATTTCAGAGCTCAAGGGCAGGCTATGAATATATTAAATGAATGAAAAAAATAGAAGAGCATTGTAATTCAGGTGTAGCTGAGGTGACCCTTAAGTCGAGGTCTCCATTCTGGGAAAGCAGGGGGTGCAAATATTCACTCACACAGTGAGCCCCCCCCTTTCTACCAAAGGTGATGAGCTGCAGTTCCCTCTTCCTGAGTTCGCATCGCAGCTAGAGGGCGGGGCGAGAGCAGGCGATAGTCTTCTTATGGTGCAGTCCTATGCATGGCTGGCTGGGGAATGCTGGGAGTTGTAGGAATTCTCCTCTGTCTAAACGTGCATAGGATTGCGTCCTTCACTGCACTGCAGCACTGAGGTGCTAGGAGTATCTGGAAAGTGCAATGCAACTGTGGAATTGATCCCTATATAACATGATCAGAAAGTGGGCAGAGGATCAGCCCTAACCTCATGCTGCCCTTTCAAGGTGCTCCAAGCACCATGCACCATCAGAGACAAGACCTTACCTGTTAGGAAAGGGGCAGGGTCCCAACAACCACAAATTTTGTGTCTGGCTAAGGCAGGGCTCTCCATCCTTGGGTCCCCGGATGTTGCTGGACTACAGCTCCCAGAATCCCTTGCCATTAACCATGCTGGCTGGGTATGCTGGGAGCTGTAGGCCAACAACATCTGGGGACCCAAGGATGGAGAGCCCTGGGCTAAAATGTGTCAATTTCTGCAGGAAAGCAACCCTTCTCCTCCCCCCCCGCCCCCACCACAGTGCTTGAGACATGTGACATTTATTACAGGAGTACAGATCAATCTGGTTATTGTTAGATATAAAACTGTAACCACAACTGATGCTCTTCAAGTACATTTCTTTTTACAATTTAATCTTACATATACCAAAGACCTGGCCTAGCAAAAGAATCTGCTCCCCACATTCAAGTCCCCTTTCCCCCCTCCCCAAAAGACACAAAATTGTGTCCCCGCTCTAAAAAAAAAAAAAAATGGGGGGGGAGTGGTGTTTGGAGAAGAGGTGAGGCAGTTTCTTTGTAGCTGGACCTGTGTCCGTTTTTTGTTTGTTTTTTGGCAGCGGAGAAATTGTTGCATGTGCATTTCCATCTGTTTCGTGTATACCTAGTTACCTACTTTAGTTTAACATCTGCTTCTGTTTGGCATTTCTGAGGAAACTCAACAGGCTCTCTAAAAAGAACACAAAGCCTCCTCTTCCACCACCCCAGGTCTGCACCAAACAGAAGCTTGCAGTTTCCACTGCAGAGAAAACCAGTGTCATTTCCCTTCCCATTAACTAATACTCCACTGACCTACATTTGATCATCCATACCACCTACACAACTGGCTTTTGTGTTGCTAGGCACTTAAAAGATTTGGGGCCCAGGCCCAGAGGACAGAAATCTGCATAAAAATCTGGATATGCGCTATATATGCACAAATTTAGAAATAGCTACAGTAATACCTTGGATTGCAAGTAACTTGGTCTGAGAGCGTTTCGCAAGACAAGCAAATTTTTAAAAAATTTTTGACTTGATAAACAAGCAAGGTCTTGCAAGACAAGTAGTCGTAGGGATGTAACCGCTTGCCTCGAGCGGGCCGAAATTGGCCCCGCTCACACCCACCAGAGACTCGCTTTGATATA
Organism: Shinisaurus crocodilurus; assembly: GCA_021292165.1. NCBI lineage: Eukaryota > Metazoa > Chordata > Lepidosauria > Squamata > Shinisauridae > Shinisaurus > Shinisaurus crocodilurus. Next base: position 97,822,094 of record CM037881.1, on the reverse strand, counting down.
AGAGTGTTTTGGATTACAAACACGGTTCCGGAACGAATTATGCTTGCAATCGAAGGTATTACTGTACTAGGATTTATTTAAGTTTCACAGGAGGCAAAGCCAGCCAATTAATTTTTCATCCATATCATCTCAAATAAAATAAATACTTCCATTAATTTGCACCCTGACCCAGATCATCCCAATCTAAAGGGGAAAGTTCCCCCCACTAAGCTTAATGCGGGGGGGATTTTGGGGGGATTGCAGTATGTGGGAAGGGGAGCATCAACACTTCCCTGCCCAGCTGCAATCCCCCTTGAAAATTGCCCCCCTACATGACAATTAAGTTGAGGGGGGGAAACCTTGCATTAACACCAATGGACATTCAGGGCTCTGTACAACAGATCCAGGGCCTTGGGAAATAGATTTGGGGTCAGGGCCCAATGGGTCCAGGCCTAGCAATGCTCCATTCTACCACATGAGCATGCCTAGGACTCTGCATTACTTATCTGAGGCTGTCCGCTGAATCCTCCCAACAACTGAAATTACATGGATAGTGATTGTGGAGAGGCAATTTTTGGACATGGCACCCTGCGCATAGAATGCCCTGCCCTCGGGGAGACTCGCTGGGCACCAACTGTGACGTCATCCCCATGTTAAGCAAAGGTGTTTTTGTTTGCAAGGCATTCCTGCATATAATGCCAACTGGTTTTAATCTGCTCTGCGGGATTTCTATTGCTGCTCTGATGGATCTGCATCTGGCTTAATTGTGATTGTATGTATCACATTGTTATATCATTTTGGGGGGGTATAGCACCCTAATTTCCTAAAGAAATTTCCTACATCAAAACAAAATCACACACACAGGGGGCTAAAGCAAGGAGAAAATAAGCCACTGGGGGGGGGGATCTAAAAACAGGACCCTCACAGTTCCCTTTGGGAGGACATTCTTTGCCCTGTATCTTTTGTTAGGTAGGAAGTATCACAAACCAATTCCAAGGCAACTCAGAAGGAAATCACAGCCATCAGCTTTCCCACAGCAAAGCTCCGCGGAACATTTCACAGTTGTGGTCTGTTATGAAATGAGAACAGAGCAGCACATGACCCGTTCTCACACTGTTGCCTCAGTCATTGGTAACATTTTTGAAATGTTTTTCTAACTCTTCTGTTTGCCAAGAACACTCATCTAAAAGCTTTATACCCAGCCTGGGCAGTTGGGAGGTGAAGCATAAAACCATTCGTGTTTTTTGAGTCCTGCATAGCAATCCCTCCCAGCGTCCCAGGTTATCCAATATTAATTGTCAGCTTCTTCTAATAGTTCCTTCAATCATATTTTGCATTTAGCCGGGGAGGGGAGGGGAAGGTTGGCTTCTTTTAAAACAGTGTTCTCCAACCTTGGGTCCCCAGATGTTTTTGGCCTACAACTCCCAGCATGCCCCAGCCAAAAACATCTGGGGACCCAAGGTTGGAGAACACTGTTTTAAAACATAGCCTGGGAAGCATTGGCATATTTCCAAAAACAAAACAAGTGCACTCCAAACCTTCACAAACTAATGTGGAGCTGAGCTTCAAAAGCGTCAACAGTTGACAAGGAAATGTTTAGTAAGGATCTCCAACCCAGCAAACCTCTTCTATGCACACTAAGGACATTTGCACATACAAGATAGACAGCTCCTGTGAACAATCTACAATGGGATCCTGCTGTGAGGAGAAAAACAAAAGCAGCTCTGTCTTCCATACACAAAAACCAACAGAAGCTCCCAACATGCATAAAGATGAAGTGGGCATTCTGCACATGCTCAGAAGGACTGCCAAAAAATTTTTTGGCTCTCCACATATTCCAGGGTCCAACCATAGCACTGCAGGGTTAGATACAAGCCTCCTGTACCCTGGCTCAGATTAAGTTTCGAGTACATTAAAGATCCACTGAAACCAGCGGCAGAACTTTTCTGCTCCCAGTCACTTCCATCAAACCTTGAAAGATGACCTTAAGCTTCAAGGAGCAGCTTTTACAAAAGCGGAAAGAAAATGGAAGCAACAAGCAGGCAGGAGGCAGCACGCTCACTCAGCCCTCTCTCACCCCCATGGGTTGTCATTACGTGCAAGCCAGGACAATGGCTGCTTTAGATTATCATTTCTCAGTTTAGGGTGCAATCCTATGGCCCTCCAACCTTGCCGGGGGGGGGGGGAGGACCAAACGATAATGCAGAGTCCCTCTGTGACCTTGGAAATTCCTTCCGAGATTGCAGCAGCGAGTCCAAGCACAGAGCGCCCCCCCCCCCACCTTGCAGCCAGCATGGTCCTTTCTGCACCAGCCGGGAACCAAAGCTGGGACACCAACTTTGGTTCCAGCGTGGGGGGACCAATTCCAGGGGTGGGGAGGGGAAGAGTGAGGCACCGCCAGCTTCCACAGAATGCAGCAGATGCCTCAGCCTCTCCTTCTCTAGAGGAGGTGTAAAGCATTTAAGACAGCCAAAATCGGCCATCTAGATGTTCTTGAGGGTGAGGGAAGCATGGCAGCAATCCTATTCGCTGCACTTCTCCTGCACTCAATTGGATGTCTGTAATCCTCTGGGTTCGGAGGGTTATGGGCAGCTGCATAGGATGGTGCTGCTCATAAGTCAAGGCATGTGTCTTTTGCCCACACGGTCCTTGTGCCACACCTTTCTCCCTTCTTGGTGCACTGTCTGCAATAAGCCAGGAAAATTAACCATAGTTTCTTATTACATCCAAAGCAGGAAATTATAGTTAACCAGTTTGGAACAAGCCAGGATCTTAAACCATGGTTTGAAGTTGGTTTAAGGATTCTGGCTTGAGCCTAGCAAACAGTTTGGATGCAACAAGAAATTATGGTTAATTGAAAACGTTTGTTCTCTACAGTTTAAAACTGAAACTGTAAATCTGACAGGCCATTTAATTCAAAGAAAAATAACCTTGTTGATAAAGCATGTATCAGAAATATATACAATCAGTAATAAGATGTAGAGAAGATTATAGGAAATGTGATCCAATAAATTTCAAGCTTTAATCAACTCTTCATCAAGTAGCATAATCTATGGGGCTGTTTGTGACCGAGTAAGATTGTCTTCCAGGATAAAAATTTACAAAAAAGAGATTTTAAAAGGAGGAAATTCTAAAGAAAATTGTGTAGACTCTAGCGATGGGTCTGTAAGTGACTGTGGAGGCCAATGCTAGATCCACACAGCTTCCCACAGTGAGGACACAGGTTACCAGATGGAAGATGGTCCTGTAAAGGATTCATTTGACATGCTTTTCGCTTAGCATGTTTCTCTCTTTCACCTTGCACTCGGGCTTCTTCAAAGTCCATAGAACCTTTGTGAAAGGTCAACCTCCAGTTAGATCGTTCATGGGCCAGAGCTTCCCAGTTTTCAATGTTTATATTGCATTTTTTAAAATCAGCCTTATGAACATCTTTAAACCTCTTATATTGACCACCAATATTCCGGTTTCCATCCTTGAGTTGGGAATAAAGTACAGTAATACCTTGGATTGCAAGTAACTTGGTTTGAGAGCGTTTTGCAAGACAAGCAAATTTGTAAATATTTATTTATTTATTTTTTACTTGATATACAAGCGACGTCTTGCAATACAAGTACTGTAGTACGGCTTATATTAAAAATCTCTGTACACATTTTTTTGGGGGGAATTTCGTTTTGATCTAAGAGTGTTTTGGATTACAAGCACGTTTCCGGAACGAATTATGCTCTCAATCCAAGGCATGACGGTAACTGCTTTGGGAGACGGCTACCATGGGTTATTTAACCCACAGTGAAGCCTGTAGTGCATGCGGCCACCATTTTGAATATGCAACCCTGCATATATGCAACCCTGCTAGGGAGTTGTCATGTCGTGCAAACCTAGCAAGCGTCGGTCATACAAGGGTTAAACAACTCTCACATAACCCATGGTGGATTTGAGTGTTATGCGAGGGTTGTTTAACCCTCGCATAACCCATGCTTGCCGGTCTCACAACATGACAATCCCCAAGTGGAGGTTGGATATGCAATATGGTGCCTGTGTGGATGTCGCAGCTTGTGTCAAGGATTCAATAACCCACAGGTGCCACCGCATATTGTCCAGACCCTGTCAATGCCGAGGTTCGCACAATCACCGGGGAAAAGAAGCCACAGTGGCCTCTTTTCCCTGCCCCCACACGTGCCGGTCAGTGCGCCACACAATTTGCCTAGTTACCCTTGCAGTGTGCAGCTTGTCATGTCATCTGAACCCGGTGAGGTGTGCAGCAGGGGTGGCTTCCAAACCACCCCAGAACCCATTGCTTGTTGTTGTATATTCTTCCAATATACAAAATTTAAAAACATACAAAACAATTTTGTAATACAAAACTAGACCTGTTAAACACCATTAAATGGCATCTTAATAACAAACCAACGATCAACAAAAACTAACAAAAACTATCACCATCCTCCCAACAAAGAGAAAGCAAGGGAGTCACGAAGGCGGCTTCTAATACACAGCTTAACAGGCTAATTCTGTAGTCCTCATTCATGCAGGAAATACACACACACACACACACACACACACCTGTGGGAGAGCACTGGAAAATGTCCTGTTGGTTTTATTCAACTCCTCATCTGCGATGGGTTGGCAACTGGAGAAGTCAAGCAATATGCAGTCCTGTTCCCAAGAGGAAGTGACAAACTTTATTTACCAACTACTGTAATGAAGATGAAGGCATTCACAAATGTTAAAACCTAAGGCTGCAATTTTATTCACAACCATATTTCAATAAAACCAAATTTGCCCTATAAAAATCACTATTTATCCTCCTTTTGGCACCCGAACAAAGTGAAGTGATCAGCTTCCAGATCAAAGTCCACCAACAGAACATGGAGCCCAATCTTACATGTTTACTCGGCAGCGATTCCCACAGAGGTCTTACTCCCAAGGATGCATAGGAACGCAGCCTTAGATTCCATTTCATATGTATATGTATTATATGCCTTCATGGGCACCAGTTCAGCAAATATCAGTTAACAGCCCTTGGGGATATAACAAAATAAAAAGCATCCATTTCTGTACCACTTTAGTGCACAGATTTAAATTTTATCCTAACAGCCCTGTAGGATGGATTAGGCCAATAGATCATGACTTGCCCAAGGCCACCTGGTGAGATTCATGGTTATGCAGCGTTGTTCAGTTGGGCCACGTCACTAATTAGTATTGATCTGATCTTCCAGAGGCTAGCATTAAGGTCACAGACAGGCAGAGCATCCTGGTGCTCTAGAAAAATCTTACATAACAAGTGTTGGTGGGAGGCTATCCATATTCTGTTTTATTTACAGCCTCGCATGTATTGTATACATACAATATTCACATGCACACACCCCATGTAGCTAAAGCAGTAACACAGCCATTTTGTAGATCTAAATTTTAAATTCAGATGAATATTATTATTTGCTCCTCTTGTTCACTAGGGGCCTGCTTATGTATTACATTCCTGGAACAGAAAACCTCATTTTCTCCCTTGGAGAAAGCACCAACTTCTCTGTACTGCATTAATTTGAATCTGGTATCTCTATAGGCCCTCAATTTTAAAACCCAAGGATTTCCAGGGGCAGACTTGAATGGTTAGACATTTGCTATATTCAAAGAAATGGGTACAGCCATGTGCATTGGTCACTTTCTCCCCACAGTGAGGGCTGCACAAAGGCTTGAAACCAAACTGGGTTGACAGTTTTCCATCAAATTAATACCTGAATGGGCTGCACAGTTGGCCATTCTTGTTTGGAGATTTTTGAGGGAAAGGGAGAGAAGAGATAGCAGGGAGAAAGACTCATTCAGTCTGCGAAGGAAAAGAATTATGTATATATGTTCATTCAAAATACTACTGCCGCCATCATTGCTTTAGTGAAGGAAGTTGAGCTATTCCCAGCATAGAAAAGTAAAGGGTTCTTCATTATTCTAATTCTTTCAGAAGAACTTTTCAATAAGACATAAGCTTTTTTACAACAACACCCATGATGGCTCTAAACCTACAAAAGGTCCCATCCAGCTCAAGTTCGGGGAGCAACTAAATAGAATATATTGCCTGTGTTATTCACCTCATGTAAATGCTGCTTTAGATTTCTGGACTTTACACAGAAGCTAAAATGTAGGGACTGCTCGGTTTTTGTTTTGTTTGTTTATTATGCTTTGCACTCTGTTTCTAACTTTAGTACTGGAGCTAATTACTCTCCATGGAAATATAGGTAACTACCAAGAGTGAGCTTTTGGCAACGTTTCAGGGCATCAACACAGAACTAGAACACAAAAAAGCCTGTTGTTTTAACAAAACCCTTAACTTGGTTTATTTTTATGCCCCTTATCTCAACCCCTACATCTGTTTTTAACACCAATAATGGATGGCAAACTTTTAAAAGATTCCCCACCTCCCCAAGATTTGGAATTGGCACAATCATTTAGTACAGGGTTTCTCAACCATGGGGGGAATTTTAGGGTTTCGGGGGGGGGGGAATTGGGACCACACACTCAAACAGTTGGAATACTGATCTTTCTACAAATTACAATTCTACAGATTGTACATAATCTACAGGACATCACACCTCATTGTATGGCACAGATTAAACTAAAAATAAAGATAAATATTTCACTTGTTATCTGTGGAAATATTCCATTTATAGTTATTATATATTATATGCATATTATTTGGAATGCAACTTTTGAGTCAGACAATCTTGGAAAGGGGGGAACGACATTCTGACATATGGTGAAAAGGGTGCATGCAGCAAAAAAAGGTGGAGAACCACTGATTTAGTATTTATGCTTTGACTAGTGAAATGCCATCCTTATGATGGACAGAGAGAGAGAGCATGCATATTACAGGAACCCCTGGGCATGCAATATGGCTCTGTGCACTTTGCGCGCACACACCACACCCCCTAACTGACACAGTGCCCATGCCAGTGCCAAGCTTTGCCCTGACTGCCATGATGTTCCCAAGCACAGTGCTTTACTAGGCCAGACTTCTCCACATTCTTTCATTCTCCCTATGGATCCTCCTCCTCCGTGGACGGCTTCAAACACTATGTTTTGCAAAATTGAAATCGGTATGTAATTTCCCATTAACGGTGTGACACATCCATCTATTGAACTGCACATACATGTGATGTACGGATACCAGAAAGCCATGGCCAGAGCTGGCTTCTGATCATGTATGCAAGCAGCAAAAAACAAATGCATGTGATGATCACATGATATTTTTTCATATATAAAGGAAATGCATAACATCTGAATCAGCCCTGTGTACCAACTAGGCTACTTCACCCATCAGAAGAAATATGCTCTTGCCTTAATACAGCCTTCCCCAACCTGGCACCCTCCACATGTTTTATACTATAACTCCTATCATCTTTGACCATTAGCCACGCTGGCTGAGGTTGATGAGAGAGTTGTAGTCCAGAACACCATGAGGGTACCAAGTTGGGGAAGGCTCCCTTGATACAACAGCCTGCAAGGGCAGACAAAACAACATCCATCAGGAGAAATACAAATATAAAATGATTAAGAGAATATTCACGGCATTTAAACAATGCAATTAAAAAACACCTTACTTTAATAATAGGCCCTAATCTTGCAAATATTAGCCACAAAGTCTAGCTATAAAAGTGCTGGTAAAAGTACTAATGTAAAATGGGATAAAATACACACAGGACTTAAAATGCTCCAGTATAAAACAGGCCTTAAAACTTGCTAGTTCCTAGCAAGGTAACCTTATCAGATCTTTGAATCTCCCTTGCAGTCTACTGCCATCTCATTCAGGGTTCTTGCTCTGATTTTCTTTGCTGCAATTGCAAACAAAGCAACTTGGTGTGACACGTACTCCTGCTTATCAGAGAGGAGGTGGGTTATTATATTCTGGACTAGCCATCCACTGCATTGTGACACAAGATAAGACAGAAAACATTCTCTAGGACCAGTATACAATGGACAACACAATAAATAGTGTACTAGATCCTCCACAAGACCATTTCCACAAATACAGAGTCTCTAATCTGCAGGAATGTGGGTGTTTCTGCCGTCCAGATAACCGAAGGCATCTGTTGAAATCTTAGCTCTGTGAAGGCCTTCCTCAAGAGTGGATAAGTAATAATTTTTAAATACCTTGGGAGCTGATGGTCTTTTTTAATAGCAGCAAACCATTGTGAGCAACAATTGTTATTAATAATCTCCCTATCAAGGTGTAGATGGAATTTTCCACTTTCTTGGTTAATCCTGGACTGAATGCCAAACATAGGTGCAGAATCTATGGTGATTCTGTATAGGTTCACTCTTCGCTGGCATATCTTCGCCCATCCTCCTCGTCTTCAATGGAGGGCAGACCAGACTCTGCTCTCAACAGGGCTGCTGGTGTGCCCGGGGATAGACCAAGTATCCTTATAAAGCCGTTCTGGAGTGTTTCCAGTGCAGCAGTGTTCCCTTCACCCCAGATCTCAGCTCCATAGCACATTTGAGCAATTACTTTCCCAGCAAATATTTTCAAGACAGGTTCTACTAATTGGCCACCCATGGAGAAGAAAATGTTTAAGATCTGTTGTATGGACCTAGATATTGTCAATTTGATTGCATCATAATGTGCCTTCCAATTCTTTCATTGAAGTGGATACCCAGATATTTAAATGAGCTCCATTGCTCAATAGGATAGTCATCCATTGTCCATTTATGCTTTTTATGTCCTTTCCCAAAAACTACTACAGTACCTTGGTTTTGGAGTAGTTAATACTAAACTGCTCATTTCTACAGAAAGTGCTAAACTTAACTAATATTCGTCTCAAGCCTATTAATTCGTTAAGTGACAGGAGAACTACATCATCTGCAGAGTGCAGACATCAGGATTAGGACCTTGCTTGAATCAAGGGTAGTGGGGGGGGGGGAGAATTGGGGATTCCATTTCCTGTACTACATTGTTGACAAAGAAATTAAATAAAAAGGGAGTCAGTATACAACCCTTGCGGACTCCCTGGCCAACATCAATGACTTCTGTAAAATGACCACTTAATCCCACTCTTACCTGGGTCACATTTCTATGGAGAATTTTAATTAAACAAAGTAATCTGGCATCAATATTGGAATCAGAAGCTTCTCCCAAAGACAGGACCTATTTACTGAGTCAAATGTGGAAGACAGGTCAATGAAAGCTGCGTATAATTTTTTGGAGGGTCCTTGTGTAGTTTTTTAATTACGTAAATGATGAAGGACGAAGCACCAATCTATTGTGTTTTGGCCTTCGCGGAAACCTGCTTGTGCTTCATTAAATACATTATTTGCTTCCTCCCAAGCTATTAATTTATGTAATAAATGTTTAGAGCAATACCTTGGATTGCAAGTAACTTGGTTTGAGAGCGTTTTGCAAGACAAGCAAATTTTTAAATATTTATTTATTTATTTTTTACTTGATATATAATATCAAGTCAAAAAAATGCCATAATGCCATAATGATCACCCTCTTTAAGAAGGGTGATAGAACAGACTGTGGAAACTATCGGGGCATTTCTCTCTTAGCAACCGCAGGTAAAATATTTGCTAGGATTCTCGCAAACCGTCTTCTATCTATTTCAGAAGAGATCCTCCCTGAAACTCAATATGGTTTCCGCCCCTCTAGAGGGACAGTAGACATGATTTTTACTGCACGTCAGCTCCAAGAAAAATGCCGGGAGCAAAATCAACCCCTTTATATGGCATTTATCGATTTGGCTAAGGCCTTTGATACTGTAGACCGTACAGCTCTCTGGACTATCCTTATGAAAATTGGATGCCCCAATAAATTTGTGAATATCTTGCGACTTCTCCATGACAACATGACGGCAACGGTTTTGGACAACAACGGCTCTCATGGTGCTCCATTTAAAGTGGGATCAGGTGTTAAACAGGGATGTGTTATCGCCCCAACATTATTTGCCATTTTCATCGCCATGGTTTTACATCTTGTCAAGGGGAAACTTCCCACTGGTGTGGGAATTATATATCGAACAGATGGAAAGCTTTTTAATCTCAGCAGGTTGAAAGCAAAAAGTAAGGTAATTACAACCTCCGTTGTGGAACTTCAGTATGCTGATGATAATGTGGTCTCCGCACATTCAGAGGATGATCTCCAAACTATCCTAAATGCTTTTGCAGAAGCATACGAAAAACTTGGTCTCTCACTTAACATCAAAAAAACCAAAGTGCTTCATCAGCAAGTGCAAGCTAACCCTTTGGTGATGCCATCTATCCAGCTTGGCGGGACAATACTGGAAAATGTCGATCATTTTCTCTATCTTGGCAGCTATCTTTCTGTTACAGCTAACATTGACAGAGAAATCCAGCATCGTTTGAGCTCCGTTCAAGTGGCTCGTTTTCTCGAATGAAACATAGAGTGTTCGAGGATCGGGATATTTGTAGACCAAAAGACCAAAACACTGGTTTATGAAGCCATTGTATTACCAACTTTATTGTATGCCTGCGAAACATGGACTATCTATAAACGTCACTTCCACCTCCTTGAAAGGTTTCATCAACGTTGCCTCCGGAAAATCCTGCGAATTACTTGGGAAGATAGGCGAACAAATGTCAGTGTACTGGAAGAAGCAAAGACTACTAGCGTTGAAAAAATGATCCTTCAACGCCAACTTCAGTGGACCAGTCATGTTGTTCGAATGTCTGACTGCTGTCTCCCAAAGCAGTTACCTACTTTATTCCCAACTCAAGGATGGAAAGCGGAATATTGGTGGTCAATATAAGAGGTTTAAAGATGTTCTTAAGGCTAATCTTAAAAAATGCAATATAAACATCGAAAACCATGAACAATCTAACTGGAGGTTGGCCTTTAGGATCATGGGCGTTTCCTTTTTTAAATATGGGAATAATCATGCTAGAACACCACCCTGAGAGTAGGATGCCTGTTGTATTAATATGCGTGAAGAGTATAGGGGCCCACCAATCAGGATTGATCTTGAATATCTCACGAGGTAACATATCACACCCTGGTGCTTTCCCTTTTGTAAGTGCTGTGATATCTTCCAGCACCTCCTCTGATGCCACTGGGGTAGAACCTGGTTCATGGGGAGGGCAGGGGGGGGCAAGGTGTTCATTTGAGGAGTTCCCAAAGATTTTACTAAAATGCAATACCCATTCATGGGGGGGACGGGACTAGAGCCTCCTATGCAAAACTCCTTCTCTTTCCCTACTGTCACCAGTCTCCAAAACCTGGCCTCATTCCTATCTGCAGGAGTACATAGCATGTAATACCTGCTGAAAAGGGGTGTACGTGTGAACACAGTCAATGTTAACAAGCTCCCTAGAGTGGCAATTGCTTCAACATGGTAACCAAACACCTTTTTCAAAACCACCAGCACCGTAAACAAAGATGTTTTCTCCCACCTTACTGTGATTTTTGCAGATATCATTCCTGAGATCTACTTAAAGAATCTGCATCTTGAGAAAACGCCCAACACAAAAGCCAGCTTTGGGAATCAAAGTTGCTATTTGTGTGACTGCCATAAACCAAATGTATGTTAGATCCTTTCACAACCCAGAATTCCACTTGGCTTTTGGCATAAGATGCACACACAAAAAATGGGTCTCCTCCAGATGGCAGGAGAAAATGCTTCTGTGAATCAGCACAAGTTAAAAAGGCCATGTAGGAAACATTATACTTGCTCAATTGAGCAGTCAGATGCACATTCAATGCAAGCCAGCGTCAGATTGTTCTAACCAGTGTCTTTCACTGAGCATAATGAGATTATAATACAATGTATCCAGTTACTTATACACAATGTATGTGCAAGCAGCTGTATATTATGTATATAATATTCCAATTCTTCTCAACAGGACCATAATCAATTCTTTCAGACTCAACATATACAGTACACTCTCCAAACTTTCCATCTGACATTTCAAAGACAGAGCAAGGCACAGTTTAATGTGTGCTTTATAAATGTGCAAATCAACCTTTAATTGATTTTGCCATTCAGAGACACTTAGAAAGCCATCCCTTGCTTCTGTCTTGTAGAGATGCCAACATTTACACAATTAAGGATTTGCAATGGCCAAAGACATCTGGCAACTGAAACAAAACATTGGCTGTGTTCTGAATAAAGATAATGGCACACTCAGAAGTCTGACAATCAGCTTTCAAAAAAAAAAAATATTCTGAAAGAGAGAAAGAAAAAAAAAATCTGTTTGTTTTAGTAGACACCAAGCAGAATTTATTGCATATGTAAAACTGGAGTATCCCAGGATCCTATGGAAACAGAGATATCCACTCCTTCACAGAGCTACATGAAACATGTCAGAAGGAGACAGCATGAATCATTTATTAAATTCATCATAGATATCAAGTTTCATCCACCCATGTTTAATGAACTCTTATCTTGCACATTGCATCACAAATTTGTGAGAAACAACTTGTGGAATTCAAAGCTAATGAAAGCTTGAAGCCAATATTGTCTGAACTGTGTTTGCATACTCTCATCCCAGAGAGGATAAGGTTAGGGCTAGTATCGATGCAATAAATGGGCCTGCAGCAGAAACAGCACATTTCTACAATTGTGTTATCTCAAGAGGAACACAGTATTTAGCCTCAGTTCTACTACACATCTGAGGCCATAAGCACAAGTGCTCATTATTACTGGAGTAAATGCCATCACCAAATAGAAAAGATAACTTCAGGCCCAATTACTCTGCCTCTCTATATATCTAAAGCTTCATCAAGATTTTTTTTTTAATGTTGCATATGTAATCACAAACACAGCAACATATTTGCAAGCAACTGTGAGTAACGTTTCTGCTAATAACCTGACTTCCCAGCCTCCCACTAAGGAGATATTGGATGCATAATATCCTCCCACCAAGGTTGATCCCTTTTAAGTACTACCAACCCACCCACCCCAACCCTCACTTTGATAGTTAAAGAGACGTGCCTCCCAGAACACGCATACACCAGTTTCCTCAGAAGTAAGCCCCAGAAGGAAGGCAGGGGAGCCCCAATGAGCACAGGGTGACTGACTTCTGAGTAAAGATACACAGGACTGTGCGTATACAGGACTGAGTAAAGATACACAGCACAGGTCGATCGCAGCCGTAGTTTCCATTGCTGAAGCCCAGCGGCTGAGATCCCCCTGCCGCAGAGCTTGAAGAAATGCTGCAGGGCCAGGGCAAAAGTCCACTGAAACGCTCAGGTCGCCAACTGCTGGGCAGGGGAGGAGGTCGGTGTCCCCACCCCCCTCAACAATCTACCCCATCTGGCTGCAATACCCTTTGGGTATCGCCGGCAGAAGATCCTTGGAGTCATTCGTCTTCAGCTACCACCCCTTGTTTACACACTCATACACAGCTACTAAAGGAGATTAGCATCCCATCCCCCTCCAGCCCTAGGCACAGCCTGACCGGGTGGCATAAGCCACCTTCCTGCCCCCCACACACGGGTTCTGTGCTAAGAATACGACGGTGGCAACGAGTCGGTGTGTTCTGGAGCGCGCTCAGGCGCAAGCTCTTTGGCAGGAGCAGGCGACTCCCTTTCCGAGGAGAGCCCTGACGCGAGCGCGCACCCGCAAACCTCCTTCAATCCGACCGCCCCAGGGAGAAAAGACACCCAGCCAGGCCACCGCGGGCAGAGACCTGCCCCATAGCTTCCCCGTGGCAGCCTTTGCCTCCCGCCAGCCACAAAGCAGACAGAGGCTTCTAACCCATCAGCCGAGCCAGCTTCCCCCCCCCCCCCCCGAGATGCTCGGCGGGGAGCGTGCGCGCCGTATCTGCCCCTGCCCTGCCGCCAGCCCGATCTTGCTGCTACTCACGGAAAAGCGCTCCAGGTCCGTAGCAGCCATGGCCGGTGAGATCCAGGGGCCAAAAGGCGAGGGGCTCCTCCTCGGGATCTAGGAAGCCGTCTGGCTGGGAACCTGCTCTCTTCCGCCTGGATTGATGCAACTGAATGAATCCAATATGGCCACTTCCTGGAAACTCCCCTCGCACGCTGGGGACTCGAACGCGGGACGCCGCCCGCCCCTCTCGGTGCAGCGGTGCTCCCAGCAGCTGGGGCAGAGGGAAAGGGGAGCGGGGAGAGCGCGCCCCAAGCGGAGTCTCAGCCGAACCCTTCTAGCCCCACAATCGCTCGCGGAGTGGAGAGGTAAAGAAGAAATTGCCTAATTGCAGCTGCCCGGCATTCCATGGGAGGGATGCTGGGAATTGTAGTCTTTTACTAGCTTGGGTCACTATCCGGCGGATTTTGGTGGTGGTGGTGGTGGTGGTTTTTTAAAAAAATAAAAGCTACATAAACAGCAATAAAAAATAATATAGCAGCGCTCTAGCTGCGTGTTGGAATGTTCAAAGCACTTCACATATATTATTGCGTACATCCTTAAAATAACCCAGTAAGGCAGTCTGCTGTTATTATTGCGGTCTTGCAGAGAGAGCAGTCTAGTGGTAAGATAGTGTCGCTTGCCTTAAGGTAAACCTAAAGTGCAATCCTATGCATGTCTGCTCAGAAGTCTCCCTGAATTCAGTGGCACGTACCCCCAGGTAAGTGTACATATGGGATTGTAGCCTTGAGAGCTCATGGCAGACTTAAACCAAGGCCTTCCTGCTTTATTTTATTTACAACATTCCCAACTTAAAATACTACCCTGTGTGTAACTACTACAGCCTTCCCCCACCCTGATGCCCTCAGGATGTATTAGACTACAACCACCAGGATGCTGAGAGTTGTAGTCTATTCAAAAGCTTCATGGATTTATAGGAATTCATATTCCAATTGTTATAACAGCCTTCCCCAACCTGGCATCCTCCAGATGGGTTGGACTACAACACCCAGCATCCCCAGCCAGCAAGGCTGGCTAAGGGTTGCTAGGCATTGTAGTCCAACCCATCTGGAGGTTGCCAGGTTGGGGAAGGCTGAGCTATAATCTCTTGCTGAATGATGTATCTGAGTAGGCTGAGATATTGCAATCCCATGCTCACTCACCTGGGAGTATGCCATAGGGGGGCATATCCTGGAGACTGCACTGAGAGGCATTTTCCTCCTCTGTCTCAGATGTTCTTATTTCCAGAGCAAACCCAACTCCGCAAAATGTTCAGGGGTGCCAGTGAAGCAGTGTGGATATGAGGGGTGTGTACAATGTGCTATACACCTCAGCATCTTCTTCAGTGTTCGCATCTTCAGTGTTCCAAGGGATCCTAGCGTACACTTCTCCACCACTCGGGTGACAAACAAATTTTAAGCAGGCCTGATATGTTTCCCCCCCAGTCATGAACTGAATGCCATGCACTCTGACCTTTATTCCCCTTTAATGTAGGAATAGATACCATTTGTTAAATGTAAGTGCCATTTAAATGTAGCCACTTACCTGTAGTGTTCACTTGTTTACATAAATTAGTATTTCCCCCCCCCTCCACTGAATGATTATAACTACAAGCAATCTGCAAATTTAACTTAATGTTAAAGGCTTTTCTATACTTGCTCTTCTACCTCTCTCTGATTATGAAATGACATAAAGGGGTAATGCTGCTCCTATGCTACTTATGTCATCATAACCATGTCGTCTATATAGAAGGCTAGCCTAAAGTGAGCAGACTCGAAAGCAATGTCAAACATGTATGCCCTGACCCCCATTCACTTCAAGGAGCAAGCCCTTTCTATTGGGGCCAATGGGGGATTTGCCTTGCAAACAAATAGCAGCTTCAGAGAAGGGATTTTTTTCCAGGATAGCTGCAGGAGAGTAAAGAGTTAAAGTCCTTCTCCACACCTGCTGCAATCCCAGTAATTGTCAGCCCCTCCAGCTGATGCTGTTTACATTTTTGGAAACCTGCAGCTTAACCTCAAAATAGTATTTACAAGTCACACCTGGTTTAGCCCTCAGTGTATCAATAGCTGGTATGGGAGTTTCTTTAAGTACTCTGGCAGTATGGTGATGAACTCCAAACAGATGTCTTTAGAACAGGGGTGGGCAACTTGTGGCCCTCCAGATGTTTTGGCCTACAACTCACAACCTTAGTGGTCAGGCCTGTCAATTAGAATTGTAGGCCAAAACATTGGAAGGGCTACAAGTTGCCACCCCTGCTTTAGAGGAAAAGTTCCACAGACATCATTAACACATTGACCCAGTTTGCATATAACAGCAGCAATTCCTGGGTTGTTTAATCCAGGAATTGTGAGGATGAATGGAGAGTGCAAGTTGTTTCCACTTTTAATTACGGTAACAACCTGGGAATGCCCAGTTCCTGCGCTGTTTCTTGATGTGCAAACCCTGAAACTCTCAGTTGTATATGGGTTAAACAACCCAGAGTTAACCCAACAATTGCCTGTGGTTTGTTGTTCCTCATTTAATTAAAAGCAGAAATGACGAGCATCCTCCACTCAACCCCACAATTGCTGCTGTGACGTGTGAACCAGCTCTTTATTTCTTATTATTTCACACTGGGACTTGGGTTGTTTTCTGTTAGAGGAAACCAGAATATTATATCAGATTTCCCCCTCCACATTGGTTTACTGCTCTTAAAAAATAAGATGCAGGTGAATTGGGCAGGCATTGCTGTCAATATTATGCATCTTAACCCTCAACTCAGAAGTAATCCCACTCAGTTCAATGGAGCTCCATTACTCAGAAGTAATCCCACTCAGTTCAATGGAGCTTACTCCCAATTAAGTGTGTATCTGATTAGAGCCTTAGGCTCTATAATCCACATCTAGGGGGGTAAGTACCATTGAACTCAGCGGGGCTTATTTCTGAGTAGAGATGTATAAAATTGTATAATTAAAACTGTAAGGTTATCAATGGAAATAGCTATTAGGGTTGGGAGAAGTAGGTCTGGAATATGTTTGGATCATGAATATGACCTTTCTAGGAAAATGAGGAGTTTTGTAAAATGTAAATGCCAAGAGTGCCTATTGTGGAAATGTATGCTTTTGTGAAGTTAGATAGATGATGAAAAATATGTACGTAAACAAAAATATTTGTCTTGTAAGGTTATCACAAAACCATTTACAAACAGCTCAACATTTGCTAGTACAGATTCTTACTCTGGCTGTTTGGTGTAGAGTTACACTGCAACCTGGTAAATATCCAATAAATAGGGCTTACAAGGCCTAAGGATAACTCCTGTGTCTTTTCCAACTCAGAGCCCTTTTGCCTCCCAGCTGGAACAAACTGGGTAAGACAGCCACCACCGTCAAAGGGTCAGTGAATTCCAAGGCAAAATATATTTAAAAAGTAACATTTGTTTTGAAAGGAAAATATACTTGTAGAACATTACAAAGAATACAAATAAATATTCTATCATTACACTTAAACTTTAATCTTCAGAGACAGTAAGGGTGCAATCCTATGCACGTTTAGACACACACACACACACAAAAACTCCCACAATTTCCCAGCATTCCCCAACCAGCCATGCATGCTCCCTAAATCACAGAATAGGGAACCTTTACCATAGTTTGAAGTCTCAGGAAAGTGAGGGATGGTATGTTTGCAATGAACTCTCCCACTCTGCTGTGGAACAGATAGTAGATGCCAGATGTGGGGCAGAAGGTGGGGAATGTCAGAAGGCAGAATAATTTTAGAATCTGGGGGAGCTCAAGTTCAAAATAGCTGAGAAACACCACAGTACCCATTATAGTTTGTGCCAAAAGTGGCTGTTAAAGCCACCCTCAGAGAAGGCAAGCCAGTCCTTGGCACACAAACAATGTACAACTGTCATGAGTATCGCCAAGAGCCATTTCATAGCCTATGTCCAAACACTTTCCAAGTTTTCTGAAGCACGGATGACAGCTGCATTACATTTTACCCAGTTGCACCTTACCTCACAAGTGTTGTCCTACCTGTGGGCTTCCTATCAAGGTAGCTGATTGGCCACAGTGTGAACAGAATGCTGGACTAGATAGCATTTTGGTCCGAATTCAGCGGGTCTCTTCTAATGTTCTTAAACTACACGTGGCATTAATCATATGTAGTCCTCCTCCCATTACACTTTCTCTTTTTAAACCTAAAAGCTGCAATCTTCAGTGGGACATTGGTGTGTGTGTGTGTGTGTGTCTGTATAAACATATCCTTTCTTTTCCTTTCTGCTGGTTTTCCATAGCCAAATTCTGCCAGATGCTTCCCCCACCCCATACCTGGTGGTGGCTAAAACCAGCTGAGAGATGATGTGGAGGTGGAAAACCATCAGCAAAAAAGGGGTTAAGATGCCCCTCACCCCCATGCTGGTCTCCTGTTGGAGATGGCAGCCTGGACAACTTTTATTTTAATTTTATTATAAATTATAACCTATAAAGCCCTACACGGCTTAGGACCACAATACCTGACGGAACGTCTCTCCCAACCGCAATCTACCCGGACACTACGCTCAACATCTGGGGCCCTCCTCCGATTGCCACCTCCAAGAGAGGCTCGGTTGGTGGCAACGAGGAGGAGGGCCTTCTCGGTGGTAGCCCCCCAATTATGGAATCAGCTCCCCACTGAGACCCGCCTGGCGCCAACCTTACTATCTTTTCGGCGCCAGGTTAAGACCTCCCTCTATGCCAAGGCATTTAGTTAGGACTTGGAATAGCACGGGGGGGATTGTCACCTGTAGGCTCAGTTTTATTGGTTTTTGTACTGTTATTTTAAACTGTGTTTTTAAATTTGGTTTTTTAATTCTTAAACTATGTTGTATGTTTTTATTGTTTTTATGCATAAAGTATTGTGAACCGCCCAGAGAGCTTCGGCTGTGGGGCGGTATATAAATGAAATAAATAAATAAATAAATTATGACATTTATATCCCATCTTTTTTCCCCTTGCAAGGAACCCAAGGTGGCATACACAATCCTCTTCCTCTCCATTTTATTCTCACAACAACCCTGTGCGGTAGGTTAGGCTGAGAGTCAGTGATTGGCCCAAAGTCACCCAGTGAGTTTCATGGCTGAGTGGGGACTCAAATCCAGATCTCCCTAATCCCAGTCAAACACTCCAACCACTGCACCACACTAACTCTCTTTAGGTAAAATTCTAGAGGGAGGGGCCATAGCTCAGTGGCAGAGCACCTGCTTTGCGAGCAGAAGGTCCCAAATTCAATCCCCAGCATCTCCAGTTAGGGCTAGGGGGGGGGGGGAATCCTGCCTGAAACCTTGAGAGTCACTGCTAGTCAGTGTCGACAATACTGGGCTAGATGAACGAAGGGTCTGACTCAGTACAAGGCAGTTTCCTGTGTTCTATACGTGTATACTAGTGCTTGGGGTAGGTAGGGAGGTCCTTCATGTGTTCAAAATCATGAGCAGTTTGAGCCTCAGAGGGGGGGAAAGTGCTCAACTAACCGTTTCTTAATATCACCCTCATTCACATTCAGGGATGTCAGAGGGCCAAGACACAGATGCAAGCCAGAAACATTTTTCCTCTGGATTTTCATTTGAAGCAGCCAGCAGCAGCTGCCATCAATTTCCAAGATTGCAGCAGCAATTTTTCCAGCTCTTGTGATCATTCATGAGAGACCCCCCTGCTATCTGCTGCTGGCTGCATCTGTGTACACGTCAGTTCATATTCCAGACCCATTTCAAAGTGCTGGTTTTGGCCTTTTAAGCCCTAAACAGCTTGGGATGAGGTTATATGAAGGAGCACCTGAGCCCATATGAATTTACCCGTGCTTTAAGATCAGTATGAGAGGCCCTACCTTTTGGCTGCTTGTTAGATCAGTGGGCACTAGGGACAGGGCCTTCTCAGGAGTGGGCCCTACTTTATGGAACCCTCCTCCCAAGTAATATATGGTTTGCTTCTTCGGCTGCAGTTATTATAAAGGCTTTGAAAATCCACCTGTTTCAAATGGCTTTTAATTGATGTATTTTATTAGTCCGGTGATTTATTGATATGGCTCTGGGAATGTTTTATATATGGACTATTTTAATGTATTGGTTTTTTGTATTTTAAAATAGTATTATACTACTACACCACTGAATTTTTGTTTTTATACTTGTATACTTTTTAACTTATCTTTTGTTACACTGCCTTGGGTGGGCTTCATCTAGAAAGGCAGCGTATACATATTTAAATAAATAAAATTGTCATTTCTCTCCATGATCCTGTACCCAAGTAAAATCAGGATGGCTGAGGGAGGTGGAGTGAAAAGTGTAATAAAAATCCTCTCATGCACACTCCAGTTTTCGAAATGCTGAGCAGTGCTCACCTGGGTTTGGTTTCCTTTTTGGAAAGAGGTCACAGAAGGCTTATGGCATTTTGTAATGTTTGCATTTATTTACAGGTAAATAGGTTGAACATAGCAGGCTTAAGACTCCAACAGATGTCCAAAATCCGCTGTTCCCAAATCAGTTCTTCCAGGGGAACAGCATGTACCGTAAATAAAATGCTTCAAAGCCCAAGCTCAACTCTGCCTTTGTCCGCAGTCTGCTCCCAAACGCAGAACTCTGGGCTACCAGGTGCTGCTGAGCTGAGCAGCACTCAATGGGAGGCAGGAGCGGCCAAGAAACGGTGGTGTGTGTGTGTGTGTGTGTGGAGTGGATTTTCCCAGCAACAATATATTGTTCCCTGTTTTAATGCAAAGTATTTTGTGGTGGCTTGATCTTGAGTGGGCAATTTAAGACCTATTTACTTTACCAAAGAACTGCTCCTGGTGGAGATGAAAACTGCTAGAACTGGTTTGTTGATATGGATCCACAGGGCTGCATGCTTTTTTGCACCCTCCTTGGGGATGTGGCTATTGGGGACTGTCAGGATGAGCAGCTGCACTTCAGAATTTACCACTGCACCACTGCTCTTGTCCTGCTGCAGGGTAACCCATTATCCAGGCAACCCACTTAGTGCAGAAGGAGAACCCCAGCATATTCTGCAGACTCAACTGTGTGGGCATGTTCAGCATTAGCCAAATGTCTCTGTAACAGAGGCATACACTTCCTTAATGTCTGTTATTTACAGTTTGAACATGAAGGCAGCCCTCACACAGATGCTTGTGTTTTCTTATCTTTGATTGTCCAGCAGATTTAAACAATCTGAAATAAGAGCAGGATTTTGCACAGGCAAGCAGTTTCCAACCATGCTTTAGTTTTTCCCCATTCCAATTGCAAGGAAGCTTTAGAACCGGAGCTGTTCTCACTCTCATCTTATACCAGTACTGGACATCTTTCTTGCAGGCTGTCAAAAAAATTAAAGACTTAGAGCACAATCCTATAGCATATTTAGACAGAAAAACATCCTACAACTCCCAGCATTCCCCAACACCATTCCTTCTTAAAGTGTGGTTTCTAGACCTGGACACAGTATTCCAGGTGAGGTCTGCCCAGCACAGACTAGAGTGAAACTATTACTTCCCATGATTTTGAAACTACACTTCTGTTGATGCAACCTAAACTGTGAATTGATTATTTGGTTAACTAATTAATCAATCACCAAATCAATTAGATTAATTAACATATTACGAAGCATCAATAAAGGAGGCATTATATATTTTGAAGACTCTGTAGGAAATCTATACTTTTTCCTAATACAGAATAACTTTATCCAAAAAAAATAAAATAAAAAAAGACTAGCACATAGTGCTAGAGGAGAATACCATCTGTAATGTGGGGAAATGGAGTATTCCCTAGTATAGTTAGTAAGACACCGCTCTGCCATTCAGTAAAAACAAGTGATAATGCCCCTTTTGGACCTAACTATTTCAAAAAGCAGGTGAGGGACCACATCAGTGAATTTTTCCCCATGTCAGAAGCTCCCTGTACATAGAAAACTAGCACTTTAGATAAAAAGCTAAGCTATAATCATTCTCAATTGCATGTTCACTTTCCATAGGTAGGGAATTTTTTAATGATATGGAAGCATTCAGTCTCGTGTGATCCCCCTCCATCTATATTCAGAAGTACCGTAGTTCAATCCCAGGAAGGCTGAACCACAATGTAGATCAGGCCTATCTTCAAGTGTAACCCCACTTAAAAAACAACTTAGTCTGAACAAAAGATTATTCTACAACAATAACACAATTCAATGAAATCTTTGGCTTCTTGAAAAACAGTGTGTAATATTGTCCACTGCTCTAAACTAAGCAATACATTTTAGAATTGGCTCTTGATTTGTATCCAAGTCTTTGCTCAAATAATGCCTTTTATCTGTGGATGTCTCCCTTGTATGATTGTTTATCCACTGAAATTTTTACTGCATCTCTCTCCTGAACAATGGAAGAGCTGTTTGCCTTCCCATAGCATCCCCTTTGTTTCAGAGGAAAATATGAATGAGGAAATTCGATAGCTCTGGCTTTCATCATTCTGTTTGCTGTAGAGTACAAGATTGCATTCCAGGAGCAGATTCTCCCTGCCCTGAAGGTTTTAAAATATCAATAGTTCTGCCTTAGGAAAGAAGGATTGCTGACAGCCTTTTGACACTCTGCAAAGCAGAACTCTGAACTTTCTCTTCCACACCTTTCATGCTGGATGGCAAGCTCACATTCTTCCTGTTCCTTCAGCCTTGCTGCTCTGCTCTCCCCATCACCTGTATTGCAACGTGATGCCACCACACCTTGTTTACAGCAGAGATGTCATGAGGACTCTTTTTCAGCTGAATTGCTTTGAACATAAAGTTTGGTTGGGAAAGAACATCTGGCTGGAAACATGATCATATTGACCCTGAACCTTTAGAGTAAATCAAATTTACCTTTGGCATTACCCTTTAGTCTCCTGGCTGTAACTAAGCTTAAGTATGTATTATTCACATACTTGCATATTCTCTCCATTTACTTTTGCCTTCATTCCCCACCCCTTCCTCTGATATTTTGATTGCAAGCACTTTGGGACAGGAATCTATCCTCTTGTACTTAGATCATAGAGTCGGAAGGGGCCTACAAGGCCATCAGAGTCCAAGCCCCTGCTCAATGCAGGAAACTAGAGGAGGGGTCTCCCATCCAAGTAATAACCAGGCCTGACCCTGCTTAGCTTTCCATGCTCAGAAAAGCTGAGCCAGCGTGAGCCAACTTGTCATGCACATGTATGGAATAAAATAATAGTAATAGTAGTAGTAGTAGTAGCAGGGCTTTTTTTCTGGTGGAACTCACCGGAACTGAGTTCCAGCACCTTTTCTTCTATTAATTGCATTACAATTTAATCGCCATCTACTCCCGAGGAAATGTAATCCAAGAGTTCCGGTGCCTTTTTCTCCAGAAAAAAAGCACTGAGTAGTAGTAATAATAATAATAGCAGCCAGTGCCTTAATCTACATATTAATAGGGAAGTTCCCTCTTTCTTTTCCAGTTATGTATTAATTTCACTTAGTAGAACTTTGTTCCTTCCCAGGAGAGTCAACAGCAACATTATAGTACTTATAGATCTAGAGAGCTGTCTGTGATCTTTTATGCCACAAGCATGTGGACCTCTTCCACCTGAGTATAATGCCCACACTAGCTGAAACCTGGATCAATTTGTGCACAAGGGCAAGACCAGTGACCCAAAGCAAAGAGCACTAGCAGACACACAACTCTAACCACACATGACTCAGCACTGCGAAGATCCCTAGTAGAGGACAACTCATAGGATTGAATCCAGCACAGCAGGACTTGCCCTTACTCTCCTCCCCCCTGCAGCCACTACTTCCCCCCCCCCCAATCTGCTCTGGAGCTTCCCCCACCCCTCCAGGGCAGATTTGGGAGGTGTGTTTTTGTTCCACTGGCAGAAGGCCAGCATTGGATCCAATCCATAATTCCCATACAGATTACTGTATCAGAGAAAATGCAGAATGTTTGAACCAATATAGGCTATTAGTTGTCTATTTGTTGCAATGCCCCTCAGTCAGACATATGTAGAAATAAGGTGTTAGTCCCATGCTTAGATTATTGAAAGGGGGGGGATACCAGGGATTACTTCAGTTGTTCTCTAGAGAGGGAACAAACTCACATGTATGTGGGATTCAGTACTGTCTCAATAGTATTGGGTTTAATTTTTTAAAAGTATTGTTTTTATAAAGAACATAGGAAGAGCCCTGCTGAATCAGACTAAAGGTCTATCTCAGTGTTCTCCAACCTTGGGTCCCCAGATGTTTTTGGTCTACAACTCCCAGCATGCCCCAGCCAGCATAGCTGGCTGGGGCATGCTGGGAGTTATAGGCCAAAAACATCTGGGGACCCAAGGTTGGAGAACACTGGTCTATCTAGTCCAGCATTCTGATCACACAGTAGCCAACCAGCTGCCCACAGGAAACCCATAAGGAGGATATGAGCGCAATAGCATCCTCCTACTTGTGTTCCCAAGCAACTGGCATACAGTTGCTGGGGAACTGTATGCTGAACTCTGTCTGCTGAAGTTGTAGGATACAAATTTAACAAACAAACAGCAACATGTTCAAAGGTAGTATCCCTCTGGGAAACAAATGCTGCAGGCAAAACATAAGGATGGTACTCTAAGAAGTCGTACACATACAAATGTGATTAGAGGTGTTATGTGTTCATCAAAATTCTACAAAATTAATTCTTCATGAGCCTAGTAAAAAGCCCTTTAGTTGGAGGCTGTGATGGAAACGTGCATATTACCAAAAGAATCTATTATTTAAATAATGTTTCAATATTTTGGTTAAACTTGCGTTAACAGGTTATATTCCTCATGATGACAGAAACATAACTTTTACTTGTATAATGCAGCCTTGTTTATAATGTTATTATAAACCTTGTTGTTATTATGGGTTTTGCTATCAGATGAATTGAGCCCACAAGTGCAAATTGTGACTTGTGGTTTCAAACACCAAAAATCACAGAGAGGCCCATTATTTTCTTGACTGTTGGCCATGAGTATTTTGCAAACAAATCACAACAGTTTACATACAGTTGCACCATTAAAAAATAACGCTAATCGTGTATATATATTTTTACTCAGAATCAGTGAATCTACCATGCAATGGGTAGCTTTGAACATCCCATTAACATTCCCCATGTTGCTAGCATCACCAGTGGGACAAACTATGGCTGAGTGTAGTCAAATACGTACCTTGGACTTCAGGAAAGCTGATTTTAATAAACTGAGATTCCATGGCAGGAAAACCTAACAGGAAGAGGAGCTCAAGAGGGATGGGAGTTCCTAAAAAAGGAGATACTAAAGTCTCAATCAGAAACAATCCCAATGAGAGAGAGAAAAATAGAGGACAACAGAAGAAGCCAATGTGGCTACACAGAAAGCCTCGCAAAGATCTGAAAATAAAAATGACACACACAGCAGGTGGAAGGAGGGACAGGTCCCTAAGGAAGTGTCCAGGCAGATATCTTGGAAGTGCTGAGATGGTGTCCGGAAGGCTAAAGCTCTGAATGAGCTGAGTTTGGTGAGAGATACTAACAAAAAGGGCTGCTTCAAATATGTTCCAAGTAAAAGGAAGACAAAGGTAATGGTAGACCAGCTGCTCAGAAAAGATGGCAAAATGCTGACAGGTGGCAAAGGCAGAACTGCTCAACTCCTATTTTGGCTCAGTCTTCTCTCAAAAGAGGATCTGTGTCCCATCAGGTATATGTGACAAACAAGCTGAAGGGGTAGGAGTGTAGGTTGAGATTGACAGAGAGATGGTCAGGGAATATCTAAGCACCTGAAATGATATTCCCCTGGTCAGGACGAATTGCATCCTAGGGTGCCAAAGGAGCTAGCAGATGGACTCTCCGAACCTCTATTATCTTTGAGAAATCTTGGAGAATGGGTGAAATACTGGAGAAGAGCAAATGTTGTCCCTAACTTCAAACAGGTCAAAAAGGAAAATCCAGGGGATTATAGAACAGCCTGTCTGACATCAATACCTGGGGAAATTCTAGAGCACATTATAAAGTCTTTTGTGGCATTTTGGTTGGCCCTAATTAAAGATATCACCCAACTGTGGATTTTGGACTCCCCCCAACCCCCATGGACTAGCACGGCTATCTTAGTTGTGTGTTTTTTTTTATGGCAGAACATTTTACAGACTGACTCAGCAATAGGTGTAGTCAGAGAATTTGTTGTTTTTCTTTCTGTCAGTTAAAGTTTGTAGTTAGGTAGATAGGGAGAGAGGATGTGGCTGATAAAGCAGTTAGTCACACCAAGTCATAAGGAGAAAAGCACGAGGAAAAGATTATCTTCCCCAAAAGCTGATCTATAGATGAAACTGACACCCCATTTCTATAGCTGTGCATAGCGGTGATGGTGCAGAGGGCGAACTGTACAGCTGCCGCCAAAGGTGTTCAGGATACAGGTTGTGCCAACTTGAGGCCTGTAACAAATCCTGTTTCTGTCAGTGCTGTAGTGCTGACCCAGGCTAATGCCCCAGTACACTGACTGTCCACGGTCAACTATCTGCTTCTTTCAGGATCCTCAAAAATGGTGCCTTTATTCAGGTTTTGCAATATTTAAATGCAATTTATGGATTCCTTTATTCATCTGTTAAAAGCCAGTTAATTGGTTTTTGTTTTGTTTTTTAAATCTTCACTTGGGTAAGAGCCCTATTGGAAATACATTTTCTGCCAGATGCTATGACTCTACCGGCAACTAATTGCACCCTGTTAAGATCAAACTGAAAAATCAGGGAAGATGAGGGAAGAACAAAGCAGACTCAAGCAGCTCGTCAAGGCACTAACTGAGTCCTGAGTCAGCTTCACTCCCCACTACTATTTTCCAATCGAGGAAGGCATGGCAGGAAGGAAGCCAAGGCCACAGCACAGTTGCTCTCCATCCTCAAAGGGGGCCATCCTCCCCTGAGGCGTCTGCGGGCCAAATGGGGCAGCATGATGGGCTGAATCCAACGTCTGGGCTGCAGGTTCCCCAGGCCTGATTTATATAAAAATATTTGAACATCCCAGTTTATTTTGGATAAATCCAAAGCAGCAATGCTCCTTTCAGAATGTTAAATTTAAATGTGATCTTAGAGAACGGTCCCATCAGTTAAACAATGACAACTGTGTTTTTAACTGATGTATTTTTAATAGATTTGTTTTTATGTTTTAATAACAATGATATATTTTATTTTTATTAGCCACCTTGAGCATTATTTGTAGCAGGAAAGTGTGATATTAAATAAATGAATAAATAACCAGTTTTTAAAAATCCAGATTCCATCTGGGCAGGCCAGGCAGAGACATCTAGCGCCACCAGCAGACTTGACACACCCATCTTTACTGTTGTAAAAGGCCAGAGAAGGGTTGTACTGGTTTCAGGTTCTGGTAGACCCATCAGGATGTCATGTATGTTGGAGGATATGGAAAGGAGTCGGTCCTATACTGGTTAGGATGAAGCAGAGCGTTCCCCCTTATGCGTAGCCTGTTATTGAAACTGGTTATCACCACGTGATTTGCTAAACCCTTGCTAAAAGACTCTTAAAAGGAAACGGATTGTCCATACAAGGATTAAAACTAATAAAGACATTTATTAGTTTTACTTACAGTCCGTTTATTCATATATTAGGATGCATATAGGCAGATTAGAGTCTTGGGTGTTAAGAGTCCGCTTCATTGGAGATCACTGTCTGGAAGCCAGCTCAGACATTGGGCCGGTTCGCATGACCCAGGCTGCGAGCGGGGGAGGCACCACAGGGCTGTCTGTGGGGTCCAGCGGGGCACCGCAGACGACCTGCGCCCCGCGCGCGTGGGCAGACCCTGGTGGAGCTGGCAGTCCCCGTACCGCAGTGTGGGCCTCCCGGTGCTAGGGGGCAGGGGCTCGGGATGCCCAGAGGGGCCGTTTGCCCCTATAGGCTGGAGCGGCCGCAGCTCCGGCTGCCCTGGGTTGCCGCCTCTGTGCGGCCCCTGCTGGACGGCCGCCCGCTGTTCGCACAGCAGGGTGGCCACACGCGGTAGGGGCTTACCCCTATACCGACCATGGTTTTTGCGTGCGTCCCACGCACAACCTTCCAGCGGGGGCACCCCCAGTTGGCGTTCGCACGACACGGGAACCGCGGGGGACTCTGCTCCCCCGCAGTTCCCGTGTCATGCGAACACGCCCATTGTGTCCATCAGGCTGGAGAGGGAGAGAGAGAGCTGGCCACAGGGAGGCCGGAAGTAGGGAGGAGGGGTCACAAAACATGCACCCTGGGGATTGTTCGATTAACCCTTTCCTCCCACTGTAACTAGTGGTTGCATTACCTCCTTGATTTAAGCAGGCAACATTACAATTTCCATCAATGTAAAGGTACCAGAGAGGAGCCCAGCATTTTCCTTGCCCTGTCCCATCTCAACCTTGTTATGGAAATGAATTTGTTGCGTAGTTCTCAATGCACAGGTGATGGTGGTTGGGGATGGGGGGGAGCAGTCTGCTGCCGCAAAGGCTCCACAGCAGAGGACAGGTGCCACGTATGATACCTGGGCATTACTTGTGGGCTTGCACTGGATTTGGGCTTTTGGCCCCTAATCCTATAGACCGTGGTGCTGTGATGTGGCTCATAGGAGCAGGCTATAGATTTTACTACACCTTAATAACACAATGGAAATCTGTGTGTCACAAAAACTGTAGCTTAGTCAGACGCAAATGAATGAGAGCATCTTGAGAACAATAAGGACTTCAATTTACAAACCTCAATAATTGTGTTGAAAGCTGTGGCTTTAACTTGATAACTGTGGGCAAGAATTATTCTTTACTTAAAGGAAATTATGGCAGAAATAAATCAAGCAAGTATTTTATTAGCCCAGGCAATCTTGCCAGAAATATTCTTTGCTCTGTTACATTTAGAAGTTAATTTGGCAAGTGCAGCTGGTCTAGCCTCTTAATTCTCTGCCACACTCTGCTGCAGCTACTGAAATTTATTTATTATATTATATTTATACCCCGCCTTTTTTCCTGCAAGGAACCCAAGGCGGCTTACATAATCCTCCTCCTCCTCTCCATTTTATCCTCGCAACAACCCTGTGAGGTAGGTTAGGCTGAGAGTCAGTGACTGGCCCAAAGTCACCCAATGAGTTTCATGGCCGAGTGGGGACTAGAACCCGGATCTCTCGAGTCCCAGTCCTACACTCTCACCACTACGCCACACACTAGCTGTGATTGGAGGAGGACAGTGGGCAGACTATGCTATAGTATTGAGGTGGAGGATATCTTAGCAATAGCAAAGCTCCTAAAGAACGATGAGTGCAGATGACTTATGTAGTAACAGACCATGGCAGGCCTGCAAACGCATGGGAGACAGTCATTTGTGACATCTGTACATATGGAGAGGATAATTTTAGCATGCTCAGGCTTCTGCAGGTTTCTGTTTAGGTAACGTTTTATCTTCACTACCTGGCTAAATGCCTGGCGGCAAGACCAGCTTCTCACATGGTTCTATACCAGTGATGGCGAACCTTTTTGAGCCCGAGTGCCCAAACTGCAACACAAAACCAACTTATTTATTTCAAAGTGCCAACACTGCAATTAAACCTGAATACCGAGGTTTTAGTTTTAGAAAAACAACTCATACAGTTGTCCGAACTAATTAACATCTTTTGTCGTAAAAGAAAAACACAATAACAGAGCTTTCAATGATACAAACAGTTTTTTGTTGGGGAAAAAATCAACTCAACAAATTATTATAGTACTACATTGTACACATAGCCTGAAGGGAATTTATACAAACTTTTTACATAATTAGGCACATGTATTTTTGGATAAGGGATTCTCAACTTGTAATATGATTATATGCCAGACTTAAATTGTATGGGGCAAGCTTTACCCCGGGTCCTTTCCCTGCTTCTACAGGTGTCGGATTAGTAAAAGTAAAAGTCAACCTGTACTAGGATGAGCAAGATAAACAAGAAAACTAAACGTGCTTAACACATTTTAAACACTTTATGTCTTGGACTGCAAACACTGCATTAGGTAAAAGTTTGCATTGGGCATGCTTTTGCACAATTAATGTGATTTTTGCTATTGCATGCATGCTGATAATTTGTCAAACCTTGGCTCATACTCCGTTAGTTTGAGAGCAACACATGCAGCACTCAGATCAACTGTTAGGGCTTTACATCCAAGCCATACTCTGTACATCATTCTTCAAAATCTTTTAAATGTGATAACAATGTAGAAAATAATTCTGTAACAGGAATTCTAGAATAAAATCATTCTGTTCCACACTGTGAGAAAGAACAAAATCATTAGTGTTTTGCAGAAGGGGACAGTCTTTTCGCGATATGGTGACCAATGGCTCGAGTGCCCACAGAGAGGTCCCTGCGTGCCAGCTGTGGCACCCGTGCCATAGGTTCGCCATCACTGCTATAGGTGGACTTTGCGCCTTGGGCACTGGGCCTCTGGAGAAAGCATCCAGAGATATTTGCACTGCTACAGGTATACTTTACTCCTTGGGCTTCTGGGGAACATATCCCTGTTTGCCAACTGCCAGGTGTCTGGCAACACCTTTGGAGCTTAGGTTGGGCAGCTACAAGAGGAAGAACACTTTCTGTTATGGCATTCCTTTCCTCGGGAGTCTTGTTAGGCCCAATCTTTGGTTTCCTTTTGAGAGAACATAGATTTCCCTCTTGGGAAAGCCATTTGGTATAGTCTGATGATGAAACTTAAAAACTGTGCTGTTTTATAATCTCGTATGATAGGTCTCTCTGCATGTGTGTTTTATAGCTAAACATTTTGTTTAATTAGCTTGTAAAGCATCTTGAGTCTATGTTTTAAAGAAAGGCAGATTATAAACAAATTATTGTGGCAATAACTGGGAAGGTGGTGGATGGTCTCTATTATAATAAAATCCATATTACTGTAATACCTTTATTAGGCCAACAATAAAGGTATTACATTAATATGGATTTGGGGATTTTTCTTAAGGCCACCCTTGCTACCTTTGCTTTCTTATGTATTATTATACTCACACACTTATGTCCTGCCTCTGCCTTCTGCTCTACCAGATGCCACTGATGACAACTGCTGACAAAAGATAAGCTTCCTTATTTGAGCATTCTATTCTATTTTGTTTGTTTGTTTCCAAACAATTTAACATGCCAATGAAAGTTTCAACAACACCATGTAAAAGGTCATTGCGAAGGACGCCCCTGAAGAGACTTTAAAAACAGCTACAAACCAAATAACCAAATTTGCCCCTAATGCAGGGGTGGGGAAATCTCTTTCAGCCCAAGGGTCAAATTTAATTTTGGAGAAGTTCTCAGGGGCCACATTCCAAAGGTGGGTGGGGCCAAAGACAAACGGGATCGGGTCAAAATATACCGGAATACTATAGCTTAAAGCTCTTAGTAAGCCTTGGGAGAGGCATTTCAACCTTTTAGAATGGCGCGGGGGAGGGGGCTGCATAAAAGTCGGGAAACGACCAAATAATCGGCGGTTAGGGGAAGGGGGCACGGCCACCTGGGAAACGCTACAGGGCCGGATTGGGACCTGAGGTTCCCCACCTCTGCCCTAATATCTGCCGCATTGGGTACCGCGCCGGATTAATCAGAAGTTGATGTCGCTTCGCGCGGTGATGCAGTCGCCCAACCTGGCTTGTGCTGCCTTGCCAGGCGGGTGGGAATCAGGGACGCCTGTAGCTGCAGCTGCCGCCGCTGCCCACAAAAGAAACGCAGGGAGTGCAGGAATGTTTCATTTCTTATTAAGGAAGGGGGGCGCTTCTTGCCTTTATCTTATCCACGTGGGATGGAACGGGAGATGCGCGCTTTCTGGGTGGAACTGAAGGAAACGAAATAGTTAAAAGAAAATCTTACAAGAGATTCTAGCCAGGCATGTAGACAGATTGCCAGGGTAATGACTGTGGCAATGGCTATGTTGATTCAAAAGGGTTGAGGTGTTTTGCTGTCTCACCCTGCCTACGTGACCAAGATCAGATAATACCTACCAGCTGCTTGATTGTAAGATCATCCTCCTGTCTCCTTGTAAGGAAATCCCCCTCCCCTAAAGCAGCCCCCTTTTGTCTTGACCTTGCTAACCAATGTAAAGAACTGTTGCCAAATGACCAGACTTATGTATGCTATAAAAGTGGTTGTAAAAGCCCCGCCCGGGGTTCTGCTTTGCGACACAGTCCGCAGGACCTATTGTGCACAATAAACCTTTTTCCAATAACCCGAGTTGGTCCTCGTTGTCCTTGTCTGAGGTAAAAGGTGACCACTTCATCTGGCAAACCACGAAGGGACAGCAAGGAAGCTTTGTAGCTTGCTTGGGGCACAGCCCACCGCTGCCCCCTAAGGAGAGGCCTTGCGGAGCTCCCAGCGCGCATCACAGCACTTGGCTGTGAGGGAATCCGAACAGGGGGCCTGACGGAGCAGCGGTCGGACGGTGACTCCAAGAACCAACAAAACTCGGTGCGGAACTAGGACCAAGGGGGCCGGACCGGCGGAACAGGCGAGTATACTCTAGGGTTCCTACAGGAGAGAATAGGAACAAGGGGAGGAGGATTGGCCATCCTCCGGGGATTGGACCTACGAGGCAGCTGGAAAAAGCTGAACTGGTTCTTTCCCTTTTGGGTAAAGGAATAAAGGATTGGGCCTACGAGGCAGCTGAAAAAGGCTGAACTGGCCTCCCTTTTGGTAAAGGAATATAAGAGATCTCGGGAGGGAATGTGTTAGTATGTGTGGTGAAGTGTGAATGCCGCTGCAGTTCCCGTAGGTGACCGTGGAACATCCGGGGCCACGGGTCAGCGGAGCGTGTGTGTGAAATCCCTTAACGTCTAACAGGAGAGACCCCTTACTCTCCTGTCCGTACCCCACCCTTCTGTTTCTGTTCTTGTTGTTGGTCTTAGAATTAAGAGAATGGGGTGGGGGGGGAAGCAGCGTCCCAAGGACACAGCTTCAATACATGGAAAGGAATTTCAAAGCGGGGTTTGGGAGAGACTACGGGCGAAAACTTAAACGCCAAATTCTCCAGACCCTGTGCAAGGTAGAGAGTGGCCATCCATGGGAGTGGGATGGCCAGCACAAACCCACCCCATGGTTAAAAAGGAGTGCAAGATGGGGGCGGCACACATAATGATTGCCTGGAAAGAGACCCTGCCCTGGCCCAGAAAAGAGGAACGTGCCAAACCAAAAAAAAAAGAAAGAAAAAAAAAGCACAGACTAGCTAATCACATTCATAATGGATTAGAAGTCAAACACAAGATCTAGGAATGGCAAGAAGTACTGGTACCCAAAGAACCCTGTGTTGTGTTAAAGAAATACAACAACAACAAAAATGTTTGTGAGCTTTTTTTGCAAAGAGTTCCTGAGCATACGCAAAGTTTTGGTGCCTTTTGGAGTCTCCACCAGTCCTGCGTTTAGTGAAAAGGAAAAGAGTGTGCTCCTAACCCAAGCACATACTTCCTCAGATCTGAACTAAGAGGTGAGAAGTTCCAAAATGAAAAGATATATATATATATATATATATATATTTGTTATAGCTGCTAGCAAAATCAAACAGTTCTCCAAAGAAATGGGCAAAATGAATTGAAATACCTCCTTTTCATTTTCTTCTGGTTCTTGATTATTGCATTGTGTTATTGATATTGTGTTATTGTTATTGATGTTAAAAGGTTTAAAGTTTAGAAAAGAGGGAAACCTTCAATAAGGGTAGTATACATGTGCGTGTGAAAATGTCTGTGTGCATGAATAGATTCATAAGCTGTTGAAAGACAGACAGGCCCATCTCTCTCTCCTTCGCTTATTAGAATTCATAAGCTGTTGAAGCTGGGGATTGTGGGTTCGAGTCCCACCAGAGTCAACAGACAGGGACACCCCCCCTTCTTTCCAAACCTCCCTGCTGATGAATGCATATAAGTCGCTGAACAAGATCTGGGATTAAATCAGGTCAAGACGCCCTGATCTCTGTTGTGGCAGAGTTTCAAAAGCAAGTGGGCCTGATTGAACCCCCCCTCCCATGATCCAGTGACATGTGAATGTTGTGTGCCTGTTTGTGAATTAAACCAAAGCACTACACACACACACAAAGTGAGCTCAAAAGGTAGAATTCTGTGCCACAGTACATCATAGGTGAGAACCAAAATGCTCCAAAAGGGGCACCGTTAGCAATAGTACTCCAAGAATTTGCCTCTTTACCTAGAAGTAAGACTTTGTCAAAGACATAGTGGCAAACTCTTTGTACTGAGGAATGGCCATGCAGAGGGAAAAATACTTGGCCTAAAATGGGTCCTAAGAAAAATGAAACCTGAGAGACCTTCTGGTGGCCCTAGAGAACAAATTCCAAGGACAATTGGATGATTGGTATGTTTAGACAGAAGTGAGATTTCAAAAGCCTTCCGAAGTAGGTTCACCAGACAAAAAGTGCTTCATGATGCTTTAAGAACTTTAAGAACTCAAGCAATTGAAAACAGTTAAAGAATGCTTGCAGTTGTCAGCATAATCTCCAGCACAATTTCTGTACTGGTGAAAACAACAAATCCACTTGTTTAGAGGGGTAGAAACTCACTGGGTGACTTTGGGCCAGTCACTGTCTCTCAGCCTAACCTACCTCACAGGGTTGTTGTGAGGATAAAATGGAGAGGAGGAGGATTATTATGTAAGCCGCCTTGGGTTCCTTGCAGGAAAAAAAGGCAGGGTATAAATAAATAAATAAATAAATAAATGAGCCTTTAGTAATATCCATTTGTAAAAACATTCTCAAAGGGGGAAGAAAAAACATGTAAATGAGATTCTGGCTACTGCAAGCCATGTGTGTAGCCAAAAAGAAAAAAGAAGGTTTATGTTCAAGTTAAATGTTTATTCTTCCAAGTGGGGCTAGTTGATGGTGTAAATTGAAAAGGTTTTTATTTTGTTTTGAGTATGGGTTAAATCTCTGAAGTAAGAAAAAAAAAAATGTTGCTCCTGGTTATGCAAATGCGAGGTTGCTTCCTCTTGTATGGCAAAAGCGACTAGAGATGTGAGAAGATTAGCAGCCACGAATTGCAAAGATTGAAAACAAACAAACAAAAGCCCTCAAGTGACTGCAGGTTTCCTGGTATGCAAGAATTGGCCATTCAGCTCCCAGAGAATCAGCAGCTAACCACTAGAGCAAAAAAAACAATACTAAAGTGTTTTTTTAAGAACTGTAATTACGGTAAGAGAGTCTGAGTATTGAGAATGCAGGTTTTCTGAGCATAAACAAAGTGTTAGTGCCTTTTGAGAATTGAACTGTGTTAGCTTTAAAAGGTCAGAAAAAGTCTGCCCCTGATCAAGGCAGGTTTTTTCCCTGAGACTACAGCTGATGCAGACTAAGTTCAAAAAGAAATGGTTAACTATTTTTCACAGAAAATTCAAGAGCTTCACCAATGAGTGGAGCCCAAAGGTTTTTGAAAAAGGAAAAGAGATGATTATTTAAAGGCATGTAGGCTGTCCCCTCTGCCCTGAGGAGAGGGGGGAGAGAAGAGGGCCATAGAGAAAGAAATAGTAAGTAAAAAGTTTTAAAAAAAATGTAGGGGGAAAAAAGATAAAGAAAATAAAGACTAGGCAAAGAGAAAGGTTGGACAAGGGCAGATGCAAAAGAAATATTAGAGTTGCAAACAAAGGGCATAGAAAAAGAAATAAAACCCTCTCTGCCCAAGGTATGCAGGAAAAAGAAAGTTGTAAAAAATGTAATAAAAAGTAAAGATTTTGAAAAAAAAGCTATTTGAAAGAAAGTTGTGTAAAGCAGTGTCAAAAAAACAAACAAAAAAAGAGAATGCGTATCTTTAAATATATATATATATATTGAGAAGTAACGTGCAGTTCTGTTCTTAACAAGGCAGAAAAAAAAATCAAAAGTTTTCTTGTCTTCTTGAAAGAAAAAATGAAAAAAGGTTCTGTTAAGTCATAATAGATTGTGTAAACTAAGGGCTACAATAGAATGTAGTCCCAATTATCCTGGCATTTGCTGAGTCTCTGGGGAATGAAAAAACAACAGGGCTTTCCGCCAATATTGGCTTTGGTACCAGCAAAATGTTAGGCGGAAAACAAAAAAAAAAAAAAAAGAAGTAAGACTCTTAAAAGTCTACTTCTCTGGTTCAAACAGAAGAAAAGGGAGATATGCTGCAATATCCACTCCCTCGAGAAGCAATAAATGCTATAAAGCTCATTAGGTAACTTTGAGTCAGTCACAGACTCTCAGCTGTACCTACCTCAAAGGGTTGTTGTAAAGAGAAAAATCCAAAAAGAAAAATTGTAAAATGCTGTGTCACTTAAAACCTTGCCACCTTGCTGCTGCTCCCAACAGAAGGGAAGGGTAGGCAAGGGGAGGGGGGGCATGATTATTTACAAGCAATAAAAGAAGTGCGGCTATCAAAGATAAATCTAAACTACTAACTCAGTTTCTGTACGTTTTAGTGCCCAGTTTTGTTGAAATGGGCTTTCCTGAAATTTTACCCTCTTTATTGTCTTTTTTAAGATGTATGCTTAGTTAGTTTTGCCAAAGGCAACCCAACAGGGCAGCTTTGGTAAATTTGAACAGTTTAGTTGCAAAATGTATGCTTGTCTAGTGGCTTTTATAGCAAGCTAACAAAGCACTTTTGTACAATAAGCATTTAAGTGTAGCATAACACAATGGCGCCAAAATACAAAAAAAAAATTGCAATCCTTCTGTTGTTGTTAAGTTAGTTTTCAAAAAGTTGTACAAATGACCTGTTGTGTTTTATGTGATTTTCAAAAGCTTGATTTGCCTTGCTAAAGATAAAAGTCTGTAGCTCATGCTGGTTCTCAGCTTATCTAAAGTGTAGAAAGCTGAGCAAAGTCAGGCCTGGGTATTACTTAGATAAGAAACCCCTCCTCTGGTTTCCTGCATTGAGTGGGGGGGGGGTTGGGCTTGATGGCCTTGTGAGTCCCTTCCAACTCAAAACAAGTCAGTTTCTCCTGCATTCTTTATAGCAAAGTCACAAATTAGCAAGTTGCTTTCCTGCTAAAGACTATGTACAGCGTCAGTCAGAAAAGCAGATTTAGTTGTTGGTTTGATTGTTAACAAAAAGAGTGGTTTGAATTTAATTTTACATCTGCAGTAACTCAGTACTTTGTCCAGTGTACAGTGTGCCAGGCTCATAATACTGAAAAACCTGTAAAAGACAGGGTGAGCATACAACGTCACCCTAAAGACCTTTTTTGTGGTGTACAATTTGATTTTGTTGAAATGCCTAAGTATTGTTCCTATAAATATGTGTTTGTAGTTGTTTGTATGGTTCTAAGTGAGTAGAACATGCCCCTGTGTGAGAGCTAATGCCACGGCAGCGGGCAGAGAGAGAGAGAGAATCCTTTTTGCTAAAATATTAGAAGACAAGCTGGCCAAAGTATGCACAGAGACAAGACTGATGTGGCCAGATGCACCTTCCATGGCCCTTGTGTGTGTGAGATCCAGGCCAGGTCGAGTGGTGAGACCTGATCCCTCGTAAGATGTTGATGAGACATTCAATTCAGAATTACTGCAAGGCCCTGGTGAGATGTGTGAAGACTCTTCATTCACGGGTGAAGGCGGCTCAGCACCAGCCCAGCATGGAGGGACACTCTGTCCCAGGTGAATGGATTCATATTCAAGTACAGCGAAAGGAAGTGTACTTAATGCTGTGAAGTGCCAAGGACTTCAGCCATAAAAAGCCTCAAACCCGAAACAAGAATGAGGACATAATAACGCCTCCAACGATTCGGGGGAACGTGCTAGAAACCTCTTCCCCTGAAACAGAAGAATTTGTGCCAGAACATCAATATCATCTCAGACCTCGGACGGGACGACCATCAAAGACAACACCCAGAGGATCGGACGAGATGAACTGATGTCAACTCCAGCTCAGTCTGAACCAGCCTTACCTATCAGCCCTTAATTAAAAGTGACCCTCAGTGTGCATTCACTTAGAATCAAAAAGAGAGAATGTGGTAAAGTGTAGTTTCAAAATGTAATTTCTGTATTGTATAAACACATAACCTGTAGCCAATGTTTATTGTTATTCTGCTTGAATGTAATCCTATGGCTTACATATGCATCCAGTCCAGACCTAGGAAGGGCTCGATCTAGGAAAAGCTTTCTCTAGATGGTTCCCCAAGTTACCAGGGTTGCAAGCGATAGGGCTAATCGCAATGGGTTGCATCCTGCTCCCTTGTATCCTCCCTATTGTGGTCCGGACAATCCAAAATAGCCTGAGCCTATTGGCAGAAAAAGGGCGGCTGCCCAGGTCCTGGCTGTGTGGGAGTATCGCCCCATCCCCCAGGGTGAAACTCCAGATAGGTGTTGAAGTTTCAAGAGGGGGGAGTGAAGGAAACGAAATAGTTAAAAGAAAATCTTACAAGAGATTCTAGCCAGGCATGTAGACAGATTGCCAGGGTAATGACTGTGGCAATGGCTATGTTGATTCAAAAGGGTTGAGGTGTTTTGCTGTCTCACCCTGCCTACGTGACCAAGATCAGATAATACCTACCAGCTGCTTGATTGTAAGATCATCCTCCTGTCTCCTTGTAAGGAAATCCCCCTCCCCTAAAGCAGCCCCCTTTTGTCTTGACCTTGCTAACCAATGTAAAGAACTGTTGCCAAATGACCAGACTTATGTATGCTATAAAAGTGGTTGTAAAAGCCCCGCCCGGGGTTCTGCTTTGCGACACAGTCCGCAGGACCTATTGTGCACAATAAACCTTTTTCCAATAACCCGAGTTGGTCCTCGTTGTCCTTGTCTGAGGTAAAAGGTGACCACTTCAGAACCACTTGGGAAAGAGACGCGGGAGGGGGCGGGAGAGCACCTTGCGGCCGTGCCTGGAAGCCACCCTAACGTTTGGGAGAAGCGCCGGCCGGGTTCAGACTCAGGTGCGCGCTCGACGACTACAAGTCCCAGACACCTCAGCTGTGTGGGTGGCCTTTCTCCTTCACTCCACCCCCAGCGCGCTCCCAGCCAACCGGGAGAGCTCCCGAGAGGCGCCCGAGGCGGAGGCGGCAGGAGCAGCAGGTGGCTGCGCCCGACCAGGAAAGCGACTCCTGCTCTCTTCGCTGACTGCCGCCGCCGCGTCCATCCTCCTCGCCCCGGCTGCTGCCGCCGAGGCGGGCATGGCTGAGCCCGCGCTGAGCCAGGCTGCCGTGCTGGGCTTCCTGCAGGAGCACGGCGGCCAGGTGCGCGATTCGCTGCTGCTGAGCCACTTCAAGCCGCTGCTGGAGCCGCCCGGGGGAGAGCCCGAAGAGCGAGCCGCCCTCCGCGAGCGCTTCAAGCGCTTCGTCGACAACGTGTCCGTCGTGCGCGAGCTGGACGGCGTCGAGTTCGCGGTGCTGAGGGAAGAAACCCTGCTGGAGCCAGGGGCGGGGCGGAGCGCAGTGCCCGCCGCCGGGTTGCCTCCTTGCGAGGAGGAGGAGGAGGAAGAGGAAGGCGCGGCCCCTTTGGTGCCTGCTCGCCATGCCGGCTCGGGGGTTCCTCCGCCGCCGCCTGACCAAGGAGACCCTGCGGAGAACCAGGCAGCAGTGCTCGTGTCCCATTTAAAGAGTCTCTTCCAACGGGGGGGCATAGAGCCACCCAAAGCCCCCAAGTTGAGCCCCAAAGCTGCCCCGCAGAAGCCCTGCATGTTGCCGGTGCGCTGCGTGCCGCCTCCCGGTGCTGGTGCCCCGGGGCCTGAGGCGCTGAGCCCTGAGCAAAAGCAGCCCGAAGGCAAAGACTGGCTCCAGGTGTGGCCCCCTGCCCTCACCCCGCCTACCTCACCTTACACAAAGAGGTGGCAGCAGCGCGATGAGACGGGGTCCAGCTCCCCTCACGTGAGGAGGGTGCCAAAGTCTCAAAAGGTGGGGGAGGACGCCGACAGTGCAGCCGCAGTCCCGTTGGAAGCTGCTGAACATGAGTGGCTGGTCTCGGCCACAGCTGGCCAGTGGTCCCAGCGCCTTCATGGCCTGTTGCTGAGTCATGGGGGTCTGGTGAACAAAAGAGATTTCATGAGCGGGTTCACCGTTCTGCATTGGGCAGCTAAAACCGGAAACTGTGACATGCTGCATAGAGTCATTGAGGTGGCTGAGAAAGGTGGTGCGCACATCAATGTGAATGCCAAGTCCTATGGTGGTTATACCCCACTTCATATCGCTGCCATACATGGGCAAGAAGAAGTCATTGCCCAGTTGGTCAAGGATTACAATGCCAACGTTAGCTTGAGAGACTACAGTGGGAAGAAACCATTTCAGTATTTGAAAGAAGGGTCTTCTTTTGCAGTCAGGCATCTTTTGCGTGACCCTGATCTTCATACCCTCACTGGACACAACACTTCCATCAAGAAGAATGCAAAGGTGGCTGCATCTATTTTGAGTTCCACCAGCGCTGTCCTGGGGCTTTTGTCTGATGACACGGCTTTCTATGAGCTGACCAAAGGCTTAAAGAAACCTGCTTCACTTAATAAGTTGCTTCATGCAGCCACAGCCCCAAGGAGGAAGCTGAAGTCCAAAGGAACTTTCTCATCCTATTCTTCCTTGTCTGAGGCAGTAGAGGAAGAACAGGAAGAAACCACAACAAAACGTAGACCAGTTTCAGAGTTGTTTTTTGGTCACTAGTCTCTGCCTCACTGAAGTCAATATGAATAGTGAAGCAGGAATATGTTGATCATTCTTTCACAGAAATACTTTTCTTTTGTGTGCTTGTATGTGTTTCTCTTTAGCAGGTCTAATCCAAGGACTAAAAAGTAGATTCTCACTCAGATTGTACGTAAACATTATACTGGTAGTTGGTTGCATCAAACTGGAATATGACCTTTACCACACAGAGATAGTCTTTTCACTGAGAACAAAGGGTGCTTCCAGATGGAGGGT
The DNA here is from genome assembly GCA_021292165.1 of Shinisaurus crocodilurus. Classification (NCBI taxonomy): domain Eukaryota; kingdom Metazoa; phylum Chordata; class Lepidosauria; order Squamata; family Shinisauridae; genus Shinisaurus; species Shinisaurus crocodilurus. Next base: position 97,781,555 of record CM037881.1, on the reverse strand, counting down.
TCCTAGTGCTACTAATCAAAAGAAATTGTGTAAAATCTGTCTTTCCTTCCTTAACAGATTTTTTTTTCCTGGTAAGAAAAGATGGAAGAAGTGGTGGTGAAATGGGAGGGCTACAAATGGAAGACAATACCATCTGGGTCTGGTGTTTTAGGCTGTATTTTAATTGGATACAAGTTCCATTAAAATCAATTGAGTGAGTAAGGCTGCAATCCTGTCAGCTCTTACTTGGGAATAAGACCTGCTGAAACTAGTGGGTTTACTTCTGAGTAAGCATGGATAGAATTGGGCTGCATCTATCTGAAAAGGAGTGAGTCCGTTTCTGATGGATGCAACTGCATAGAAAACAGTGCATCTTGAAACAAAAACAAAGAAGTACTTTAGGTTCTTCTTATTACTTATTTTAGAAGTATTTTAGGTTAAGTTTAGTTCGCTGCATACATGGGTCTGAAGAACAAGTGGTTGACTTAAAGTCTCTTTCAAAATCTTCTGGTTTGGGAATGAAAAGTCTTTTGGGGAGTTCATAACTTCCTAGCCAGTTCTGCTAGAGCAGATTAATGTGTATGTTAAAAGAAGGGTTCTTTTCCCTAACGATATGCCATTTTCACTGTTGGAAGCGTACAGCCTTTTCTGTAAACGTTTGCACTGGATACAGTTTTTATGACAGCCACCTTAGTTTTCTTGATCTGTGATTCCTGTGGTCAAAAGCAAGGAAGAGTTAAGGAACTTAGGTAAATCTGTATTTTGGTTTTTAAAGAAGGTGCTGGAAATTCAAAATGTCCCTTTTATATTACAGCTGTAAATATGTTTGAAAAGGGAGGATACATAGCTTTTAGTGGCATGCTAGAGAGGAGGGAACTTTTCTGTATATATACTTTTTCAAATCCCTTTACAATGCCATCTAGCAAGTACTTTTCTAAGTACTTTACTATGTGCAGAACACAAAATACATGATGAAATTATGTAGAGAAAAAGAACCAGCTCTAGCAAACTTTAAAAAACAAGAAAACACTAACATCTCTACCTCAGTCTTACATTTATATAGCCAGTTCAGGTTATTTCTTGTTTTATTCAGAGAATATCTATACAATAATTGTTTCAAACTTGTGAAGTACTGTGCAATTCTAAATGCAATGACAATTTGACAAAATATAATACAACCCTCTGTCTTCTCTGAAAGTGATGTTTTTAAAGTATAGCGACGGGGGGGGATCTATTTAGAGTACATATTTTTATATGAAGAATAGACTAATGGAAATATAACAATTTAGGCAATATTTTTTATATTCATTGTATAAACACTGAAATATTTTGATGTATGTACAGTGAGGAGCTTTTGAACCAAGGTTGGACATGTTGGATGTTTCATGAGCACATAACAGTAGTGTGTATCTCAGTAATATTAAAAAAAAATGAGTAATAGTGCAATCCTCTGCATGTCTACTCAGAAGTAAACCCTATTGAGTTCAATGGGACTTACTTGCAGGTAAGGTATTGCAGCTTTTAAATGCATCAAATACAATTTTTTGTGGCTCCATGGGCAGTTTTTACAGACGTTGTGGCTTATTGTGAAATGTCATTTGTTTTCAGCATGATGTCCATCTAGATTTGATCATGCTTTGCTTGAACTAAAAGCCTTTTGTATATTTTTGTCCTAATTGGTAATCATTGTCCCATTTTACAAATTGATGGATGGTTGTTTGGTATACATTGATTTTAATACAACTGACTGTTCAGTGTGCTGTTTGGAGACTTCATGTGTTTACTTGGAAGTACATCCCACTGAGTTTAATGGAACTTACTCCTAAGTAAGGGTGCATCAGACTGAAGCCCAAGAGTGTTTTCACCTAAAACAGTAAAAACCATTTTTGCACCTTTCCTGTGCTGTTTGTTCCATGTGTAAATGCTGTTAATCAGGAACAGGACATGGTATTTTACATGCATGTTGGATTTTAAATCAAAAGCCAGTTTAAACCTGAAAACACTCACATGAAGTCTTGTCTTAAATGTGACTGGAATTGCAACCTTTATGTAGGGTTATCACCTTTTAAAATTAATTGATCTCCATTAATTTAACATTGTAGAACTGCATTTAACAGTTCTACAACAACAGAAATTCAGTAAGTGTAGTGAAGGTTCCCCTATTGCTACTACCATCTCATATAGGGAAAAGCTTCCCTTGTTGAATCTCTGGCTGCCATTGCAGCTTCTTATATAAATTCACAGAAGTAAGGCATACAGTCCTGCAGGGTGCTAAAGCTCATAAGACAGCTCTTACTCAGCAAAGTGAAAGTATATAAGCAGAAACTGAAATGTATTGTAAGGTAGTTTTGTTGGTAATACTGGGACCATGCTTAATGCCAAATGATGCTTAAATTGTTTTCAGTATATGTCATCTTGCGTTACTGAAACTGAATTAGGAGATTGATGAAGCTGTTTGTCTCGAACAATATTAGAAAATAAGCACCCTTGAAAAAGGCTTAGGCCGAAACACGTCGGGCACAAATAAAAATACACAAAGATCTCTATTGGCACTTGGAGTTTTCTCTCTCTCTTGTTTTTGGTTAATAGTGCCTTCCCCCTGTTTTTTTTCTCCCTGAAGCTGAATATGTATTCATATTTAAAAATCTTACAGGTTAAGCATATGAATCTCAAGACGGACTAAGTAAAAGTGGTTTAGCTGAGAACAGAACTTAGGTTTCCTTAAACAATTCTGCATGGAATGTTGTTTCCTTGCGCTACCTTAACAAAGCCATTTATGTTCTTCTGATGCTTACTTTTTAAAATCCTTGTTTCTGCTACAACAAAATGAACAAATAAGTAAACGTATGTAACTACAATAGTTTGCTTGTTAAACCCCCATTAGATGTTTTCAGTTTTAACAGTGACCACTCTGGAATTCTTTTCAAGGTCAGTGGCTCTTGGAATGTTGTTTTGATATCAGCCTTGCATTAATAAACTCAAAACTTCTTATTTCTGGCTATGTGTGTGCATGTATATATAATATACATGCTAAAGCATTCTATAGGTTGTATACTAAATATGCTCCAGAAATGGGGAGAAGACCACTATTTCCTGTTTCCATTCTGTGCGGATAAGTTACAGTGGCCACAGAGTTAGGAGCACAATCGCCAATTTTGTAAGTTGCTTTTTGCTGCTCTGTTGGTTCTTCTATTGACAAAATCCTCATCAAATCAACTAGTAATTCTCTTCAATGAAAAGTATCCCAAAATTTAGCCTATGACTGATTCTTGAAATGTGTGAGAAAATATGTATCCTATTACACACAGTCATTGTTTCTTTATCCTGTTAATAACATAGTATACTACCTTCAACACTTAAGGCTTTTAAAAGTGACCCTTAAAATTAGTTAAATGGATAGGGGAAGATGGTTCCTTATTCAGAACCTAAAATACTTCTTTGTACAAGGCAATATCCAGACCGATTAGGACAAATTGTATTGTATGTTTTAGCTATATGTAATCAAGGAACCCAGAATTGTGCTTATTTTTCTTTTCTATCCAGTACATATACATTAGACCTTTTAATTTGAACATACGCCATTTAGGGATGCCACTTTTTTTCTGGCAGAGGCTCTATGCCTTTAAGAATTGCATGACTGACAAAAAGCAATGCTGAGAAAACCTGTCTGTGTTTATGGAACTTCTGCCTGCTATGAAACTGTTGGAAGTATTGTTTGTATACATCATGAAAAAGAGATGGCAATTTTATTACCCATGGTTTGATTACAGAATCACGTACCAATCCTAAATGTTTCAGCCACTGTCTTTTATTTCAATCTTAGCTTAACATCAACTGTGGTGGTTCTTCACAGTTGTTATGCCCTTATCCTAAATGCTTTGTTATCATAAATGCTTGTTTGCTGGCAGAGCAGCAGCACGTCTTATCAGCAGAACACAAATATGCTTTTACTTTGCCAGGTAGCTACACCCAGCTGTGCTGGACCAAAGTTTGTCTAGGGAGGTGCTTACATCTTCACATTTCTTCTCGAAAGAAATAAAAATCTGTTTCATTGCATAAGATTGAACTGAACTCTTAACTACAAGTTGTGATAATGGCTTTAAGATTCTGCTGTTGGATGTGTAATGCTCCTTTAGCAACTGCTGCACTCCTATGAAACCCCAAATAATTCTAACTTTCACAAGGAACGATTTGTGGGAAGGATTCATTTTGCAGATGGGCAGAGCAATCCTAATGTGGGAGAGGTGGAGAAACTGAGGTGGAGGAGCCATCTTTTCCTATGCAGGGTCAAAGGTAGGGGACACCTTTTTATTTTTCTGTTTATGGCTGTTTTTTTCCCCTTTTGTTAAATGGGAGGAAAATAAACTGTGCCAGCTCCAGGGCTGGTGTAGGTTTTCCCTTGTTCTGTGCATGCATCAGGGGAAAAGGAGGACTTTGGATCTTGTGGATCCACAGCGTCTCCCAGCACACCTCTTTTTTTTTTCTTTTTTTTCTTTTTCTTTTTTTTGGTCCTCTGCTGACACTGGAGTTCTGACACTAGACCTTTCCACAGGCACAGATAGGAGGCTTGCAAGGTTGGTTCTCCCTCTCTGAGGGCAGACCTCTCAATCCTCAGAGAAGGAGATTTAAAAAAAAGTCCTATGGTTCCCAAGGGACCATAGGATTATGCTCTCAGGCTTCCAAGGGGTTAGCTGTGCAGAAGATACTGTGAATGGAGAAAATAAATTACTCCAGTTGATTTAACTTAGATCTAATGGTATCTTCATCACTAGCAAGTTACTTAAAACCCAATGCTCTTGAAGGTGTGATCTCCTTTAGTTTGTAGTTGTTCTCATAAATGTGTGCCTCAGTTTTCAGAGGTGTCAAATATCTATATTCAGTGATCAAAAACCCTGCCAGTTTAAGACCAGAGTTAAAGCTCACATTGGCTCAAGCTCCACAAAGCCAAGAAATTGGAAGCTTAGGCTGATGTGCCCTGTGATCAGTGATGATGTTATGCAATGTCACAACGTGTTGCCTGCTACCCCTTCGCCACTGTCAGAATGCTGACAGGAACAGTGGAATTCAAAACACTGGAGTACTGGCAGCGTTCTAGCTTCAGAGTGAAACTGAACATGCCCGACATAACTTTGCCAACAGTTGCTGTCATAGGCTTTCATGGGCAGCAAAACCTTGATAACTTTTAAACTGCTGCTCAGTATTTCGCCAACCAATGAAAGGCACACCTCCTCAACAAACCTGAATAAAATACATCCATAGTTTCCCTCAGAATTTGAAAGAAATATATTCTATGCCAAGACGCAACTTGAGTAAAAAAATTACAAATCTGTCAATTTTCAGCACTTTTTAACTTGCTGTATCTGTGGTAATTTGAAATTTGTTTGAACTTTTGCACAATTATAGACTTCATCAGGGAGATTATGGTTGCCAAGCTTCAGGTTGTTAGCTCTACGAGTGTCATTTCTATAAGTAGTAGAATTTTGAGGCTTATATTGGTGGAACTTTTTTTTTTTTTGCAACTCAACTATCTATCTATCATAGACTTTACAAACTGCTCCACATTGAAAGATACTGGAGCAGTGTACAAAATTTTAAGTACAAATTTTTTTACAGTAAAAGCAGAAACATCAATAAAACAATGGCTGGAATTTAATCAATCGTCAGGAAATGCTTGTCTGAAAACTAAGTAATGTAGGTGCATGCCTGATCTTAGTTGGGAGCCCACACACTAAAGGCCCTACTCCTGGTGGTTTCCTGGTGGTTTCCAGGTGGATTTCTGACCCATGTGGGACCAACAAGGAGTGTCTCTTCAAAAGCAGCCCCAGTGCAAGCTCTGTCACCACCTGAAGCCGGAGAACATGCTCTGCCACCACTTCACAGCCCTTCCCTCCCCACTGCCACTGCTGCATCATGCCCCTCCACCCGCTTCCCCCATCCCAGGCCCCTCTTATCTTTGTTGCCACTGCAGTGGCTCTATGGAGGGCCACACAGCTGGAAGAAGCAGCCCCCTGTGTCTCATGAGAGCTCAGCTGGGTCTCATGAGAGCTCAGCTGGGTCTCATGAGAGCTCAGCTGGGTCTCATGAGACCCAGCCGAGCTCTTGTGAGACTCCCACAACCACTTCTTCCAGCCACGGCGCTCTCAAAGGGGAAACAGAGGGTAGGTGGCTGCTCCAGAGAGCTCTGCTGGCCACTCTCACTGTGGCAAATGCCACAGCAGGAGAGTGGCTGGCAGGAACACCTGCTGGAGGCGATGGGGCAGCAGCGGTGGTAATGGGCCCTCCTGGCTAGGGCGGGCAGGGGAAGTAGCACAAGTTGCGGCTCCTCCAGCTCTGCTGCCTGATGTGGGCACCTCACCCTGCTTCATGGGTGGGCCAGCCCTGTTCAGAAGACCTCAGTGACTGGGCACGATGATAAAGGAGAAAGCTCTGTTACTCCAAGTTGGTCCAGTGAAAATGGCAGATGCTCAATACCTTTGGAAGATCGAGCCCTGATTGCATGCTAAGTCTTTAATAAAGTCCAGGGCCAAACAGTCACAATGCAGAGTCCTTCCCAGGCTTTCAGAATAATGGGACATTCAAGAGATTCCAGATTTGGTTGAGTTTTTCAGAAAAATTATCTGCTAGGATTCCTAGAAAATCAGTTGTGGAAACTAAAGACCGAGCATTCCCAAATGGAGTAACCCCCAACAATCCTACATGCCCATATCAGACATTTTTCATGCAGTCTTCTACAGAATATGTCACAATAAGTGCAAGGAAGTCTGCACCACATTTTGTAACCAGCTACTGTTTAGGGCTCTACTTCTGGGTTTCCTTGCAGGAAAGCTTGTCCCTCTTTACGGATCCTGCTGCACAAGTTTTGAAAATGATGGGCAGCTTGCCACCTCTCCTTCAGCTCTTTCTACCGTGGCCCTGCAGGTACTCTGTTTGAGATTGGGTCACCTTCTGCAGTTCCTTGAAGGCGGAAAATCTTCTATATATGATCATTCACCCCTAATTCAAATAATATGAAAAGCATAAACATGGCAGTATCCATTATGTGAAAAACAAACAAACCCACTTTTAATTCATCATGTGTGTGGACTTGGTTTAGTCTGCCTCCTGCTCTGTGTATTTCTAACTACTTGGCCTACATTCCCTTGGTGTGCTTTGTTATTTGATTTGCATGTGAATCAAAGTAAAGCGGGCACAGAGACAGTAATTGATGTTTCCAATGATTAGTACTAATGAAGAAACCTCTGAATGAGGATATTCACAGTATGCCCTTGGTGTATGCAATTTGTTTACTGCAGACAAACAACGTGGTGATTGTCTGCAGTAAACAGATCAGCAGAAGCACAAACTGCCCCTATTTACCAGGGACAGTCTCATCTTCTGGTCCTGCAAAACCACTTGTCCATATTTTTTAACTTTCAGGGAAGCCATTTTAAAATTGCATCACTGTGAGTGAATTGCTGCAATTATCTTTCGTCAAGTCTCTAGCAGGGTGACCCAAAGGTGAGGCAGCTAAATACTTGTAGGACCAACTTCCCCAATACTGACCACTCTGGGATTTAAGATCAGCTGGGAAGCCTTTGCTTGTGGTGCCCTTGAGGAATGTGGCCCCTGAGGCTACCACACATGACAGGGCCTTTTATTATATATTTGTGATTTTGGAGTCATGATTTTGATTTGTTTATGTGATGTACTGTGTTTTATTTAGGTTGTTAGCTGCCCTTTGTGAGGAAAGGAAGGATATAAATCAAATGAGTTCATACATAAAATCTGTTCGTGCATGTCTGGCAAACCAGTAGATCTCCAGATGTTGCTGGACTACAACCCCCATCATCCCTGACCACTGCCCATGCTGGCTGAGGCTGATGGGAGTTGGAGTCCAACAACATCTGGGAGGCCACAGATTCCACATCCCTGTATTAGTGCATATAATATTTCCTCTGTGCCTGTGGGTTCCAGGGGTGGCATCCTTACTCAAGCGGCCACAGCCCAATAGGTTTTGCTCTCAAGTCAACACTCAGCAGCCACAGGTGGGATGATCATGAGTGGAGCCCTCCATGTGATCAGGAACCCTAATAAAGCAGGATACCTGACTGTGTGGAGGCTTCTATTCGCATTCAAGTGAATACAATTAGAAGCCCCCTTCAGACCTTCCCCCTCAACAAGGCCTTAAATGGGTTGGACCCAAGCTACTTGAAGGACTGCCTTTTCCTGTGCCAGCCTGCCCTCACTCTGAGGTCATTAGCAGAGGCCCTTTTACCTGCCCACCACCAAGGGCAGTTAGGCTGGTGAGTACAAGGAAGGGAGCCTTCTCAGTGGTGGTCACACACCTCTGGAATCAACTTCCATCAGGGGTTCATCAGGCCCCTTCTTTGCAGGTCTTCAGGAAAGCTCCAAAGACCCACTTGCTTTCACTGGCTATTCCTCAAGTCTGGGCCACTGGCCTTATTTGGTAAGTTTTGTTTTTAATGATTTTAATTAGCAATTTCTTTTTTATGGATTTTATTGAAACATGTATGGATGGATTTTTACAAATTGTATCTATGGTGTGGTTTTTATCTTGTACATTGCCTTGAGAGGATTCCACCCTTAAAGACGGCCTAGAAAGTTTAGATAGATAGATGACAGACAGACAAACTGACTGACGGATCAATCGATCAATCAATCGGACTCAGTGGACAGGGAGGGTGGGGGTGGGGCTTGCATGCACAACCATGCCTCCTCCCCAGTTTTAGCCCTCATGTGAGCATTCTGCATAGGGCTACAGCTTCCTTTTTATTAAGAACAACACATGGAAACATAACCTTTTGGCAGCAAAGCAACCTATATAGACTTCCACATGCTCCAACATAGTTTACACACAGAGAAATTGGACAAAACCAGACACTCAACGGGACCAAATCAGACCAGGCAAATATCAGAGGGGAAACTGAGCTGTTCCATTACAGGCCCCTTGAAGATAGCTTCACTGTACCACGGTGTCCTTGTAAGTAAATGCACACACATGAACAATCATGCTCTGTGTCATGCACGGCCTGCCATTTCACATGCTATGGCTAATGAGGTTTAGTCTAAAGCATCGACAGACTGTAGGGCGATTGTTTTTCAAGCATATCTTTCATCCAAAGAACAACTGCCCCCCTTGGCTTTTAAATCAGTGGAGTAAATGGAAGATAGTATTCAGCAGATGGAGTAGAGCAGCCTTCCCCAACCTGGTGCGTTCCAGATGCCTTGGAGTGCAACTCCCATTGTTCCCGGTCAGCATGGCCATTGGCTGGCTGGGAATGATGGGACTTGCACTGCAACCTATGTGGAGGGCACCAGGCTGTGGAAGGCAGGAATAAGCCTTCAGCAGTGTGTAATGGAGCAGACAAGCTCAGGTAGTGATCTGTGGTAGGAGAACAGGGGTGTTACAAGCATGGCTCTATTTCCATCTTTATAATATTGGAAGGTATGTGCAGGACTATTGTACCGTACTTGGAGAACAGTTTTTATTTCCATATGGGTCAGGCCCAGTGCTTGAATTATGGGGAGCGAGGAAGGGGAACTGGCAGGGTGGTCCATACCATTGTGAGGCTGCTGCCTCAGGCGATGGGTGCTGAGGGGTGGGCCGCAGTAGCAAGGTGTTGAGTTGTGTGTGCCTACGCTGCACCCACCAAGCTAGCATGTTCACCTCAGGTGCCATGGAGGACAATGTCCCATCAACAGTTTTGAAGTAAGATTCAGCTCTAGTCTGGTTGGATTCTACACAAGGAATGGGGAGGTGGGGGGGGTACTATCTTGTCCTTCACCACAGGGCAGCAAAATATGTCAGGCCGACCTTGCCTGAACAAAATTCACAAGCTCCATCCCCTAACTGTAGCCAAATGTTACCCCTCAGTCTTATGACTGATTTTTTACCTAAACAAAACAAAACAAAAGGTATTGCAAAGTGGAGAGGCTTTTAAACACAGAGTGAAAGGTATCCCTACCACCTGCTCTACTCCCAGTGACCCCAGTGGTTATTTCGGTGAGAATGAGATAGGTGCAGAGGGACGATGCCAAGGTCCGGTTTCCAACACAAAGAACAAGGCTGGGCAGAACAAAAACCATGATCCATGCAACTGAAAATGTAAGATATGTCAAACAAAATGTTGGTTTCTACAAATCAGAGCAGAACTGCCACAGAGTCCCTAAACTGTGCATGCCTGGGGTGGGGGGGTGGAGGTATTCTCTATGGGGAAGCTGTTCCCTGATCTATTTTATTTTGTGGAATATGGAGAGAGCAGACAGTCCCAGAAGCTGTACCCGCAGTTTGCCACTAGTGCAAGGGTACCACGTTGTTGTTTTGCTAAGTAGATGCTTTTCATCTAAAATCCGCGTAGGGATTTTATTATATTTAAGCAGTATACAAATATCACAAATAAATAAAAATATTGCTGTGAGCCAAGCCATCTCTTTAGGCTTTGGAGTGGCTTGGTTACTGATATGGAACAAGAAACATACAAATGGCTGGCTTGGCTGCTTTTCTTCTAAATCCACCTGGGAAAATAATTTGAATTGCTTTCACCTTTAAACTAAGAGGGAGTTTTGCCTGTTCTCAGGACGGGGTGGGTGTGCGAAGGGGAGGCAACTTAGGAATTTGGCTGTAGGGTGGCCACTTGGGAATCACCAAAAAAAAGAGGACAAAAGAAGACATAGATTTGCATAATATTTGCATATGGTAATATATACATATAGATGCAAATTTAGAAATAATTATTATAATTTAAATAGAAATACAGTACATCTTCACCATAGTGGGGAAGACTGTGACCAGGTGACCTGTGTGCCTTGCTCAGTCTGCTGTCCAGGTACTCTGGATGAACAACTTCAAGGCCCAGCTCTTTCTTCAGATGATTCTTTATACTGGGACTAGACAGCCCTTCAATAGAGGACAGGTCAACACTTAAAAAACAGAGGATTACATTGTCACCACCCCCTTTTGGTGCACCTACTTTTGCCGCTTCCCCCCCTTTACTTTTCAGTTGACAGCTAGGCAACTGTGTGCAAATTAGCCTATATGCAGTCTTGCTGTATCAGTTCCCATGTATGTTATTCACCCCACTTCAGGCTCCTTTTGCCAGCTGAAACTTACAAGGCCATTGACAAAGCAAGACTACACGTATCAGACAGTATAAGTGCGCATAAGCACACCCGCAAAAGACCAACAATAAAAATAAAAATAAATGATTAATGCAGTTGTGCAATTTTCAGAAGCCTAAAAAAACATGAACCCAATTGCACTTTTTTGAAGCTCCAACCCCCTCCCCCCCAAAAAAACAGTGGCAAATGAATTGGGAGCGATAGGAATGAGGAGTAGGAGACGAGATGGGTTCTGCCATGAAGGACACTGGGATAACCGGTTGGAGGACTGAAGGGGATAGAATCATAGATGGAGGGGGAGAACAACCCACGGTGAGCCGGATTGGACAGTTGGGCGCACCATGGGTTTTTCCGTGAACAATCCACGCTGCATAGCTTATTCGCAGGGTAGCTTAATGTGTCATATGAATGTGCCCAATATCTGTTCTCAAGCTCCTAGATGCCAGTGTCACATCCCTGGCTACCTTGCTGACTGGGATCCTGTGTGGTTGGACTGTTTGTGGACCTTGCTCTTGGTATGGAGCTTTTCTGGTTTCTAAGCTCTCTTTCTTGACTGTGGCTGAAGGCAGGATATCTTGCATCAGCTACAGAGTAACAAGTAGTGGATGCAGATCACCCATTCTGTCGAGGAAAAACCACTTCTAGTCTCCGTCCTGAAGGAGGCCCTGTGCTTTTGGTTCTTACTACATTGAGGGTCAAAATATATCTTATATTATGTAGCTGAGCCTGTTGATATATATATATTTTAATCTCTAGTGTAAGCATGTTTGGCCCTGATTTGGTTCAGGACCAGTGCACACCAGGAGGGAAGGATTAAACTTTTCCTCTCACCCATTTGCCCCCCTCCCTGGCATGGGGATTTAAAAAAGAAAACAGCCTCCATTGGAGTCAAGGAGACCTTTTCTTCTTTTTTAATCCCCATGTGTGCTTGTGGGAATTTTTGAAGGAAATGGGAGGAGAGGAAGGATTTTTTTACCTAAACTCCCCTCCAGGTGCATGCTGGTCCAGATCCAATCCTCCCCTCCAGGTGCATGCTGGTCCAGATCCAAGTTGGGGCTGGATGCACTTACTCTTGAGTAAAAAGAAATAGGCTCAACTACACTCTACGCAATTAACGCACAGGTCAACTCAGTGGCACGGAGCACCTTTTATCAGCTTAGGCTGATATACCAACTACGTCCTTATCTGGACAGAGACAGCCTAGCTACAGTTATCCATGCTCTGGTAACCTCTCGTTTGGATTACTGCAATGCGTTATACATGGGGCTGCCTTTGAAAACGGTCCGGAAACTTCAGCTGATCCAAAACAGGGCAGCAAGATTATTAACTGGGACTGGCCGACGAGAACATATTATGCCAGTGCTTTCTCATCTGCACTGGCTGCCAGTCTGTTTCCAGGCCCGATTCAAAGTGCTGGTGCTAACATTTAAAGCCCTAAACGGCTTGGGGCCATGGTATCTGAAGGATCGTCTCCTCCCATATGTACCTGCCCGGACACTAAGATCTTCCTCAGCGGTCCTTCTCCGAGAGCCCCTGCCAAAGGAAGTGAGGCAGGTGGCTACTAGGAGGAGGGCCTTTTCTGCTGTGGCACCCCAGTTATGGAATGAGCTCCCCAAAGAGGTTCGCCTGGCGCCTACTTTGTATTCTTTCCGGCGCCAGGTGAAGACCTTTCTGTTCTCCCAGGCATTTTAATCATTTTCATCATGTAATTGTTTTTAATTCCGTTATTGTAACTGCTGCTGCTAGCTCTGCTGTTTGTTTTTAATCTGTGTTTTTAAATTTTATATTTTATATTGTATTTTATTATTTTAACTGTTGTAAACTGCCCAGAGAGCTTCGGCTATTGGGCGGTATAAAAATGTATTAAATAAATAAATAACGTGATAGGTAGCTTCACCCTGAAAATCCATGTCAAAGGAACACTGATTTAAAACATGAAACTAAGTCAATTTTTTGTACGGATTTGTGAGTATAATTAACATGCATTATTGTCTGGAAAATCATACCTATCATCAAGTAAATGTCACCAAAACACATTAAATATTTTTCTCCACCTTGCACAAAGGTGCTTCCGAATGTTAAAACCAGCACTTACTGACACCAGTCTCTCCCCCCTCCGCCCCCATTTTCTCTCAGAATATCCCCTTTGGCCTCTTCTGCCTACCCACCTGCTTTGCATTCCTGCCAATAATGTGTGCAGCGTTTTTGGTTCATCTCAGTTGTCACTATTTCTACGCCCACCTACCTCTGCTGTTTCACTTAATTATATCAAAATTATGAAGTCTTACATAACCAAAGAAAAAAAGGGGGGGAAGCCTTCTCTTTTGACAGCTAATTTCCAGCTCTGAGTTACCTTGGAGCTCTGTGAGAAAAAAGGCACACATGACTGTTCCCAGGTTATTCACAGATCCTGTGGGATGGAAGTAGAGATGGAACACATTGATTCTTTATGTGATTTTTAAAAATGCTTGCAAGAACGGAGCCAGCTGGTTAAGCTGCTTGAGCAAAAGGGGAGGTTCGGCTACCCTGCAGCTCAGCAAACCAGTAATTTTCCAGGTCTTTGAACAGAAGCTGGAATGCAAGATCTAAAGGACTTGGTTGCTTAATCTAATGCATATTTAGCCAAAGGAAAATCGCTATCTTGGCTGAAATGCACATTTAGCAATTCATGGTTACTGTCTTAATCTGGGGTCATGGGTGGAAGATTAGCATGCTATGATGTCAATGTGAGTGGAGGAGGGAGGGGAAAGTTATTGTATAATTTCCAAAGGTGGAATTTTGGTTGATACCACTGGGTATGTGGCATTTTAAAATCTTGCAGATTCAAGCCTATAGCAGCAGCAGCAAAAATTCCTTTCCTCTATTTGGTAGTGGTAGTTAATGTGAACCAGCATCCACAATATATATGGCAGGGGTGGAGAATCCATGGCCCTCCAGATGTTGCACTGTAACTCCCATTACCCCCCATCACCACCACGCCCAAGCAGCAAAGGACCCACTTCTAGGATTCAGGAAAAGGGTAAATGCAAAAGGCATTCCTTAGGAGGCCTGGGTCCATCATGGGCCAGTCTAGCTATGAACAGGGAAAGGAAGACTGTAGCCATTCTTTTTCTTGCCAAATTCAGCCCAGGGGGATGGAGAAAGAGGGTGTTCCTGTGAACTTAGTTGTATTTGTTACCTTGCGTGTGCGTATAACTGTTTAATTGCTTTCTTGACTTATCTCTATAACCCTGTGCAGCCCTTCAGTGTGTACATGTGGGGGGGGGGGATCATGAGCACAGCAGCAGGCCCCACTCACACACTGCCGTGCATTGGAGGGCATGTCTGCATCGTGGATTATGGGTATCGGACCACTATGTGCCCCTACATGCATAGGCACCATGTGTGTGATCCGTACACTGGAAAAGAGAGATGTATGGATCACATGGCTGGCATCTACACATGCATTCTCTTTTATGCACAAAAGCAATTCAGAAGTTACCCTGGTTTTGCTGTTTTATTGATTGGTTTATTGCATTTTGTTATGTTTCACTGTGAACTGCTCAAGATATTATTTTTCATAAAAGCAGTGTATACATTCTGAGCTCTCGTGTACCTGTAGCATGTAATACCAAACCAGTTTGATTCACAACTACTGGGCTATATAAATGTCCGGGGGTGGGGTGGGGTGGGCTGGGCAGTCATGTGAGTAACAAGCAAACCATCATTGTTGCCACTAGAAGGTGCTCATTCACCAGTGTAGGAGATGCTTAATCACAGCCTCACAACAGAGAATAGAAAGAAAAGGTGCGTAAATGCGAGGCCCGATGTATGAGAATTTAGTTTCTGTTTGCAAATCATGCAAATATGTCCTGTTCACACAGACATGTGTGCGAGCAGGAGTGCTTTCTTTCTTTCTTTTCTTTTTTAAAGAAATGTTTCAAATTCCCAAACTTGTGCTTGAAAAATGTGTTTTTTAAATGTGCACTTTGCACATTTTTACAAAAGAAGAAAATGGCATTCTCCCTCCCCCCCCCAATGCATTTTTATGCTTTAGTCAATGGGGGGAAAGTGTGCACTTTTGAAAAATACTCACAGAAATGTGCACTTCCCCATTTGAAATATGCACTTTTCCTGTTCTAACAAGCCGAAAAACAGGTCAAAAACAAAAACAGGAGTGAGACGAAACATGCGAACCGAAACAAGCTTTGAAGTGATTTTCAGAGAATTTAGGCGAGCTCAAAAGTTGCTGGTTCTCCCATCCTTATGCAGCAGCATAGCCTCCAACAGACTTACAAAGAAGAGATACAGAAGGTTATGAAACAGTGGCTCAGCTCTGGTGGGCAATACAGGTTAGCATTGTTGGTGGTTAGCAGCACTTAGATGAATGCTGTTATGATGATGTGACACTTACAGTGAAGATCTCAGTTCCCAAAGACAGGTTAGTTATAGGGCCTAGCCAGCTACAATATTACCTGCACAAGCTCCAAGTCTCATTAAACTCAGTGGAACATAATTCTGCATACAACATGCTTAGGATTACCACCAGCTCATGACATTGTAAGAGCGAGAACTATTATCCTGGACAGTAAATCCAGATCCATAGCTGTTTCACACCTGCCGGCAGCAATTAATCCATCCTTTTCACATCCAGTACTGTTTACTTGTCCTTCAGTTGAAACACAGGCACCCAAAATAATTGACAAATGTGCAAACGACAATTCATGTTTGAAAGGAGGAAGTGACA
Organism: Shinisaurus crocodilurus; assembly: GCA_021292165.1. Taxonomy (NCBI): domain Eukaryota; kingdom Metazoa; phylum Chordata; class Lepidosauria; order Squamata; family Shinisauridae; genus Shinisaurus; species Shinisaurus crocodilurus. The sequence goes on along the minus strand of CM037881.1, from coordinate 97,765,732 downwards.
AAGCAATAAATAACACACCATATGGCATGTTGGAATAGTATTTCTTTGGAACTGTATACTGCTCTAAAGCCAGGATTTTTCAGGCACTGTGCCTCTGAAATGCATAGAAATGTCATCTGTATTTATTTATGTCAGTTTTTATATACTAATTAAAGGGAAGGGGGCCTTTACGTTAACAAAATGAATATTTTGATATATGAATCATTATAAAAAGTATTAAACATAGCCAGGATTTAAAATAAATTATTTGAGCAGGGTGGGTACTGGGTTTCCCCCCCTTTCTGCACCCAACGATCTGGCTATGAAAACAAGAGCCTCACTCATCATGCAAGGAAACCTCTTGAGTTCATTAGACAGACCTGCATGGTTAAAAGTAACATATGCTTGGCATGGAAAGAGGCTCCCGGTGGTGCCAATGGGAGCTTCCCTCCCATGCCAAGTGGCAGCTTTGGGGTATGTGCTATTTTTGTTGGGATCATTGTGCAAGAGGAAAGGGTTAAACTGCTGCTCCTCAAGGTTCCCAATGGCTGCTATTTGCAATGAAAAATTGATACTCATGATGTTAAACCATGTTTGATAGATAGATAGATAGATAGATAGATAGAGATCATTATAAGAAGTATTAAATGTAGTTAGAATTCCAATCCACAAAAAATGGTTCTTAAGCTGATCCATCCAACTATTGGCCCATTAGTTTGCTATCGATAGTAGGGAAGGTCTATGCCAGTGTGAAGGATTGAGGCCTGAGTTAGTTGAAGCCTGTAGGCCCAAACATCTCCTGATGGGAGGAGGGCATTTGTGAGTTTCATTTTCCCCTCATGGAGTTAAGTTTCCTTTTCATGAAAAAAAAAGCCTCCTTTTCACCTAAGAGAGTTAAGTTTCATTTCTCCAGTTTTAGGTCACATGACTGTAATTTTCTAGTTCTGTGGGAGTGTATATAAGGAACTGCAGTGTGTGGCAGAGGGAGAGAGCGACATTGGAGAAAGAGTGAAGCAGACAGAGAAGAGGGTCTGAATTTCACTAAAGAACTGCAGAACAGCTAGGAGAAAGGCTGGGGAAGGAATCTCTACTAAGCTTACAGATGACAGTGTAGCTAGGTTAGAGAACCTTGCGTTATTTTTCCTTTTATTTCCCTTATACTTGCTTTTTGTAACCTTACAGCTCTATTTGTGTAAAAACCCTAAGTTAATGTGATTCTACTTTACCAATAATTACTACAGTAAACAGTTATTGTTAAAACAGCAAGTTGTTGGAGTGTCTTTTACACCATGCCTAAGGCCTAATTCCACGTTACTGGGAGCAGGAGGTAAAAAGGCAGAGGATTGGCATCCTGAGACAGGAGGGGCTCTTAAAGAGGCAGATATCTTTAAGGAGCTGATCAAGGTTTTTGCAATGAAAAATTGATACTCATGATGTTAAACCATGTTTGATAGATAGATAGATAGATAGATAGAGATCATTATAAGAAGTATTAAATGTAGTTAGAATTCCAATCCACAAAAATGGTTCTTAAGTTGATCCATCCAACTATTGGCCCATTAGTTTGCTATCGATAGTAGGGAATGACTATCCCCTACTAGATAGATAGATAGATAGATAGAGATCATTATAAGAAGTATTAAATGTAGTTAGAATTCCAATCCACAAAAATGGTTCTTAAGCTGATCCATCCAACTATTGGCCCATTAGTTTGCTATCGATAATAGGGAATGGTACAGGTGGAACCTTGACAGCTGGTTATTTAGGACTCAAATTAAAGGCATGGATCTATGAGTACAACTTACTGGGTGAAGAGCAGATTGGTTTTAAAATGGGGTGTCTACTCTAGACCACTGTTTGGTCCTGGCTCACCTGGCCTATCATTATTCTCCCCTAAAGGTGGCCAATTCTTTGCAGTCTTTACTGACTTAAAATCTGCACTTGATGCCATATCTTGTCCATGCCTTTGGAACAAACTTGAAAGTTCTTCCATTGATAAAAGACTTTTGTTTCTGATTCACTCTCTATGCTATAACACTTCTGCCCAGGTTCATTGCAGTGCACAGGGTCATTTCACAAATTAGATTGTTGTGTCCCATGAAGTTGGACAAGGCTGTGGGCTTGCTCCTATTTTATTTATTTAATTTGTATCTGGCAGACCTTCCCCATGTGCTGTAGTTACTGCCTCCTCATCTGCCTGAGACTGGACTCACTACTAGTCTCTCTTCTTTTGTATGCAGATGACAGTTTTGATTTATCAAACTAGATTGGGCCTTAAGAGACTGCTGTGTGGTTTTACTGATTATTGTGTAGAAAACTATCTTACAATTAACTATACAAAATCTGAGGTATTGGGTTTTTTTCTAAATGTAAGGCCAGATTCCTCTGGTCTAGGTGGGGGGGGGTCTCTAGAATTGAGCAGGTGGCTGCCTATAAATACTTGGGCATCTGGTTTCATGAAACTGTCTTGTGGAGAGTGCAGGGGAAGTATGTCAAGATCAAAGCCGAGCAGAATGTGGGTGCAATAACCCACTTCTTCTTCTTCTTTTTTTTTTACTAGGGGCAGGAAATTTCTCCCAGCAGCTGTTCAACTTTTAAATGCCAAAATTATTTCACGGATTCTATATGGGGCACAAAATTGGTTCCTGTGCTCTAGTTGTCTCATTGAAGGTATTCAATCATCTTTTCTAAGGGTGATATTTGGTGTACCCAAGTGTGTCTCAGGAGCTGCCTTCAAGCTAGAGGCTGGTCTGAATTCAGTAAGTTGTCTGGCTTGGATCCAAGTTATCCATTTCTGGCTTCACTGTAGACTGGCACTCCCTATAAACTCTCTGGTTCCTAAGACTTTGTTGGATTCCTTCAAATCCCCCTGGTCAAAGGCTGTGATGACCAAAATTATCTCTGTAGGGCTTTCAGCAAGCTTGTTACTATCCAGGGATTTAGTAAGCACCAAATCAATTGTGAAACAGCAGCTGTTGGATATAGACTTACAGGACCTCCTAGGTGCTGCCAGGGGTCCATGCTCCCCTCAGTCCATAGGCTTACCAGTCTCCTTTAGTAAAGAAGGGTTGCCTTACACTGGCTGACGATCCCTAAATATAGGAGAGCATTTTCACTAGCGAGATTTAATGCCCTCCCTTCCAAACTTTTAGATGGTAGATATAACAAAATCCCTCTACCTAATAGATGCTGCCCATGAAACAATACTGAGGTGGAAAACAAACAGCATATTTTATTGTTTTGCAAGTTCTGTCAAGGGACCAGAAATGATCTCCTAAATCCCATTTTACAAACCTTTTCATCACTGAGTTCATTCATAATTGGAGGACCTTCAAGCTATCGAGTCACCCCTGCTCAATGCAGAACTAAGGAGGGCATCCTTAAGCTTGACCAACTAAGCCAGTTAGTAACTGAGCAAGTGGCCAAATTTTTGAATCTGGCTATCCTTGTTAGATCTCATATGATCAACTGTTTTTCTGAAGATATGTAATGCTGCTTATGTATGGGTTTTGTGAGATGGAATGGTCTATTGACTATAATAAAGATTGTTGTTGTTATTAAATATAGTATTAAATATAGCCAAGATTTAAAATGAATTAATGGGGGAGGGGGAGCTTAGAAAAAATAAATAAATAAAATCAACTAAGGGGAAGCCAGAATGCACTTCACTTTCCCTGGTGCATGATTGCACCAGGATTTTCAGAGTGACCTGTTTTGACTCTAGATTCACAGTCCCCCTTGTATAGTAAAGACAGGGGCGGTTGGAAGGTAGATCGGGATCTACTAGTAGATCTCTGGGTGACTTGCAGAAGATTGACATGGGTTTGTGGTTTCCTATAGTTTAACAATACCAAGTAAAATGGGAAGTTAAAAAAAAAATCTCTCACATGGCTGGTCTTGTGCTAATTGCTTATCTTTTAGCCTCAGTGTTCCTCACCTGTAAAATATGAGTATTAATTGGTTGCCTTTCAACATGTCTTTGTGCAGGTCTTTCTATTGGCCACTTTGAGATAACTCAGATGTAGGTTTATAGTTGGATAGACATACCTACTGGGGTACAATAAGTAATTGGCTCCAATGACCCCCCTCCACTATATTACACCTGGCTCTGATCAATGGATCTCGGGGTTCTGATAAGAGACAAAGTCGTTCTCACCGGGAGCAATCCTATGCCCCCTAGACACTGTCTGAGGGGCCATAGGATAGTGGGAATTCCCCACTCCAAGATCAGAGACAGAGTTCTGACCTCGGAAGGGGAAGTCAGAGATCTACCACCACCCTCCCCCATCTTCTTGCAGAAGATGCAGAAAGAAGAGGGGGAAAGGGGGCATTCTGGCGGGTGGGGTGGGGAGGAGACCGGAGAGGCCAGCATACAAATTATCCTGAGCCTCTTCCAGCCTTCTTCCTTCCCCCTCTGAAGCGCTGTTGCCAGATGGGCTAAAAAGCCAGTCTAGCAAAATGTGCAGGGTGGGAGGACAGGGAGGAGATCTCCTCCACTGCTCCTCCTGCCCTACATTGGATGATCTGAACCCTCCAAGTTCGGGGCCTTCCAATCACCAAGGGTGCAATCATCAAGGCACCCACAAGCTCAAAGTCTGCTCACCCTGATTACAGAGATGGCAATCATCAGGAAATGGTCCTTGCTAATAGGTTAGTGCTGCAATCCCAAGCATTTACTAAGAGTCACAGAGCAATCCTATGCATGTTTACTCCAGTAGTAAGCCTCACTGTGTTCAATGGGGGCTTACTCCCAGGAAAGTGTGTACAGGATGGCAACCTCAGTCACACTGAACTCAGCAGAACTTACTTCTAAGTAAACATGCTTAAGGTCACAGTGTAACTTGTTGAACAGGTTTGAATTTTTTATTCTCGGTCAACTGCACCCAAGAATTTAAAGGCAGTAAAAAGTTCAGAAAAACCTTACAGCACCACCATGGAAGCCAGTGGGAACGTAAGAATCAGCTCAGAATGAGTAAGTTTTTCAAATAACATTCCTAACAAGATCTCCCAGAATGATTCTCTTACTACTTGCAGGTGTTTGGGCAAGGGAACAAGGATTATCTGGCTATTTCTCTTCACTTTAAAAATATTTTATTCCTTCACTGCCATGGTGCCCGAGCCACATGCGATGCTGGCTGGGGTGTGTGTGCACACTCCCTCTCCCTCCCTCCCTCCCCCCTTCACTAAGACAGTGGGTGGGTTCGCACATCACAACAACCCACCCTGTGAATAAGCTACGTAGGGTGGGTTATTCATGAAACAATCCATGGTGTGCCCGACAGACAATCAGGCTCACCATGAGTTTTCCCCCCACTCCTTCCCCCTTGGTCCTCCCACAGGTATCCCAGGGGACTCCCACTGCGATCACGAGCCCTTTCGCACTCGCCACAGCTTTTTTCCCACCGAGCCAGTGCCAGTCACTCCACCATGCCACTTTTGCATCAGTGGGGTGGCTGGCACTGGTGGTGACCCGGGCTAGCTCGGCAAGAGCAGCAAGGGGTTTTTGCCACTCTTGCCGAGCACCTCGCTACCCGCTTCCCTGGACCCACGATAGGGTCGGTCACCTGGATTCAGACAGCATGGCAACCCATCGTGGGTCCAACCATCCCAATAACAAGCCATGGGCTGTTGGGGTGACTTGTTGCCCACAAACAAGCCACCCTGCGGGAATCGGTCTGGGTTCACACAACAACCCACCTTGTCACCCATGATGGGTTGTTGTGTTGTGTGGACCCAGTCAGTGAGCTCTGGGCAGTGGAGGAAAAAACTCATCTTCTGTCACTTTTTGTGCATGAAGGAGGACTTCCCTCTTCTCTGCGCACAGAGACAGGAGCAGAATTTGGAGCCTCTTTTCTTCTGATGCCCAGTTCACCTCTAGCAGCCGCAGGAAAAGAGCCATCTGTAGGATTGCCCGGGAAGGGGGGAGCAGGAAGGGAATTTGGTGGCAGCAGCAGGGGGATCAGTTGAGGCCTGGGGGGGGGGGCGCTGCATGAGGCCCACATGTTGTGCACACAAGTTCTACTGTTACCTGAATGAATTGGTTCACCACTCGCCTATCAGAGGCCACTTTTGTGCCTTCAACTAGTTCCGTCTTTGGGAGGGGCAGACCGCTTGCTTTGCACGCAGAAGGTCCCAGGTTTAATCCCTGGCATCTCCAGCTATGACTGGGAAAGTCTCCTCTCTGAATCCTCGGTGAGCTATTTCCAACGAGTGTAAACAATACACTCATCCAACCAAATATTGAACAGGGACCGCCATTCTCTCTTTGCCTGAGCGGGACTCCATCCTTCACTAGCTGACCCTGCCTTAATCTATGGGGTGAACAAGGAACCAGCCACAGATTGCACAACATGGGCACACTCAGCATGACTCTCACTGTTGAGCGCAAGTGAAGCTTTTGATAATAAAACGCCCCCTTTTAGCAGGGGCAGATTGCTTGGTTTGAGGAACTCCTTCCCCTTTATGCATCTCCTCCCAGCAGCAGTAGGTGCAGAGATCTTTTCCCTATCCCCATATCTATCCCTCTGTAATGGCAGCTAAGAATAGCTGTGTGCAGTCCAGCTCAGTTCATGACATCCATTCAGATATTCAGGAGAACTGTAATCTGAAATATAAATCCTGCTTGTAATATTTATTTACATTTCCAGAAAAGCAACAAACATTTAAAGTATGAAAGTGGGATTGGAGAGCTTCCAATTCCCAGTGTTATTTTAAAACCACTTGGAGAATTTTCCATTCAGAAGGTCCCAGGTTCCATTCTTGGCATCTGCAGTTAAACCATCTCAGGTAACAGTGCTCAGAAAGCTCAGCTAGTCAGAACAAGGGCCAGCTCCAGAGGGCGGGAGATTTCCGCATTTGCCCAGCTCCCAAGACCGGCAGAGGGCCCACCGTCCTAACAGTCTCATTTCCACTTTTCACGAAGTATCCAAGAAGATCAGATGCAGCCTGAGCAAATTCCTGGTTTGCATATCCCACCTTTTCCAGGTGAGGGGGAACCACGGAAGATGCTGTGTCCGAGGGCCCCCAAAATCCTGGAGCCAGCACTATGCTAGATGGACCAATGGTCTCACGCAGGATAAGGGAGTTTCATAGGTTTGTTAAGAAGTGGTATTTAAATTTAAGATATAAATAAATAAATGGGATGCTGTCAAAAGATCTCCTTTTTATATATAAAAATATTTTGTTCATAGTACACAAGACATACACAAAAAGTACAATTTTTGCCCCAGCCTTCCATTCTGTGTACCCCGCGTACTTTACTTTTTTCACTGAAAGGGCCATAAGAGCTGGATGCATACTTCTAAAAACAAACCTTTAAAATAGTCGGGTGGGAGAAATTGCACAGCATTTAAAAGATACGTATTAAGAGTAGGTTTGGGGAGCAGCAAAGAGAGAAAGTGTGGCAGGCAGGCAGGCAGTGAAACAACTGTAGCATGTGATGTGAATAGCTCCAGGCTGGGTTTTATGGGTGTTTAAAAGAGCCCAGTGTTATTAGTATTGCAAGCTGCTCCTTTATTAGAGAGGAGCAGTCTCTATGGTTAAACTGGAAAAAGAGTTTGCTCAATGGCCTGCAGTGATGTGCCACAGAGTTGCTGTTCTGGTGTCTAATTCTCACTCAAATGCTCATGTCATTGCTCATTTAAATACTCCTTCCTCCCATAAACAGGAAAACATTTTTATGATACTATGGTGGGGTGTTTTGTTTTTTAATTGGGATGATATCAGCCTGGAAACAGACCAGCAGTCGGCAGGGAAGAAAAACATGTCAATTTGTCATTGAAAGGCAACACGCACCGCATCAATAGTTTCAAGATAAATTCTGCTACCTACAATTAAGGTTTTGTCATTTTCCCCTAAGAAGGTGTGCCTGGGCCAATTAAGCCTTTGTCGACACTGGGGCACTACGGGAAGTAATCAAACATGGCCTTATTTGCGTCTTAATGTCAGTGAGCGCAGATGGATTTCTAGCACAAGTGTCATTTATGAAAGCAAGCAGCCTACGAATGCGGCTTTAAGGAGGAATGCTCTTCTCCAGGCGCTCCAGTTGCTCTTCAAGGAGCTTAATCTGCTCCTCAAGGTCCTTCTGCTCAACCAGTAAAGATGTCTTCTCCTGTATAAAGTGCCTGTAGTCCTCGAGCTGCCTCTCATTCAAGTATTTGGAAAGAATACCTGACACCACCCTTTCTCTGCGATCCAGGTTTTCTTTCAAGTCCTTTGCATCCTCCCGCTGCCTGGACAAGAGTTTGTGCCGCTCGTTTAGTGACTGCTGAAGACAAACAACCAAAGGAATTCAGAATTTAGTGTACCTACAACCATAACCTGGCATGTCCCTTAGCAAGTAACTTTCATCGTCTATTACAGGCAGTCCCCAGGTTACGAACGAGTTCCGTTCTTAAGAATGTCTTTAAGTTGAATTTGTATGTAAGTCGGAACAGCATAGTGTTCTATATGTTAAAATCGGCATTTATGCAAATTACATAAATTACGCAAATTGCGTAGTATAATACATTATGTACTCTACGTAAACGACATAGCGCCGGGGAACCCAGAAGTCCGTTCTTAAGTATGGGTTGTCTGTAAGTCAGACGTTCTTAACTCAGGGATTGCCTGTATTATTATTATTATTATTATTATTATTATTACAGTATAAAGGCTATGGAGAGTTCTATTTCTAGGAGAGAGGTCTACCCTCAGCTCCTGTCTCAGGACTCACCTTCTCCTCGGCATCTGTGTTTTCATCCATTTTCCCCATAGCATTCTGGATCCGAGCAAGGCGGCTGGACAGGCACAGCAGCAGGCTCACCACCTTCTCCAAATCGCCAATGAACATCATGTAGCGCTCATATTCATTGGGTTTGCAGAGGTCTTGCACCATGGACTCCAGCTCCTTGCTGCGCACAGCATGCTCCTTAGCTTCAGACTGGATCAGCTCCCTCTCGTCCCACAGAATCTGTAGTTTCAGCTGGATGCTGGATATAAGTTCTCTCTGCAAGGAGGGAAGCAGTTGAGAAACTGAGTTGGGTTTGACCAACAGATTTCAGTTGGGTGGTTGCCGGATGAGGAGCAGTATATGAAAGAAGCTCTGGAGGCACCTTTAGGAAGAGAATTGAACATTTGTGCAAAACGGCTGTCCTATTTGGTATGGCAGATGTAATGGGTTATACTCCTATTTTTACTGCCTTTAAACTCCCTGTTGAGTTTGTATGGGGGGAAAAAAAAATCCAAGCCTGCCCAGTGTTTTGATTAGGTAGTAAGGTCTAATACTTCATAACTGCCACCGCTGGAGTTGTTTATTAGAATGATGGGGAAGAATCGCTCCTTTTTCAAGAAAGCTCATCTAGGTAGGTTCTTTCATGAAATGTGGATGCAAAACTGACAAATCTAAAATAAAACAAATACAGTTTGTTATAGTGAAACTACAAGCAAAAATAGCAAGATACAAGATTACTTGTACATCAGACTGGCTGAAGTGATCATGTGATGCCAGTGCTTCATCAGCTGCACTAGCTTCCAGTCCATTTCTGAGCCAAATTCAAGATGCTGGTGTTGACTTTTAGAACCCTAAATGGTTTGGGACCAAAGTATCTAAAAGAAAGTCTCCTCCTCCTACACGTACCTGCTCCAGACCCTTAGGTCATCTTCAGAGACCCTCTGGGTGCCCGCACCAAAGGAAGTTAGGTGGGTGGCTACAAGGAAAAGGGCCTTCTCAGTTGTGGCACCCCACTTATGGAATGATCTCCCCAAAGAGGGTTGCCTGGTGCCTACATTGTTATCTTTTTGGCGCGGAAGACCTTTCTTTTCTCCCAGGCATTTTAGAGACCTAGTTCTAGATTTTTATGGCTGTTTTATCAATTCCTATGCTATTTATTGTTTTTCATTGTATTGCATTTTATTCTTTTAAATATTTGTATGGCATTTTAGTCTTTTAACTGTTTGAAATCTGCCAGAGAAATTAGTTATTGGGCAGATTAGAAATGTAAATAAATAAATAAATAATAAAATAAATACTTGGGTGAATGCCCTTTTTCGTAGCTTGACTTGGGTAGTAAGTAAAAATTTACAAACCTATGTCCTAAATCCTTTGTTTCCAGAAGTTTATGACCACACATTCTCTGGGCTCTAGACAAGCTACAGCTCAGCCATCTGTCCTTGAGGAGGCATCAGGTAGGAGAGGAAAAGAGATGACAGGAAATGGAGGAAAGGAAGGTACTGGCCCCCAATTATTTTTAAACCTAAATTTTCATAACAGAATCAGACTTCTGGCATCAAGAGTACTGGCTGGAACCAGGAGATATGATATGATCATATTATGCCAGTATTATACCATCTTCACAATGGTTCATTTCCATATAAAGCCCTTCAGGGCATAAAGCCTCTTCCTATATATTCCTACCCATGCCCTGAGGTCATCCGAGTGTTCTCAAGAACTGAGATATGGCAGGGGCGGGCCTTCTCAGTGGTAGCACCCCAATTTTGGAAGTCCCTCCCCAGAAAGGTCCACCTGGAGCCTACCCTAATGTATTTCCAGCACCAGGCAAATACCATTTTATTCTCATAGGCCTTTAAACATGTATCTTCTTGCTACCTAATTGTATCTTAAAGTGACCTCTGTGACTTTCTTTAGATCTTTATAGTGCTTGTGGCCTATAATGTTTTAGTCACTTCTACAGCCTTCCCCAGCCTGGTGGCATGCTGGCTGAGGATGACTGAAGTTGTAGTCCAACACATCTGGAGGGTTGGGGAAGGCTGATCAATTAATTTTAGATTTGTTTGCTTTGTTGTGCTGCTTTTGGTTTTGATCCTATGTATGTTGGATTTTTATTTGATTTTTTTTGGTGGTTTATTTGTGGGATGGATGGATAAATAAATAAATAATTCTCTGTCTGCAGCACCCTGGACACATAACGAATGCCATCAAGTTACCGATTTGAGTCAGTTTCATCTCTAGCTGATGTCAATGTTTATTTGCATTTACAGGAAGAAAACATGTGAGCAGGCAAACAGCCAGACAGGAGCCACTTATTTACCCCCTGTGTGTGACAGGCAGGGTACAGAAACGGAAACTTGAACATACCTGCATATACTTAGTACTAGTTAAGATTGGCTTTGCAAGCACGTAAAACAGGTTTGTTTTAGAAGAGGAGGAGGAGGAGGAGGAGGAGGAGGAGGAGGAGAGAGGAAGAAGAGGAAGAAGAAGAGGAAGGCGGCAGAGTGAGGCAGCTCCCTTAGGCAGCAGATCCTGGAGGACAGGAAGTGGCCATGAGGTGTTGGAGAAAAAGCCCTCTCTAAGCTGGCCTGCTACCCCCTCAGGTGCACTAGAGGAAGCTGTCCCGTGACCAGTGCTGAAGTAAGATTCAACTGCCAGTCCAGTCAGCTTCTGTACATGGAACTATGGGATGGGGGGGGGCACCACCTTATGCGGGGGCACCATCTTGTCCTTTGTCTCAGGAAGCAAACTGTCTTAGGCCAGCCCTGCCAGTAATGTTACACTGGCCCCACTTTAACCATCATACCTAATATAAGTCAGGTTCAACACAGGAAGCAATGGCTTTTCAACAGTGACTGTGTGAAAAAGTACTGTACATTATAGAGAAAGTTACTCGTGGGTGGGATGTGTTTTGGCTGGACTGTGCCAATAAGTTTTTGTCTTCTCAGGCTGCAATCCTGTACAGACTTACCTGGGAGTAAGTCCCATTGAACTCAGTGGAACTTACTTCTGAGTAGCCATGTACAGGATTGCACAGTCACTCATCTACCTACTTTCTTGGATGTGATGCTGTCTGGATCATCAAGGTTCTCTCTGTTTTTATTCAGGATTTGGTTCATGTGAAACGTGGCATCTTCTCCTCTTTGTCCAAGAGAACTTCTAGTTCCATGAGATAAGTCTGTCACATGCTGACTGCTTCTTTGGCTGTAGAAATAGAAAACAACCATATGATAAATACTTCATTAACCACGTGACAAAGAATTCACTAACAGAGAGCTTACTGTTCAAAGAAATACTTCAGATCAGTGATAGGAAATCTCTGGCCCATGGGCCAATTTGACTCACCAGGCTGGCCCATCTGATACATGGGGCCTCAGGTGAGCTCCTCTCCAAGGAGGCCCCAGCCCCGCAAAAGGGAGAGAGGGCAGGAGAATGACTGAGTGTCAGGGCTCAGCCAGGTCCTGGAAACTCCAGATGGGTGTGCTTCGCTCATCCTTCGCCTTCCCCACACAGGGCAGCTGAAACATGAGAAAAGCTACCTCTCCAGCCAAAGCACCAGCTGGAAGAGCTCCAGCTGGCACTCTGGCTGGGCACCCAAGGATGTCAGGGACAGGTTCCCCACTCCTGCTCTAAGTTCTTCCAAGCCACTTTTTTTCTGCTAAGTGTTGATGTTTTCTTAAATCCTTGAAAATACATGGTGCCACCATAAGCCTACGTAATGATCTAATGCTGATCTAATGCCTATGTAGGATGGTATGTGTTCATTCAAAACATCTCCAGTATATAAACTGTTACGGCTGCTACTGGGTCACTGTCCTTTGTTAAATTCCTTGCTTGCCAATTGTGAGGGATTATTGGTGGATATTTTCTCAATAGGAGCTTATGGTTAGGAAACATTCTTTTCGGAATAGGTAATTCTTCTGCAGCCCTTGTTCTAAGGCCAATGCTGGGATATATGTGACAGTAAAGAAAGCTTTTTGTAGTTTTAAAGTGTGAGCCACAGAGAATGTCAGTGAGCAACAGAGAGAGAGAGAGAGAGAGAGAGAGATCTGAGTTTAGCTGGACTGGAACCCTATTGTTGCTCTCTTGGCATCTGATGCAGGATCAGCTGTTTTGCTGCCTGCTGTAGGGGGCTCTTTGCTTCCACCATACTCTGCTTGTACATTTGTTACAAAAAAAGGAAAAAAGACGACACCATAAATCTCTAGTGATCTTTGATACCAACTGTTGACACAAACTGTGCAATCAACATTGCCCACCCCCCCAATGCCCTGCCCAACATATGCTCTATAAAGTCCTACAGCACTACCTCTGGATTCTCAGCACTTGGGTATATCACAAATTATGTCACACAAACCCTACGAGGAAAGGGTACGTAACAGTACAATCCCCTTGGAATCTTGTTTTGTTTCGATGGTGTTTATGCTGGAAAAGTTCCCTAATAGGAAGCTGCCTTACACAAAGACCAAACTCTTTGCCCATCTAACCCAATATTTTCTTCTCTGCCAGACAGTGGCTCACCAGGGTCATTTTCCATCATCTGCTACCGAATCCTTTTAAATGGAGGTTCCAGGGATTGAACCTGGGACTTCATGCATGCAAAGCATGTGCTGTACCATGAAGCTATAGTTCCTTTTCCAGTAGAGTTTGTGTCACATGGCTTGCAATATGCTGCGGAAATATGATCAGGGCCTTCACGGCTATCTCCACTACTGCTAATCAATGCTACATCACTGGCATTTATGGAACCTAATTTTTCCCATGTGCAGATAGTCCATGTAGCTGTTGACACCAACTGACATTCACACACATCCCGCCCAAAGTATGCAACCCAAGGTTCCATGCCTCGTTAACTTACTCATTTTCTTGGACAGACTGAAATCCCCGCTTCCTTCTGCAGGATCTGCCTGACACTGAAACGTTCACAGGAAAAAGGCCTTCCATGAGATCCAAGACAGTCTTCCTAATGGGACAGGGCATGAGGATGTCAACCAGAGACTTGTCTTTGGCAATAATCTCAATTGCAAGGTCTTCACACCTCTGATCCTCCAGAGATTTTGACTGTGCGATAGACAAATCTGTGTCTTGTGCTAGAAAGCCGTGATCGTGTTCACTTTGCAAGGCTTTCGAATTTGCTAATGGATTACTGCTATTGTCATGTTCCTGGTTCTCTAACAGAGATGTGCAATAGTACATCCTGTTCTCTGAGTGATGTGTATTCGCCTCTAAGTACTGCCACTGGGTTCTCCCAGGTTCATTGGACACTTGGGAGCTTTCACTGACGTCTTGCTTCAAGTGAGAATGTTTGTCGCTCTTTTCTTTGGGGAAGAAAGCTGGCAATTCACAAGCCGTCTCTGCACAACATGAATCTGCAGAATCCACATCTTCTCTACTGTCTCCAAGATTAGATCCTTCTTTCTCAGGGACAGGGAAGCTAGAAGAAAGAAAAAAAATGTATAGAATCATGTAACACAGGGCTGTCATTAAAACAAAAACTGATTCTGCTCCTGTGCCCAACTGTCAAAAATGTCACTTCTTAGCATGGGGAGAAGTAGTAGAATAAGCAGCACCTGCTAAATTTCTGTGCCTCAAGCAACTGTTAGCTGTTTAGCTGCAGTGTTTCCCTCTACTCCGCATTTAAATGGACACACTAATGAGAAACATGTTTCTATACAACCTGATAAGTTTCATTATTCAAGTCTACTGGGACTACTGGGACTGTGTAGTACATTACCTTACAGCATAATCCTATGTGTGTATACTCAGTAGTAAGCCCCACTGAGTTCAGTGGGACTTACTCCCCAGTAAATGTGTATAGGATTATAGCCTAAGGGCACAATCCCGTCTGGATGACCGTAACCCTCCGAACTCGGACGATGGCAGGCATCCAATGCAGGGCAGAAGCGTGCAGAAGGGAAGGTCGCTTCTGTGCTCCTCCCGCCCTGCAAACACCTACCTGATTTCGGCCATATAAGTGTGGTGCCTCAGAGTGGGAAGGAAGGAGGCAAAGGTGCCACCAGAATACTTGGTCTCCTCCCCTCCCTGCCCCCTGGAATGCCCACTGAACCCCTTCTTGGGGTCACATTTGCGACCTGGGAGAAGCAGCCAGCGTGGTTCTTTCCGCACTGGCTGCAAGGCAGGGGAGGGTGATCCGAGCTCGGAGTTCCAGCTCTGACCTTGGAGCAAATTTCTGAGGTCAGAGCTGGGACTCTGAATAACTCTATGGCCATCTAGACATTGCCTAGTGGCCATAGGATTGCGCTGTATTTTATTTATTTATTTATTTATTATATTTATACCCCGCCTTTTCCCCCGGACCCCGCAAGGAACCCAAGGTGGCTTACATAATCCTCCTCCCCCCCCTCCATTTTATCCTCACAACAACCCTGTGAGGTAGGTTAGGCTGAGAGTGAGTGACTGGCCCAAAGTCACCCAGTGAGTTTCATGGCCAAGAACCCAGATCTCCTGAGTCCCAGTCCAACACTCTAACCACTACGCCACACTGTATGTTACTCAAATGCATGTTTGTGAAAGTCTCCTGTGCATTTTGTCAAGCTTTTAAATTTTATAGTGGCACATACAGGTTTAAACGCACACACACCCCTCCTCTGTTTCCGGGAACAGCAATATCACAGCAGCCAAGCTAAGTGATTTTTCCAATGATGTCACTGAGGTCCAGGGTCATCCAGTGGCATAATTGGGCAGCTGCCGATGGCCTGTGGCCCCTCCTCCCAAGCTTCTGCTTCCTGGGCCATGCCACCTCCTTCTCCCTTCTCTTTTTCTCAGATGAAAGCAGACTTGTATTGTATGGAGGGTGGGAAGACAAGAGAGAGGAATTGGGGCCACCCATCAGCCATTGTAATGGAGGGGCCCACAAAGATGGTGGGGAAGGGCATACTGAAGGCTCCTGCAAACCTGGAACTAGCCCTGGTGCAACTTCACTTTACATCAGTGGTGTAAGGGCAAACGCTGAAGTGCAGGAATTGATCATAACAGCCCCCATGTCCAAGAAGAATCCATAGGCAGGAACTAACATGCTGGTTACAAATTCGATCATAAAACACAAACATCCCAAACAAAACAAAACAAACAGATCACTCATAAAATCTTACAGTTACCTTTATGGGGCATGACTCCAATACTATGCATAGCTGCCCAGGATTAAGCTCCATTGAACTCAGTGGTGCTTACTTCTCTAACTACCGTACATAGGGTCAGCCTGTAAAACACATGGAGCTTTAACAAAAGATCTCCAGCCAGACTGAAATGCAAGATTTTGCTTTTAATTAGAAATGCAAACAATTTTGCAAAGAACGGTTACTATTTAAACTGCTAGCATGAAGCAAGAACCCCATCACAGAAAAGGGGGGGGGGGAAGTATCCAGCCTCTGCTTGATTATTTTCCTCATTCTCTGACCACCTTCTATGCTAATCTGTCACAAAATACAGTAAAACTTGAAAGCCTCTTTATATCATCATCTCATTCACTTGATTATCTGCCAGGATTATCTGCCAGTTCCCCTGGTGATCCAGCGGATGACTTCATCACTCCTGCTCTAGAACATGTCCCCAGAGCTGGGCTACTCTATGTTCACCCTCCACTATACTGAGTTTGTATCAGTTTGATGCCAGTATAACAGTCATGGCTCCATCCAAAGAACTTTAGGAATGTTCATTTGGTCAGGGTGGCCAGAATTACATCAGAGAGCCCATACAGATTCCCTCTTCCCTGGCCCCCAAACAACAGTACCTGGGAATCCCTGGCTACAGCGAATGACTACCAAACCACTTTACATCAATAGTATCAATATGCTGCACATTTTAAACTGTGCACAAGTTATATGTAACACAACAGCACCAATCAGATCATCTAGTACAGTGTTCTCCAACCTTTGGTCCCCAGATGTTTTTGGCCTACAACTCCCAGCATGCCCCAGCCAGCTGGTCGGGGCATGCTGGGAGTTGTAGGTCAAAAACATCTGGGGACCAAAGGTTGGAGAACACGGATGTAAAGGTCTGGACTCGGCAGCTCTAGACACCTTGCCTATAAATAACTAGGGTAGAGTTGGAGAAGGCAAATAGGAGTACTGTGGAGGAAGGGGGGGCTGGCTGACCCGCCACAACCCACCCTTTCCTACCCAAAGGACCCAAGACCCCCAGAGATCTCAAGGTACCAGACTGCCAGCCTCAGCTGTCTGCAATCCTACTTGAATCTCTGTTCAGGGACTTGCCTTTGTCAGTAACCTGGATTTAGTTGCTGGAACCACAGAGCAATCACAAACACCATGTGGGGTAAAAAACCAAAAGAAGGTTTATTCAGGTAGCATGTTACACAAAAGTTGGGAAATGAGAGAAGTAAACAAGGCAGAGACACTTTGGTACACAGACAGTAGAGCTACAAAATAACAAAACCTACTGATTCCTTATATCTCCCAGGCACACAACTGGGGGTCAGTTCTCTTCAGGGTTGGATCCAGCACAGCCTTGCCGCCCGGGGAGACTACACACCTACCCGAAGGTCCGAGATGGGTAGCCCTCCACAAGGCTTGCCTTGCCAAAGCCCTCATTCAGCTAATTTCACCAGGAGCTACCTGGGGTCGGATCCTGAGGCCGCCCGAAGGCTTGGACCTCTGCGTGGCTTGCTGCCATTGCTCCACAGCCAGCAACCACGCGACGAACAAAAGACAAAGACAAAAGACTCACACTTTAGAATATAGCTCTTCCCCCCCTCCCCTTTCTGTAGCTCTGCTGCCTCTAGCCAATCAGGATGCACTTCACCTGGCCAGGCAGGGGAGGGGGACTCATGACTCATGGCATTTGCATTTGAAAGCCGAGTCTCCGGCTTTTCAGGACTTTCAGGCGCCATCCAGAGGAACCATGCACACTTCGCCTCCTCCCAGCCCCCAACCGGTTTTTCTTGGTTTACACATGAGGAGGCGCGTGTGTGTGTGTGTGTGTGTGTGTGTGTGTGTGCAGGCGTGTGTAGTGTGTGTAGGAACCCTCAGAGGCTCTTTTTCTCCACAAGTACGCTGTCAGTGAAATGATGCTTCTCCCCACTTGCATATATGCATTTTTCCAGATTAAAATTCCTTTTGAGAATACCATCAAGTATACAGTATTATACTAACAGCAATTCTCAGAGTGATGGCAACTTCTCTCAGAGAGTCACAGAATGGCTCTTCTTCTGCATGTTGTATGCGTGAGACCTGTGAGACATCCCAATTCACATGCCAACAGATGTGCACAGAATAAGATAAGCCGATTACCGCAAACAAGAGTAAAATGTTTACCTGGTGTTATATTCTTCCTTGATTTGTGTCCCTTCTGTGGAAATCTGTGGAGCTGACGCAGCTGAGGCAGGTTCTGGCGTTTTTCTGTC
This sequence comes from Shinisaurus crocodilurus, assembly GCA_021292165.1. Taxonomy (NCBI): domain Eukaryota; kingdom Metazoa; phylum Chordata; class Lepidosauria; order Squamata; family Shinisauridae; genus Shinisaurus; species Shinisaurus crocodilurus. The sequence continues at coordinate 97,747,667 of CM037881.1, read as the reverse complement.
CGGACTGGACCTCTTACTTTGTCCATGGAGGGAAGGAAGGTCTGAGGTCCTTTCTGAGCCACTGACAAAAGATTTGCTAAAAACATCACTGTCTGTCTCAGCAGGAGAAGAGGCTGGTGAAGAATGAAGAGACTCCAAAGGTGCACTTGAGGATGGCAAGCTGCCTGCAGGAAGCAGGCCTCCATGGACAAGGCATGGATTGTCTAGGCTTATGGAATGGCTAGTGACTTGATTGTTCGTGGTATGCGGTTGTTCAAGTGCATGGACTGCCGAATTTAATCCCCTTAGCCCTCCTGCAACACCTGCAGCATGTGACTGTCTGGACAAGTGTCTCGGCGCAGACTCGCAGTTCTGCAAAACACTGGGATGGTTTGCTGCTTGACTGTTTTTGCCATTCTCCAGTCCAGGGAAAATACGCCAGCCCTTCAGATGGTGAAGCTGATCTGTACTTTGGCTCAAAGGTGAGAGTCTGACCATTTCTGTGGTTACCGCTTCTTCCATAGACTTTCCTCTTCTTCCAGCTATATAAGCATCTGTTTTGTCGGATAGGACTAGCTTCCAGTTTCTCCTTTGCTGGGGAGCTAAAGTTGGTTTCAAATTACGGTATATATCAGCTTTTAAAAAGATCACCACCCATCTTATTTTATTGGTCATTTTACAAAGTGAAACTATTTTAATGTAAATTTAGAACAGGCAGATTTTTCATGGCACCAACAGTTTAGAATCCTCCTTGAGCTCAGAGCAGAACACGTCATCCTGTGATTCAACCTGCCCCTCCCTTGCTCCCCCCCCCACACTCCACTATTCAGCAGAGGACAGGAAGACTGGTGGGGGGGAGAGAAGAGGGGCTGTTGAACCCTCTCCTTGCCAGATGTCTGTCCGCTCAAAATCAGGGCACCCCCTCCGGCAGCTTCCGCACCCGTGGGGAAAAGATATGGGGCCCTGCATATTTTACTGGGGAGAGAAGCAGCTTTGGGGCTGGGGCTGCGGTGTGATTTTGAGTAGACAAATGGCTGGGAAGGAAAAGGTGCACAACAGCCCCTCCCCTCCCGCGCTGGCGCCCTGCTCTACCTGAAGCCACCTGTAGCTTCTTCTTCCCCATAAAAGGAAGCTCTCTGGCAAAAGTAATGATGAAATGGAATCTAAGGTGTCGGTCCACCTTCCCACAGGAGAAAGAAGAGCAGTCAAGGCGCTTGCATCCATTTCTGGATTTCTTTGGAACTCCAAACTGAGGGAAGCCTGTCTAGCCCCCTCTGTGATGTCCTATTGCCGGCAGGTAAAACCCTTTATATTTACAAGCGTTTGGCCTATTAAGCTGGTTTGTCCTGCTCTGCTGCTCTGTATCTCAATCTGTATCTTAATCTTAATATGTTTAAGATATGAACTGGCTGCCATTGTGTGACTTTTATCTCCTCTCACCCATTTGTTTTTTTACTGTGCTATTGCTTATTATGTTTATTGTTAAACTGACCAGTTTTTAAAAATTATTATTATATGTATTTTCTTCTTTTTAGCTGCCTTGGGCACTTTATATGGAAAGGGGGGGTGTATAAATTTAACAAATAAATTTCTCAGGGTGCTTTCGTACAAGCTGGGCTCATTCTGAAAGGAGGCCTCTTTCCCATACAGCTAGACATGGAGACAGCAGGGAAGTACGGTAGTCACTCACAAAAGAAGTGAAAAATAAAACTTTTTAAAGATTCACAAAATGAGTGTGTGTGTGTGTGTGTGTGTGTGTGTGTGTGTGAGAGAGAGAGAGAGAGAGAGAGAGAGAGAGAGAGAGAGAGAGAGAGAGAGAATTACCTGGATGCATCCCGATTTGTACATATATCTAAACTATTAGTTATCCAGATGTAACAGCTAGGAGATAAAGACACTAGGTGAATACAGTTATCTTAATTAACCTGTGCTAATTGATTATACAAGACTTTCCATTTGATCATTGAGCTACTCCCTCTCAAGGGTGTTTAGAACTGCTGCTATCCCTGGGCAACAAATCTCTTGGCTAATTAACACTAGCTTTTTTTGTGTGCAAACCACAACATGTTCTTTTGATATTCTAATGCACACATGAAAAGAGCAGATGTCTCCACCATCAGATAGCAAAGATACAGGGGTATAAAATGGCCTGCTCCCTTCTTTTAAGGCAGTTACCGTAACTGTGTAAACTACCGTAATAAATCTGAACCAGTTTTATGAACTGCTTTGAAGTCGATATTGTAATGCACTGGAATGCGGTTATGGTACCACATTTCATTTTGGAAGTAATTGAAGGGTATGGGAAATGGAGATAGCAGATGAAGGTATATGCTATTCTGGTCAGGCCTGTAGCTGCCTCTGCCAATGAAAGATAATAAAACGTATCATCCATAGTCTATAAATCTGTACTAAGGGCCAGGAAAATTATACCCCTAAGTATTTTTCCAGTCCTTCTGCACTTAACTTTAGTTGCATCTAGAGTGTGATACTGCATCAATGCCAAAACGTTCCCCTTCTATTTTAAATATATAATTTACAGTAAATGTTGACCATGTATCTTAGAAGCAGACCAAATATAATTTACAGTAAATGTTGAATATGTATCTTAGAAGCAGACCAAGAGAAGTCTTCCATTTTTCCTTCTTGGGCCTGCATCTCCTGCACTCCAAGTGCTGTTTCTACAGGAGATCAGATGGTGGAGCTATGATATCAAATAACGAGCACGGGAATGATTGATGTTTTCCTCGGAATAATAGGGAGAGGAGTTTCCCCAGCTCTGCTTGCAGGCATTTCACACATTTTGTACACATTTTGGAGTCTATGAGAGGATAAAGTAATTGTGTGATATATATATATATATATATATATATAAATATCTTTATTCTCTCATATATCTATATATCTATATATATCATAATTACTTAAAGTATTTATATCACAATTACTTTATTCTCTCATATATATTATATATATATATATATATGCAGAGAAGAAAGCACAGCAGACCTGTCCCAATCCAGAAACTGAGCATTTCCGTTCATTTCTGGGGTTCCTGTAGGCAGCACTAATTCCCTGTTGCACGCGCAGTGGGTCCCGCTGGCACGACGGAATGAGCGAAAGTGCAGCAGCAGCAGCATTGGATACTGCCCATAATTGAGAAAGTCAATAGTCTCAGATATTGATTGGACTGAAGAATCTACAAGGATTCATGGTAATCCTGAGCACTCCCATTAAAATTCTAGGATCTGAAGAGATTATTTGAAAATCAAAAGCATCCTGAGCTATAAAGGGTCTCAGCAAGCACCATCCTTACCACCAGGCAGTCTTCAGTGGCTGCCACCTAGGACTGGAACGTAGGAAGCTGCCTTCTACCAAATCAGAATGTTTGGTCCATCTAGTTCATTGCACTGATTGGCTGTGGCTCTCGAGGGTTTCAGACTGAAGTCTTCCCCAGCCCTACCTGGAAATACCAGGGGTTGACTCAGGGGCCCTCCGTATGCAAAGCATGTACTCTGCCACTGAGCCACAGCTCTGCCCCCTCATTCATTCATTTGGACAAACCAGTGAAGCTTCATCCTTATCTGAGAATGCAGTTGTGACATCAGTGGTCAGGGTGCTAGAATGAGGCAGATGTGCTCCTCCACCAGCAGAGAAGAATTCCAACAGCAGGGGGGCACATCCACCACAGAGGCCCTCTGGCACGCCCGCATACATCACTGAAGGCCAGTAGGCCCTGAAGCAGGGCATTTCACAGGTGGGACAGGTGCAGCCTTGGAACAACTGGATCCAATGCCCCACCATTCTGTTGGAACCAAGAGGAGGGAAAATAGGGGAGAAACCCACCAGCAGCAACGACAAAACGGTAACTTGGCCCCATACACCACAGCTGGACTTTTGAAGTGGCGTTCAATCTGCCACTTCATTCTCCCCTCAGCTACAACTTAGCTTGCTCTGTCAAATGTCGGGATACGTATAAAGCTAGATTTTTTTTGTTTTTTCAATTTTCTATTATTTAATAACATTCTATTATTTTCCATTTTACTTTTAATTTTTTTATATTTTATTTGAAAGGTTATGTGAGGTACAGGAAAATAGATGTTTCCCTGGACCACTTGATTTTTTTTGTATTGAAATTTATTATATTAATGATTTATGGGATATATTATACAGAAGTAGTTAATATTGGTAAAATTAGTAAGAATTGTATTTTAGGAGGAGCAGCTAATCTCTTTTTCACTGTTTTATGTTTAACGTGTCTTCATGGACAAGGGGCTGCAGAATCCAAAAAAGCAGACACAGTGCTTTCTAGGTTAAATTAGCATAACCTACCTAACCTACCTCACAGGGTTGTTGTGAGGATAAAATGCAGAGGAGAAGGAGGATTATGTAAACTGCCTTGGGTTCCTTGCAGGAAAAAAGGCAGGATATAAATATAATAAATAAATAAATAATGCGATGTGGCTTTTCTACAATAAACTCATTTGATCGCTGCAGATGCACATTTATTGAAGAAAAATGGATTGGAGAGGTATATGTAACTGATACTTCTACTAGGTTTAAAGGGGTAGCAATCTTAATTCATAAGCAATTTTGTTTTTCAATCCAATGGGTTATTAGTGATCCTGAAGGTCGTTTTTTTATTTTAGTGGGAAAATATAATGACAAAGTAATTGCTGTGATTAATGTATCAGGGCCTAATAATGATTCTCTGGTTATGTTTCATGAGTGTTTCAGTAAATTGGTTGATGTTGCATATGATTATTTGATTGTGGGTGGGGATTTTAATGAAGTTTTAAACCCGCTGTTGGATAGAAATACACCTGCCCCTAAGAAGCCAACGATGGTGAGACTTACACTTCAGGCATATATGGACGAATTTGGTTTGACTGATGTATGGAGAGCTTTGCATCCTCTTGAAAGGGACTACACATTTATTTCATCTGTTCATCATAACTGTTTTCGATTAGATTATTTTTTGGTTTCTACATCACTTTTACGTTATATAAATGTCTGTAAGACTGAAATGCTGGTAGTTTCCAATAATGCCCCAGTTTGTCCGGAGTTGCAATTTTCAGATTCACTTAGGCCCCCTGCTGTTTGGAATTTAAATGTTTCCCTTCTTAATGATTAGATGTTTAAAAAACAGATTTTGGCAGAATTAACTGAATACTTTGAAATTAATGAGGGTGCAGTTGATTCTTGTGCTGTTGAGTGGGAGGACAGTAAAGCTTTTATATGGGGCTGAATGGCAATACTTGCAATTGCAACATTTGTTAGAATCTAGGTTTGACCCTGCCGCTTTTACAGCTTTGGAGCCTCCTTTGCTATTGGATGCATTGATGGAGGCTGAGCAGTTATATCGACCTACGATTCATGTTTATAAATACTTATTATCAGTGAATAAGTATGATATACACAGAGTGTTAAAGATGAATGGAATAGGGAATTAGATGGTCTTATGTTGCCTAATCAATGGAACATGGTTTTTGCGTCTGTGTCAGAAGGGTCTATGGATCTTAGGTTATGTCTTATTCAGCAAAAACGTTTGTTTCGTGTGTATTGGACACCACAACGTCTTTTTTAATAAGGGTCTGTCTAAGTCAGATAACTGTTGGAGGTGTAATACTGTGAATGCTTTGTTTACCCATATGTTTTGGCAATGCCCAGTGGTTGCTTCTTTTTGGGTAGAGGTCATAGTACAGATAAACCTAGTATTAGAATGCTCCTTAATATTTACCGATGCACACGTTCTTTTAAATTATATACCTGCTGTATGGAATTTATCACAAGGACAACGCATGTGGATTTTCCACACCCTCTTGACAGCCAAAAGACTGATATTACAACACTGGAAAGATAAACACTCACCTCCTATAACACAATGGATTGAGAACCTAATAACACTTTCAACATTTGAGCGGGTGGTATTTAGATGCCACCTGCAGATGGATAAATACATGGATATTTGGGCTGCTTTTTCTGAAGTTTATGCATAACTATTTTTATGGATAATTGTATTACTACATACTTTTTGATACTTATGGATATATATTTCATACATATTTACTGTAAGTGATCCATTTAAAATACTGTAAGAAAATTGTATTTTGTTTGTTTGTTCTTTTTTCATGTTTTTAATGGTTTTTATTGTATTTTGTTTGTTTGTTCTTTTTTCATGTTTTTAATGGTTTTTATTTTGTTTTGGTGTAATTCACATTTAAAAAACTAATATTTTTTTTCTTTTTAAAAGCTAGATGATGACTTGATAGCTCACCTCTAGGGGCTTTCCCAAATAATCTCTTGCATGTGTGCGCATGTGGTTATTACTCACTTGCAGAAAATGGAGGTCTGGTCTTCTATGCATGCAGCAGAATTGAGATGGTAGAACCTTGGGGTGCTGGAGTAAACTGTGCTACTTCAGGCTGCAGGTTGCTCATGCTATTTGTTCAGTGCTGCCCCATATCAAAAACTCCCTGCAAGTAAAAAAAATCCACTACACCAGGAGAGAGGGTCTCACATAGCCTTCTCCCTGCTGAACTAGGTTGGTACTCTCAATGAGGTGTTTGTAATACTGAAAACTGAAAAGCATTCAGAAATGCAGTTCTACCTGCAGTCTGAAGTAGTGTGGTTCCTTCTGCCACCTCAGCCATTCGACCATCTCATTCTGCTGCATGTGTAGACCAGCTCACAGATTACTTCCTTGAAGGAAGTGCTTCCATTGCATTGAAATCACATTTCCCCAGCTCTCAAGATGCATGGAAAATACCCACCCACCCCCACTCTGCTGACATGCCTTTTATGATAGCTTGTACAGTTAGGGCTCTTGTTGTACAAGTGTCATCATCAACATTGACCTGGTTCTCACACAATGACAACTCAGAGTATGGGTTGTTGCCTTACCCAGGGTTTAGGCATGATCTGTCTGCCAGGCGATTGCACAAAGGGCAGGTTGTTTTTTCAGTTCCAGGGTTTTTTTTATCCCCCCCCCCCCTTTGCCCGTTCCCTCCCTGTATCCCAAATGCCTTTGCAGTGCTATGGTACTGGCATGTAGAGTGGCCTGGGTTTGTTTTTTTTTACCACTCTTTACCGATGCCTCTGTAGCCTGTAGAAACAACCTATGAACAACCCACATAACAACCCATGGTTTAAACAACCAGAGTTCACAACCCAACAGGAAATCATGGGTTCTCTTCCTGGGTTGTTCGTGGTTAACAACCTATAATTAACCCATAGTTCTGGGTTCACACATAACAACAACCCATACTCAACCCATAGGACTGGTTTGCACGATCAAACAGCCCACCATGGATTGCTAACACATGGGTTACATTAAGTAAGCCATGATGAGCTGCAGCAATTGTGCAAACCCAGTCATACTCTGAGTTGTCATTCCATGTGAACCATGTCATTATGTCAGCTTAGGACTGGTGGTCTGGAACTACAGAAAGTCCAAAGGCCACAGTACCTACTTTGGGTGCTGCCAATACAACCAGTCCAATTGCAGCAGATAGGCCAGTGGCTTCTGATGAACAGCTATGGTAACAATGGACAGTAAGGCATAGCTTTGGCTGCCAGCCAGAGTCTGCCCAGTGTCTTATGGACAGAGTTAAATTGCTTACTACAACATTCTTTGCCTTCCCCCTACCATCTCTCTCTCTCTCCATACACATGCACATACTGAGAGAGAGAGAGAGAGAGAGAGAGGTTGGAGTTAATGGTGAACATGACTAAAGGCCAGCAATTGCACTCGTTCACATGAAGTCATGGAGAAGGCACACAAATTGACAGCATAAAACAGTGAACTTCATACATTTCTCTAGTCACTATGCACAGTCGCCAAGCAAAGAAGACTTCAAGTGATCCAAGGGATCTCACACACTGCTTGGTCAAAGTTCAGACATACCCAGTTTTTACCATGAAAGATATCCCCAGCTATCTCCAGGGATGCACTGATACAGAAAACCTAATATGCGCTCCAACCCCTCCATGAATCCAGCTGTGGCCTCCCAGAAGCAATTTCCATGTTCACAGTAGATGGACCAGTGGAGATGGAACTAGAAGCAAACAGTGACACAGTGGAGCCACAGTGCCCACACTTCTTTATTAGCAGGGATGCTGACGTCCTCTGCCACCCCCCTCAAGCTCCCATGTTTCCTCTGAGCTTAGCTGCAATCCCCACAGTAGCTGGGGGTGGGGTGAATTTCCAAGCAACAATATATTATGCCCTGTTGCAATGCAAAATATTTTTGGATAACTTCGTCTTGAATGGCCATTAGCTCTACAAAAGACCTGTTCCTGGGGGAGATGAAAACTGCTAGAACTGGTTTTTGTTGATATGGTCTCCTTGAGGCATGGCTATGGAGACTGTCATGACCTCAAAATTTACCACTACACCATAGGAGGCAAATGGAAATTGCTTCTGGCTGGGATGCCACAGCTGTATCTGTGAAAAGAGCAGGTCACAAGTAGATTCTGAAGGTATCGTAAGGTACAGAATATTGTCAAGGTATATCACATAGTCATGTGAGCAACTGGCTCTACGGGTTATTACACACTTACTTGGGGTGCATTGAATAGTATTCCTGGTCCTGAGCTGACAATGCTGAACAGGCTGTAGATCTGTAGAAATCCTGAAAGTGTGGGGGGAAAAACATTTTACCATGAGGGACCCTCTCCATGAGCTAAGCAGCTAACTTGAGGAGCACAAGGGGAAATGATGGCTGCTTTCCCCCATACACTACCTGCATTTCCTGCAGCACACTACATCTGCACATCACTGCACATCTGAATGTACCTGAGAGATGAAACATGGGCATTCCCTTACAACAGGGGTGGAGAATCTCTTTCAGCCCAAGGGCAAATCCAATTTCAGAAAAGCTCTCAAGGGCCACATTCCAGAGGTGGGCAGGGCCAAAGGCAAAAGGAGTGGGATCAAAATACCAACGATACCAGCATATTGTAGCTTAAAGTTTTTACTGATAGTAACGAATTCTTAGGAGAGTTATTCCAACCTTTTAGAATGAAGGGAAAAAAACATTCAAAAGCTGGAAACCCACCAAATTATTGGCTGTCAGAGGAAAGGAGGTGTGGCCATCTGGGGAACATTGAAGGGCCAGATTGGGAACCCAGGAGGGCTGGATTTGGCCCATAGGCTTAAGGTCCCCCACCCCGCCTTACAATAAATACAGACTATCCAAACTTTATGAAACTTTGCTCCATAAACAATGAATCATCAACTCATTCATCTTAAACAAGGAGGCCATGTGATACTCGCCAAAGAGTTGTCATCAACCATGACCTACAGTGACGAATTCTCCACCTCTGCACTCGTAGCCATGAATCTGGAGATTCATAGCATGAAGGCAGCCATCCACACAAGAAGAGCTACTGTACCTTATGTGTAGGAGATGGAGAACTCACACAACAATGCTGTGGTAAGAACACGTTTTCTCCAATTCTCTTCACAGGATCTGGTTCTGCTGCATAAGCATCAATGATATTAGCTCCTGGTTACTGAAGAATGGCTATTTTTAGGTAATTTTATTCTATCAATGATATCCATTTTAAACTAATCAGCTATAGGTACTATTTGCTTATAACATTACTAAGATTACTAAGTCTGAAACCAAGACAGTGATAATGACCTCTCCAAGGCCATACATGGCTGAGGTGGGATTAGACTGAAGTTCGTCCTGTTCCAACAGATGAAACATTTATTGATGTTGAGTTGTGTATGCATCTCAGCATTGGAATGATGTGTGTGCAGATATGAAGGCACAATAAATACCTGCTGCTGAAAAATTCTAAATATTAGATCAAACTCTTGAATGCTTTCATGATAGAACCTAAACTCTCTTCAGTTCCAGATTAGTAACAGACACCTAAAGACAGCTCTCTAAGGGCCAAACTGTATGTTCTGTTCACTGCATAGTGTGCAGTCTTGCCTTCTGGTTTTCTTTAATTTCCACAGTCGCCGTGGGAGGATTTTGCAGGTGTGTGTGTGTCACAGCATGACCCCCTTCACTCCCCAGCTAAGACCCCTGCACCCCACAAAAATGTCTCTTGTGCAGTTATGAGTGACAGAAAAAAAGTTCCCACTGGTGCTAATGAGAAATGGATCCAATTAAAATCAGTTAGACATAAATAGAGTTCTGCATTATGGTTCATGCATTTCAAGAAATGTAGTCAAGATGTTAGGCTATTTTAAGGCACACATTTTTTAGTTATAAATAACTAAAAAAGCAGCAAGGGCAAAAAAAAAGGTTAATGAAATCCATGCAACCTCTCTGATTTCCCCCTAATTTTAGCCAAAAACCCACACATATGCCTTCTAAAACAGCAGGTAAGGGGGCCATCACAAAAGGAAAGGGGGCAAGGCCCCCATACCTCCCTTGTAATTTGAACATTGAGCAGTGATCCTTTTTAAAAGATGGAAATGCCAGAGACTGAACCACTGAGCCATGGCCTACTCCCCTTAGAAAGTTAGGAAAGCAAAGTACAACAGTCCATATTGTCAGTACATCAGCCTAGTTTAAAAAGAAATCACCACATCAATAAGTTACTGACTACATTTGCCACTGTTTTCTTGCCATACCTGAAAACAAGAGAGATTGGAGAGAGTTTCTTATCAGAGAAACAGGTAATAATAGCTTGAACTGTCACTCGCTCTCACTCACTCAATTTTTCTTTCCCATTTGCCTTTGCTTGCCTTCCTTATCCTGTTTTCCCAGCATTTTTATCAACAGACAATCGTCCTCCAAATTTTGGCATTGAGAAGGGCATATTTGTCACCTGATGCTGGGGAATATTTATAGAGTGTGACAGATATTTCAAAAAGCAAATAGCTAATTTAAGAAATTGGTTTGAGCAAGGTATTAAACCAAGAGAGAGAGAGAGAGAGAGAGAGAGAGAATTTACTAAAAGAGACATGGGTTTTCTTTGGGCTCAAGGACAGGCTGGAGACCCAGGAGAAGACTCCTAGAATGATGAGCTACAGAACCCACGGGATTTCTTTGATGGATGGAAATCAATCAAAGTTCACATCAGTGCCAGTGTACCCGACAGGATATCTGAGTACCTCTTCACACAAGACAAAATTTTCTACTCGAAAGTCACTTTCTTATAGGAAACTGTAAATCTTGCAGGTAGTTCATCACAAGTGAGTTTCACATCAGAACCTTGTTTTACATGAAGTGACTCTGAGTGCTATTAGAATAATAGAATCATAGAAAAGTAGAGTTGGAAGGGGCCTATAAGGCCATCGAGTCCAACCCCCTGCTAGGAAGTATGGACATTGTTTATGATGGGTTTATAATTGCGCTGCCTCATTCAGATTGCTGCCTTGGGAAAGTTGGAGCTGAAACGAAGTTGGAAGACCAGGAGCTGACTACATAATTTGATCTATTTCTTCAATGGAAAACATGAAACAAAAGAGAGGATCAGATAATGATATTACATATGAGTATTTAACTACGTGCTATCCTTGGTCGAAACCATTCTATATAAAATGAGCTTCGGCTATTGGGCGGTATAAAAATGTATTAATTAATTAAATAAATAAATAATAGAGAAGAAGGTGTTGCAGGAGTTATTTTCCATTTATATTCCTTATTACTGCACTTTAAAGATCACTTTATTTTAATAATGTAACTACAGATTTACTGCTAATCTGTTCACTGTTTTATGAAATTAAATGATTGGGGTGGGGAGAGATAATTATAGGATGCTACAGCTTAGAAATATTGGGCATCATCAGCCAAATTAAGCCCCAATTATTTCAATGAGAGTGAAAGTGAGGCACTTGTTTTACTCCCTGCCACACTGAAATGATTAATGGCTGGATCATGCCTAAAGTTAAGCACACTGAAGTTCAATTGAAATCAGTGGGGCTTAATTTTGGCTTGATCATGGTCATCTTCATGCTAACTGGTGGCCTTTTACTTAAGATGGGGACTACCAAGGGACGTAACTGTTCAGATCATAGAACAGGAGCTTCATTCAAGTATTATTTGTTTCACAGAATACTAAGAACATTTGTGAAAACAGATGATGCATAATAAAGCCCACTTTCCTACCCCCTTGTTCAATGTGCTCTTCAGATCACATTGTGCAAACCTCCTGTGTGAACTTTCCAACGAAATCAGCAGAGTGACGTTTACACAGGCAAAACACGTACATATGTATTATATAAGGCACTCATCATGGCCATATGAATATACGGTTAGATTATTGATAAGAGCAACTGGTCACCAATGTCATTGGGCACCAGTGGTGAGTTATATCTTAATAGCTACCTGCTCAGGAGAAGGAGCTGATTTTGATCTCCCTTGGCCTTTGCTGGAGGCAGAAGAACCTGAGTGAAGAAGGCTTTTAGTTGAGGTATGCTTGCTAGCACAGCTTCCTTCACTGACAGCAGACTGCATGTTTGAATTAGCTATTTCAGACACCGGAGAACTGGCACTGCATCTATCGGTCATGGCGGTTGTAGAACTTGGAGCAGAGGGAAAAGTGGGTGGTTCAGGAATTCTCCCAGGAGCAGGAAACTGACCCCAAACATCCATATTCTCTAGCTTTCTACTGGTACTGGAAGTGCCATCTTCTAAAAACCTCTTTGAATGTGAAGTCCTCTGTTGCAAAGGGGGCTTCTGCTGTGCACTGGTCTTTGTAGCAGCAGGCCGTTGCCCAATCTTTCGTTCCATGTACTCAAGAAGTGCATTGTGTTGTATTTGCTTCAGTTCTGCCTTAGAAAGAACCTTGCCTTGATTTTCCAGAGCTTTACCCCTGACGATCCTGGTATCTTGTTCATTAATCTCATCAGACCGGGACCTTGCTTTTTTCTGTCTCCATAATACACTTTGATCTCTCTGATCATCCAGTTGGTTGAGCTTCTCAGGTTCAGAATAGGAAATCTTCTTTTGTTCTTTGGTGGCCCTTTTCCTTCCCCCAATTCGAACAGTTTGTGGCCTTTTTGATTCTTCTTCTGTATTGATGTTTCCCAGTGGCTTGAGAGGAGGAATCAACGTAGAGTCCTCATTTGTATTAGATAATGACAAAGACCTGAGATGCTGAATGGATGGCCTTGAAGAGGGTTTCTGCTTTAGCCGAATGGGCAAACTCATCTGTAAATCCTTTCTCTTGAAAGATGTTTCCCTCAGGACCTTTCGCTGAGCAACTTTAAGTTTTTCCCGATAATCATTCTTGAACTTCTCATCCACTGAGGATGCAGGGCTCCCCAGAATTAACTCTTCATCTTTGCTGGCAATCTCATTCACATGGTTGTTACTGTCTCTTGGTATTTCTACCGGTTCTGCAGAGACCGGGTGATTACTCCTTGGGGATTTCATAGAGAAGTCATCTTGTTCCTGAGCCTGATTTTTATGACTCATAAAGTTGGAATGTCTCCCACCAGAAAGGTAGTAAAGCAGGGGAGTTGTCTTTCTGTTTATCTTTACACTGGCAGAATCATCCTGGGATTGACTTTCAGCCTTCTTAGAAAATGGTTGTTTTGGAAAATGGACAGTCTTGAGCACTTCCTCTTGTCTAAGGTTCACAAGAAGGTCAGGGCTGCTATTATTATCATTTTGCCTTGCTTTTCTAAATCCATTGACGGGTTGGGATATAGAGTCCTCTGCATCACGGCTGTAATAAGATACTGTGTTGGCAGCCTCGTACATTTCATTATGAGGAATTTCGAGGTCCAAACCACGAGATGGTGGTTTCTGCATTCTAGCTTGCTGTTTTAGAAGAGGCTGCCAAACATCTCTGCTGTTTTCTTCCTCAGAGCTGAAGGAGCATTTCTTGTCTTCATAGCTATGAATTGTCCTTAGCACAGTCTTATTAGGAAGAGAGCTGTCAATGTATTTTAAGCTTGAACCGCACTCATAGATCTCCTGATCCAAACCTGAAGGATCGTCAACTCTGAACGGATGCAGAACACCATGAAGCTGTCCCTCCTGTTTACTAGATACTGCCACTGTGCTTGGCAGATCTGCTTCTGTGAAGGGCGGCTTGTGTACACTGCAGGCATAAAAATAATGTTTGTTCTCTTGTGTATCATTAACAGCATTGTGGCTGGTACGTAATGAAGGAGAGGACTTAGAGTTCAGTGCCTCAGGAATTTTATAAGCATGGACTGAATTCTGAGCACACAAAATCTTCTGGGTCTTGGCCAAAGAAGCAGATTTAAAATTTTCTTGAACAATTAAAGAAGGTTTCGTGGAAACTGTAGAGTTACTTTTCTTTGTGGTGTATTGATTGGTAGGATGCCAGATATCACCCTGTTCTTTAACTGGACTTTCATCCTCGTATCTAGAGAGCCAATAATCACTGTAACAGTTTGCCAGGGAGTCAAAGGGCCGGTCTTTGCTGCTGTCTTGAATGCACACTTCCGCTTGTATACTGTGGTCAAAGCAAATTCCAGAATGACTTTGATCTATATTTCGGTTAGTTTCATAGCTATCCACTCGAGCTGGTGGGGATGGCGGGCGAGCTGGAAACCTGGCCTGTGGCGACGGTGGTTGGTATAACATCCCCAGAGTAGGAGTGCTTCCATATGGCCTACTGTGACCAGTATCCTCCAACTCATAGTGACTGCTCTTTCCCACTGTCTTGTTTCCATACATCTGCCTAAGCTCAAAATGTATTGCACTGGGGTTATAAATACTTCTCACGTATCCTGAGTCCATATATGGCAGCTGCTCTAGAGGCAGAGGGTCATGTTCACTGTAGCATAAAGGGATAGGATATTCTGGAAGATTTGAGCCCCCTGAGAAAGAGCTGTATGCAGAGTCTGCTTTTCCAGGAATGTGCATGCATTGGTCGATGCCGCTGGTAGGTTTCTCTGGTGAAAACCTGTTAGCATTGCTAGGTGAGGCCATTGGCTGCAAGAGCTCAGCTATTCCTCTGACATGTCTCAGGTTCCATCTTGACACTTCATTCTCATAAGAGGACATATTCTCTGCTATGAATCAATCCTGTCCTCCAGAAAAGGAACTGACGAAGAAAAAGAGGTCTTTGGTCTTACGGCCAAGAATGAGCATACTTCCTTGTAGGAATGTCCACATGTCACCATTGCACTTCATGAGCTGAGAGATGGAGCCTAGAAAAGAAAAGAGGCAATTGAGACACATCTGTGAAGGCTTTCTTGATGGACAATCATCAGGAGCGATAGACCAGGAAAACTTTTATCAACAGAGATCTGTTTTTATACTGCTTATATCCAAAACCATGGGTTGTATCCAAACCTGTCAGTCTGCCAGTGTCTGCAAACTACGCATGGAACAGTTTCCCACTCCCTCCTGCAGCCACCTGAGCACACCCAAATCAGATCTGGGGGGGCAAGGAAGGGCTGCAGGTGGGAGAAGAGCAAGGTGAAGTCATATTGCATGAATGGAAGTCTGCTCATGTGATGTTGAATTTAACCTAATGTCCTCAAAGCAAAATAATCTGTACCTCAGATTATCATCCCAGGTGGTGGTGGTGGTGGTGGTTATTATTATTATTATTATTATTATTTTACTAGATAGACCTGTGAAAAGCTGGTGCATAATTACTAATATTTTACATGTTGATTCTGAAAGAGAAATGCTAAAATCCATATTAGCGTAATACCTTTATTAGGCCAATATAAAGGGTTACCTTGTGAAGTACTTCTTGCGGAATTGCCTTCTGGGATATTATACAGACACAACCGTTTTTGGACTTTCAGTCCTATAAATCTTTTTTTTATTGCTATGGCTTTTAACTGACGCAATAAACAAACTACTATGAGTACTAGTGCTGAGGCTGACACCATTCCACTGTCATTCCTTTTTTCACATTAACAACATTCACACATTGCACAAATACTGAAAGAGGAAATCAAATGCACTATTTTGTGTGTTGCATGAATGAGATCTTAGCCCAAAGGACTATCTGTTAGAATCCATCCCACCTAGCTGGATGGGAATACAGCAAGAGCCTTCTGCATGTGATCTTGGAATCACACAGCCCATTTAGATTCACTGACCTCCCTTGTAACTCTATCTACAAACATCTGATTGGTTGATCCCAAGAACTGATTCAAACATCTCATAGAAGCAGAAAAAGCAGAAGTGGGATTCACTTGTGCTTCTGCTTTTCCCACTTCTGCGTAACATTTGAACAGGTTTTCATCTGTGCCATCTGTAAACTTATTATTCCTCCCTGAAACCCTTGTCTGAGCAAAACAACAACTGTGTGTTGCTTTCACAGACTACTGATTCAAACTTTCTGCATGAGTCCCTGATCCTGCTTCCATCGCTGTCTCCTTCCTCACCGTCATACTCTTGGTTTGTCATTCCAGAGTTTGACCCTAACTTGGACATTGGTCACTAGGTATCTTTTGAGTTCTTATGTGTGAGCTGCCTGTTCCCTATCTGATTCCACAGCTGGACTTTCCCAAATGCTTCTGCACTGACTTGGTGACTAGTGGCCCTAATTCCATCAGGGCATATTGTTGACTCTAACAAGGGCCATTGTTGACTCAACATGGACAATATCCTTCAGGCAGTGATAATAGAATATTGAACACTGTATTTCTTGGATGATTATAATTTAAACAGTATAATGGCTGTGTTCATTTTCTAAACGTATAAGTAGACAATTTGATGGCACTCTGATTCTAGCAGAACAGATTATTTTTGTCACTATATGAAGCTTAGGAAAAAGAATTTGCAGAATGTCCAGTTTGCAGCTCACATGTACCAAATGCTGTGGTGCGGCGTTAATATTTAGCTATATGATCACATGAAGAGACAAGGATTTATATAAAAGCAAAACTTTGGAAGACTTGGCAAGGACTGCTATCATATATATATTTTTAAGGTACAAGAGTTCACATTTCATAGTACAAATAATAGGCCAGTTCAGACGTAACAATCTTGGCTTAATAAACTATGATTTATTAAGTAGAGAAAGAACATTATGCCTATGCTCTGTCCTTACATGCAGGACTCTGATCTGATCTGATCCTGGTTTTGTATCTTGGTTATTACAAACAGAGAGACTGGACCACAATTGCTCAGTTTGGATGTAATGAAAAATTGTCATCCAAAAAATCATGATAGAAGCACCAAAGCCAGAGCACAGGGGGAGGAGAAGGTGTTGGCACAACGTTCGATTTTAGCTTACTAAACCATGGTTTATTAAGATGAGATCATCCCATCTAAATTTGCATTTAAAAGGGGAAAATTAATATTTTTATTTGGGCGCATAGGATCATGTTAATGACTTAATCAAGTTAAAAACCCAGTAGTGCCCTCCTTAGTGTCTCTACGATTACATACATAGCTCAAGATGTACGTGTGTGCTTGCAGGGGGTGTATTTCACATTTTTTTTAGTACAGTCTGTTTTTCAAAAGCTAAGGGTTTTTAATCACTGTAGAAAGGAGACTTGAAAGAAATGGAGACCGTATACAGCAGGGGTGGGGAACCTGTGGTCCTCCACGTGTTGTTGGATTCCAGCTCCCATCATCCCTGACCATTGGCCATGCTGGCTGGAGCTGATGGAAGTTGGAGTCCAACCACATTTGGAGAGCCACAGGCTCCACTCCCCTGTGTGGAGCAGCCGTGGGGAACCTCCGGTCCTCAAGGTTCTCCAATCCAGCCTGCAAGCAGCTCCTGGGCGGGAACACCCTCTTTCTATAAACCCAACCCACTTCCCTTTCCTTGTTCTGTTTTTTTCTTTTTACTTTCATGCTGCTGGAACATGGTGTGTTTTACCCACACTTTCTGGCTTCCTCTCTTTTCTTCATGACCTTTGGGTCACTTCTGCAGCACTTTGGAATCCTTTGGGACATCTATAGTACAGGGGTGGGCAACTGGTGGGCCTCCAGGTGTTTTTGGCATACAACTCCCCTGATCCCTCCCCATTTGCTATGCTGGCGGGAGTTATACGCCAAAACATCTGGAGGGCCACAAGTTGCCCACCCCTGCTGTAGCACTCTGGCAGTCTTAGAGGTTTAAGCCTCCTATGTTAGAGATGAAGATTGGGACCACTCCACAACTCAGCTAATTGTGCACTGGGTGGAGAGCTTTAAACCTCACTGCTCAGTGCACCATGATGGGGATTAAAATACTCCCCCCTCAGCTGACCTATATGGATCAGCTGAAAAGAGGAGGCTAAGAAATACTCCCTTTCCTTGACTGAACTGCATGGATAAGCTATGGGGCAGGGCTGGGAAGAGTGTGAGTGTGTACGCATGCATGCACACGAACACGTGTGCAAGAAAGAGATTCCAACCCATGATGGGTTGTCAGCCTTATTTGTTTCAGGGTGGCTTATCATGATGTCCAAACCGGATGTGGTTTCCTCAGTGTGGTTTGTCAACCACACACAAGTCACCCTGAGAATCCATGGCTTGTTGGGCTGTTCAGAGTGGCTAGTTGTGTCATGCTAACCCAGTATGATGCCTTGTGTGCGGCTTGTCAGAAAGGGCCACAGAGCCACCTGGCAAGAGCAGTGAAAAACCCAGTCCCTTCTTGCGATCTCACTAATGATATCCCCTCTCTATTACATCTTGAAATGACACTAGTCAGTTTACTCCTCCACTTCATCGCCTCCCTAGACAGTGACACCGTTTTTTTCCACCTTCAGGGAACTTTTTTTTTTTTTTTAACCTGCAGGAGATCTGTGCAAATTTGCTAAAGCACAGTAACTGGCTGGCTGGGGGATGCTAGGAGTTGTAGGACTTTTTTCTATCTAACCATGCATAGGATTGCACCCTAAACAGACAAACTTCAGATGTTGGACAAACAAGAGTAATAAGAAAGGAGGGCTTTAAACTGAATCCAACAGGGGAGGGAGACATAAACTCGGGGGTACCAATGGAAGAAGGCCTCTATGCCATAATGGAGAGAACAGCTCCAGCGGTGCCCATTGATAGTCTACCACAAAATGTAGGGGGAAAGTCGGACTATAAAGCACATAGTCTTCGATGTCTCTATACTAATGCCCAGAGTATGGGCAATAAACAAGACGAACTTGAACTCTTGATACATGAGGGCAAGTACGACTTGATAGGGATAACTGAAACCTGGTGGGATGACTCCCATGACTGGAATACAGCAATTGAAGGGTATAACTTGTTCAAAAGGAACAGAAGCAACAGAAAGGGAGGTGGAGTTGCACTGTATGTTAAAAATACGTATCTCTGCACAGAGATACAGGAAGAGGAGCTTGGCAGCCCCATTGAGAGCATCTGGGTTAAAATAAAGGGGGCAAAGAATAAAACGAACATGGCGGTTGGAGTCTACTACCGACCACCCAATCAAGGAGAAGACGAGGATGGAACTTTTGAAAAGCAAATTGCCATTGTTTCAAGGAGGCATGATGTGGTAGTAATGGGAGACTTCAATTTCCCTGATATCTGTTGGGAGACTTATTCAGCCAAACATGGCCCCTCCAAGAAATTCCTGAGCTGTGCTGCTGATAACTTCCTCCTACAGAAAGTGGAGGAAGGAACTAGAGGATCGGCTATCCTTGACCTGATTCTAACCAACAGAGACGAGTTAGTGGATAAAATGGCAGTTTCGGGAACTCTGGGGGAAAGTGACCATGTTATACTTGAGTTCTTGATTCTAACGGAAGCAAAAGCTGAGTGTAGCCAAACACGTACCCTGGATTTTAGGAAAGCCAATTTTAACAAACTCAGAACAATGATTAGTAAGATCCCATGGCAAGTGACTCTCACGAGAAAGGGAGCCCAGGAGGGGTGGGAGTTTTTAAAAAAGGAAATTTTAAAGGCACAATTGCAAACAATTCCCAAAAGGAAAAAAGGCAGAGGGTAACAGAAGAAGCCAATGTGGCTTCACAATAAACTCAAAGATGACCTGAAAACAAAAAAGGACACGTATAGGAAGTGGAAGGAAGGACAGGCTACAGGGGAAGAGTACAGGCAGGTAGCACAGAACTGCAGGAATAGTGTCAGGAAGGCTAAAGCTGAGAATGAGCTAAGGTTAGTGAGGAATGCTAAAAGCAACAAAAAAGCTTTCTTCAGATACATGCACAGTAAAAGACAGAAGAAAGAACTGGTGGTTCAACTACGCAATGAGGATGGCAAATTGATAACAGAAGACAAAGAAAAGGGAGAAAAGTTCAATTCCTACTTCGGCTCGGTCTTCTCCCAAAAGAGGGTCTATGACCCCTCTGGCAAACCTGAAGTGCAGACTGAAGGGGCAGGATTGCAGCTTGAGATTGATAGGCAAATGGTCAAGGAGCACCTGATTACTCTGAACGAGTTTAAATCTCCAGGGCCTGATGAGCTGCATCCTAGAGTAATAAAGGAACTGGCAGAAGAACTCTCAGAACCACTGTCTATTATCTTTGAGAAATCATGGAGGACAGGTGAAGTGCCAGACGACTGGAGGAGGGCAAATGTTGTTCCCATCTTCAAAAAGGGCAAGAAGGAGGAACCTGGGAACTATAGGCCAGTCAGTCTGACATCAATCCCCGGGAAGATTTTTGAGCAGATTATAAAGAAGTCAGTCTGCAAGCACCTTGAAAACAATGCAGTGATTACTGGAAGCCAGCATGGATTTGTCAAGAACAAATCCTGTCAGACTAATCTGATCTCATTTTTTGATCGGGTAACCTCCCTTGTGGACTGTGGGAATGCTGTGGACATTATATATCTGGACTTCAGCAAAGCTTTCGACAAAGTGCCTCATGATATCCTGATTAGTAAGCTAGCTAAGAGTGGGCTAGATGGAACAACTATCAGGTGGATCCACAATTGGCTACAGAATCGGACTCAAAGAGTGCTTATCAATGGTTCCTTCTCAAACTGGGGAGAGGTAACGAGCGGGGTACCACAGGGCTTGGTCCTGGGCCCGGTGCTCTTCAACATTTTTATTAATGACTTGGATCAGGAGGTACAGGGAATGCTTATCAAATTTGCAGATGACACAAAGTTGGGTGGAACAGCTAATACTCTGGAAGACAGAAACAAAATTCAAAGTGACCTCGATAGGCTGGAGCGCTGGGCCGAAAACAACAGAATGAAATTTAATAGGGATAAATGCCAAGTGCTGCACCTAGGGAGAGGAAACCGAATGCAGAGTTACAGAATGGGGGACACTTGGCTCAACAATACTACAAGTGAGAAGGATCTTGGAATTGTGGTAGATCACAAACTGAATATGAGCCAGCAATGCGATGTGGCTGCAAAGAAGGCAAATGCAATTTTGGGCTGTATTAATAGAAGTATAGCTTCCAAATCGCGGGAAGTGATAATTCCCCTTTACTCGGCACTGGTTAGGCCTCATCTTGAGTACTGCGTCCAGTTCTGGGCACCTCACTTTAAGAAGGACATAGACAAACTGGAGAGGGTTCAGAGGAGAGCAACAAGGATGATAAAGGGACTGGAAACAAGGCCCTATGAGGAGAGACTGAAAGAACTGGGCATGTTTAGCCTTCAGAAGAGGAGACAGAGGGGAGATATGATCGCACTCTTCCAGTATTTGAAGGGATGTCACACAGAGGAGGGCAAAGATCTCTTCTCGATCATCCCAGTTTGCAGGACACGGAATAATGGGCTCAAGTTACAGGAACCTAGATTCCACCTAAACATCAGGAAAAATTTCCTGACTGTCAGAGCAATAAGACAATGGAATCAACTACCTAGGGAGGTCGTGGGCTCTCCCACTCTGGAGGCATTCAAGGTGCAGCTGGACAGACATCTGTCAGAGATGCTTTGACCTAGATTACCTGCATTGAGCAGGGGGTTGGACTCGATGGCCTTGTAGGCCCCTTCCAACTCTACTTTTCTATGATTCTAAACCGCCATCACAAAATACATAAGTAGTTTTGTTGCCAATCTCAGCAGATAATTGGAGAAGCCATTTAGTTTGTGGTTGTGTTACCTGAGAAAATGCTCTCATTGTCATAGCAGAAGCTTATCTCTTAAGTCTGTGAACAAAGGACTGGATCCAAAGAACAGTGCCATTAGATCTGTGTGTCCAAAGGAGCTTTGAATTTGTTTTCCAGAACAAGAGTTCTCCACCCCCATCATGCCACACAACAAAGGTAAGGGGGGGGGAATGTTGTCACCCTTTCATGCCCAAGTCCTTGGGCGCACTTAAAATACCGCTGGCTCAGCTTGTCTGAGTGTGGAAAGCTAAACAGGGTCAGGCCTGGTTATTACTTGGATGGGAGACCCCTCCTCTAGTTTCCTGCATTGAGCAGGGGGTTGGACTCGATGGCCTTGCAGGCCCCTTCCAACTCTATGATCTATGAATCTATGAATAGTTCTTTGGATCCTAGCCAAAGTTGCTGGGATGGTCAAATCGAGCCTTCAACACTGGCACTAAACTCCTTTAAATCATATTTAAGGCACCATTGCTGGTCTTGCCAAGCCAGCTTGCCGAAAGAACATTTTACCTCAGAGGATGATAATGGTACGTTTACCCTGTTCTGTTCCAAAGTTATCTTCTGCAGTGGCTGTCTGGGTCTCTGTTTAACTTGGTGAAGGCTTCTTGGCAGCTTGTCAGCAAGGCCTTTTCGCCCAAAAATAAGAAGTGTGGTTTAAAACAGATACAAAGAGACCATGTAATCACCACTGGTTACCATGTAGCACAAACAAAGATGATAGGAGCCACTGGGCCTACGAATGTTATTTGTGACTTATGATAATAGGGCACATTGATAGTAGGGTGGCCACATGTTCTCTTTCACAGAGGACTGTCCTCTATTTGGAGGGCTGCAAGAGGACATTCCTCTATTTGAAGGTGTCCTCTATTTGAGGGGTGTCCTGTTAAGTTCTGATTTAAAGATAAAAGAACCGCAAGAACTGTTTCCCATCACCTGTTAGTACCTGAACAGCAGACTAAACCGCCAGGCACACAGGTCACAATCTTCCCCACCAAAGTGAAATGTACTGTATTTCTATTTAAATTATAACAATTCTTTCTAAATGTGCATCCACACATATAAATTAGGATATGCAAATGTTATGCAAATCTCTTTTGTCCTCTTTTTTTGGTCATGCATTTCCTCTTTTGGGGAGAGATTCTCAAGTGTCAACCCTAATTGATAGTGAAAACCATGACAAGTCAGTGCTTACTGTCAGCATGCTGCAAGCTTGATATCAGAAAGCACACGTTTATACTAGTGTAAATCACACTGGGAGTGCTTGCTGATGAAGTTTTTACCGCAGTATCGCCCTACCACATTCATGGAATTTTACCGGGGGGTCCAGACTATGACATCTTCCACTCGTAACCCTCCCATGTTTTCCCACCACTTCGTTCATCTCTTATTTTACTGCAGACAATCCATTAAGGAGAAAAAGATGGAATAGCTGCACAGGGCCTTCTAATTGGTAGCATCAGGGGCCCTCTTCCTAGAAGCACCCTTGTTGCACCCTGCAAGGTGGGATTTTTTTCTTCCCCATGGACAACAACTGGGAAGCTGGTAGTACTCATGTTCTTAAAGTTCTTAAAGTTTCGGTGGCCATGGAACTGATTTTCCTGCATGGAATTGGGGCCCAGGTGCCAGGGACTTGTAAGTTCCTGCTGAGTAAATCATTTCCAATGCAATTCCACAAATCAATCCAACACTCAGTTCACAGTACAGGAGAAAAATCATTCTCGAATAGTCTCCAGTGCCCCATCAAAAACTTACCGTAAGTAGATATAGATTTGTGCCTTGGTTGGCTGCTGGGATGGAAAGGCACTCAACTGCTTTAGCCACTTAATCTTCTGCATAAAAAAAAGGGGGAAAGTACACTCTGGGAAAGTTCCCTTAGACTGTGGAAAGAAGGACAACCAGAATGAAATGCCAGCAGAGACATCATCCATATTGATGATAAACTGCCCTGTCAACTGTAAGCCATGCTTCATCATGACAGGCAAATAGCTTTGGCCCTGCAAAACCAGCAGCCCCCCCGCAAACATTCTGATGGCAATGGAAAAAGCAAGCAACAGCCCAAAGGAGCTCCGGTATTAGAAATGGGCCGTGGCAGCCACTGGAATTTAAATCTGCCAAGTGTTTTTTTAAAAAAAACCAGCCCAATTTTATGGGGCTGGATATGTAGTACTTGACAGTTGTATATTCAGCCTTCTGTTATTAATAACTTGATCTCCCTGCCATTGCAAATAAGCAGAACCCTCCGCAGGTACCTTGGGTGATAAGCAGACAAAAAACAAAAAACAAACCAAAAGGCCAGCCAAGGCATCTGGACTCTTCACAAAAGCTTGCTGCATCTCCCCAAATATGCTGATATTTAATATGCCAGTAGACTAGAGTTGTCGAACCTCTTTCACTCCAAAGGCCAAATTCAATCTCAGAGAAGCTCTCAGGGGCCACATTCCAGTAGTGGGCATGGCCAAAGGCAAAAGGGGCAGAGCCAAAGCACCCGTTTATTTTAGCTTAAAGCTTAAGCCTCAGACGGGGTATTTCAACCTTTTAGAAGTGTGGGGGGGGGGGACTGCGCAAAAGTTGGAAAACCACCAAACAATCTGGAGTCAGGGGGAAGGGGTGTGGTTGGGGGAAGGGGCGTGGCCATCTGAGGAACCTCAGAGGGCCAGATTGGGATCCCAGGTGGGCCAGATTTGTCTCTCAGGCCTGAGGGTTACAAGTGCCACCCCTGCAATAGACTGAGATCTGCAGCCAACTATTTGGTTGCTTAGTTCAGATCAATGTGTGAACTTCAATCTTCTCAGCTCTGCTGCTCTTGACCCATTTTCTCTCTGAATGTTTCTTCCTCTTTCAGACCTTTTCCCTCTGTTCTTCTTTTGTTCCTCTTATTGCTCTGGAGCCTCCCTCTTCTAACTGTCCTTTCTTAGGCCCTCCTGCTTCCCTCAGTCTACAGCCTTCTGGAGTGCCTGCCTCTTCTATTGTTCCCTCTCTAGAGCCTTCTATATCCCCTCAGCTCTCTGTATGAGCTGTGTAGCTCAACCAATGGCTGCCAGCGAACCTTAGGATCAGAATAGCTCAACCAATAGCAACCAGAGACCTTTTGGGCTGTCTTGCCACTGACTGGAATTCACAGGACATAACAACCCACCATGGGCAGGGTTGTTGTATTGTCCAAACCGGGCACGTTCTCTGCAGGTTGGCTTATTTTTCGGTAATAAGCCAGCCTGAGAACCCATAACTTGTTGTAGGGTTGTTCATACCTATGGTGGGTTGATGTGTCATCCGAACCCAGGAAAGTGATTTTATTGTGGGTTACCAGAATTGAGTACAGAGCCATTTGGCAAGAGTGACAAAACAGCCTGTGCCACTCTTCACAATCTTGCCAGTGACTGCCCCTCCACCAATGCCCAAATGGCACTTCGAGGGACCATCACTTTTTCACCACCTTTTTAAAAAATTCAAGAGTACGCAAATGTGTTCATAATTAATTTCCCCCCATTCTTTCGCAAGTGCACAAGACTGCACTTTTGCCTGTCCAATATGTGTAGTCTTGCCTGATCAATGTCCTTGTATACTGCAGTTGTCAATGGGAGTGCAGAAGTGGAATTGGTAACATACAAGGAAATTGACAAGCTGAGGCTGCATATAGGCTAATTTGCACAGGACATTGACCAGGCAAGACTACACATATTGGACAGGTGAACGTGCACTCTTGCACACTTGTGAAAGAACAGGAAAAAATAAAATAAAATTACGAAAACATTTATGTACTCCTGAAGCACCAGGAAAGAAAAGGTGGTGAATGAACAGAGGTAGCGATCAGAGTGGGGAGGGGAGACAAGATGGGTTCTGCCACAAAGGACACTGGGAGGGAAACCCTGGGAGGGATACATGCCGGAGCCGGCTGGAGGACTGGGCGGGGACAACAAACTACAGCAAGCCCGATTGTCTGTTGAGCGTACCATGGGTTGTTCAGCGAACAACCAACCAACCCACTGTGGCTTATTCGCAGGGTGGCTTAGCACCCACTCTCTGCCATTCCCTGCCAGAAACTTTACCACCACCAAATAACATAGTGCTTGATTCTACCATATAGTTTATGGCACCCAGAGATTTCTTCTTATGTACAGACACTTGACAACACAGAGGCTCAAGGAGCCATGAGGTTAGTTCCCAAACCCCTAAAAGCAAGTAGATTAGTCACCACACCTGTTTAACACTAAGGAACCTGCTGCTAATGGCATGTCCGCAAATGGTATTTTTCAGAGCTCTGATAGACTGATTAATCACATCCAGTGCTTGAAAGCTCAAGAGCTGGCCCAAGACAATTTGCTGCCTGAAGCAGAACAGCAACGTGCCCCCCCCCGCCAAGTTAAGGGCCATAGTAGCCAAAGAAGCATGTTTTGGTATCTGAAGCAGAACATCCCACAAGCACCTCTTCCCCTTCACTGCAGTCAAAGACAATCATCCTAAATGAAATAACTAACCATCTGCTGCTCTTTCATAACACCCCAAATAATCTACTCGAGGCAGATGCCTCATTCTACCTAATAGTAGGGTCAGCATCTACCCAACACCTATACACATGGGAGCTGTATCCACTCCGGATTTCAGTCTGAACTTTAAAAAGAACTATCCATGGAGCTGAACCTAGTCTGGGCTGGGCTTCAGCACCATGGACAGCTCCTTTAAAAGTTCAGACTAAGTCCCGGAGTGGATACACCACCCAACTGACATTGGAATCACCAGCCTCCAGATCCTTGAGTCTAGCAGTTCCTAGTACCCTAGTGGTAGTATGGAGGCAGCACAGGTGGTACAGCCCACACAGGGGAAGGAAATCCAATACTCCATACAACAAAGGCACCTTGTTTTGAAGGGCACTGCTTTCCATGCTCTGCACCATTCAACTAGCAAACCAGGAACCACAGAAATAGAACACTCTTACTTGAATTGGTGCCCATACATGAATTTGAATCCATACAAACCCAAGATATTTGGCTCCTGAGATGGAGCATCCAACCCCCTTAGAGGTAATAAAAACTTAACACTTGACACACTTTGTCACCCTTTCTTGGAGCCCAACATCTGACCCGAGGGAGCAGTCTCAGGGCCAAAGCCAGATGAAATGGTGCCTCAACCTGATATGGTTTGTGTTGGATTCTTATGAAGCGTAAGTGTGTGTGTGGCACTTCAAAGTGCAACATGGATGGGCAGGAAGAGAGAAATGGAGCCGTCCTCCACCTGCACCTTCTTCCCCAAAACTGCTTCTCCCAGGTTTTGTTCTCCCAGTGGCATTCTCTTCCTTGGGCAAAGCCCCACTGGGAAAAAATTGTGTGGGAAGCAGTAATTTGGAAAGTAGAAATGCAGGCAGGGAAAACATTTAGTACTGCCTTCCTACCCAGTGCAGCCCAATGGAGCCCTTTAGTTTATGGAGGTTTGGTGGCAATTCTGATTCTGACACACTAGCTTTCACTGGCCCATCTGGCTTAGTTTGGCTCTCACTCTGTCAGATCTATGGCCCAACCATGCAGAAGGGTCACCATCACCCACCTCCTCTTCATTTCAATGGAGGTTGTGCAGGAGATGTTCCCAGAGGTCAGTGGCCAATTTTTGGAAAAGGAGAAAGCTGCTAAAAGTGATCTGTGCTTTGGTAACCTCAAGACTGGATGATTGTAATGCACTTTTATGTGGGGCTGCCCTTGAGATTAGTTTGGAAGTTGCAGCTGGTGTAGAATGCAGTGGCTGGATTGCTCAGTGGAGCTTCTTACCACGCACATACAACTCCTGTGCTGGATGCTCTGCACTGGCTGCCAGTTGGCTACTAAGTCATGTTCAAGGTGTTCAAGCCCTAAATAGCTCAGGACCAGGTTATCTGAGAGATCGCCTTCTTCCATATAGGTCACCTTGGTCTTTATGTTCTGAGGGGGAGGACTTTCTGACCATACCATGGCCTACTGAAGCCCATCTGGCCATGGTGCAGAGGAAGGTCTTCTCAACTGTGGTGCCCACCGTGTGGAATCGTCTCCCCATTGTGATCAGGCGGGCTCCTAGTATGGAGTGTTTTCACCGATAACTGAAGACGCACTTGTTTGCCCAGGCATTTCCCTGACCACTAGTATTGTCAGCGACTGTGGTGATATCCCTTTAAGAGGGGACAGTCTCTTAATATACCTGAATGGTATTTAACTGACCAAGTGTTTGGAGTTAGTCACTTTCTCTCCCTCTCTCTTCTTGTCCTAATACTCCTCACTGTTGGCATCTGTCTTATGAGTAAGATTCAAGGATGACTCTTTTCTAATATCCTATGTCGGAGTTATGATTATGCCTGAGCTGACCCTACGGAACCCGTGAAGGATAAGATATCACAGCGACCACAAGTTATTTTAATCAAAATGTTGTTGCTTTTCCATTGTTTTATTGTGACTGGCCAGATGGGCGATTTAAAAATCTAATAAATAAATAAATTATTTTAATGATAGCTTTTATTGTATTTTATCATGATTTTATATTGTAAACCACATTGGGATTTTAAAAAATTAAATGAAAAGCAGTATAGAAATTTTTTTTTTAAATAAATAAATGCAATCCTCCATAAGGATATGCATTGCAGTGGGAAAAAAGAAAGAAAGAAATATTTCACCGGGGGATGTTACTCTTTGAACAAAAAAAGCTTAGCATTCCTGCCCTGTTTCAAGGACAGTTTTGGTATCAATCATTTTGAGCCAAGGGGAATGTGGAAAGCAGCCAAGCTGGGTAACTCAGGCGAGGATGGGGAGTAGTTACAAGAAGTTAATTTATGGAGTGGAGCTAGATTTGCAAGACACAGTAAACAAGTGAGACTGCTCCTAAGGAAAAAGTGAAGCAGAGTGACAACATCATAGATTGGGGATTTTTGCTGGAGCCTTTGGGGATACAATCAGACCTTTATGATGCAAAGTAATGCAAATAAGAAATGAAATTAAGTGAGCTTTGTGTAAGGCAGGATGATGTATCTGACTTTTAGAGGACTATTCTGTCTGCAGAGACAGGAAAATCCAAACAACGGGAAGAGAAACTGAAGTCTGTTCCTCAAAAAAAGGCCACCCCATAAAAATGCCAAGTACCTTTGATTTACACAAATGGCTGTATTTATTTATTATATTTATATCCCACCTTTTTTTCTGCAAGGAAGCCAAGGCAGCTTACATAATCCTCCTCCTCGCCATTTTATCCTCACAACAACCGTGAGGTAGCTTAGGCTGAGAGTCAGTGACTAGCCCAAAGTCACCCAGTGAGCTTCAATGCTGGGGGGGGGGGGTAGAACCTGGATATCCTGAGTCCCAGTCCAATGCTCTAACCACTGCACCACACTGGCTACCCTCTAGACTACAACTGATATCACTCCAGGAATAAGCATTTTGTTAAAACAAAATTTCAAAAAAGATAGTCAATTTGACAGAAGTAGCTCTCTTTAAATGTTTTTACTCAGAGGGAGAGCACTAGGGAAATTTGATGTACTAGGTCACACACAGCAACCAGGCCAAGATCCGTTAGCACGCAAGAAACCTATTCTGGACACACGGCACATGCCAACCAACAAGCCAATTCTGTGCATGTTTATGCACAAGTAATGAGTTCAATGAGACTTACTCCCAGATAAGTCAAAGCTAAGCATTTTGAAGTCCCATTGATTTTAGTGGGCAAGTTAATATTGAAATCAATGAGATCAAAGTACTTCATTTTAACTGGATCATAGATTCATAGATTATAGAGTTGGAAGGGGCCGGGCCTACAAGGCCATCAAGTCCAACCCCCTGCTCAGTGCAGGAAACTGGAGGAGGGGTCTCCCATCCAAGTAATAACCAGGCCTGACCCTGCTTAGCTTTCTACACTCAGACAAGCTGAGCCAGCGTGAGCCACAGGCTCATATGCTTACATTTCCCCCTAAAGCTCTGCAAATCCTCAGGATACACATCTTTGTATGTGTAAAGGTTCTGGAAGTTTAGACACATCCCGAGAAAAGCTTTATACATTCCTAAGCAAGATGATGAAGCCATAAGCATTACGGTAGGTTCCTTTTTTTTTTAAAGTCAGCAAAAATTACATAGGGCCCAAACTTGCTTTGTACTGGAAAGAAGGCAATGCATTCATTTACTGAAAACCCAGCTGATGTTGAAAGTGACACTATTGTTTTCAGAAACCGTTTTGTGGCTAAGCAGCACCATGAAATGCTGCCTCCTAG
Organism: Shinisaurus crocodilurus; assembly: GCA_021292165.1. Taxonomy (NCBI): domain Eukaryota; kingdom Metazoa; phylum Chordata; class Lepidosauria; order Squamata; family Shinisauridae; genus Shinisaurus; species Shinisaurus crocodilurus. The sequence goes on along the minus strand of CM037881.1, from coordinate 97,717,593 downwards.
AAATGACAGGCCTGTGGCTCACGCTGGCTCAGCTTGTCTGAGCGTGGAAAGCTAAGCAGGGCCAAGCCTGGTTATTACTTGGATGGGAGACCCCTCCTCTAGTTTCCTGCATTGAGCAGGGGGTTGGACTCGACGGCCTTGTTGTAGGCCCCTTCCAACTCTATAAAATCATAATAAAAGCCATTGGGAGAACTTAAAACACAGTCCGGGTGGGTATTCTGTGTTGTCATTGTAATTCTCTGCCAGTGGGGAGGGAAAGTGCATTAAACTAAATGAATATCAGATGCCAGAGAAACAGCTTATAGAGCAAAGTGCTTTTAAAAATAGCATCACAAGGAACTAACCGAGCAATCCAAAGTGGAGAGCTCTGCAAGGAGCCGGATCACTGGGTACAAAATCCACTGCATTCAAATGTCCCCTGGCCACGGAGGTGAGGGGCAGCCACTGGGAAAAGAAAAATGATGTCAGGAGGACCAGCCATGCATAGGAATGATGTTGCCAACAACCAATCAGGAGTCCACACCCACAGCCCACAAATCATCTCCTACAATCCACCCAGCACACACCCTCCCACCAATGCCACCACACACAATTGGTCATAGGACATAGGATCATAGAGTTGGAAGGGGCCTACAAGGCCATCGAGTCCAACCCCCTGCTCAATGCAGGAAACTAGAGGAGGGGTCTCCCATCCAAGTAAGAACCAGGCCTGACCCTGCTTAGCTTTCCACGCTCAGACAAGCTGAGCCAGCGTGAGCCACATGCCTGTTTCGTCACATAACATGCTGCAGTTCATTGTGGCTTATTTAACCCTTGCATGGCCCTAAAACAGGGTCATGGGTTATGTGAGGGTTGTTTAACCCTCACATAAACCACACTGGTCAGGTTCACACTACACAACAACCCACAGTCAGGGGTTGAATATTCAGGATGCTGCCTGTGGGTGCCATGGCTCATGACAGGTTAAATAAGTCACTATGAGCCACACACCATGTCATGTGAACCTGGTCACTCACACACTGCCTAATGAGCATGCAAGGGGCCTGCAAAATCAGCTGCAAGCCAGCCCTTCCTGTGGTACAACATGGTAATGTAGCCCACCACATGTCCAGAACATTGCTGGTTTGAATCCCACAGAGGAATGGATGAGGATTTAATTACAGTTCATTTTTTATCAGAATTTACCAAAATTCTCAAATGTCTTCATATTCGGGACTGAAAGAAATTGAGATTTTAAAAAAATGAATGTGGGAGAAACAAAACTGACAGATTTGTCCATTTGTAATCCCACATGAGGCTGGGTCTACCATCTTTGTCCCCCTGCCCAGTTCACTTCAGAAATACAGAGTCCCTAGACACGGTATCTGCCTCTGCCGAGAGAGACCTAAGAAAGGTACGTTCTTTGTCATGTCTCTAATTACTCCAGTGGTCTAGGAAGTGCAGGAGCCCTTGCACTAGTCCAAGAATGTGGCACTTCTGGTTTCAGAGCCAGAAAAAAAGTGGCAGTTGCACCAAAACCCAGAAACAATGCAGGAGGCAAAGCTAATAAGGTATAGTCATTATTTAATAAACCATCGCAACGTGTTTCACTGTTCTTTATCAAGGAAACCTATGAGTCAGGAATTGTTAAATAACAATGGCACTTTATTGGCTTTGCCTAAGCATTCTTTCTCCCTCCCAGTTTCACTACACTCTAAATGTGCAAATTCCCTGTTACCATATTCTGATATATCTCTAAACCTAAGAAACAAGGAGGAGGGATTAAAACATGGTGGCAGAATTTCCTTTTGGTCAAGAAGCCTCAGACTGTGGGTGAGCTGGCCCCCTACATTTATAATACAATCCTATGCAGCATGTCTACTCAGAAGTAAGCCTCATTAAATTCAATGGGCCTTTCTCCAAGTTTAGTGTGCATAGGATTGCAGCCTTAATCTTTTGCAACATTTTATCTCTTCCTTTGTGGATAAGACGTTTTTAACCACATTTTAGTCTTAAAAGGGATTAGACAAATTTATGGAGGATAAGACTATCAATGGCTTCTAGTCATGACTATACACTGCCTTCAGCCTCAGAGGCACTGTGCTTCTGAATGAGTGCTATGCCAAAGAATTCATCACAGCTTTATTCGGGCACATTTGGTGGCTGGCTGGGTGGGGGAAACCATCCCCAAATATTGTATAATCTTCGGGGGGGGGGGGAAGAATCACATGACTTTTGAATGCGGTGAGTCTACTTGCATTCAACAAGGTGACCAAGGTCCCCCCCCCCCCAATTCTTTCAAAACTCAAAACAAAGCTAAGCTGGCGCTCAAAGTGCTTTGAAAATGAGAGTCAGAAATTAATGCCCCTGGGAACAAGGGCTATGTGATGACATAGTGCCATTCCCAAAATGCATTCTGGCCCTTGTTTTCATAGTGCTAGGCAGTCAGGCTGCCACTTGGAGTAGCAGCTTAGCTTTGTTTTAAGTAGACGGAGAGAGAGGAGAGAGAAAAGAAAAGAAAACCTTGACCACTTAATTGGATGTAAGTAAACCCCCACCCAAAGTCACAAGACTTCAACCTCCCCAAAAGTCCTGGATATTCTCTCCCCCACTTCACAGGAGACAAATGGGCCCACAAAGATGAGGGGAGAATTAGTTGCTGGGAAACCACAGCAGGAGAGGACTACTGCATTCCTGTCCTGCCTGTGGGCTTCCCACGGGCATCTGGTTGGCCTCAGTGAGTGTGCCTTCTTATCTAGAGGCTATTGCTCCTCATCCTCGTTTTCATCACCGCTACCACGTGCTTGCTTGATAGGCAGGGAGCAAAGAAGCAGTGGCTGCTCCTCCTTCTCACCACCACCGTTGTCTGGGCCAGAGTGAGAGGCAGGTTGCAAGGGAGAAGAAGAGGAGAAATCCCAGGGGGCTCTGGTCAGTGGGCCCCTGCTGGGGTGCGAGCCCCTGGCAAGTGCCCAGTCACGCCTACCCTTGATGCCATCCCTGGCTCTATGGTTTCTTTTTGTTAAAGGGGAGGGGACAAATTCGTGCAGCTGCTATCTGGCAGCCAAATTACCCCACCTCATAACACGTACACTAGACACTGTGGCGGATGCAAGGAGTATCACATTAGTGGGGATAAAATGTGGTCGGGGCACACACTGACTGATGGTCTGGATAGTCCGTCACCTTGCAGATGGTGAGAAAATTGATTTTACAGTTAATTTATGTGCTCCCGATCAGGAACTTAACCACTGTTTACATATCTGAGTGCTGGCTTTCAACAGAGAAATGAACAAAAGGCAAAAAGGAGCCTTTCCCTAACAGCTTCAGAGACATGGGGGACAAAAGAAAACCCTGCTATCAATCTTTTTTTAAACAAAATCCAGCAGTCCTCTGAAGAATGCGATCAATAAGCATGTGAAATGCAAAGCAAACATCACGACTAGCCTACCAGTGTTATGCCTTGTACCCAGCTGTGAATGACCCATTGCTTATCAAAGTACAAATGGCTAAGGTAAATATTAAACTAAATTCTTAAGATTCCATTCGGTTATGCAGTTGGCACCTATGGCTTCATCTGATTTCCAAGCAAAAAGCCTGTGAGGAAGGCACCACCTTCAGGGCCTAGGTAGACCTTCAGGGAGACTTCACTACCAAAACCTGAGGGCTTCTCTACACAAGGCATTTATTACTGTGAGCTCGTGATCCCACACTCATGGAAGTTTGCGGGTCCTTTATACAATGCCGTCATCCTCCAGGGCCTCTCCCGTGTTTTCCAGCCATTTTCACAGCTTTTTTTTTAAACTGAGGAAAGTGCAGCATTATTTATTTATTTATTTATTATATTTATACCCCGCCTTTTTTCCTGCAAGGAACCTAAGGCGGCTTACCTAATCTTCCTCCTCCTCTCCATTTGATCCTGGATGCCACCGTGATTCACAATTCAAAGCCTTGTGTATATTCACAATTCAAAGCCTTGTGTATATTCACAATTCTGCTCTATGCCACAGCACCATCTTGTGGTCGGGTAATAGAAGATATAAGAACATATAGAAAGGCAGAGAAGGGAAAACGCCAGAAAAAAGCCTCGTGGAAAGGACATGCTCTTCCTCCCACAAAGAAAACGGAAGAAGAAGCCTCAGTAAAGCAGCGGGTTAAACACCTCATATAGAGAAGCCCTGAGTTTCTGCTGAACATCTAAAGAGGCAGCAGGGCTGGGTAGGAAGAGCATGATGGGTAGGGGAGAAGTGGTGGGTGGTACCCTTCCCCCACCCACTACTTCTCCCCTGCACTGCACTCTCCTTCCACAGTTGATTTGCTCCCAGCCACAGCAAAATATTGCCTAGGAATCCGAGCTGGGGAAATGTGGATGGAGAAAAAGAAGCAGTGGGTGGGAAAGGATGAAGCACCATTTCCCACCCACCACTTCTTTCCTCACTATTTTTTTATTTTTTGCATTTGACTGAGTGAAAGAGAGGAGACTAGAGAGGGAGATGGGAGGCCTGCATAGAGGCCCCTGTGAGTGTGCTGTGGCTGGGAGGGAAGAAACCAGGGCTCTTCTTATGCCTTGTGGGTATTCCTCCTCATGTGGGGCTCTGTGCCCAAGCAAAGTCGGACTGGATTGAGCCCACAGGGAGCAATCCAATGAGAACATCTGCATATACTTTCCATATAAATAAATCAGAAGTGAACAAGAATGTGCTTCAGTGGCTACAATGCTGTTGGGACTTGAAAAAGATACTAGGAAAGGATATATTGTAGAGTAATATCCTTCCTGTCTCACGTTAGTGAGATCAGCAGAGTAGAGTCCCTTTCCAGATTAAAAGAAGCTTAGATTTGGCTAGTGTTAGCCAATTAGCATTTGGTAATCCAGGGTGCTTTAAGGCAGACTGGATTTCCCTGGTTTTGCCCCCTTTTCTCTCCCTCAGAACAATAATCAGAGACACAGTCTTGTAAAAGTTAAAAGCAACACTTACTCACTCAGATTATGCAGTTTCATTCAGGCAGGCTTAAAAGACGTTTCTTACAGTTCGTTACAGTACATTTGTAGTTACTTGGGGGCTGAACTTGTGGAGTTCAGACCAGCAACTCTGATTACATACTGCTGCAAGGACCACGTGGAGACAACAACTGGAGGTGCTACCCTCACTAAGAGTCTGAACAGAAAGAGGAAGAAGCCTGATAGCTACGCCCACTTCCTGTTAATTATTCAATGAGTACCTTCTAGGGAAACCACCCTAGAAGGTATCAGTGATCTTAACCATTTCACCCAATTACCTGGTGAAACATGAGTCATAGGTTTTGACTGCAATTTTAATTATCCAACACATATAGTTTCCCCTCTGTGATTTTAATATATAATCGAATTTGCTCTATCAGCCTTAACGTCTGGCTTTGACCTTCAATAGCTTTTACTATAAAGTTTGGGGCAGACATTTTGTTTTTGTGTTTGAACAAGGAGGCCTGAAAGGAACCATTTGTAAGTCAGAAAAGCAGCTGGCAATCTACAGGATCATATGGAGAAACTGTGTATATTAGCAGTGTATATTAGCAGTACTTGCATCCACTCCACAGCAGTTCTTATGATGTTCCAGATCGTATGGCTAAGAGTGTGGAAGTCGTCATGGAGTAAGGAATGTGCTCCAGCACGTTTCTCCATGTGAGCTCAGCCCATATAAAGCGATACGATCATGGAGAGAAACAAGCCAGTTTTTCACTGTGTGAACCGGCCCAAAGTTTGGAACTTGCTGGCAGAGTTGTTAAGGGGTTTATTTTAAAAGGACAGTATCGAGCTGGGAAAAGTGCAGAAAAGGGCAACCAAAGTAATCAAGAGGCTGGAGCAACTACCCTATGAGGAAAGGTTACAACGTTTTTAGCTTAGAAAAAAGATAAGTGGACTCATGATAGAGGTGTACAAAATGGTGCATGGTGTGGAGAAAGTGGATAGGGAGACATTTTCTCCCTCTCTCATAAAACTAGGTCATGCCATGCCATGAAGCTGATTGGTGGGAGATTCAGGACAGATAAAAAGAAGTACAAGTATTAGTTCAGTTGCTGGAAACAGAAAATAAAACAATCCTTTTCAACTCCTTTTCATGGATGATATCATACAAAGTAGCCGCAATCCAGCACAAAGTTAGACTGGAGGTGGAGATGGTGATGTGGAACACAGTGATTCTATTTTGAATAAAAGCAACAGTGCAGCAAAATTGGTGGGCATCAAAAATGGGAGTGTGGGCACAGGGAGGGATCAAGAACTTTTCACAGCTAAACTTGGATAGTGAAGAAGTTCAGAATGTTATCATGGAGGCTCACATTTCTATGACAGCCAAGGTACTTTTGTTCAGTGACCTTACTGTGCTCCTTATGGTTTATAGTTTAAAGTCAGATCAATGGGAGAACCTCAAGCCAGCAGTTGTGGTGAAACATGATGTGCTCCTCTGGCGGAATCTGTCTAGCCCTAGAAAATGAATAATAGTCCGTCCGTCCCCCCCATCCTACCCAGGGCCCAAGAGGCTCATTTACATAATACTCTATTTTTCTTGGCCCTCATTCGCCCTCTGAGCCCTCTGGCAAATTTCAAAGATCAGCATCTTTCAGAACATTTTATTATATCCCAAACAAGAATTTGGACTATAACCAGTTTTCCTGGGCTTTATCTGGAGCCTGAGGCTACAGGGTAAAGGAGATCTCTTTTAAGACTGCAATCTGGCAGGCCAAGAAATGGGATATGGTGATCTTGGTCTGGACAGAACAGCAATTTTTCCAGCAGGTGTGTGTGTGTGTGTGTGTGTGTGTACAATATTATGGACCTAAAGCCACAAAATCTCCTCTCTCATTACTGCTCAAGAGGCCCAGCAAGGAAGAGTCTGCATATGCCAGTTTTTCTGTTATCATTACAATTTTTCACAGACATAAACTCCCATAAAACCAAAGTCTTTTGCCTTACCTCTGACTTCACATAGAACTCCTACAAAATGAGCATTTTGACAAGTCTGGGTTGTCCTTAAGTGCACAATTCCTCTATAAGTACACTTTTACATCTCCGCTCTCAATAACATCCGCTGCTGCCTTAGAGCTAATGAAACCAAAGCATTTAAAATCTATTAAAGTTTTTAGCCATGAGGGGGCTTTATAATATTAGACATATGAACCGCATTAATCAGGATTACAATGCAGGATTAGTTACATTGCCTTCATTATTTTCATCCTTCAATAGGGTCACTGTAAAACTGAGTCCTTCTGTTTTAGTCTCTAGGCATGTCTATCAGTACAATAACTTATAGAGTTTGTAATGGTGCATAATAAAGAAAGAGAACCATGTTCATCCCCGAGAAAATAACAAGCACCAATAATACTAATGACAAGCAAGCAAGGAAGACCTGGAGACGGATGTTTGGACCATGTAGTCAGGGACAGCTCAACCATCTAAGCAAGGGAAACAATCACCGTTCAAAGGTTATGGCCATGCTAGGAACACAACGCACATCCAGGCTGCTTATTTATATGTCTGGATTCTCACAAACAGGCCTGCACCCAGCTCAGCTTTAACAACGTCATTCAGCATTCTAGAACTAACGGCCTGAACTGAACTTTGTCATCCTCTCTAGTAGCATAAGAGAATGCTCTTGTGGCCCCTTCTAAATATTACATTGCTTCTAGCCAGTGATGTGGGGGGTGGGAATTATTCCACAGAAATGTTTCCAAAATGGAAATTTTTTTCACTGCTTTATTTTTCTGCAGAAGTTTTTCTGTTTCGTAAGTTTGTTAGTAACAATTAATGGATGCCAGTTGCAAGTGCACTATTGGGCAAGCTTGGCAGTTTCCATGTTGTAGATAAGTGATTGTTAGCTCATCATGCACAGTTCTTTGGGTTGCTAAAATGTATTGGTATCAATGGTTTTTGGTACCTTAGTTTTTTCAGGTTTAAGAGTGAATTGTGCTCCCCCAATTTTAACTCAGAAAAAGTATGCCTCAGCTGTCAAATTTGGCAGACACTGGCTTTTAAATATTTCCCTATGCCAAGTTTTGTATCAATCAGACAGTCTCAATTTTATAAAGAATGGTATTTTTAGACGTTGACATGGTAGGACACTAAAGAGAAACCCTGCAGTCATAACTATAGTGACATTACCATACGATTGTCATTCATTCATTCATAGCATAATTGAAGGCTGATCTACTTTTTAGGACTAGAAGGCCTTATTCAAAAAGCCATAATCAGTTGAAGGGCCTCACTAAGGATGTTTTAAACACATGTGATTAACATAATTTCCATGCCATATCAAAATACTAGACACCAAGCCGCAAAGAGTTTGTTTGCACATTTATTTTGTGGTATTCTAGAACAATTAACCACGTATGTGGGGGAAAACCTTGAAAAGGCTCAGACGTTATGAAATGGAATTCCTTGCTAGCACCATATTTGGCTACCCCTACAGCCATGAGGACTAGAACCAGAAAGAAAGGAAGGAAGGAAGGAAAGAAGGAAGGAAGTTTTCACAGGTCTTTCAAAGGCACTAAAATTCCTTGGGACTACAAGGAACTCACAGGTCTTATTTTTCTCACTTGATGTAGCATATCCATCATATACTCTCCAACATTTCACAGATGAAAATAGGGACACACGTGAATTTGTAAGAGGTATGGTTAAGCAACATGAAGGTGTGATCAAGAGGGTGTGGCCAAGGGTATAGCCACCCAACCAGGATGCTCTAACCGTTTAAGGGCTCTGACCACTCTGAAGCCACCATCATCCAGACCCATGATGATGATGGTAATTACTGCTGTTGTCATTATTATTATTGTACCATCAATGTGCATGGTGCTTTACTGAGTATAAGAGAACAGTTCCCTGCCCCAAAGAGCTTACAATCTAAAATGTAATATAGAGGCAACAACAAATGGTAGGAAGGGGTAAACCGGGGAGGAATATGCCATTATTTCAGTCAAACATAACTTTCAGCCTACTTTCCCCACATTGTGCAGGAAACTCCTTGTTTTAAAGATCTCCCTCTCACTTTAAAAATGGACCCAATCCCTCCATGGCGGCTTTGTTCTCATTAGTAGTTTGCCAAAGAAATAATAATATTTAACATTTAGATATCTCTGAGTGTGCAAAGTGGTTCACAGGCCTTATTAAAAAAGCTCCTATTTTCTCCACTCAGAAAAAAAAATATGTGGGCTCTATTGTACTTTATTAAAAAAACAAGAACAACACTGTGATTGAACAATAATGCCAAAATGGAATGATGATGTTTGTTGCTGCTATTTGAGGTAGTTGGAATTTTTTCTTTCTTTCTCTTGAGTGTGTTTTCTGCTAAAAATTTAATTTTTAAAAATTTCTAATGCATTAAAAAAAAAAAAAAGTCCAAAATCCCTGCAGAATAATCCTAATCATTACTGTAGAGAGCTTTCTCCATGGCACTTCAGCATGTGTTAGAAAAAGACTTTCACATGGGGTACACAGGCAGAGCCAAGTAAAATTTACCACTGCTATGAAAACAGACTAACAGTGCAATCCTATGCATGTGTTTATGTGTACTCAGAAGTAAGTCCTATTATGTTCAATGGGACTTACTCACAGAAAAGTGTGTATACATGGGGTGGGTCAGTGCTTGCAGGGCAATCCCTTTCTTTTTGTTTTAAAATTGTCACGACTGGCACAAATTCAACAGGTGAAGTTTACCCACCCCCACCCATCTACCCCGAAACACGGAGCTTCAGAGAGAAGAGAAACTTCCTTGTATTTCCTTCTGACACTGTAAACTTACCTGTTATAGGCAACAGCTGCCTCCTTTCCTTTTCAGACAGGGCACACTAGCATCTGTTCCCTTCCTGCTTACTATTTCTTAAAGGGGCCATTGGCAAAATTGCAGCTAAGCTAAACGTTTTAAAGCAGTTTGCGGGAGGCACCAGAAAAATCGGGACTTTGCATAACAAAGGGAGAAGCCGTGATGCCTTAAGGGGATTCGTGAAGGTCCTGGGATAATCGGGGCAGTTGGAGGGTATGCCATCATGCCTGGTTTTATTTTATAGAACTGATCCAGCAGTGAAATAAAAGATCAAAGTCACTTCTGATAGTACTGAGAAATCTCCACTGAACACATTGTGATTAAACTGCAGAAAATCTCTCTCTCTCTGTCTGGAAGGATCAATTTATGAGAAAGCATTGAAATTCAAGATAAAAACTCACTGATAAATACAGTTGTCTAGACTACTGAATCACTGGTTTAAGGCGCAATGCTATACATGTTTAGACAGAAAAAAAGGCCTACAACTCCCAGCATGCCCCAGCCAGGATAGCTGGCTGGGGCATGCTGGGAACTGTAGGCCTTTTTTTCTGTCTAAACATGCATAGTATTGTGCCCGTAGTCAATAAACTTTAGCGAGTAGGTAAAGAGGGTAAACTGGTCAGAGAGGGATAGCAGAGTTTTAAAAATTAATCACAAATATAATCTGATAAATACTCTATCCAGGATCTTTGCTCCATCTCAATGGCTTTTTAATCTGATGCACACCTGGCTGTATGACCTATCTGGAAGTAAACTGATTTCAATAGGATTAAGCAGGCCTAACTCTATGTTGAGTTTAGGTCATTACAATGTAATTGAAAGAGAAAACAAAACAAGGAAAATATAGAAGATAAAATTCTCCAAAATATCTTCAGTAAAAAGCATCAGAAATAGTCATTTGTCATCAGCTAGAATGTGCTTGGGTACAAGGACATTTTGAAGTAGAGGCTTTTTTGGTTTGCTGAGTCAGTATATCTGAGATTCTCAAACCACACAGGGACTATTGGAGGTGGGCCTACCAGGAAGCACAATGAGGCAGCCAAGCCTGGTGGTGGATCTGGGGACCTATTAAGAGTGGCAGAATGGGAGCCCAGTCATTGCAATGGGGCTCAGAGAGGAGGGCTTCCTAGAAAAGGCGGTGCCACATGGATTTACCAAAACATAACTGTTTCTATCGGAGGCACTATCCTTTTGTTCTTTTATCATGTAATCAGCCTAGAGAATATTTTTTTTATTGAGCGGACTCAAAATATAATAAATAATTAAATACCACCACCACCTGCCCAAAAAAGATTAAAGAAAGGATCCTGGATTGTTGAGATGATCACAATTTAAAAAAAAGTGTGTGATGGCCTACTAATCCATTTTCTTTTCTTTTATATGTCAAGCACTCTCAAAGAGCTATTTTAGTTACCTATCTTGCTAATGTTCTACTAAGGCTTGGATCCAAAGGTCTGTGAGCAAAAGTAGAAAATGTGTGTCAGAACCGCTGTGAACTTCTGTGCAACATCTAGTGCAGTATTCTCCAACCTTGGGTCCCCAGATGTTTTTGACCTACAACTCCCAGGATGCTGGGAGTTGTAGGCCAAAAACATCTGGGGACCCAAGGTTGGAGAACACTGCTCTAGTGGAAGACTTCTCACAGTGAAGTGCCACAGAGGTATCCAGGTTGTGTTGCATGATGAAAAACACAGTGAATAAGGAAGACTATAGCACAGGGGGTAGGCAACCTGGTGCCATCCAAATGTTTTACACTACAGCTCCCATAATCCCTGCCCATTGGCCACATTAGCTGAAGCTAATGGGAGCTGTAGTCCAGATTATCTGGTGGGCACAAGGTTGCCTACCCCAGTTGTAGCATATAGATTTTAGTGATCCGTCAAAAGGTCTTGAAAAGAACTGTGCAGTCTTACACAGGAGCTTGCACAAAACAGGTAAGAACTTCTCTGTGAATTTGGACTCACTTTTCACACTCAACACTCCTTCACTAAATTAGAAACAGCACTTGCATGAGCAGAAGAGGCTTTCTGCTAGTTGGAGTAGTTGGAGACTTTCATTCATTCATTCATTACATTTCTATACTGCCCAATAGCTGAAGCTCTTTTGTATTTGTATCCAAGCATATACATGTATGCTTAGGCATCTTTAGGGATGCACGAATTTTGTTAAATCTATTCTGTCTGTGTTTCACAGATGGTCGGGCGTCTTTTGTTCCATCATCCACTCATTGATGGAATCAAATTTTTTTAAAGGCATGTATGAGAATTCCATTCCCCTTCTGCTAATGTGCATTAGCACTAATGTAAATTTGCACAAATCCCCCCCCCCAGCAAAAAAAACCTGATCCGCAAAGTCCATGGAATCCACATGACTCAGAAAAAGTTGGTCAGCTGCAGAATCTGCAGGTCGGATTCATAAAAATCCGAACTCATTTGCTGTCTCCAACATTGATCGGCATCTTATAGCTTCAGCACCTTCCCATTGATTGAAAAGTCATCCTATTTTCTTTGAGCTTCTCATATTCCATCTCGCTATCAAAATCGGCAAGTTGGCAAGTCGGCAACTCCCATCATCCCTGACCACCCGAAACACCTGGAGGGCAACGGGTTGGGGAAGGATTTCTCTACACCATGTTCCCTCTTATGTGCTTCCTCACTCATTTTCTCATGCGACGGATTGCTGAGACAACCGGGACAACAGTAGCAGCAGTCCAAATATTATGGGATGCTATTCACCTTCTCAGAGACTCCTGGGGAAATCTATCACCTCCCATTTCACACTTCTTATCAAGGAAAATGCAGTTGATGAGAAGCCTGGACCAAACAGTTTCTATGGAAAGATCTAGGATGCTGCCGCTGCCTTGGTTTCCCTCATCTTCTTTCCCCCATGTACTACCACCTACTTCTTGGAGATAACAATATATACAGCTGCCATTCAGAAACAGTCTCTGTTCTGTTAAAGAACCAGTAAATATATATATATCCCAAAAATCCCTGTGCTGCAGCCCTGAAGAGGCTCCCTGTTTTAGCAAAAGCAAAGGGCTTGGCAAATGATTACAAGGGGGAGAGAGATGTTAGGACATCCCAGCTGCTTTTGTCATCAGGTGCACATTCTCCCTTGTCTGTTCGACAGCAAATACATAAATAAAGAAGGAAGGCTTCTGCAGGCGTGCTGATATTGTTACGTGGCATATGCAAAGCTCAGCTCTCTGCTTTCCCTGCCAGGGCTCTGAAACAATGGTGTCTTTATTACAGGGTGCCTGAATAAATAATACAGTCCTCCAAGGCAAGCGAGAGAAATGCCTTTATTCTGCAAAGATCCCAAACCAGAAGGGCTGATGATGTTGAACATTCAGCTCCATATATGAATGTTAGAACCTTTGCCTCACTGCAGCCATTCTGCTCATTTGTTCATAAGCTCAGCTCCTTCCGGGCTACTGTACCAATGTAATTTTACACCAGCTGGGAATCTGGCCCATTCATCCATGCCAGGGAGCTGATTCAGTTACTAGAGCGATGAAGGAGAAAACCCTGTATACAAGCAAAGTGGGAATATACATCATGTCAGAAATACCTGGCATTGATAGCGTGATCAGATGCAAGGGGGGCAGTTTTCATAGTGTTGCGGGAGGGGAACTTCAGCGGGGGAAAAGCTGCACCTGCTGAAATCCCCCTCTTCTCCAACGCTATTAAAAGTATGGGAGCCCCAACCATTTTTGCATCTCCTTATCCTACTGATTTGATTTAAAGTATTTCTGACTTGATCTATATTTCTGCTTTGCTTGTATACGAGCAGCAGAGACTGAATACCATGATTAAAGGCAGCTTCTGAACTTCTTCATATCCAGTGCAAAAAACAAAACAAAACAAAAGACCTATTCAGCCATCATTTCCACTACACCCACTGGGTCACATGAAATGGCCCTATGTTTCAGGGGTTTGCAAAGTAAAACTTGGATCACTGGAGAACACCTGACATGGCGCGATGCAAACACAGTTAAGAGTGCGTATGCCTCATTTCTCTCTTATTTTTAAAACAAAAATACCAAAAACCTTTTATTCTGTATTTATTCTAAACCCCATTGAACATAATGGCACTGACAGCACATTCCTGTGAGCTTTTCACTCAGAAGTAAACCCCACTGTGTTCAATGGGGTTTATTCCCTTGTAAGTATGTTTAGGATTGCAGCATGAATCACATGTAACTGAGTTTTGAACTGAGCCCACTGTTACAGCACTTAGGCTGCAATCCCATACACACTTACTTGGGAGTGCTTAACACAAGGGGGGTTACATTCGTCATGCGTAAGATTGCATGAATCATTTAAAGTAAAACCGGAAATTCAAAACAGACCAACATGAAAGAATAATAGGCAGTCACAAGCCACATCACAGTGGGTGCTGACCCACCCATCAGACTCATACAGCTACTTTCCACAGTGCAATGAATGAGATTACAAAGGCAATGTGCTCGGCGTGGGGGTGGGGGTGGGATTGCATTCTCTCAGATACAAAATATTTCATTTTGCACATAAAATGTTATATTCTAGCAAGAGTGGGTTGTGTCCAAGGTTAGTCCTACTTAGAGTAGACCCACTGAAATGTTAGTCCTACCTTAAGAGTAGAGCCAGTGCTACCTGCTTGCTTGTGTTTGTGGTCTGCAGTCTTAGCAGTTGGTTTTTCAGTCCTTGAATGTATTGGAAACCATTATGAGCATTAGCATGTCGGGCTTCTTGGGAAGCTGCGGTGGCCCCATCAATGTACGGATGGTTGCCTGGAGTACACACAGACATTATTTTAACCTAGTTAGGTAAGGAATAATAAGATGAGCATACTTAGGTACAAGGCAGTGCAAGGCAGTTTGGTGCCCTAGGCAAGATCAGATATTTAGCGCCCCCTTTAGCGCTGTATTTTTTTCCAAGGCGTTTCTGACGCCCCCTTTATCCCTGTGCCCTAGGCAGCTGCCTAGTTGGCCTAATGGTAGCACCGGCCCTGCTTAGATACTGGACCTGTTTGCTCAGTGGGTTCCGGTGCGTGCCAGTGGGCATTTTGAATATTCAAGCCACAACTGTGGCTTGTCTTGTCATCCGAACTCAGTGGGGGTGAATTGTATGAGGGTCAAACAACCTTCACAGAATCCATGGGCTGTTTTAGGATTATGTAAGGGTTGTTTAACCTTTTCATAAACCACCCCCACTGGGTTCAGACAACATGACAAACCACAGTCACAGCTTGAACTTTTAGGATGGTGCCTGTGGGCGCCATGGCTTATTGTGGCTTAAATAAGCCATGATGAGCTGCAGCGATCATGTGAACCTGATCATTGAGAAAATAAGGGTATTACTCCATATTCTGCATCTATATTATCTAGGTGAATGGGCTGGATTAATGACAATGTTTATATTCCTGTTGTTGTTGTTGTTGTTGTTGTTATTATTATTATTATTATTGTAAAGACCATTGGGTTGAAACATGTTAGGTTTTATTTTGAACCAGATTTGGTTGGTTTTGTTGTGTATACCAGTAACAGATTTTGGTTTTCTGTATGTACGCATTATAGTTATTTTCAGAATTTATAAAGTTACTGCTTTATACTTTTGGAGGTCTATTCATTACACAATGAATAGTTATGTTATCCCAATTTTTGTCAAGCAGAGGTTGGTTGGAATATATTTCCTTTTTTGTCTACTTAGAGTAGACCCATTGAAATCAATGGGACTTAAGTTAGACTAATACTGGATACAACCCAGTGATACAGCTTCAAGGGAAGGCTTATGGACTGTGCTCAAGAAACAAACAACAATGGGCATTTATCGCACATGCATACACACATACCTAATTGTGCAAAAGTCCATAGTCTCATCCCTGTGAAGCATTTACAGCAGGGATGCCCAACCTTTTTGGACCCATGGGCATTGGGCACATTTGGGAATTTGAGAAACTGCTGTGGAATCACCACAAAATGCCTAATCAGTGGATTGCCACTTTGGCGTCTACCTGTTGCATCTATAGATTTTCAAAACAAGATACCAAAGAAATAGGGAAGGGGAAGAAGAAGGAATAAATACTGCTGACTGCCAAACAGTGCTGCATTCTTTGCTTAGGTTGGTTTGCAGAGATACGTATTTTTAAAAAATAAAAATTACATATTTATGAACGAGAACAAATAGTACTTTGTATTCCTTGAGTTATCCTATTCTGGGGGTGGCTGCTCAAGAGCCTGAGGATTATTATTAAGGAAAATTGATATCTTCCAGGTATTACATTTTAAGATTACATTTTTAAAGTGTTACATTTTAAGATGGACTTTAAAATGTGTCTGAGTATTTAGATAAGGTTCTGTAAGGTTCTGTCTATGGGATTTTGGCTATGTAAAACAAATCCAGGTGTAACACGTGAACAAGGGACCTATCATCCTCCTGAAGGTAGACCTCAAACTCTGAAAGTATTGAACTAAATTATTTCTACTTCAAGTGCAAAATTAGTCAAATATCATTTTTCCTGGAATTTCATTAGTATCTAAGCTAGGGTTTGTTTTCCAATTACCTTGAATAGAATTTAGTATGGATTTAGAATCACATGAATAACTGCCTTGGGGTAGAGTCTCAACTGAAATCTAAACAGCAACCAGATAGGAGTTAAGATCAACATTTCTGGAATTAGATTTAACCCACTGCAGAATGGCTCTTTTGAGAGAATTTCCATTCATAAGAATAGTTTATTTCACCCTGCCTTTGGGGTGACATTTTAGAAACCACAACTTTTCCTCAAATACATAAACATCACCTTTTTATTCAGGGTGCTTCCAGACAGAGGGCTCCTAGTGCTACCAATCAAAAGACACTGCAGATATTCCATCTTTTGCTCAGTAACAGATGTAAACATGAGAGGGTTACAAGTGGAAGATGATGACATCTGGACCTCCCATAAAATTCCGTGAATGAGGTGGGGCAATAAAAGCCTCATTCTGGAAGCACCCTTCAGTTGTGGGTGCTTCCAGACAAGGCTTTTATTGTTTTATTGTTGCATATGAGAGAATATTGGTCCACTGTTGCTACATAGGCAAAGAAACTGATTTAATTTACCATACCTGTTCCTTTGGACAGGATGAACTGAAAATCCAAATAAGAGAAACTCTTTCCAATAGACACCCTTGTTTCAATAAGAGAGGTCTTAGATCACTCCTTAAACTAAGAGTTCCTCCAGAAGGAGGGCTACTGGCATTACCATTCAAAATACATTGTGCAGCGATGCCATTCTTCTATCTTTAACTAATTATTTTCTGTGGAAAGAAAAAAGACAGAAGAAGCAGTGGGAAAACATAGGATTACATACAGAAGACAATGACAACTGGACCTTCCCCCTTATAAAATTCTGTAAAGGAAAAAGGATGATTGCACAATAAAAGCCTCATATGTAAGAACTCTGAATCAAAAAATAAAGTGCTTCCTTTCCTGCTTTTCCACTATATAACCTCCAGGTGGCACTGTGTATAGTGGAATAGCACAAATACACAAGTGGAAAAAGCATTTTCTCTCTCTTTCATAAATACCACCACATTTCCCCTGATCTAAAAAAAAACCTCTCTGAAAGTGCTCTTTAGACACAGAAGCGAAACTGGAGTGTCATGACATCGTCTAAAGAACCCATAAACAACTGTGAGTAGGGAATGATGAGCACACAACAAATGCCTCATTTAGAAAAACTCCAACACTGGTCCATAGAGAAGATGGGGGCAGGGAATGCTCCAAATATGGATATCTTAAAAAGACAAGCTATAGATAGGTTTACTGATATACAACACTATCAACGGGAATTGATGCTCATGCTACAAAGGACATGGAGTTGTTGTCACTCTGCATTTATTACAACATCTTGTTTCATCATTAGCCATATAATACACAGGGTGCTCCAGTTCCAGGCAAAAAGAACATGAAATCAGTCAGACACATCAGTGCTTTTAAAAACACACACCATGAAACTATAACCATGGGTCACAAAGCAATCCTTGATATTTGACATGCTTAACTGGAATGGGAAAACTCTTGCCACTTACAAGTGCAATTTAAAATCTGCAACTTGTCAAAATTCCCAAAGCAAGAACATAGTGCCAAATATAGAACAGAGCATTAAAGTTGTATCACTGTGGCCAGCACGCAAGATGTCACATCTATCTGAATAGATTAAGCTTGATGGGCATTTGTATCACAGAAACAGGCCCTTACAGGAACAGTGTAAAATAAATCAGGCTTCTGGTCTTTTTTCAATGCCTTCTAAAGAAAGACGGATGCTTCATTCCTATCATAGAGGTGAGTAGGGATCCGAATCCGCTTCTTTGATGACAAATCTAAAAATCCCACACTTGGATGTCAGAGCTGAAATAAGATTAAAACAGTAGCAGCATGGGTTGGATTTAAACTTGTGGCCTAAAATGGAAAGGGACGCCTTTTCCAATCCCCTGAGATGAGGAAGGAAGTAGAGTCTACCTGTTCACTGATGTCCTGAAATCTGAAACCCATTTACAAAGCTGAAATTCAGGCCAGGTAAATAAGAGTTGGCGAAAAAGCCAGAGCTAAGTTTCTATTGTGCCCGGGCCAAGTTTCAGGTGCCAGAGAGACGGATTTATGGGTTACAGGCTGAAATGTAGAAGCTTTGCATGTGTAGAGCACAAGTGGGGTTTATTTAATCCCCCAAAGGGGGAAAGACAGCTATGCCAACCAAGCAGCCTCCTTCAAGCTAACTGGGAAATAATACAGCCACCGTGCCCAGCTTTCCATCTTTGCCAAGGTTGTCAAAGGGTTGTCCTTATTCAATGCAATCTGGATCAGGACAGCAGTGTGTAGGGGGGGGGGAGAGTAAGCCTGTCCCCTTGCACCATTTTCCTGATCAAAATCCCCTCCTTATATTGTTCCATTATAAAAACATGCAATGCCCCATTATAAAAACACATACCATATCCGTTGTAACATGTGGCTTGGCCTTCAGCTGAAAGGAGGCTCCATCCACACCAATATCCTACTTATCTACAGAGCAGTCATGGGTAAGGACTGTTGGTATACAAAAGAAAATTCTGCACCAGACGGAACCCCTTTTCCCAAGAGCTGGGTTCCCACACTTCCTAACAGATGTATCAGGCAGGGGTACACCCTACAAAGAGAAACATGAAGCACCACACACTTCTTTAGGGTGTAGCAATGGGAATTCTCTGGGCTTCTTTACATGAGGCATTTATTGTGCTCTCGTAATTCCTCACCCATGGTAGTTTGCGGGTGCTTTACACAACGTCGTCATCCTCCAGGGCCTCTCCCATGCTTTCCGAGCATTTTCACAGCTTTTTTTTAGAACAAGGATAATGAGCTATTAAAGGGCTAGCACACTATGAAACACTACAAAATGGCTGTGTATTTTTGCAATTCCGCTATACAGCAGTGCCATCTTGTGGTTGTGTGATGGAACATACAGAAAGGCAGAGAAAGACACCTGCTGGGCAGGGGAAAGAATGATAAAGGAGGCAATCTTAATTCTGCAAAGAATCTGGAAGCAGAAGCCTCGGTGGCGGGTTAAAAGCTTAATGTAGAGAAGCCCTCTTTCAGTAGTCAGACACACCAAACTGAAAAAATTACAGCTGTATTTATAATCCGGATCATAGCAAAACAGGCATCCTACAAGTCAGAGGGAACATTTGACAGGGAACAAGGAGAAGCAAAGTGGGATACAGCTCTCCAGCTTCGCAGTTTACACATATGCCATATGCAAAAACAATGAAGAAAAATGGTTTATAAACTGCTGCCTGCAAAGAACTAGTACTTTTGTATAAATGGACTTCTGATAAGAGTGCTGGAAGGAGAAAGTGGGATGGGAGTTTGGGAAGTATAGACAGGTGCAAATTGAACATTTGCCACCATGAAAGAAGACTTCACCCTTTGTGGATTAAACCAAAATATGAATAGCATGAGCTCAGTTTGCTTTTAATTGGAAGGCGCCTTAAATGTACAAATCCCCCAGTAATGCAGAACATGTGCCTACCGCACATGTGGGGCAAGAGCAGGGATGATCTCATTTCAGATTCCGCAAAACAAATATTCCTGGTGAAAGCTGAGCTGCAAGTGTTTGAGATTCTTACTTGGCAATGCAGTACATCCATATAGGCTTTCCTAGAGCATCACACAACTGATGGCAACTACCAAAGGGAGGTAGCGTATGCCATGATTTGTACGGGCCTCTTTATCAGATTAAGAGTGGGCATGGTTTCTTTTTAAGGAAAAAAACTTGCAGACTTTAAAACACAACATGGAGACAGGACAATCACATTTTGTGATCAGTTTGGTGGCCGGCACTGTTTGTTCTGAATGCCAAAAATGTAGAGAAACCATTGCTGTATCTTTAGCATTCCATGCCAGCAGATCTGTGTGCACATACAAGTTCAAATTCACACATGAAGCTCCTACATATGCAGGGGCTTCACCATTTACTTCAGTGGCATTCCATTGCACACATGGAGCTTCCCTTTATAGATTGAAGAAATGGAGCAAGCTGCAGACATGGAGCTCTTTGTGCTCATCAGTGATCAGGTGGATCTCTGGAGCTTGAGAACGTCAAGACATCCTAGATCAAGTTATGTGACCCAGTCCTATTTCAGTTACACAGGCATCTGATTTATTTTATTTGCATTTATTTAATACATTTATATCCTATCCTTACTCTAAGGAGCTCAGAGAAACTCTTGTTTATATTTTCCAATTTTAGGATGCTTCTTACCCAAACTCTCAAAGCAGTGAACAGAAATGCATATAATTAAATTATGTGAGGTAGTTTAGGCTGAGATATAGTGATTTTCACAAGGGTAAACTGTGAGTTTGATGACTAAGCAGGGATTGAAATCTATGATTTTCTGTGCCCGACACTTGAGCCAATTTATTTATTTATTTATTTATTACATTTATACCCCACCTTTTTTCCTGCAAGGAACCCAAGGCAGCTTACATAATCCTCCTCCTCCTCTCCATTTTATCCTCACAACAACCCTGTGAGGTAGGTTAGGCTGAGAGTCAGTGACTGGCCCAAAGTCACCCAGTGAGTTTCATGGCCGAGCGGGGACTAGAACCCGGATCTCCCGATTCCCAGTCCAACACTCTCACCACTACGCCACACTGACTACTTTCAGATGCTAAGAAGGTTTCATTAAAAAAACTTGAAGATTAATTGTCATGCATCTGCTCAGTGAACCAAATGAGACTGTCACAATCAATCTACTGTGAATCATAATCATAATCATAATCATAATCATAATCATCATCATCATCATCATCATCATCATCATCTCCAATAGCCACCCTGAAGATCAAGCTGGGTAGAAATAATTTACATAAATCAATCAATAAAATAATAATATCCATTTTTGTTTGTTCTGCCAGAAACTTGATATTTGTCTATGGGTTGCATCCAACTGGTGTTCCTCCACTGGTAGAAGGCTCTTTGATACAGTGGAGGCTTTTATCAGCGGAACAGGGAGGGAGGCAATTTTTGCAGATTCCCCATCTCTCCTACACCACCCCAACACTGTTCCAAGGGGGACCCCATCTCTCCAGAGCAGATTTTGTGAGAAGGGCATGGGGGTTGCAGGGGGAAACAAAGGTGGCAAAAAAATCACCTCTTTTCCTGTTCTGCTGACGGAAGCCTCTGCTGGATCAAAACGGCTTCCGTCAGCAGAGTGACACCAGTTGGATATAATCCTATGTTTTTATCTTTTAAGTTTGTTTACCCACAAACTGGACTCATCTTTCAAATTGCCTAGATATGAGCTTAATTTCAGGTCTAGTTCATAACTACCTTCTGCATAGGTGGTGTTCTGAAGCACTGTTATTATGAAGAAAGAATTCTCGTCAACCGCACTTCGGGAGAACATTAGTGAAAGAGCATGCAGAGGAAGCTCACAGGCCCGTAGTCAGCCTAAAAGTTCTGGGGGGAATGCCTAAAAAATAGGGGGCAGTTCATCTGGTTTGCAGGCCTTTTAAAGACAAAATTGCAAACTGTTTTTTAATTATTTGTTTGTAAAAAGAATTAGGGGGCAAAGAAAATTTAGGGAGGCTGCCTCCCCTAGCCCATCCCCTGGCTACAGGCCCAGAAGCACATATGTGTTGAGATGACTGTCAGCCAGCAAACACATCTTGGAATGTGACAAAGTGATGTGGGGGCAATCATTTCACTAACAATAACAGATTTTGCTTCAGATTTCTCATGCTGGTTAAATACTTTAAAAAGTCATGTGTGTGAACAACTTTCTCTTAGGATTTGGCTTTAAAGATTGCAGGTAATGATTAATTCAATACCACAGTTTTTATTTTCAAAAGAAAGTTTGGAATTATTTTGCATCATTTATTTTTCAAAATATATATTTAATTTCATCTGGGTTTCATTTACTTAACTATTATGTAAGTCTTAACAGATGGGATTTCCCCCTTTATTGATTTTTTTTATTTTTTTAATTATTTTATTTATTTTTCAAAACAAATTATAACAAATATATATATATAACAAAATACAAGATTATCACACAAATATAACATAATCAACATACAATAAATCATGAAGTGCTCCCCCCCACCCTCCAAGGGACCAATTAAAATTCTAAATTCCAAAAATATAACATATCCTGACAAGGCATGTTACCCTTCCCCTTTATTAATACATAATCTAGTAATTGATTCCATATCTCCATAAAATTATTCTTCTTTAGCAATCCTTTTTTGCATTTGATACTACTAGTTAGTTTATCATTTAGGGCTATGTCCCAAACTTCCTTATACCAGTCTGTTATTAGGAAAACATGTTGTACTTTCCAATTTCTCGCTATCATTAGCCTGGCCGCAGTTAACAAGTTTACAATTAACTCCTTCGTATTTTGATCACAAATAAGCTTCTCAGTTATTGATAACAATGGTAATTTTGGACAGACCTCTAAATTAGTACCAATAATTTTCGATATTTCTGTAAAAACCTCTCGCCAAAACACCAATACATTTTTACAACTCCACCACATATGAGCATATGTCCCTTTTTCCTGACATCCTCTCCAACATAATGCAGAACAATTATTATCTATTCTATAATAGATAGATTATTATTTTGTTTTTTTATCTCTTCAGAGCTATGGTGAAAAGGAGAGCCACTTTCACATTTGCTAGATCATTATGTAATAGCAACGTTGGAGTATACACTGCGACAAGTTACATTTTCTGTAATGTTCAAGACATGTTAAGTAAATTATTAATAATGGGTTGATTCAGATTAAGTTCATTGCATTTAGTTGGCACAGATAATGCCAACTAATCATGACTACCTTGATAATTTAAATCATGACTAACTTTTCACATTGATTTTAGTGGGACTTCAGTGCAACTAACTTAGTCAGGGTCCAACCAATAGGAATAATGTTTTGACTAAGTGGATTTTATAAAAGATCTTATGCAATTTATATCATCTATACCAGGGACAGGCAACCTTTTTGGGCCGTGGGCACATCTGGGAAACTGGGGAACTGTCCTTGGCACCACCACAAAATGGCTGCCATGTGAGGTGTGGCAAGGCCAAGTAACCTGCCTAGGAGACTGAGTACAAGGCAGAGGAGTACAAGGGCCAACACACGGAACAACTACCCTCAACCCATAGTTTTCAGCACTAACAGAAACCTATTTCACAGCAATCTCAGCTGTCGGTAAGAAAATGTGTGGGTTCATTTTAAGTGGGAGGGGTAGGGCACCTTGGCAGGTACCAAAGAATCTGTACGGGAGTGAGTTGGTGCCCATGGGTACAACGTTGCCTACCCCTGATGTATACTTTGCAATGTACATCATATATGGCTACCATGCAATCTTACCTTGGCTTTAAAGAAAAGGAAACTGCAGCCCCCCCCCTCCAAACATGACTGCATCCCTTTTATAAACTATGGGTGCTTCTAGATGGAGGGGTTCTAGTGCTAACAAATAGAAGGCATTGTGCAGCTACTCCCTATTTTCTTCCTTAAGGGATTTTCTGCAGCAAGAAAAAGGACAGAAGTGGTGGGGAAACATGGGAGAATTACAAGTGCATGACAACCCCGCATAAAATTCCACGAATGAGGAAGGGCAATTGCACATTTACAAGCCTTGTGTGGAAGCACCCTGTGTGATCCTGAACTGAGAACAATAGAGCCACACCAGTTGCTGGGGAACTTGGGCGGGAGGGTGCACTCATGTCCTGCTTGTGGGTTTCCTGTGGGTAGCTGGTCGGCCACTGTGTGAACAGAATGCTGGACTAGATGGACTCTTAGTCTGATCGAGCATGGTTCTTATAAAGGGCACAATTCTTTAGGAAGTTCTGTATATGCTGTGCTCTTGTGCTGTTCCTATTGATTTCATTGGGACATGTAAAAGACAACCTCATGGTGGATTCTGTTCCAAGTGATAAGCATTACGGTATAAGAAACTGACCCATGCTCATTTGTATCAAGTGACAATTCATCTGTAATAAAGCTATTTAAAAAAAAAAAAATCCTTGTGTAAAAATCCTGTACATCACTTAAGTCAATGAATGTTTTACTATTAAGATTGATGGATGTACAGTTTCACCCTGTGTGGTCACACAAATTACTATTTGGGGCAATCCAAGATTCCCCATGATGCTTGACTTATTTATGTAACACCGGACCAGGATTATTTACATTTTCATGTATACATGGGGTGCATTAACATGCCACACTGTTTCATTGTTTAAAAGCCTTTCGAAGACCCCTGAAACTAAACACCATCTATCACAAAGATGAGAGCCACCCAGAGTTCTGGTTACGTACTTCATATGTCACATGCTACCTACCCACACTACCTGGGAAGTTTATGTTGACCCTCTCTGGTTCCAATGCATAAGTGGCACTGAAAAGTGAACAAAAAGTGCTGAACAAAAACGGAACAACTTCAATCAGAAGAATGCAGCCTTCCTTTTCTGCACAGCACCTTGCCAATGTCATCTTGGCATTGAAATCAAGGTAGAGATTGGGGAGAAGAGAGGAAAGGCAAAAAGATGCATTCTACTTTATTTCTTGACATGCACATGAAGATTAGATTGAAATCTGTCTTCTCCACTGGCCTCAGAAGAGCTTCCATAAATGTTCATTGCCTGAAGACCTTACTTCATATTAAATGGAGAATAAATAAAATTCATTCTACTTACAAAAAGGTGAGATGTGTTCAGATTTGCACATAAGATCCTATTTATCTTTTTTCCAGTGCTTTCTAATTACGTAACAACAAAAACATTGCTACATTTTTTACATTAGAAATTCTAATCTAGAGAACTGATGGGATTACCATATCACAAATGATTGTGCAGGAAGAGAAAACTAAAAGCACACATAACAGCAGTGATGTTTTGTATTATCTTATGTTATGTATGTTTTTATATATTGTAATTTCATGCTTTATCACTGTTAGCTGCCTTGACCACCTAGAATGGAAAGGCAGGACAGAAATATAAATAAATACATATTTTTGGCAAGACTTGGCATTACAGATTTTAGGCCCCATCCAGAGAAAGTTGGCTGCACTTAATGCCACTTAAATCAATGGAACAAATTAGCAGGGGAGGCTGGTGACTCCTATGTCCGCAGGGTCCTCCTCCATTGCAGGTTTTATTCCGAGCTTTATAGGAGCTATCCACGGTGCTGACCTCCACCCCCAAAATAGGCTCACCACCATGGATAGCTAAACACCATCTATCACAAAGATGAGAGCCACCCACAGTTCTGGTTACTTCATATGCCACATACTACCTACCCACATTACCTGGGAAGTTTATGTTGACCCTCTCTGGTTCCAATGCATAAGTGGCAATGAAAAGCGAACAAAATAAAGCTCATAATAAAACCTGCAATGGATAAGGAGCCCCACTGACATAGGGATCACCAGCCTCCCCTGCAAACTAGTCCCAGATCCTAGTAATTTCATGGGACATCAGTCCAACTAACTTCCTCTGGATCAGGGCCTTCTTGTTAGCAATCACTGTTCAGATGCAGACATTTTAAATCCTGACCTTTGGAGGATACAGGCCTGTGGCTCACGCTGGCTCAGCTTGTCTGAGCGTGGAAAGCTAAGCAGGGTCAGGCCTGGTTACTACTTGGATGGGAGACCCCTCCTCTAGTTTCCTGCATTGAGCAGAGGGTTGGACTCGATGGCCTTGTAGGCCACTTCCAGCTCTGTG
Organism: Shinisaurus crocodilurus; assembly: GCA_021292165.1. NCBI lineage: Eukaryota > Metazoa > Chordata > Lepidosauria > Squamata > Shinisauridae > Shinisaurus > Shinisaurus crocodilurus. Next base: position 97,691,593 of record CM037881.1, on the reverse strand, counting down.
ATCTATGAAATCTATGATTTAGCACCAGGAAAGCTTTGGAGGGTAGCACAAGGAAAGCACAGACATGCTAGGCTCTCAGTACCCGCACAAAGGGCATTCTTCATCTCCCTGTTCTAGGTGCTGGAGATGGCCATGCCATTGGCACTACTGCGTTTGCACTGAGGAAAAGCCACATACAACGTGCAGGAGTGCCTACAACCAGGGCTCAAGAATAGTTTTATTTTTGAGCCCCAAAGTACAAACTTGTAACATGGGCCCCCTCCCTCCCTCCCTCCCACACACACACATCCCACTACCCCATCCCATATGTACAATCTCACGAGCAATGAAAGAAAATGCCTATCCCCACATCAATCTGCCATCATGTGTTGAGACCACTGAGTGAGATTATTCTCTGGGTATCCCCACCATCTGAAGTGAGTGGCGGTGCGTGGTGACCAGAGAGAGAGAACCTTTCCAATGGTGGTGCCCCCATCTAGGGAATTACCTGCTGGCCTGGGGTGTTTATACCGATAGCCCCAGTGTGATTTCAGAAATGTAGAAAACTTAATTTCAGAATTAAAATAGACACTTCCTTTGTGTGTTCTGGTCACAAGGAATGCAGGGCTTTTAACAAACACCAGAAATTTAAACTGTGCTTCGAAAACAGACCAGGAACCAGTGTGGCTCTTTAGGCATTTTTTGACCAATTGATGGACCAAGGCACTAGGTATGCATGCCACAGGCAGAAATGCCTTTGCTTCAAAACAGAGTAAATGTTTTACTGTTTAACTTGTGTTGATAATGCTGGTACTACCTGCTACAACTGTGGTATTTTTTTAAAATGCATTTTTGCAGTTTGATTTTGAATGTATATAAGGGCTTTTCTACACAAGGCATTTATCATTCATCAACAATTTAAATCCAGTTCATCATTCCCTAGTCATGGTTGTTTACCGGTTCTTTAGGCGACGTCGTGAACCTCCAGATTCGCTTCTGTGTGTCTAACCAGCACTTTCAGCGAGTTTTTTTAGAGCAGGGAAAATGCGGCATTTAATTGTGAAAGCGAAAGGAAGCACTGTTTCTACTTATGCATTTGCACTATTCCGCCATACCATAGTGCCACCTAGAAAAGCAAGATGGGAAACCTGCTTTGTGTAGTGCTCAGATCTCAATTCTTCGACGATAGATACAGTGGATTGACACCCAATCAACAGCCTCATGTAGAAAAGCTCAAAGAGTGGACCTTTAAAGCTTGCTGAGAAGCCCAGCACCACTACTGGAATCTGAAACCACATTCTGGGCACCGCACCCAATCTAAAGACACCGGGCTTCTACTCATCGTTCATAAATGACACCAAGGGTGCTACTAGATGGAGGGGTCTTAGCACTACCCATGAGAAGGCCCTGTGCAGCTATTCTGTCTTTTCTTCCTTAACGGATTTTCTGCAGTACGAGAAAAGATGGAAGAAGTGGTGGGAAAACACAGAAGGGTCACGAATTAAAGACGATGATGTCTCTGGCCACCACAGAAAGTTCTGTGAATCATGGTACCGTACAAGTCTCATCTGGAAGCACAGCAAGATACTATCTGATGCAATTTAATAATGTCAGTTCTAAATCTTTTTCCAGCACTGGCAAGGTCTGTAACACCTTGAGGACTATAGACTTTGATTTTTCCTTTGGTTTATAAGCCTGGCTTAATGAAACAGAATTTATTTTAATTCCCAATTCGAAACAAACACCTTGGTAAATCCTTCCAATGGGCCTCTTGTGTAAATCCTCTCTCAATGGGCCGCTCAAAAGCAAGACTGCATTAGGTCAAATCAAAAATCAACATTTACACTCAAAATTGGCTGTTTTTTAAATCTGTTATCTGGTTGTTTAGATATTTCATTTTTTTACGTATCTGTTCATAGCTTTAAGTTTCATGTTAGTGATTACATAATACAGTCACAGATTACATTTATTATTTTATGTCAATATATATATATATATATATTTATTTATTTCATTTTAATACTGCCCAATAGCCAAAGCTCTCTGGGCAGTTTACAGCAATTAACAAGACAGTCCCTGCCCGCAGGCTTACAATCTAATTTATACCCCGCTTTTCTACATGACATACTCAAATCAGCTATGAGACTCCAATTTGAAGGATCGTAGCCCATCCAGAATTTTTTTAGAACTGGATCGCTTTTCAGAGTTGTACAAAGTTGACACAATCAGGAATTGTTACTATTTCCTCCTTGAGTGTTTTGTCAAAAAAGAGCTGCTGCTTTTACACAGCTCTCTCTGCTGCTTGTGGCAAGAGTATTGCTCAGGAAGAGTAGATGAGAATCTCATTAATGGATCCCTGTAGTACAGCACAGATGCAATTTAAGAGGAAACTGCTGCCCTTGTGATGGTTACAAATGCTTTACAAATGAATAATAAAGGACCATTTAGCTTCCAATTGGAGCATATTGAGGGAACTGTGTGGCAATTCTAAAGTTCACAGCTCTGGAAGTGCTTATTTCTAAGTGATCCTACTAAAGCCAGTAAAACATCTCCAGAGTAAATTAATCCAGGTGTGGAGCCACAGGGGGTTGGAATTTTAGTCTAGCTCATTCTGAATTAATAAAGGACTCTGATTGTAGACAAGATGTAATCTTATTATATAAAGCTCCCATGCTGTTAGCAGACAATATTACACTTTAAGTACTTTAACTTGTAACAATACTATAAAATGCAAGTCAACTATAGCTCAAATACAAGAAACAAATGAAAGAAACATAAAATTTTGGTGTGGTTTTCATACTTTTTGCCCTTCATTTTTCGCTGTTTAAAAAAAGAAAAGAAAACCGACTTCCCCTGCAATGTTAATCTTTTTTACGCTGAAAATGTAACAAACTAGATTTAAATTGTTGTTTTACACCATTTTCTGTCCTAAAGCATCACTGAACTTTCAACTGTATAATAAACCAGAATGCCTTTCACTGGAAATTTCAAATCCACCTTCCTCTATAAATATCCATTCACCTTTGCTACAATGTATTGCCTCCAGATGTGTACGCACATGCTTAGGAATTACATCCAATCAATATAATTTATATACCATATGTCATCCCCCTGGATTTGCTATTTCTAAATATAGGACTATAGAGTGAGTCCTTGATAAACAAACAAACAAACACCAATCATAATTACCTGCTTGCCATCATCTGATGCTGCCTCCGTGCTTCCCAAAGCAGTGGCTTGAGATTGTTTTTGACTGACACAGATAATACTGTTTCCCTTGTTGTGCCAGCACATAGCAAAATGTTGCTGTTCCTCCGTTACCCTTGCACACAGGAGCACAATTTCCTTAAACACAGTAAGAGAGAAAGAGACAGCTCTTTGAGTTTTCTTTGGTTCCCCTAGCTACTTTTAGATCATAAAGGTAATTGGAAGAATTGCCTGTCCAATCATGTGAAAGTAGGTGGGGTTAGAATAATGAACCTGAAACTCTGGCTTCAGAGTAAAAGCATTTCAGCTGACCCAGATCTCCTCATGCAAAAAGAAAAGAAAAGCACCCGCCAGCACAGGACAAAAGGATAAACAGGAGGAGTTGTGCTGCTGACTAGAGTCGATTCAAGGCTCAGTTGGTAACTAGAATCTTTTAAGTTATTGGAAACAGTGCACACAGGACAGCCACACAATTCATAACATCCCCTGTTTAGAGTAGAGACTTCACATCACTCCTTTTTTGCCTTTGAAGAAAAGGCTTTTAAGACTTTCTTCTACTCCTTTTTCTACCTGCCAAACATTAGCAAAGTTTGGATATGGAAGTTTTGGCACCCCTTCCAACCCTGTTTAGAGAGCACATTTTATTTAGAGCACAGAAGCAAAAGTTAGGCTTTTCTAAAGAAGATGGGCAGCAAATAGGCTGCTTTCCTAATTATGGTTTTTGTTCACAGAAGTACTCTGGCAAATTATATGCATACAGAAAATCATAATGCAGGAAGAATTTATGCCTATGTCTACTTATGTGTTAGACATGCACATACTGCAGTCCAGTAATGACTTAGTCTCCCATATCTAAGTTGTAATTAACTATTGAGAATGGGAGGCAGCCAGGGTCTGTAGCTCAGTGATAGCACATGTTTTGCAGATAATGCTCTTTCATTAAAACACTATTGCACAAATATTTCAGGTTTTGTTTTGTTTTTTAAATTGAGCTGGAAAAATGCTATAGCTCTAATTAAAAGATTGTTTTTTTAAAAAATGGTGATAAAATGGCAACTATCCGAAAGGTCATACTGAAGGTGTGCCAAGGTAATAAAAAGTTCACCTGTCCAATATGTCACTCCACACATCAGTTCAATACCGTACCTCTCTTTTTAAAAAAAGAAAAAGAAAAAAAAGGAAGAGTAGTGCTAAGGCGATCTATACCTGTGGATATAGCTCTACTATACTTTTCACACAAAAAAAGTCAGAAAAAAGATGGAAGCACCTTAGTGGAAATACTGTCCCATAAAAAGTGAGTGAACAAAGTGTGGCAACTCCACGCTAAATACCTAGTGTTGAAAGCACCCTGGGAAAGGGCTTTCATATGAAACACACATTAACATGAGCACTGATGGATTGCAGAAGGCAGGTAATATTTAACTACGTAAGTTGCAGAGCAAGATTTTGATACTCAGGTGGTTTAAAAGATACATGGGAAACACGTATTTCCTCCTGTAAGGAAGCTTACAGTGTGGCAGTACTGCCACTGACAATATGGTACATAAAGGTTAAAAAATGTGCTCTGGCTAAGCAAGATTACTGAATTATAACTTATTAAATCAGATGTGTGTGTTTTTGCAAGTGGGTGAAGTTAAACTTTCATAGATTTCATAGATCATAGAGTTGGAAGGAGCCTACAAGGCTATCGAGTCCAACTCCCTGCTCAAGGCAGGAAACTAGAGGAAGGGTCTCCCATCCAAGTAATAACCAGCCCTGACCCTGCTTAAGCTTTCCACGCTCAGACAAGCTGAGCCAGCGTAAGCCACAGGCCTATGATAGTTATTCCACAGCTCTACACATTAGACACTAAACATAGTTGTTACATCAACTAGATGGCTGATCACCATACCAAATACTAAATTGCACCTTATTTGTCCTATATCATGTATTTTAAGATTATACACCCTTATAGATATCATAAAACACAGTATTGATGAGGATTGGTATTGTGACATGGAAAGCACTTGATCCTTAGAAGACACAAAATGGATACTTGATCATGCATACTGAATTGCTTTGGGAAATGGATGTAGCAACTGCCTGCCCAGAAATAATCAATTAGTCTTGTTCAATATTTTTTTACCGTACTGCCAGGTTGACTTCTGTATGTAGAAAGGGAGGCACCATTTTGTCCTTTGCCTCAGGCAGCAAATGTCTTGGGCCAGCCCTGTCTCTATACATTGCAGAACTGGCACACAAAATTCAACACATTTGGAGAAAGTTGTCAAGTGCCAGTCCCTGTGGAAGAAAAATAGCCTTCAGACTCCAGAGACGCTGGTGTCTTTAATAGCTGTATCCAGGAGAGCATTATGGTGCATACAACTTTCCTCAACCCTGCAAGCAGCACCACTAGGATATGATAAGCTGCACTTCCTCAAATTTCCTCCTTGACACCGCTATTGAAAGTACAATAGCTCTTTCCTTATTGTTGCTATTCACCCCATCATCCATTCAGCTAATATGGCCTTATTTTAACATTCCAGAAGAAAACCTGTTGTTTGCACTTAAAACACACACAATTATGGTTTGTTAAACTTCTCTCAGTCATACATGTAACTGCAGCAGAGATTTGGGTTTCAAAGTCCAGCAATACAGCTCAGGGAGCTAGAATTAAAACTTCTTTATTTACCATCATGGCACAATGTCTATACCAGTGACTAACACACTTCCTGCTTTATGCAAAGTAGTGAACATGAGAAACTATTTCAAACAGCAGAACTATTCTTCTGCTTTCTAGAACTGCAATATTATTCACTGAGCTGAGTCATCGTGCTGTTGAGTTATTGAGCAGCTAGCTCAACATTAAGGTCTTTGTTAGGTATGTGTTGCCTATAAGTAGCACAATTCAGATTTTCTTCTCACTGGTGGACTTGATATATTATGGTTGCAATAAAACCCAAGCACTAAATGTGTGTGTGTGACTTCTGTTGTACTTTGTTTTCAAGAAGTGGTTTTTGGAGTATTAGGGTGGTGTGGCACATCTCCTTTGATGGGCTGAATTTTCCAGCTGGGGTGAAAAAGAACACAGAGGTTCAATATCTTATTCAATATTCTGAATCAGTGCCTGGACACAGTAATGGACTGGATGTTTTAGTTTCACAAAAAAGTAGTTTTAGTTTCACAAAAAAGTAGTTTTAGTTTCACAAAAAAATCTGTTAAGGAAGTAACGATGGAGGCTGTGGCTTAAGCTGGCTCAGCTTGTCTGAGTGTGGAAAGCTAACCAGGGTCAGGCCTGGTTATTACTTGGATGGGAGATTCCTTCATTGAGCAGGGGGTTGGACTCGATAGCCTTGTAGGCTCCTTCCAACTCTATGATCTATGAAATCTATGAATAGTTGCACAATGTCTTTTGAGAGGCTAGGAGCCATCCATCTGGAAGCACCCAGAGGGCAAGAAACTCTGGCACTTGGATATGTCTTGGAGCTGAATAAACCAGGGAGGCAGGAAAGGTTAGGACTACAACCCTATAACACACTGTCTTAGTAGCAAATAAGTCTCACTGAACTCAGTAAATGGATTGGGCTCCCCAGCTTCCAGCTATCTGATCTGAAAGAATTGCTCATTTTAAAAAGCTCAAACAACTACAATTTTTGCACACCTATAAATCCAAACCAGATTCAGATTTGCAGTCTATGGTATCTCATCACCAGTTCTATGAGCTGCCCAGTCCATCAACATTCTTTTAAGTTTGTTTAATATTAGTATTAAAAGAGTGAAATGTGAGAAGGGCATTAATCAAAGATTATACAGATATAAGTCCATTGCTTTCCACTGTAATCACTATCTTAAGGGATACTGCTATAGCTTGGGGCTGCCTTTGAAAACTGTTCAGAAACTTCATCTGGTCCAGAATGCTGCACCCAGTCTGTTGACCACAGCCAGTTACAGGGAGCATGCAACTCCCTTGTTACAGCAGCTTCACTGGCTACCGGTCTGTTTCCAGGCAGAACTCAAAAGTGCTAGTTATGACCTATAGTGCTTTATTTATTTATTTATTTATTTTATTTAATACATTTTTATACCGCCCAATAGCCGAAGCTCTCTGGGTGGTCTACAACAGTTAAAATCATAAAATACAATACAAAATATAAAATTTAAAACCACAGATTAAAAACAAACAGCAGAGCTAGCAGCAGCAGTTACAATAACGGAATTAAAAACAATTACATGATTAAAATGATTAAAATGCCTGGGACAACAGAAAGGTCTTCACCTGGCGCCGGAAAGAATACAAAGTAGGCGCTAGGCGAGCCTCTTTGGGAAGCTCATTCCACAATCGGGGTGCCACAGCAGAAAAGGCCCTCCTCCTGGTAGCCACCTGCCTCACTTCCTTTGGCAGGGGCTCTTGGAGAAGGACCGCTGATGCAGATCTTAGTGTCCGGGAAGGTACATATGGGAGGAGATGATCCTTCAGATACCCTGGCCCCAAGCCGTTTAGGGCTTTAAATGTTAGCACCAGCACTTTGAATCAGGCCTGGAAACAGACTGGCAGCCAGTGCAGATGAGAAAGCACTGGCATAATATGTTCTCGTCGGCCAGTCCCGGTTAATAATCTCGCTGCCCTATTTTGGACCGGCTGAAGTTTCCAGACTGTTTTCAAAGGCAGCCCCATGTATAACGCATTGCAGTAATCCAAATGAGAGGTTACCAGAGCATGGATAACTGTAGCTAGGCTATCTCTGTCCAGATAAGGACGTAGTTGGTATATCAGCCTAAGCTGATAAAAGGTGCTCCATGCCACCGAGTTGACCTGTGCCTCGAGTGACAGTTGTGGATCCAAGAGCACCCCCAACTACAAACCTGATCCTTCAGCGGGAGTGCAACCCCATCCAGAACTGGTTGAATATCACTTAGCCGGGCAGATGAACCACCCACTAACAGTACCTCCGTCTTATCTGGATTGAGTCTCAGTTTATTAGCCCTCATCCAGTCCCATTACTGTGTCCAGGCACTGATTCAGAACAGCCACTGCCTCACCTGGATTAGATGAAAAGGAGAGATAGAGCTGGGTGTCATCTGCATATTGATGACACCTCAGCCCACACTTCCGGATAACCTCTCCCAGTGGTTTCATGTAGATGTTAAACAGCATAGGGGATAAAATAGAGCCCTGTGGCACCCCATGGCATAACTGCCAAGGACAGAGCAGTAATCCCCCAGCACCACCTTCTGGAATCGGCCACCCAAGTAGGATTGGAACCACTGGAGCGCAGTGCCTCCAGCTCCCAACCCAGACAACCTATCCAGAAGGATACCATGGTCAATGGTATCGAAAGCTGCTGAGAGGTCCAAGAGAATCATAGATTTCATAGATTTCATAGATCATAGAGTTGGAAGGAGCCTACAAGGCTATTGAGTCCAACCCCCTGCTCAATGCAGGAAACTAGAGGAGGGGTCTCCCATCCAAGTAACAACCAGGCTTGACCCTGCTTAGCTTTCCACACTCAGACAAGCTGAGCCAGCGTAAGCCACAGGCCTGTTCTCAACGACATGGTGTGCACTCTGACCAACCTAATCCAAGAACAAGTCCCAAGAAAGGCATTAAAATCCTCCTTCCGGGTGAATGTGCAGCATGATGCAGCTTGTGAGGCAGAACACAGGATTCCCTGCACGCGCAGTGGGGCGGAGATCCAAACCAGCTTCTGCTTTACTGGCGACCACAAGAGCTCCAGGGCACAGTTGCAATGTGCACCCCTTTTCAACGCCAGCCAAGGAGTGGATGTTTCCAGAGAGCCCGTCTGTCACATCATCTTAGTCACCGCGGTCACTTGGGCAGTAGGTTCACCAGTCCACTTCCAAATCATGGTGGTCAGCGAAAAGGAGAGGCAGAAAGGCGAAGAAATCCTGCTCACTCTAACGGCCTCCACTGGGCAAGTTTACCGGAGATCTTTCCAGAACTAGAAGCATTTTAAAGGCCATGTGTCTGTAGAGAAGCTGAAAAGCCAAGGCATTTTGGACGAGGGTTTGATGCTAGATGAGAGGCATTGTGGAACCAACAGGGAACATATTCCATTTAGCCCTGTGAGTTATGACGCTGTTATTGACTTCCAAAGTGCCCCGGGCCCTTACACCCTCAAGGTTGGGCAGAAGGTTCTAGCAATAGATCCCCTAATCAAAAATGTGACAATCTTGTCCAAGTTAGATTACCCTATAATCGGGTCACATGTGCTAAAAATGAATCAATTCCAAGAAGTAATTTGACAACCAAAAAGATCCTTGAAACAGGTCATTATACCACTCCATAAATTGTATCTCCCAGGAGTTTCCACAATGCGCACCATACCTGACCACGAGTCAGCAGGGATGGGGAGAATGGGAAGACTTATGGCAAGGGAGGTTTGGGGAAACCAGGAACACCAGGAGTGCCGGAGAAGCATTAAGCTTAGGCGTAGGCTTCTTAGATGCAAGAGACATTGAGATTGTAGACAATAAACTGATGTATGCCACCGAGCAACTTGAAGAACTGGCAGAGCCCATCACCAGGGCTCAGTAAAAGTGCCTCAAATCATTTCTGCAATCCTCCCATTGTGGGAAAGGGTGATAAAAAAGGAGAATTTTAAGATTGTAAATACTGTCATGTCTTTACAACAAAATGTCTCTTTAGCAATGTCGTGCATGCAGGCAAAGGGACTAGCCCATCAGCTATATGTAAATAGGTGTTTTTGTAGCATAAGTACAATAGTAGGTTGTGATTTTGAATTTAGTGTGCCAGTATAGACGGTGCAAATGATTAAGGAACAGGTAGGGCATTACCCTACCCTCACACCCATTTCCTTAGGTTATAGCTTGCAAGACCTAAGGGATTGCTAGCCCACCTAACACTGCAAAAAGAACTAGACATGGTTAAAAAACTAAGAGAACAAGCAGTCCTAGAAGTTCACCATGACAATCAGAAAATCAAGAAAATTGCAGCCTCAGTGAGGCAAGCAGGAGCAAAGAGCTGGTGGAGTTCACTAGAGGGGTGGTCCCCAAATTTGGCAAGTGTGGGCAATCTTGCTCCACCCAATCGTAATCATGGCCATAGTGCAAAGCTGTCTTTTCATTGCAACCCTAGGTATGCTTGTATGGATGAAAAGGTTGACACGAAAGTTCCAGAGGCTGCAGCAGCGAATGAATGCCCAGTGCCAATTAAAGAGGTAGTAGCTTCATATTCTCCGAATACCAAGCTACCAACGGGGGGACTGTTAAGATGAGATATAGTTCTGGTCATTTGGTCAGGGCTACACCTCCAAAAGGCAGGCCACAGCCCTCATAAGAAGCATTGGGTAAGCAAGGGTTCAGGAGAAAAGAAGCAGCCTGCCCACCTCCCCAGCAGAGCAAAAGGCAAAAGGTCATGACTGAAAGCTTGAATAGAAGAGTGAGTGAAGCCTAGAGGCATGCATAGGCAAATGAGTGGCAGGCTTGCATTGATTAAGACCTGAATATTGCATATCGCCTAAAACACAAGAAGATTTCTCCTGAAAAGATATGGCTCATCCCCCCCCCCCCCACTGGGCAGAATACCACCAGAAGCTTACTCCAAAAACAGTCCCATCAATAAGAAGACCCAAACCTTTGCTTTCCTAAGTACACCCATCATGAGTAATCAAAATACAAAGAGTAAAGTCGTTAGCAGGGTTTGAAGACATCTGTGGAGCAAAGACCACCCCCACTGCTCTCTTTTCCCCCAAAAGGCGGGAAAGAGACTATAAGAACCAAGAGGTTTTAGCAAGGTATGTCGGGAGAAAGAGCTGAAGGGGTCACCTTGGAACGCGGACTGCAGGGCTACAGCTGGAACCTCATCACAGCAGACAGGTAGTAGCTGGGACTTTGCTTTTCTATCCTTCTAGGCGGGAATCTCTCCCCTCCCCTTTTTTCCTATTCAGGCATGTCAGGGCAAAAGGGACTCTTTCTCCTCTCAAGAATACAGGGTGTGTTTGAACCATAGCGTAAAGATATTTTGCTGCCTGACATCACTAAGTTTGCTTTACCAACAAGTAAGACGCTGTACCTACTCTGTATTCTTCTTCAATAAAACCACCCCTTTGTTTCTAGAGTCTATGTGTGTGTGTGTGTGTAGGTTTGTTTAAGTATAAAAAGAGCAAAGCGCACACTTTCCACACCAGCAGCGCAGGTTTTACCCCAGCCAAAAATACTAAATCTTTCGTAAGAGTGTGGGGTTAGAGAGAATCTAGCGCCCAGAATTATCTGTCATAACACCCTGTCCCTCTCCCAGCAGAGGTCATCCCACAGGGCGACCAAGGCAGTTTCCATTCCAAAACCAGGCCTGAATCCAGATTGAAATGGATCTAGATAGTCCCTGCTTGGGACCAGGCTACCTGAAAGACTATCTTCCTCCATATGAAGCTGCTCAGGTGTTTGGTGAGGCCCTTCTTCTGAGACTGACGCCTTCTGGTGGCAACGCAAAAGAGGGCCTTCTTGGTGGCTGCTCCCAGGCTATGGAACTCCCTGCTGAGGGAGGCTAGGTTCACTCCCTCTCTGCTGTCCTGCTAGCAGGCAAATACCTTTTTATTTAAGCAGGTCTTTGGCATGTACGTGGGTCTTGTTATAGGTTGGATGCTGTTTTTATTCTTATTGTTGTGTTTTTAATTATATTTTAATGCATTTGTTTTATAATTGTTTTAATCAAGTTTTATTTATTTTTGTAAGCCACCTTGAGTGCCATTTTTCTTGTAGAAAGGTGGGGTTCAAATCAAATGAATAAACAAGCAAATAGATTAAGGCCTAAAAATACTGGCTCTGTAATTAGAAGAATGTGTTCAAATACATGTACAGATATTCCAGATGCCCAAGGAGAAAAACTGATTTTTTCTTTCTCTGTCACAACCTGAGCTAAGTTATATCTTGAGCCAACTAGATGTGACAGTGGCAGAATCACGTGTTAAATGGGCTACCGCCAAATTCCAATAAAAGGGGTGACTTAAAGCAGAGCATGGGCAGAAGGGACCCTTTCCCTCTGAAACAGGTTCTCCTCAGCCTTTGTTCTCCCATGGGGGCTGTAAAATTAGAGAATGTTTCTTTCCCAAATTATATTAAATAAAATAAAGCCAGAGAACTCACCCTGAATGGGGCCCCCAGTCTAGTAATAAATGAGGCCAAAAATATGTAAAGAACTCAATGCCCGGGTCATAAGGATGGCATAGGATTAGTAGATAATAAATTATGCTTAGATAGAGATGGCATTGAATAAGTAAGTAACAAATAAATAAAGAATCCTCCCTTTCTGGAAACAGACCAGGCATAAAAATGTGTCCAAAGAAGAGGTGTCTGCTGATGGGAGAGTAAGAGGTCAAAGTTAAAATGAAGTTAAGGAATGTGTGAAAGAGCCAATAAGAAATTAAAGTAAGGGGATACAACACAACAAGAGGAGGGACTGTAAACAGGGGCGGGAAATAATGTATTCGGTTTAGGCGGTCGGGATAGGCTGTGAACCTCAAAGTACCCAGCCAATGGGGGAATGAGGGAGGAACCCTGCGGCCGGGCATAGGGAATAAAAACACGCTGCTTGAATGTTAAGGTGTGCCTACCTGCATAGCGCACCCACTCTTGCAAGACTGTATTCAATAAAAAGTGCTTTGCTTTCACCAATTTTCTTGTCCAGAGAACTTTTTCTTTTTACAGGACTTGAACAAAGTCACTTCTAACAGGGGCTACTTCTGGTCAGGGGGAAAAACAGCTGAGGAGAAACAGTTCTGTGAGGGAAGTAGATCTGTGGGGGGGGGGAGCTCAGCACCCCCTTGCTGCTTGCCCATGCTGCCTTTTACATTGCCCACCCCACTTTACTTTATGAGAATTGGGTGATAACTTGAATGTAATCTGCACATCTGCTGGTATCACAGCTAGTTCGCCCCCCAGGGCACAACAGTAACTGACTGAGCTACTTACAAGGGCCTAAAAGAAAAAGGATAAAAGCCCCAGGGGGGACATTAGCGAAGCAAATCAAGCAGGAAAAATTGAGAAAACAATCTTAGTGGGGGAAATAATAGTCTTTAAAAAAAACATTTGAAATGCTCAATATTTTTTGACAATTTCACTAAAAGACATGAAGTCATAAAAATTGACTTGAACAAGCATCTATACACAAACATAGTCCGGGTCCGGGCCCATTCAGTGTAAGAAATATGGAAACACAGAGAAGGCCCAAAATTGAAGAGATATTGGTAAGTTTTGCCTTCCGAATTTGCCTCTAGCTTACCAAAGCCCTAAGATTTGCCCTGAACAGCAGAACCTTAAAATTTGTCCAAAATACACCTTTGGGCAGAATTTGGCAGCAACCATTCTATATATGAATTTGCTTTTCACAAACATTTCAGCTTGAGATTACAGCATAGTTTTTAGTATTAAAATATGCATCTCAGTCTTTTGCAGTGATACTCACAGGAGTTATTTTCTTTATTTCTTATAGAAATTCACAGAACATTATTCATGCCTCTCTTCCAGCATCCAAAGAACCTCTTTTTTCATTACGTACTTTAGCTGCATGGGAGGCACAGTGGCAGATGTCCTTCCTGACTGCTCTGATAAAAGGCTTTCAAGGTTATTATAAACAGGATACGAAGGCTGAGAGTGTGCAAGTTACCCTAACCCAGCCTTTCAAATTCCATGAACATTTCTGATAGCTCTCTTACAAAATCTACTCGATGACCCGGTTCACATGATCACAACAAGCCAATGACTGGGTTTGAACCACATGACAACCTATCATGGGTGACAAGCCACGGTGGGTTGCCATTTCATGCTAACCCAGACCGTTTCCTGCAGGGTGTCTTGTCTGAGGGCAACAAGCCATCCTGACAAGCCATAGCTTGTTCTAGGGTTTGTTTCACCCACGATGGGTTGGCGTATTGTCTGAACCCGGGCAACCATCCCCATCGTGGGTGAAGGGAACGGGTGAGTGAGCTGCTGGTAAGAGCGGGGGGAAACCCTTGCCACTCTTGCCAAGCTTGCCCAGGCACCTGCCAGTGACTGCTGCCCCACAAGTGCCCAAGCAGCACTTGGGGGCAACTGTCACTGGCTTGCTGCCCTCTCCACCACAATTGCAACCAGTTTTTGGCTCACCACGGCTTTTTTTCCCCTTTACCTTTTTTTGGGAGATTGCAATCTCTAGCTTGACAGCCAGCTTTTGCAGTCCCTGTTTTGACAGCCACTGCCAGCCCCTTCAAAGTGCCCAAGTGGTACTTGGAGGGGCTGTCCGTGGTTGCAGGCATGGATGCATCTGTCCCTATGAACAAACCATGGAGATCCCTGTCAAAAAAAACATTTTAGCTGTCAAAACCCTTTTAGCCGGCCAGATGGGCGATTAACAAATATAATATAATATAATAAATAAATAAAACTCCAGTTCCTTTAAAAGGGTGTGTGGCTTACACTTTTCCATATTCTCAAGACCTAGAGTTTTGGGAATAAGTGGAAACATGAGAGCGCCCTTAGGACAGTTGAGTCCAAAAATAAAAATATGAGGATCTTGCTGTGCTGTGAAGGGGGTGTAAATCCCACCCACCCCCCTTTTGTGAGCACAGATCACTCGTGCCTTTGGTTTGGTTTGATCGGGCTCCCTGTCCAAACTATTCTGTTTTGCCTGCCTAAATCCCTGCTTTCAAAAAAAATCCCTACCAAAGGCAAGTGTCGGCAGAAAGGGGGTGGACTGCACTTTCCACCTTCCCAACCATCTAGAGTCTCAGCAATGGTGAGAAAAGTGGGGGGGGGGGGCTGGGACCTTTGGGGGGACTCTCAAAACCCTGAGGATCTCACTGTGAAGGGGAGGGGGAAGGTGCCTACCCTCTTTCATAAGCAAAGATCACTCATGGCTTTGTTTTCCCTTGTCCGATTGTCTTTTGACATCTGTCAGTGGAAAACAAAGTAAAACTAAACCTATTTGGAGTCTCTCTGGGTCAATGTCCAGGGCTGGTACTGCACTTTGACAGCAGGTACCCCCAAGGATATTGCCCAGTGAGGCTTCCCATTTTGGGAGCTGTACACCTCCACAAAAGATTTCTTTTTAAATTACAAAAAAAAAAAAAAATGTGCACGTTAGGGGCACAATTTTTTTTTTTTTAAAGGGGGTCAACAACCAGTGACAGCCCCTGCAATGTGCCACTTGGGCACTTTGGAGGGGCTGTCACTGGTGGTATGGATGAGATCACCAAGAGTAGCAAGGGGTATTTTTGCCGCTTTTGCCTTGTGCCTTGCTCGCCACTACCCTTTGGGATTGGTCGCCCGGGTTCAGACAACATGACAATGCATCATGGGTAAAACAAACCCTAGAATAGGCCATGGGTTCTCAGGGTGGCTTGTTAGAAAAAAACAAGCTACCCTGCGGGAAGTGGTCTCGGCTCGAATGACATGACAACCCACTGTGGCTAGTTACTACTCATGATGGGTTGTCGTGTCATGTGAACCAGGTCACTGTTATCTACTTTCGGTTATGCCACCACCAGAATTTACATCTTTCTCCAAAACAGCACCCTTCATTCCTTTTCTTGCCTTCCCTCCCATACCTTAAGTGACATATCCCAAGGCACAGCCTTCACTCTGTCACAATGGCATAAACCAGCCTTCCCCTCCTGATATTTTGGACTACAACTCCCTTCAGCCCCAACCAGTATGACAAATGGTTGGGGATGATGGGAGTTGTAATCGAAAACATCTGGAGTGCACTACATTGGGGAAGGCTGGCATAAACACAGAACACCTAGAGGGCTAAATGGCTAGAGCAGAGATGGGAAGCATGTGGCCATCCAGAGGAAAAGGCCCTCTGGGCCTTCTTCTCCGAGTTTCCATATTTCTAATACTGAACAGCCCTGGGGAGTGTTTGTTTTGGCCTACAACTCTCATCAGCCCTAACCAGCATAGCCAATGGTGAGGGATGATGGGAGCTGTAGGCCAAAAACATCTGAAGGGCCACAAGTTGCCCACACTGGGCTACAGTCTCTGTAAGGAAGCCATCCTTATCTTCTTTACAACCACCTTTCCAGTCTCAAGTCAGAGAAAAGGACTTTTCTCATCATGAAACTTCCAGCAGGCAGCTCTTTATCAGCCCAGTTTCATCTTTGTCAAATCTCTAGAAGTTGGCTACCACCATCCTTGGAGCCTCGCTCTTTTCCTGCTATGCCCTCCTGCTGCTTTTCTCTCCTTGCCAGAACAGCTTTTATCCTTAGGGTTTGGGCAACAGTATTGCCTGTCCAAAAGGTTGCTACCCACAATGGGTTGTTGTGTTGTGCGAACCCAGACCTATTTCCCCATGGTGGCTTGTTCATGGGCAACAAGCCACCCCTACAACCCATGGACTGTTTTAGGGGTTGTTGTATCCACAATGGGTTGTCGTGTCATCCAAATACGGGCAACTGACCCCATCATGGGTACAGGTAATCAGCTAAGAAGCCGCTTGGAAGCAGCTCCTTGTCAAGCAGCTCCTGGGCAACTGCCAGTGCCAGCTGCCCCCAAGTGCCCAAGTGGCACTTGGGGGTGGTTGGCACTGGCTTCCCCCTCTGTATGCCAGTATAATGTGTGGAGGGAGGAATCACCTTTCCCAAGGCCTTTCACAACTCTATTTTTTCAAGCAGAAATCATTCATTCATTTCATTTCTATACATGCAGTTGTTACCCATTTGGACTGAATGTCAGTGTTCTAAGAGTGCTTCTGTTGCACTTGCTCCACTAATGTTGTATTTGTTCAGGGAATTTTGGGATAAGTAGAAGAGCAAATACTTAACAACCATTCCTAGCATCAAAGTGCAATACTCTGTCTCTGGGAAAATGCAATTACCCCATGACCACCACTAGCGAGTCCACTGCAATAGCACAAGTGCATGGATAAGACATTTGTGTGAGAATCTGGGAAGTATCTGGTACCTCTGGTGAGGAGTGATAGAACACCATCTTCCCATATCCCTTCCATGTTGTCTACTTTTTAAAACTTGTTTATTTTTATTTTGCAAATGTCTTTAGAAGCCTAGTACTCCCCTCTGCAAAATATTATATATTTTGCTATTTTTAAAAAAGTGCTGACAACCAGTAAAATGGTCATTTCTCACACCACTGCAAGAGCAATGCCCTGCCACTTCATTGATTTTTCCCCATTTTATCTTTATTTATTAGAAATATTTAGGATTTTAAAAAGCAAGCCATGTGATCACACTCACTAGTACTAAATTTTACAGTTCCCCAATTTTTAAAAGGCAGTGTATCCTGTAACTTTTACAGAAGTTTGAGTTCAGGCAAAATGAAATCATTCTACAACAGATATCACCTTGAGGAAACTTATCTGGATCCTCTATTTAAAAAAATGTGTATCATCTAGATGTTTATGTTGCATAAAAATATCAGCCAGAGGTTTTAAAGGCTGTAGTATCCTTAACACTTCAGATTTGCATTTTAAGCAGGATGTGCCTGTAGTTACTACAGTGCCCCCTGGTGGCAAGAAGTGTTTGTATGGGTAGCAATTCTTTAATATTGTTATGTAGCAGATCTGTTGCCACTTGCCACAGCCACTGACTTTTTGCAACATGTGTAAAATCTGAATATATTATGGACCTCTGTTCTGATTTACTTGTGATTACAAGCTTCCACATTTTCCTTACATTACAGTTTCAATTTGAAAAGTTCCCTAATTAAAACTCAACTCTTCCTACTTTCTGATGAGGAGAATGCTACTAAGTAACTCATCAGAATTGCTAGATTTGTACATATTCCATCTTACTAAGACATTTACCAGTCAAGACATCACTGGTCAGGGCCAATTCTTACCTGTTGGCCATCACATAAGAGGAATCTTGACACACTTCCAAATGGAAGCTGCTCCAGTTGAAGACTCCTGTGGGTGGCTCTTACACCATGGGGACTGCCTACATAGCAGTCCACCACAGGTCATGTCCACCGCAAAGACTGTGGTGAAGCTGTGAGGATTTGTGTATGTCCACAGAGAACTGTGAAGACATAAATCACTTTATTCCCCATATATAACCTGATAACTGCACACTATGCTCAGGGCTGGATTAAGGCCAGCTGATGCCCTAAGCACCGCCCAATAATGGTGCCCCCTTGGCCCTCCCATTGCTTAGCTGGCAAGACATTAAGACTCAGTAAGTGCTGAAGGTGAAATAAGACTAAATAACAGCAAGCAATATATAAGCCAATTACAGTCATGCCTTGGATTGAGAGCATAATTCATTCCGGAAACGTGCTTGTAATCCAAAACACTTATATCAAAACGAAATCCCCCCAAAAAAATTTGTACAGAGATTTTTAATTTAAGCCGTACTACAGTACTTGTATTGCAAGACGTCACTTGTATATCAAGTAAAAAATAAATAAATAAATATTTTAAAATTTGCTTGTCTTGCAAAACGCTCTCAAACCAAGTTACTTGCAATTCAAGGTATTACTGTACTTATAACTAGGGCAACAGAAAGAAATACAAATTCTCATCACTGTTTTATGCATTTTTTAATAAAACTGTTATAAGGGGGGAAATGCAAATGTAAAAATTTGTGTTACTCTGTGGTGCCCCCCTTCCCTTGGTGCCCTAAACACGTGCTCATATTGCTTAATGGCTAATCCAGGGCTGACTATACTAACTCTGGTCTCAAATTTGAACCAATGCCTGGAAAGTTCAAATCTCACTTCAGGCACAAACTCACTAGTATTTGCCATTCTCTCTGCTTAGTACTCCTCCACATGAGCAAAACAGGGATGATGATAATGATGATGATGATGATGATAATAATAATCTACCATGGGTTTGTTGTAAGGATTACTGAAGTAAAGTATGTGTTTGAAAGGTACACTGTAAATTCCAAGTGTCATCATCATCATTATTAAGCTGATACATGATATCCAATCCCTACAATAAATGCTAGATTGACATAAAGATATTGATACAAAATGTATTGAAAATAATTTACAGCAGAGTTAATGGGCAACATGTGCAGAGCTAATTTTCATGCCAACAGCATAAGCCCTATTTTACAAAATGTCAGACTAACAAAGTGAAGGATGCTATGCACCAGGGCCATTGTTTCACCTGTACATATCTCCTTAATAGAAGACCTGAAAAAGAAATGCATCAGCCAACCTATGTCAAGGAAGGTGTGAGAAGGATAGAAGCATGGCAAAGGTGCAATCCTATGCGTGTTTAGACAGAAAAAAGCCCTACAACTCCCAGCATGGCTAGCTGGGGAACGCTGGGAGTTGTAGGACTTTTTTCTGTCTAAACATGCATAGGATTGCACCCTAAATGGCCTTGTACCAGTAGGTATCAGTCACCATCTTCCAGTGGCACAGCTGCAAAACTCTGACACTGGACCCATGCAAAAGATTTACTCAGTACAGCTACTGCATTGACGCTGTAACATATATGTTCTTCCATGATAAAGAACATCTGTGAACCACACAAGACCTTGCAAGCAGGCAGAGAAATGATGAAGTATGGAAGGGACATAGGAACAGCATTGTTAGTCACTATTCTACACTGAGGCTCTGTTACTGCTTGCTCAGTTGGTCCTCTTCTGCCTGCTCCATCCAAGAGTCTAGAATCAGTAGGGTTACCAATTTTTTAAGTTGGCCCCTAGTCCTGTACCCCTAACTGCAGTTAAATCTGCTGGTATTAGTGTTAAAAAAAAAACCTATTCCTGCTTATGTCTGCAGACCAAGCTGCCATTAAAAGGCAAAGGAGCAGGCCAAACTGTATTTCTGGTCAGCTGGCAACCCTAAGTACCAGACTCCACAAAATCCTGGCCACAGCCTTGCTGAAGATGTTGGACAAGGTGCTGGTACGTGCAATATGAAAGAGCCACCAGATATAGTCTGAGTATGTTGTGGTTCCTGGGAGGAGCCAGGAACTAGTTAAGAGCAACACCCACTTCCTCTGGTTTGTGGGAAGAGAGAGAGGCCACAGCCTGAGAGAGCTCTGCAAAAATCTTCATTTAATAAAATTTAGTTGGCTTAGAAAGAAGAGTTTGTTTCTGTAAGCAATCCCGCAATCTTGAAACATGGCAGCCGTGATGACTGAATCCTAGACAGAAGAACAAGAACAACAAACTGTGAGTTAACCAAACACACAGAGAGAGAGAAAATTGAGGGTCTGAAACCACAGAGCACATTAAACCTGCAAGCTGAGAACTTCAGCCTGATATGGAAGACCTGGAAAAAGGAGTTCAGTCTTGACAATTTATCAACAGCAGATAAAGAGGCCGCTGGGAAAACGACACTTTTAAAAATAATTGATTGGCGAAAGGGGGAGAGAAGTAAGTGAGATACTATTTGCAAACATCCCCCAAGCACAGCGTACTTTGGCTATAATAATTGGTTGTTTTGATGTGCATTTCAGCCCCTGAAAGAATGCAACTGCAGGAAGATAGGGCTTTTTCACCTAGGCCTAAGCAATAGGGGAAGGCATTGAGGAGCACTGCTAGTGGCCATGTTGCAATTTTACAGATATCAAAGACTGGGTGATAAGGTATCGGGTATGTGTGGAATCCAGGACACTCAAGTACAACAGAAGTTGCTGAAGAAAGCTGACTTGACATTAAATAAAAGCTTGGAAATAAGCAGGGCAGTGCAAAGACAGGATTAGAGCTATGGAAGGAGGCAAGGAGCTTGTCCACAAGAAAGCGGGGTAGAACCAGACATTATGACAACAGTGAACACCATTGGAATAATGCAAGTACTGTGCGGGAAAATATGTTAGAGAAAAAAGAGAGGTGCCCAGCTTAGCGGGGCGGGGGATGCCACAACTGTGACAAATTTAATCTCTTTGCATCCAAGCACAACATTGTAGCAAAACTCAACAGGGCACCAGAAACAATTGTATGCACCTGGGGATAAAACATGACCATTCCAATTAGACTGTGGTGCCACATGCAGCATTATCTCCACACCCAGTGAAACCCAATATTCCACTGGAAGAAACTAATCACCTTTTAAAAATGTATGGTCACACTGCATTAAAGCCAATAGAAAAATGAAAATTGCTAACCCAAAGAAAAAGAAGTACAGCATAGAGTTTGTGGTTGTAGACGACTACAGAACAATATCGCTGTTATGTTAGGCTGTAAGGCAGTCCAAGCTGTGAACTGATAAAAGTACAGTTCTAGAACATATTTAATGTGGACAGTGGAGTGACTGAAAACTCAAATGAAAATGGGAGCTGGAATCAAGAAAGGATTCAGAAGGAATTTGGTGATGTGTTTGGGGAATATGGACAGCTAGATGGCGTTTATAAAATCAAGATTGACAGAAGTGTGAACCCAGGTATGTTACTAAAGAGTTTCTGAAAGAAGAGCTGCAAAATTATATAACCGGAAGAAAAATAGCACCAACTAGACAAACAATCTGGTGGTGATCAGAAAACTATAAGAGAAACTCAGAATATGCCATGCATCCAAAGCCCTTAAACAAAGTGCTAAAAGAAGCCACTTTCCATTACCCACAACTGAAGATATATTGCAAGCTCTGTCAAAAGCAAGATTTTTCCATCTGTGAAGTCAAACACAGTTTCTGGCATATTAATCTGGATGAAGCATCCAGTTTGTTTTTTAAAATTTAAAACAATTATATAATACAACATAAAAACCGTGGAAGTTAACAGTCTAAGATCTTTTCCTTCTTTATAGATTATTGCCGTATCAGAGGATATGTTCATAAGGATACAACCAACTATTTCCTTCAAATTAAAGAAAGTACTTTGTGTTAGTCATACAAACACATCTTGAGCTATTTTGGATCAGTGGTCGTCCCATTTTCTGGTGCACACTGGTGGCAGTGATTATCCCGAGTCTCTCTTCTTTATAAAGAAGACTCGCTTTTTTAGCCGGCGTTGCCCGGGTCGTCGTTTTCTTTTAGGCACTATTTGTTCAAAATTCCTTAAGGTAGCTGACCGCTTTTTTGAATGGCTCCATAGGAAAGGAATGGGACTACACAGTGAAATACCTGCTCCCCCCCCCCCGGACTACACAATGAAATCCCTGCTCTCCCAGGACTAAACAATGAAATCCCTGCTCCCCCCCCTGGACTGCACAATGAAATCCCTGCTCCCCCCCCTGGGGACTACACAATGAAATCCCAGCTTCCCCCCCCCTGGACTACACAACAGTGAAATCCCAGCTCCCCCGCCTAGGACTACACAATGAAATCCCAGCTCCCTCGTGTAGGCCCCTGCTGCAGTTCATATGAACATTCTGTATGACGTAGGAGGGATTTGCATTTCCGCTCCTGATAGGCCCCTGTGGCAATTCATATGAACATTCTAAATGACGTAGGAGGGATTTGCATAACCACTCCTGATAGGCCCCTGCGGCAGTTCACATGAACATTCTAAATGGCACCATTGGCTATCTGAGAGTGGGCCATACAGGCGCAGTGATTGTTTTTGCGAGATTTAAACCCGCCAGTATTCTTCCTTGGGTGATGAAGAGTATGTGTGCCAAGTTTGGGGGGGATCCATCCAACCGTGTAGGAGCCTATGAGGAACACACAAACATACAAACAAACTTTCACATTTATATAGTAGATAAAGTTATACCATTCAGTGAAGAAAGCATTGGATTTTGTCTGTCCCTTGGCCAGTCAAAGTTGATGTGTTAGCTTTTCAGCTATGACCACCATTGGTCCATTAAGTCACGTGAGCCTTTCCAGTGTCTGGCTGTTGTTAGCATAAAACCAATCAGTTCCCTGGATGTTACAATTTTAATTTATTAATCAGATATGTTCAATACAGCAAGGATTCAATTTAACAGTATTTCTTGTCCTAAGATTTTTTCCATTTCCTCAAATGTTTTGTTCTAAAATGTCGTTATAACTGAACAGTCCCACCACATGAGAAAATATGTGCCCATTTGCTCGCATCCCTTTCATCAATTAGATCTATGGGTTTTCGTTTTATATCTACTATTTTGACTGGTGTGGTATACCATCCGTAGATTATTTTTAAAGAAGTTTTCCTATATGTGCACTGAAACTATTTTAGGGGCTTTCTTTGCCAAATTAATTTCCATTCTTCTGCAGGTATTTCAGTCTCAACATCCTTCTCCAGTGCTGTTCTAAGTTCTTCCATTAATCCCATTTCTAATTCAGTGAGGATCTGGTATAGTTTAAAGCATGGATATGCAACGTGTGGCTCTCCAGATGTTATGGCCTATAACTCCCATGATCCCTTACCATTGGCTATGCCAACTAGGATTGATGGAAGTTGTAGGTGAAAACATCTGGAAGACCACAAATAGCCCAACCCTGTTTTAGAAGACACTATACCTGACTGTCTTCCTGGATTAGTGATTAAAAGGGTAAAAGAGTTTTAGTGGCCTGCACTCTCTCAACTGAGCTTCAGTCAGGTTTTTATTGTTGTCATCATAGTAGTCTATCAATTGGCATAACCTCTTATATCCCCAGTTCTTGAAATGAACAATCACACACACACACACACACACACACTACAGAAGGTTGGGTTATCACCAAAAGGATTAGGGGTCATGTACATGGAGCTAGCCTCTTCTGCTAGGGTTCTCATACCAAGATATGTTTTAAAAATTGATTTGTGACCCAGTTTAGGTTTTTGAGAGCTAAACTGTGGGAAATTGTATTGGGTCTGATGCTTCCATGGATACCCATGATTTATTTTTATCCTCTTGTATGAGAGAAATTAAATGTTGCATCTGGTGTGCCTCATAGCACTTTCAGTTGTTAGGTGATTCCCATCGCCCTGCAAAGTTTTCTTATACAAGAGGCCCTTGCTACAGCTAGGTTTCTGTTTGGTGAATGAAGTCAGTAAAAATATTTTGCCAGTTTGCTAGTACTTTGGGTGAGATAAAATATGGTAACACTAATAGGGCCATTTTTTTCAGCTGCCTGTCTGCCTAACAGAGAAAGTCTCAATTTGGTCTAGTAATTAATTTTTCTCTCTCTTTTTGTAATGCGGACTTATAATGTAGTTGTAATCTATTTAGATTTGGGGGGGTTGTACTCCTAGGTACTGAAAATGTTTGAAGATCAAATGTTTGCCTGTGGTTGTTTGTATCTGTTTTTGGATTTTAGGCGCTGTGTGTGTGTGTGTACAGATAGATAGATAGATAGATAGATAGATAGATAGATGGGCAACACGTGATCCTCCAGAAGTTTGGGCCTACAACTCCCATCAGCCCTAGCCAGCATAGTCAATGGTAAAGGATAATGGGAGTTGTAGGCCAAAACTTCTGGAGGGCCACAAGTTACCCACCCATATTATAGTATCTCAGATTCTGAGTAATTTATCTTTAAGCTTGTTACTTCTCCTTATTTTACTATTTTCTTTGTGATTGTTGTAGTTGATTTTACTGGGTCATGGTAATTCAAAATCTGGGTTTTTAATTGGTTTTATTATAATGGATAGCATCCTTTAATCTTTTTATTGGATCTTATATCGATCTTCATGGCATGAAGCCCACCTGGTCTGGGAATAGATGCTATGACTCTTACTTATGTTATGACTTTATTTAGCCTGCGCATGAGTATCTCTGTGAATATATTCATATCTTGGTTTAGAAGGGTTATTGGTCTATAGCAGGGCTCTCCAACCTTGGGTCCCCAGATGTTGCTGGCTTACAGCTCCCGGTATACTAATGGCAAGGGATTCTGGGAGCTGTAGTCCAGCAACATCTGGGGACCCAGGGTTGGAGAGCCCTGGTCTATAGGAATCAAGTATTTCTTGTTTTGGTAATACTACAATTTTAGCCATGTACCATTGGTTGTGGTAATCTCATTCAACAGTATCACAAAATAAGGGTTTAGGGTTTTTCTAAGCCTTTTGAAAAAGCTCCCTATTAATCCTTCTGGTCCCAGTGTCCTTTTAAAAAAACTTATGACATGCTTGATTTCCTCATCTGTGATTTTTTGGTTTGGGATTTGTTGATGATCTCCCTTTATCTATAGGTTTTATTTTAATATTATTCTATTAATTTTTGGTTCAAGTGAATTCTCTGATTTCTATAGTATAGCATGGTAGTTTGCAAGCAGCAGGCGAATATGCTTTGTATCATGTCTTAGTTCTCCATTGTTTGTCCATTAATATTATTCTGTTTCTATTCATCTACTTTTTAGGACACTTGGCTAATAATTAAGAGTTTTTGTTTCCAAACTCATAACATTTCTGATTTAAATATAATACTTTAGCTGCTATACTGCCATTTTCAATTGCCTCTAATTCTTTTGTATTTTAGAATAAAACCGTGGTTATTTTTTATCCTGTAAGCTGATGTTTTCCCTCTAAAGCTCCTATCTTACTTACAGTCCATCCTATGTGGGTGCCCGTAACCCTCCAAACTTGGAGGATTACGGACATCCAATTGAAGGCGGGAGCACGGCAGATAGGATTGCTGCTGCATTGCCACCTTCATTGCATCCCAGGTAATGGTGGTAGAACTTGAAGGACCTGCTTTTAGGGTTTTTTCTCCCTTTCTAACTGCATATTTTGTGGCCAGTTTATGTCTGCTCTATTATGATTTCTCCTTCTTTAAAGGTGTTTAATTTTGATAATGTTTCAGATAGGAAGGTAAGTTGCTGTTTGTTAGGCAAATAAATTAATGAAGTGTTCTCCAACCCTGGGTCCCCAGATGTTTTTGGCCTACAACTCCCAGCATGCCCCGGCCAGCTGGCTGGGGCATGCTGGGAGTTGTAGGCCAAAAACATCTGGGGACCCAAGGTTGGAGAACACTGCATTAATGCAATTGTAAGTATTTTTCACAGTTGCAAGTATTTTTCCCCTATATGCGCCTTTTACCAAAATAAATCTCCCATTAGGACTTGGCATACAAAGCGGAAAGTCTTTGTAAAAAGATTGCTATTCTTGTCAATTTTGATTAACCTTGCACTGTCTAACATGTTCGAAGATAGGAGTAGCCCTATGCAGGTGACTGCCTGCTCACGTGCAAGGCTAAAGTGGGTGAGGAGTGTGGATGTGCATGTGCAGATCCAGTTGCTGATCAGACCTTAGCGCATTGGGTGAGGAGGTCTGAAAAGGGCTCTGTAAGCTGAACGTGCTTACAGAGTTCCTGTGATCGCAAACCCTGACTTATCAGGATGTCTTATCATGGGAACTCTATAAGCTTGTTCAGATGAATGCACGTACAGAGCCCCTTTCAGACCTTCATGTTCAATGCGCGAAAGTCTAATTGACAGCTGGGTGTGCATGGACACTGGAGGCAGGGCTTACGTGCACGCCTATGTCCCCATCACTATTTAACCCAACACAAGCAGGCCACCTATTCTGCATTGGGCTACCTATTCTTCCTTATTGGTGTGATGCATTTTCTATAATAGTACTATGCCTGGGTGCTCTCTTTCGATTCCGTTTGGAACTCTGCTTCTCATTATAGGATTTAGCCAGATCACTGGCTCAGTCCAGATTTAGGCACATGCAACTGGGCTGACGGAAGCAGACTTCCCCACGCCCTCCTCCTTGACAGCCCCCCCAGCGCCCCCCCCCAATGCTACACAGCGGGTCAGGGGACCCTGATGAATGGGGTAGGCTGTGTTGTAGGGAGGAAAGGAGATCCCTGAAAATTGGACAGAGGCACCTTCCACGAGTGAAATTCTAAGACCAACAGAAGACATCTAAGGAAAGCAACAGAAGCATGCAATGAAGTCAAAGAGGGGGCTCACATGCCACCAGCAGAGAGTCTAGTGTGTGAGCAGACAAGCAGTCCTTATCATGTGCTCACTAGGGCAGAGACACACCAAAGGATAGTCCAGGGAGAGGAACAGAGAGGTAGAGGCTGCATCAGTGGCACACCTGGAGACTGAAGTAAAATTAAACACTGATTTAGAAAGCTGCTTTATTTGATCCTGTAAGCATTCCTTGAAAATGTATGGAGAACAAGGGCAAAATTGCAGGCAGCTACGTTATACTAAGTCAGTCCATTACTCCTTTTAGCCTGCTCTAACAGGCAGCAACCAGTCCTGCCAGCTGCTTTCTTTTAATCAAGGACCAGGCAACCTGCAGCTCCCAGCCTCATTTCAAAATGCCTGTGCAAGCAATCAGTTCAAACCTCTGGCAAGATTGATCTGTCCCTCCCCCAGCAACTTGCTTGGCAGGGAAGAAAATAAAATAAAGGGGATGGTAAAAGAACGTAAGAAGAGCCAGGCTGGATCAGACCAAATGCTTAGTTAGTTCTGCATTCTGTTGCCACAGTAACCGAGATGCCTGTGGGAAGCCCACAAGTGGGACATAAGCACAGTAGCAGCCTCCCACTCATCTTCCCCAGCGACTGGTATTGAGAGGCACACTGCCTCTGCTGCTTCTAGAGGCAATATCTATCCATCAGGACTAGTACCCACTGATAGCCATGAATGTGTCTAATCCCCTTTTAAAGCCACCCATACTGGTGGCCATCACTGCTTCTTGTAGTAGGGAATTCCATATTTTAACTATGTGCTGTGTGAAGAAATATTTCCTTTTACCTGTGCTGGATCTCCTACCATCCAATGTTCTAGTATTAGGATAGAGGAAGAAAAATGTCTCTCCGCCCACTTTCTTCAAACCATAGATAATTTTATACACCTCTGTCATGTCCCCCTTACTCACCCTTTGTCTAAGCTAAAAAGCTGTAGTGTACTCCTCATATGGAGTTTCCCCTGCCCTATGATCATTTTGGTTGCCCTTTTCTAGCTCTCCAATATCCTTTTAGAGGTGCAGTTACCAGAACTACATACTGTATTTCAAGTATGGTCACACAGTCATACCATAGTTTTCTATAAAGGCATTATGACATTGATATTTATATTAGATTCCTTCTCCAATGATCCCCACCATAGATTTTGCCTTTTCACAGCAGCCGTACACTGGGTTGACATTTTCATTGAGCTATTCATCACAACCCCAAGATCACTTTCCAGGTCAGTCACCACCAGCTCAGATCCCATCCCCTTATATGTGGATTTAGGAATTTTTTTGCCACAGTGTGGATCACTTTACACTTGCTTACATTTGAACTGCATTTGCCATTTTCATACCCATTCACACAGTTTACAGATATCCTTTTGTAGCTCTTTGTAAACCCTTTTCGTTTTTACCACCCTGAATAATTTGGTGTCATCAGCAAACGTGGCCACTTCACTGCTCACCACTAACACCAGATCATTCATGAATAAGTTAAAAAGCACTAGTCAGATCCTCCATTGTGAGAACTATTTATTTATTCTTCTGTTCTGCTTCCTGTTCTTCAACCAGTTACTGATCCATAAGAGGACCTTTCCTCTTATCCCATGACTGCAAAGTTTGCTTGGGAATCTTTGGTTAGGAACTTTGTCAAAAGTA